>CAWUFW010003255.1:0-1200000 GCA_963921515.1 Calotriton arnoldi
AAGTTACGTATTGCTTCTCCCTGTGTTCTCTTGTGATGTGGGTGGCATGGCACATTACTGGTCATCAGGGTGTCACCCATAGGTGTGTTTGCTGTCAGGGCAGAGTTTGTGTGCTGACGCAGATGGGTCACAGTCAGGTTTCCCTTTGGCACTTGTTGTTTGCCCCTGTCATGTGATTTCCAGTTTGTGTTATCTTTCAGTGATTGTGACACGTTGTGTGTGTGACTGCTGGCACTCCTTAGGGTCCGGGCTGCAATGTTGGTTGTTGTCTATGTGTGTTCTTTGTGGGTGACCTTGGCTTCTTCATTGGTGTGTGACTGTGGCTGGGATCCCATTGGTTGGTGTGGTATTGCCGTCATGTCCATGTACAGCGTAGTGTGCAGTGTGTCAGACATTCAGGAGTCTTGTTGAGTGTCCATGTGTGATGTGTTTCTACACCTTGGTTCCCACCCACCACCCTGGAATAGTCATGGGTGCATGTGCAATGTCACCAGTGCATGTGTACTTCACTGCTGCACATTGTTGGAGGTCGAGGGGTGTGGTCTTGAGTGTGTGCAGATGAGAGTTGTTGCCCGGCTAGTCCCCTGCCTCCATGTTGGCCTTGGCTTACTGGCCATGCTGATTGATTTGTGCTTGTGTAGGTGTGATGGTAGTTAGTTGCTCAGGACACCTGACTGTGGTTCACAGTGTGAACGACATTTAGCTTTGTCATCACAGTGGTATTTTTCTTCAGCCCAGGGTCACCACATTGTGGGGGCCCTGGGGGTGGTGCTGTGGTGTGTCTGTGACTTGCTGTGTCAGTTGTTGTTCCTACGTGCCTGTGTGACATGTGTGTTTTGTGCTCCCTCTCACCTGTCAATGCCTGCTTGCCCACATAGGGGATTTGGATCCATGAGTTACCTTAGTGTGGCAGTGTATGCACATCTGTATGATTGGTATTCAGCTCTCCTCATGTGTTGTGTTGTTGCCTGGGGACACTGGCACCCCCACCCCTCACCTGCTGTGTATGATGACAGTGTTGGTCTGCCTGTTTGTGTTTGTGCATCTGCACCACTGCATTGGCATATCTTGGGTGTGCCATTGGCTGTATGTTGTTTGGTGTGTTTCCCCTGCTGTCCCTGGGACTCCTAGGTCATCGGTCAGCACAGTGATCATGGTTTGTGTGTCCCATTGCTGCCATGGTATGGTATCTGTTCACCTCACATCTGCTGTCTCCACAGGGTATCTGCATTTGTGTGCCCATTGGTGCAAATATGTGGTTCTGCATTCTGATGGTCACTTCTGTCATTGTGTCATTGATGACTGTTGACGGTCTCAGCCCCCATGGGTGTTGTTTGTCTGCACATGGCCAAAGGAATGTTTCATTTGCACTGCAGTATTTGGCTCCCCAATTTATGTTGCAATGGGACACATACACTACTTTGCCACAGATGAGTTTTTGGTTCTGTGACCAGGAATGATCCATGCAGTTTGGCAGTTGCAGCTCTTTCTTTGTCAACAATTACCTTTTGGTCACTGTGATGATGAGGGTGTAGACCCCATTGCCACAATGGTCAAAATGTGCTTCAGCTATGGACCCCACACTTACCTTTTGGTCACTGTGATGATGGGGGTTTAGACCCCATTGCCACAATGGTCAAAATGTGCTTCAGCTATGGACCCCACACTTGCCTTTTGGTCACTGTGATGATGGGGGTTTAGACCCCATTGCCACAATGGTCAAAATGTGCTTCAGCTATGGACCCCACACTTGCCTTTTGGTCACTGTGATGATGGGGGTTTAGGCCCCATTGCCACAATGGTCAAAATGTGCTTCAGCTATGGACCCCACACTTGCCTTTTGGTCACTGTGATGATGGGGGTTTAGGCCCCATTGCCACAATGGTCAAAATGTGCTTCAGCTATGGACCCCACACTTACCTTTTGGTCACTGTGATGATGGGGGTTTAGACCCCATTGCCACAATGGTCAAAATGTGCTTCAGCTATGGACCCCACACTTGCCTTTTGGTCACTGTGATGATGGGGGTTTAGACCCCATTGCCACAATGGTCAAAATGTGCTTCAGCTATGGACCCCACACTTGCCTTTTTGGTCACTGTGATGATGGGGGTTTAGGCCCCATTGCCACAATGGTCAAAATGTGCTTCAGCTATGGACCCCACACTTGCCTTTTGGTCACTGTGATGATGGGGGTTTAGGCCCCATTGCCACAATGGTCAAAATGTGCTTCAGCTATGGACCCCACACTTACCTTTTGGTCACTGTGATGATGGGGGTTTAGACCCCATTGCCACAATGGTCAAAATGTGCTTCAGCTATGGACCCCACACTTGCCTTTTGGTCACTGTGATGATGGGGGTTTAGACCCCATTGCCACAATGGTCAAAATGTGCTTCAGCTATGGACCCCACACTTGCCTTTTGGTCACTGTGATGATGGGGGTTTAGACCCCATTGCCACAATGGTCAAAATGTGCTTCAGCTATGGACCCCACACTTGCCTTTTGGTCACTGTGATGATGGGGGTTTAGACCCCATTGCCACAATGGTCAAAATGTGCTTCAGCTATGGACCCCACACTTGCCTTTTGGTCACTGTGATGATGGGGGTTTAGGCCCCATTGCCACAATGGTCATGGGCTGCTTAGATTGTGGGTGCCACACACATATATGTGTGGCACATGTGCTAGGGGGTCACATTGTATGTTCAAAGTCATGTTCGGTGTTGTAGGCATTTGACACAGCCTGCTCACACGCTTGTCATGGTGGTGGGGGGATGTCTTAATCTTGCATTCCCTAAGTTGTGGAGTGCTTGTTGTGTCATGCATTGTCCATCCTATGAGTGGGGGTGGTAGTAGTGGTAGGCATCCAGCCCCCTGGCTAAGGTGGTAGTAGTGGTAGGCTTCCTGCCCCCTGGCTAAGGGTGGTAGTAGTGGTGGGCATCCTGCCCCCTGGGTGAGGGTGGTAGTAGTGGTAGGCATCCTGCCCCCTGGCTAAGGGTGGTAGTAGTGGTAGGCATCCAGCCCCCTGGTTAAGGGTGGTAGTAGTGGTGGGCATCCTGCCCCCCTGGGTGAGGGTGGTAGTAGTGGTGGGCATCCTGCCCCCTGGCTAAGGGTGGTAGTAGTGGTGGGCATCCTGCCCCCCTGGGTGAGGGTGGTAGTAGTGGTGGGCATCCTGCCCCCTGGCTAAGGGTGGTAGTAGTGGTGGGCATCCTGCCCCCTGGGTGAGGGTGGTAGTAGTGGTAGGCATCCTGCCCCCCTGGGTGAGGGTGGTAGTAGTGGTGGGCATCCAGCCCCCTGGCTAAGGGTGGTAGTAGTGGTAGGCTTCCTGCCCCCTGGCTAAGGGTGGTAGTAGTGGTAGGCATCCAGCCCCCTGGCTAAGGGTGGTAGTAGTGGTGGGCATCCTGCCCCCTGGGTGAGGGTGGTAGTAGTGGTGGGCATCCTGCCCCCCTGGCTAAGGGTGGTAGTAGTGGTGGGCATCCTGCCCCCCTGGGTGAGGGTGGTAGTAGTGGTAGGCATCCTGCCCCCTGGCTAAGGGTGGTAGTAGTGGTAGGCATCCAGCCCCCCTGGGTGAGGGTGGTAGTAGTGGTGGGCATCCAGCCCCCTGGCTAAGGGTGGTAGTAGTGGTAGGCTTCCTGCCCCCTGGCTAAGGGTGGTAGTAGTGGTGGGCATCCTGCCCCCCTGGGTGAGGGTGGTAGTAGTGGTAGGCATCCTGCCCCCTGGCTAAGGGTGGTAGTAGTGGTAGGCATCCAGCCCCCTGGCTAAGGGTGGTAGTAGTGGTGGGCATCCTGCCCCCCTGGGTGAGGGTGGTAGTAGTGGTGGGCATCCTGCCCCCTGGCTAAGGGTGGTAGTAGTGGTGGGCATCCTGCCCCCCTGGGTGAGGGTGGTAGTAGTGGTAGGCATCCTGCCCCCCTGGGTGAGGGTGGTAGTAGTGGTGGGCATCCAGCCCCCTGGCTAAGGGTGGTAGTAGTGGTAGGCTTCCTGCCCCCCTGGCTAAGGGTGGTAGTAGTGGTGGGCATCCTGCCTCCCTGGGTGAGGGTGGTAGTAGTGGTAGGCATCCTGCCCCCTGGCTAAGGGTGGTAGTAGTGGTAGGCATCCAGCCCCCTGGCTAAGGGTGGTAGTAGTGGTGGGCATCCTGCCCCCCTGGGTGAGGGTGGTAGTAGTGGTAGGCATCCTGCCCCCCTGGGTGAGGGTGGTAGTAGTGGTGGGCATCCTGCCCCCTGGCTAAGGGTGGTAGTAGTGGTGGGCATCCTGCCCCCCTGGGTGAGGGTGGTAGTAGTGGTAGGCATCCTGCCCCCGTGGGTGAGGGTGGTAGTAGTGGTGGGCATCCTGCCCCCTGGCTAAGGGTGGTAGTAGTGGTAGGCATCCTGCCCCCCTGGGTGAGGGTGGTAGTAGTGGTGGGCATCCTGCCCCCTGGCTAAGGGTGGTAGTAGTGGTAGGCATCCTGCCTCCCGTGGGTGAGGGTGGTAGTAGTGGTAGGCATCCTGCCCCCTGGCTAAGGGTGGTAGTAGTGGTAGGCATCCAGCCCCCCTGGGTTGGGGTGGTGGCGCGCATTCAGGCCCCTGTGTGCATATGTGGCATTGGTGATGGGCATCCCGCCCCTATGGTGCTGCTGTTGCTGGTGTAAGTATATTCAGATTCCCAGTGTATGTGTGTGATGTGTCGTGTACGTGTTGTATGTGTTTTGTGGTTGGTGTCTGACTTACCTTCTGCGCCGTACGCGTCCGTGCCTGTTCCGGTAGTAGATGTAGAATATTGGTATGATCGGGACGAAGGGATTCATGGTTGGTTCGTGTCGTTCGTCCTTCTTGTTGCTTCGCGTCGTCCTCGTCGCTTGGCTTCGCCCTCGCCGCTTCGCTTCGTCCTCGTCGCTTCGCGTCGTCCTCGTCTGTGCTGTGTTCGTCTCGTAGCCGTGGATCGTGTTGTGGCGCGATTCGGAGCTTATGTGCGCCTCTCCCGGATGATTTGACGTGCCGTGCGTGAGCGACGGGTTCGGCGCGTACGGAAAGCGCATCGTACTTGTCCGGCCGGACGGGGCTGCATTTTCCCTTCCGTGCGACTCGATCCGGCGTTTCCGGATTCGCCTCGGTCGGAGAACAGGACCTGGTTTGGGTGAGTACGGCTCGGCCGGAATTTTTGCTGTTGTGCGCATCGTACTTGCTCGTTCGGTGTGCTGTACGGATCGGTCGGGAAACTGGCTTTCGCATGGCTTTTTTCCCGACCGAATAGTATTGGGTGCGCCTCCGACCGAGATCGGAATCGGCCCCTCAGTGTGTGGATCACGTGAGCCTTTGGTAGTTCGTTTTTCAACTGAACTACTTGTTCCCAAAGCATTTTGTGCTTTATTGTGCCACCTTTCGCATCTTTGAATCCATTTTCAAGCCAGTTTTGTATATATTCATTATACGATTGAACACAGTAAAAGGAATCGCACACTATTAGTGTGGGGAATTCTCGATCTGTACTTTCAAGTGCCAGTTTAAATGCTTGTAGTTCAGCTCGCTGAGCTGTACAATCTCCTAAAGACTGAGTTTTTGTGACCATAGGTCTGAAGATGCCATTTCGCATGCAACCTTTAACGATTGCACATGCTGCACTGTAAGCTTGCTTACTCCCTATTGCGGGCTGTGCGGATCCGTCAGTGTAAATTATGAATTCGTACTGATCGAGAGGCAGAATTTCAGTAGGCAGAGGACATTCTTGTTCATATTGCAGGAATGCTTGTGTTTTTAAATCTGGATCAAAAACATATTCAACATCTGTTGCAGCAAGAGAATTAACCCATTGTATCCATCTTGGATGTAATGCTTTAGCATTTGGAATGCTTGCTTTTTTGACCGCTTCTAAAGCTGGTACCGGGGTTACGACAATAATGCGTTTCCCTTGGGCTAAGGCTCTTTCTTTTGCTACAGCGGTTTGAACTGCTGTTAGAATTTTTTCAGTCGAACTGAAGCGCATTTCCGCTTGTGTGTACAAATGAGATTTGTATGCTATTGGTATTTTCTCACCCTCATTGAAGGTTAAGTAGGTAAATCCGCATTGACCCGAAATTATACGGATCACCAGGTTGCGTTGACTTACGCGTGTTTGTAAGTGATTTGTTGCTAACATGTTAGCCTGGAGTGAACGCAAGATTTCTGTGTGTTCCTGTGTCCAGTTTCTGATCGAAAAATCAGGTTTGATTAATGCGTAGAGAGGTTTAACCCTTTCTGCGTAATTTAGAATGTATGTTGTTCCAAAATTTAGGAAGCCCAGGATGGATTGTAAGTTTTTTTGCGTTTTTGTAGGTTGGAGCAGCGACATTTCTCTAGAAAGTTAGCTGCCAAGCTCTTGCCTTCACTTGAAAGTTCATATCCTAAAAATAGGACATTGAGATGGGCAATTCGGGACTTTTAAAGTTGAACTTGTAGCCCTCAGAGGCGAAGCCCAGTATAATGGTGCTCACCCTGTTCAAGTGTTTTTCCAGGTCATCGTCTGTCAGTTAGATGTCATCGACATAGGACAATGCCTCATTGTCATAAATTTGTAGTAACTCCGTTACCCTCGCTGAGAATAAACCTGGGCTGTTCTTGAACCCTTGTGGAGCTCGACAAAAGTGACGCTGGGTCCCCCATTATGGAGAATGCTGTTAAGTACCTGCTTTCAGGTGCTATGTTTTGACAAAAGAAACCATTTGAGATGTCTAATGTGGTTTTATATTTTTACGCACAATGTTATTCATTAATGCTGTGCTATGTGCATTTTGCACTGCAAAAGTTTTAGAACAAGTGTTTAGGTGTCTGTAATCCAAAACTAGACATTGTGTATTGTCTGGTTTGGAGACAGGAAACAAAGGATTGTTCATTGAGGAGGTGCATGTTTCAATCACCCCTTGGTATTCAAGTTGATCTAAGATCTCCCTGACCTGTTTTTTAGCTTCTTGCTTTATTGGGTACTGCCGTTGTGCAGTTGGTTCATGTTTCAGATGAATTTTATGGTGAGGTGAGTCCTCATCCCATCCTACATGATTTTTATATAATGCTGGGGCCTGGGCCACTGCCCATTTCCTGGCATATGTATATCTTAGATGCATTGGTATATGGTTGGAGAAGGCAGGCATAATTATGTCCTCGCCATGTGGGCACTCCCTGACAAATTGTGGTGGCCAGTCCTTTTCTGCTAGAAGTATGTCATAGCCCTTTGATAGTCTTTCCCAAAAAAGTGCTTTCACCTGTCTAGGTTTGTCTCCCTCCATCCGGAGTGTTATTTCATATAACTTTTGTGGAGTACTAACCCTGGTGTCTACAGTCTCTACTTTAATGTACTCATTCAAGTCCACTATCTCCAGAAGTTCCTTCAGGTTCTGGCGAGCTATTGTGACTTCTGCTGCACTGTCCAGCATTGTCTGAGCCCATTCTCCGTTCTTGAGTTGTGTTCTCAGTATTCTCGGCATGTCTGATCTTTAGACCTGCTACTTTCTTTTTGGAGAATTGAGGTTTTACTTTGGTTTTTGGAGCGTGTTTGTCGTCTTTCGATTATACGCGTTCTTCTCTATGGTCTGATCGTCCTCTTCTTTCTGAAGTCTGTGATGAGATCTGAAAGGGACGAGAGGAACGTGTATCAGTATCTTGATACCTATCAGGTTTTCTCAAATTATCCCTATTCCTGAGGTTATACCTCCTTTCAGAGGGCTCCTTTTGAGGAGACCTACCTCAGGATTGAGAACGTTTCTCGTTTGAATTTTGTTTATTAGTCTCCCACTTCTTTTTAGAAGATGTAGGAGTTTGTTTAATTGAGTCCTTCTCAGGACTTTCAGATAGTTTCGGTTTAACTGGTCTTCCACCCAAACTATCTCTGCCTAATTCTGCATAAGATTGTTCTATTATTCTGGTAGCTCAGTTTGATGTTCTGTAACATCAAATTCCCTTAATTTTTGGCGGATCGCCACTGCTGCTGCCTCCCCTTTAATATTAGATAATATTATTGTTGAGACCTGGTCGAAATTTTTCAGTAATTTCATACCTAAATTTAGAGCAGGCTCTGCCCCGTATTCGTTTTGAATTTGTTTCAGGACATCAGGTATTACCGCAATTGACGGAATGCCATGTGTTTTAGTATAGATGGCAGCAAAGACTGAGCCCCAAGTGGTGCAGTCTTCCAGTTGTGGTGTGATCCCCATTGGTAAACTGATTGTCAGTATTCTGTGTTTCTCATACGGGCTAGTATTTGGAAATACTGCTTCGATTTGAGTAATTTTTTTAGCAATCCAAAATGGAATTTGCTCACGTTTTGTGGGCATTTTACCCATGACTGCGTATAGAGTCTGTGGTGTAATTTGTAGTGTATTCCCCTGGTGAGGAGTTTGATTTGGAATTGTTAATGGTTGCTGGACTGTAAAAGTCCGCATGACATATTGGACCAATTGTCTGTAAATTTTTATTAATTCTTGTATTTGAACAAGTAAGTCCTCATCTGACATTATATCCAGTTCAGGATGAGGTGTGTAGCCGGCTAGAATCGGCCATGTTGCTCCTGGTCTACCTAGTGGACCGAGCCTGGTAATGTTTTTGTGATGTTTTAGGGCGCCTTTAAACCAGAGCTGATGCTCTTGGTATGTTAATGGAATTTCAATATCCTCGAAAGGAATATATTCCTCTGGTGGATCATCTTCTTTGTAGAAGTGAAACATGTGTGTTACTGGATTGGATTCAGGAAATATTACCCATGAATAGAATACCTCTGTCTGAAAGGATTTGTGTGCCTCTATCACGAAAACTGCTCTACCTCCTCTTGGTGGTAGGCCATGTTTTATAAGTTTTAGAGTGATGGCTCTTCTTAAGTTTGGAGCGATGTCTATAACACCCTCCTCGGTTTCATTTAAACCTGTAATGTTAAAAGCTGCTGCTTGGGCTGGATCAGCCGCAGCTCCACCGTTTCCGGTCTCAGTGTCGGAGCCAGGCATTTTGTTGTTTGAAAAATGTAGAACAAGTTTCAAGGAAACAAAGATTAGGTGCACAATATTTTGGAACACTGTATCCTTCAACGTTGAGCAAACCAAACAGCTAATATATAAGGTACTGCCGTATGTAGCCTTGGTGGATACCTAACCCTGCCCACTCCAGACGTCTTTTGGAGTATATGGGTAGGGGTCTCTTGAGAGAAAAAGCACGTCTGAGTTACTCAGTATCTAACGTTGAATTACCGCCTTACCAAACCGTTGGGCGCCATGTAGTGTAGCTCCTATTTCCCTAATAGGCTCTGCGCATTGGAATAATATATCCTATAGGTTTGACATAGGACTAAGGTCAGTATGTCCCTATCGAGTATATTAAACTTAATTACTTGTGCCAGCTAGCTCAGAGGCCACTAGAAACTCCTTGACAACAAGAAGGGAGTAGTTTCTGGCAACCGCAAAACATGACCACTGTGTTTCCCTTTAGAATCAGAACGTGTCCCAGAGTTGTGGAAACAATAGATAACTATTTCACTCAGCTCAATCGTGCATGCTTAGTTTTCTCCAAGTTACACAGAAAGAAGTAGACAGGCGTTTCAATAAAAGATTTATTGAACAGTCTTGTTTCTGGTGTAAGTAAAATGTGCTGTTACGATCACAAGACAGTATGCGAGATAAATTATGTACAGTGTGAGCAGTAGAAATAAATAATACTGCGATAGCATTATCTTTTAGTACATATGCATTTACATAAATAACACAGACTAAAAATGCGAGTACTCATACGATGCGTTTCTAATCTAGTTCTACCCCAATGTGCCTAACCCAACCTAGGTGTAGGAAGAGGTATGAAGTAGGTGAAGTATTCCTTACTATGGTATACTAAGAGTATGTTAAGCCTAGTATGCCTAGTATGCCAAGTATGCCAAGTATGCCAAGAGTCCCTCTAGGTTTTAGTCAGCTCCATACCTTTAGAATGAGAGAGGTGGGAATCTCTTGCCAGACTCGAACTCCAACACCCCGCAAGGGAAGTTAGATCACTGGAAGCTGGACTCTCTGCGTGCAGGGATGACAGCGTCTTCTCAGTGCGTCAGGCCGGGAAACGGGCTCCTCTGAAGTCGAGGTCTCCTCTGCTTTACAGGGGCTAGGGAAGGTATATTTATACCTAAGAAGTACCTCATAATGTTAGCATTGACGTGAGTCGGACAGCGGAAGACGTCATGAATGAACCCCTAAGGAATAATGGTTCATGCATAATATATGAGTCCTTGAAGAAATCAATAGTCCTGGGCTAGGGAAACTCCCGCAGCCTAAGGGTCTGTTCTTCATGAACTCGTGACGTTAGGGTGGACGGATGTCGGAGACCATGCCTATATTTGGAGTGCACGGTTTAATGCCTAAATAAGGGCTGGTATTTTATGCCTATATAAGGGCAGGGCGAATTGTGCATATATAAGGACATGATACAAGCCTGTTTATGGACACCCTAAGAGGAATACAACAGCACGATGGTCAATGAAGGTCTTGTTTCAGGAAGGCACAAAGGTCAGTGAAAGTCTGGTTTCAGGAAGGCATGTTGGTGAATGAAGGTCTTGTTTCAGGAAGACATGAAGGTCAATTAATGTCTTGTGTCAGGAAGGCATGATGGTCAAAGAAGGTCTTGTTTCATGGTGGCATGATGTTCAATGAAGGTCTTGTTCAGGGGGGCATGATGGCCAATTAAGGTCTTGTTCAGGAAGGCATGATGGTCAAAGAAGGTCTTGTTTCAGGGAGGCATGATGGTCATTGAAGGTCTTGTTCAGGGAGGCATGAGGGTCAATGAAGGTTTTGTTTCAGGAAGGCACAATGGTCAATGAAGGTCTTGTTTCAGGAAGGCACGAAGGTCAGTGGAAGTCTGGTTTCAGGAAGGCATGATGGTCAATAAAGGTCTTGTTTCAGGAAGGCTAAGGTAAATGAATGTCTTGTTTCAGGAAGGCATGATGGTCAATAAAGGTCTTTTTTCAGGAAGGCAAGAAGGTCAATGAAGGTCTTGTTTCAGTGAGGCATGATGGTCAATGAAGGTCTTGTTTCAGGAAGACATGATGGTCAACGAAGGTCTTGTTCAGGGAAGCATGATGGTCAATTAAGGTCTTGTTCATGAAGTAATGATGGTCAATTAGGGTCTTGTTCAGGGAGGCATGATGGTCAATTAAGGTCTTGTTCAGGAAAGCATGATGGTCAATGAAGGTCTTGTTTTAGGGAGGCATGATGGTCAATGAAGGTCTTGTTGCAAAAAGGCATGATGGTCAATGAAGGTCTTGTTTCAGGTAGCCATGAAGGTCAATTATGGTCTTGTGTCAGGCAGGCATGGTGGTGAATGAAGGTCTTGTGTCAGAAAGGCATGATGGTCAAATAAGGTCTTGTTTCAGGAAGGCATCATGGTCAATGAAGGTCTTGTTTCAGAAAGGGATGATGGTCAATGAAGGTCTTATTTCAGGGAAAGCATGATGGCTAATGAAGGCCGAGTTTCAGGAAGGCATGATGGTCAATGAAGCTCTTCTTTCTGGAAGGCATGATGCTCAATGAAGGTCTTGTTCAGAGAGGCATGATGGTCAATTGAGGTCTTGTTTCAGGAAGGCATGATAGTTAATGAAGGTCTAGTTTCAGGAAGGCATGATGGTCAAAGAAGGTCTTGTTTTAGGAAGGCATGCGGGTCAATGAATGTCTTGTTTCAGGAAGACACGAAGGTCAATGAAGGTCTTGTTTCAAGGAGACATGATGTAAAATTGAGGTCTTATTTCAGAGAGGCATGAAGGTCAATGACGGTCTTGTTTTAGGGAAGCATGATGGTTAAAGAAGGTCTTGTTTCAGGGAGGCATGATGGTCAATTAAGGTCTTTTTTCAGGAAGGCATGATGGTCAGTGAAGGTCTTGTTTCAGGACGTCATAAAGATCAATGACGGTCTTGATTCAGGAAGGCATGATGTCAAAGAAGGCCTTGCTTCAGGAAGGAATGCTGGTCAATGAAGGTCATTTCAGGGAGGCATGATGGTCAATGAAGGTCTTATTTCGCGAAGGCACCAAGGTCTATGAAGGTCTTATTTCAGGGAGTCATGGTTTTAAATTAAGGTCTTGTTTCCGGGAGGCATGAACGTCAAAGAAAGTCTTGTTTCAGGGAGGTGTGATGGTCAAAGTAGGTTTTGTTTCAGGAAGGCGTGATGGTCAATGAAGGTCGTGTTTCAAAGAGGCATGTTGGTCAATGAAGGTCTTGTTTCAGGGAGGCATGATGGTCAATGAAGGTCTTTTTTCAGGAAGGCATGATGGTCAATGCAGGTCTTGTTTCAGGAAGGCAAAAAGGTCTATCACGGTCTTGATTCAGGAAGGCATGATGGTCAAAGAAGGTCTTGTTTCTGGAAGGCATGATGGTCAATGCAGGTCTTGTTTCAGGAAGGCAAAAAGGTCTATCTCGGTCTTGATTCAGGAAGGCATGATGGTCAAAGAAGGTCTTGTTTCTGGAAGGCATGAAGGTCAATGAAGGTCTTGTTTCAGTGAGGCATGATGTTCAATGTAGGTCTTGTTTCTGGGAGGCATGAAGGTCAATGAAGGTCTTGCTCCAGGGAGGCATGATGGTGAAAGTAGGTCTTGTTTCAGGAAGGCATGGTGGTCAATGCAGATCTTGTTTCAATGAGTCATGATGGTCAGTAAAGATCTTGTTTCAGGGAGGCATGATGGTCAATGAAGGTCTTGTTTTAGGTAAGCATGAAGGTTAATGAAGGCCTTCTTTCAGGAAGGCATGGTGGTCAATGAAGGTCGTGTTTCATGAAGGCTAAAGGTCAATGACGGTCTTGTTTTAAAAAAGCATGATTGGCAAAGAAGGTCTTGTTTCAGGAAGGAATTGCTGGTCAATGAAGGTATTGTTTCAGGAAGGCATTATGATCAATTAAGGTCTTCTTTCAGGAAGGCTTGATGGTCATAGAAGGTCTTGTTTCAGGAAGTCATGATGGTCAATGAAGGTCTTGTTTCAGGAAGGCATAATGGTCAAAGAAGGTCTTGTTTCAGGAAGGAATGATGGTCAATGAATGTCTTGTTACAGGAAGGCATGATTTTCAAAGAAGGTCTTGTTTCAGGAAGGAATGATGGTCAATGAATGTCTTGTTACAGGAAGGCATGATTTTCAAAGAAGGTCTTGTTTTAGGAAGGCATGATGGTCAGTGAACGTCTTGTTTCAGGAAGGCATCAAGGTCAATGAAGGTCTTGTTTAAGTAAGGCATGAAGGCCAATAAAGGTCTGAAATGAAGGTCTTGTTTCAGGAAGGCATGATGGTCAATGAAGGTCTTGTTTCATGAAGATCTTGTTTTAGAAAGACATGATGGTTAATGAAGGTCGTGTTTCATGAAGGTCTTGTTTCAGGAAGGCGTGGTGGTCAATGAAGATCTTGTTTCAGGAAGGCATGATGGTCAAAGAAGGTCTTATTTCCGGAAGGCATGATGGTCAAAGAAGGTCATATTTCAGGAAGGCATGATGGTCAATGAAGGTCTTGTCACACGAAGTTTCTACAGCTTGGTGGAGCCGAGCTCTAGCTTTTTATCAGCACTTGGCAGTTGGCCTTTACCTTAATGCCAATTTAATATGAAGTGTGGGCACCAATCATTCTTCTTGTAGTAGACTTTTTCCCTCTTTGAGGATACAACATGCTTTGGGTTCCAAGGTTACATTCTAACAAGCAAGTGAATGTTCACGTAATGTAGCTCTGATATGTAACTTGGAGTATCCTGGTCGCACAGCATGTTGAGCATAATAAAATGTTACACACTCCAAAATGGTGTTGGCTTCATGCGTTCTTATTGAGAGAGCAAGGAGACCCCAGCACCAGTGCTTACTTAACTTTATAAGGTGGTGCAGCAGGCGTCATCCCTTAAGTGTATCCATGATGCACCCACAAAATCTATAAATATTGCCAGCAGCCGTGATAATGGTGTACAGTGGGTATCTGCTTGAGGGCAAATGGTGCTCAAATCCTTTTTGGGTCACCCCAGCCAATGGCCCAGCAAATTTCGAGAGTGCCTCAAGTAAGCACTGAAGTTGGTGTTCAGCTGGCTTCTTACATTAGGGGTCAATCATATACAGTCAAACACAAAAATGTAGGGGAACACTAAGGGACACAAAGTTTGGGATGGGGTATATGGAACAAACAGCTGTGGGCTTTTGTACTTCTTTGTGGGTTCACCTGGTACCTGCAGCTCTGGTCTATTATGAGTAAAGGAATGGAGAAAGGGAGGAGGAAGGGAAAATGATGACGTAACGAGGTAGGGTGAGAAGGGAGAGGAGCCTAAGTAGTGAAGACAGAGGACAAGAAGTCAAGGGTCACAGGGAAGATAAAAGGTCAGGGGGGGTGGACGTGAGGAAACGGGTGGCTGATGAGGAAAGAGAGGAGAGGGCAACTAAAATAGATGTGAAGAGCTAACGGTGGAAAAGATGAGGAATTTGGTGAAGGCAGGAGGTGGCTTTAGGTGGAGAGTGAATGTAGCGCAAGAAGGCAATTAGTGGAAAAGGGGAATGGATATGGAGAGCGGGAGGTAGGCAACGAGGTAGAGGTGGTGACAGTCTATTGTCACAGAGCTGTGGCGTACAAAGCCCTCCACTGGCAGCTTAAGTGGGGACTGCCCCCTGGCCCGATGGTCTGCTGAACTGTGTCTAACTTAAACCTTATTAGTTGTTTATGGCCCTCTTCTGTCAGTAGGTCTTCAGAGAAAGTGCTAAAAAATAACACAATGTGGAATACAATGAAATAGGGTTGTAGGTCTGGGCTGGCATGCACAGTAAGGGAAACAGAAAAACAGAAGTAATGAAGAGGGAAAATTCTAGAGAGAGGGGATAAGGCAGAATAAGTAAGAATGAAAGAAAAAAGATGGGTAGATAGAAAGGTCTAACAAAGAACGGTAGAATGAATGGAGGGTGAAAGGCGGGAAAGAGTTAAAGGAAAGTATGAAAAAGGGGGAGGTAGGATAGAAGGTGAAAGAATGCGTGCATTGATGTAAGAGTGAAAGGATTGATAGACAAAAGGATGAAAGAATGGATACAATAGCGGAAGGCCTGACGGGTGAATGGATGGATGGATTTAAGAATAAACTGTTGGAGAAGAGTGAAAGCATAGATTGGTGAAAGGATGGATGGAAGGATACATGAATATATGAATGGGTGGGTGGATGGATTGACCGGTGAAGGGAAGTTCATGGGGCTGGTTGAATAAATGGAAGGGTGAATGGATAGATGGGTGGAAGGAGGATAAAGAAGTGAAAGGTAGTCTTCCAAGGAGTGATTAGAGGTATGTTTATGGGCGTAGCTTCAGGGGGGGGGGGTGTTATTTTGTGATAAATAGTTGGGTTTGGGTGTTTTTAGCCGAGTATGGTGCGGTGCCTGCCAGATTTCAACCGGAATTGTTACACACACACAGACAAAAACGCACACACACTCTCCCCCTCTCTCTGTTTGGAAAGACTTCAAAAATGTTGGTTATTTCACAAATTATGGTGTGTTCTCTCACTTAGTACCCCTACCAATGCTCATTCCTCTCCTTTTGCTGCCCCTTAAGCCCCTCCTGTGCACCCTGCTCATCGTATAATGTATTTTAACATTATTTGCCATCGTGATTGTTGGGAAATCTGAAGCTACCCCGCCCCCCCTCCCCCAATATTACTGACCAAGCTACGTCCCTGGGTGTGTTTCACGAGGGGGGGGGGTTCATTTTCTGGCTACTCCCTTGACAGGGGATGAGGTGCTGTGAATCCGGTGAGGAAAGAGGGGGGCTAACTGAGATGAGGGAGAAACATTGGGTGCAGAGGCCTGGGCCTGGAGGTGGAATGCAGGCAAGCAGAGGAGAAAGAGCAGAGCAGGGAGGGATCTTAAGAGGCAGGGGAGATGAATGGTGGACATGGCGGGAGGGAGGTATGATTAAGAGACAGCTGTGAGGAAAATGCCAGAGTAGGAGGTAGAGTGCAGAAGGCAATAAAGGAAGAGCGGGGTAAGGAGGCAGGAAACTGCGTGACGTCATTCAGAGAGGCAGAGGACAGGCAGGAGAAGAAAGAGAAGTGAGGTGGGGAACACGGAGGGATCTTAGGAGGCAAGGGTTGAGATGCTAAGCACAGTGTGAGGAAAGAGCGGAGACCAGCAAGCAGGGGTTGGGCAGGAGATAAAGAAGGGGCAGTTATGGGGTGCAGGAAAGCAGGGCACTGGGGTGGGGCAGTGAGGCAGGGGGCATATAGAGAGCGGGGATGGGTTCAGGAGGCAGGGGCAGGCAGGCGGTGGAGAAAGAGCCGGGGGTGGTGAAGCAGGGAGGGATGTGAAGAGGCAGAGCGAGTTAAACAGGAGGGGTGGGGGCGCTGGTGGTGATAATGATGGCTCCTATAAGCAGTTATTAGCAGCCCCAGAGCACGCGCGCGCTTCATTCTCTGACAAGTGCCTGGAATGTTCCCTCATATAAAGTGCTTCCCAGGCAGAGCACCGCACGTGGGCGTCGAGCTGTCGCTATGCAGCCAAAAAATGCACCTCCCAGAATATGCAAAAGCGAATGTTTTTTGGCATCAAGAGTGTCAGTGGAGCTGCTACGCGCTCCTTCCAGCGCTCTCTCTTCTGTTCTTGCTTGTACCCTCTCTCCTTTGTTTTGTACTGTGTTACTCTCTCCTCTCTCACGAGGGCATATATCTCTACTCTCCCTTTACAGTATGTACATCTCCCTGCTCGGCCTCCGAAGTAAGCACACCCCTCTGCTCACACCTATTTCGGAATAACAGTCTTTCTGTGTTCATTGCCTTCCCCGAGTGAGCATCTCTACTCATTCCTGACCGGTGAGGTCACCCTTGTCTGCCCAACCCTATTGTAAACACATCTCCCTGGGAATACCCCTCTCACTGTACGATCTCTCTGTCATGTCCCCTTTCGGTGCAGGTGTTTCCCGCTCCTCTCACTGCAGACATTTGCATCCAATCCCTCTCCTAAGTGAAACCATTTTTTAACGCCCTACTCTCTCCGTGGAAACGCCGCTCTCTCTTTACCATTATCCATTCTACCCCCCCATCTCCTGTCAGTCTAACTTCCCTCTTTGAGCACTACACTCGCAGCGTCAAGAATTCACTGTTAAGTGTTCTCTCTTTGCAAGATTCATTCTGTTCTCAAAGTCTTCGAGAGGTTAATTCTCTTCCTGCTCCCCCATTGTAAGCATGTCTCTATTTACTTTATTTATGCAAAATTCATCTTCCTAAATCTTCCCGGTTTATCTCTTAGCTTTTATTTATGTAAACTTCCTCTTCTTAAAACCCTCTCTATGATGCCCTGCTTTATGTTAACTCAGTTCGATGTAAATATTTCTCTGTTTACCTTCTTCTTTTCTCTTCTTAAAATCCTCTTAATGGAAAAAAAATGATGCTCGTTCGGTTCGTTGTAAACTCATCTCCATTTACACACCTCTTTCCGCTTCTGAAAATCCTCTTGATGGTAAACGTCTTTATGTTCCCTCAGTTCAGTAAACATTCCTCTGTTTACTCTCCTCTGTCCTTTTCTTAAAATCCTCTTGATGGTACAGTCCTCTTTGTGCGCTCAGTTCAATGTAAACATTTTCAAAGTTTATTCTCCTCTAACCTCTCCTTCAACTTCTGATGACTGTAAACGTATTTATGTTTACTGAGTTCAGTATAAACATTGCTCTGTTTCATCTCCTCTGTCCTCTTCTTAAAATTCTCTTGATGGCCCGCTTCTTTTTGTTCTCTCAGCTCAATGTAAACATTTCAAAGTTTATTCTCCTCTAGCCTCTCCTTCAACTCCTGTTGATTGCAAGCATCTTTATGTTTACTGAATTCAATGTAAACTTTTCTTTGTTTACCCTCCTTTGTTCTCGTCTTAAAATCCTTTTGATGGTGCACTTAATTTGGCCAGCTCAGTTCAATATAAACATTTGCCTGTTTCCTCTTCTTGAACTCCTCTTGTTTGAACATTTTTTACATTCGCTAAGTTTGGTGTAAACATATCTCTGTTTACTCACCTTTTTCCCCTTCTTAAGCCCCTCTTGCTGGTAAGCACCAAACTCCGGGGCATATTTACAATAGAAGTGACGGAGCGCTGCATTAGCCTTCTTGGCTTAACACTGCACTCCGCCACTTCTGAAACGCAGGGCTGCACCATATTTACAACAATATTGTAGTGTATTGTATTGTAAATGCATTTATATATCGCTTACTATCCCTGACGGGCGTCAAAGCGCTTTTTCGGCGAGTAGCATGCTACTCCGGAACCCATAACAGATTAGTGGTGAATTTGCATAGTGAAAATATGAAAGTAATTCGAGCAGTGGATATTCTAGTCAGTTAATTAGGATTGAGAAGGATAGTGGAGGGATAGAAGAGGGAAAAAGGTTTGAATTTATATAGCGCTTGCAGACCTGTGTTTCCCCCTGCGCTGGCGCTAATTTAGCTGCCTAGCGCCAGCGCAGGCCCCCTTCCACCATAGTGCAAGGGTGTCTGCATTGCAGGGGAAGATTGTTTATGTGCAGGAAGGTGTCCCTTCCTGCATATAAACAATCTTTAAATTGCGTTTTGTAACTTCTAGGTGTGCTGCTTAATGGAGCACACCTAGAAGTTGCAAACATATTTTTTAATAATGATTGTTTATGTGCAGGAAGGAACACCTTCCTGCACATAAACAATTAGTGGCGTGTTGTTGTTTCCATGTGTGCTGCACAATGCAGCACACATGGAAACAGCAAAAACGAAGAGAAGTTAAACATTTCTCCTCATTGCTCCAAGGTAAGACCAGGTTTTTCCTGGTCTTAATTTTGGCGCTGCCCCATATTTACCCCACCCTTGTAAATATGGGGCATTGTGAAAATAAATGGGTGTTGCGGTGGAATGCCCACAGCAACACCCATTGCTCTCCCCTTTCACGCTAAGTATAGCGTGAATGGGTGCCTTATTTACAAGGCGGCATTAGGCAACATTAAGTGGCTTAACGCCACCTTGTGAATAAGGCAAAGCCCCTATCGCCACCACAACGTCGGGAAAAGTGATGTTGTGGTGATGATAGGGGCTTGTGAATATGCCCCACAGTTCGGTGTAAGCATCTTTTCATTCACTTTCCTCTTTTTAACCCCTTTTTAATGGTGCACTTCTTCATGTTTGTGCAGTTCGATGTAAACATTCCGGTGTTTACTCTCTTTGCCCCTCTTCTTAAACTCTTCGTAAACCATCTATTTAAGATCAATCCACTAATCTGGGAAATAGCCCATTCTCTGGGTTTCCTTTCCCTTTGTAGATATCTGCCTCTGTTCACTCCTCCTAGTGCACCACACTTACTTTCTTATAAATTCTCTGTTATCTTCCATTTCATTGCAAACGTTTCTCATTCTTCTTAATTCTCATAGACTACTAACGCTACTCCTTTCTAGTTCATTGTAGAACTCTCCCTCTGCTCACAACTCTCAGTGCAATCCACCCTTTCACTGCTTAATCCTCCTTTCTGTTCACTTCTGTTACCCGAACAAACGTTTCTTTCTTCATAATTCTCACAGAATAGCTTGCATATAATTTCCTATTTTATTGCAGACCTCTATCTCTGTTCACTTCTCTCTCAGTGTAAACCACAGATGAACTTGGCACCTAAGGAAGCTGCAAGATTATCAATCAGGTCAATTCCCCTAAGGGTCAAAGGACAAGGATAGACCTCGCATTTTACCGACTCAGCACCAGGTCTCCCAGCTTTGAGAGGAACCAGAATATCAGGAAATCGCCCAGTTTCCCAAGAGGTTAGTCCCTTTGGCTCTGCTTCTCACTTTCTGTTGCAACCTCCTCTAAAATTGTTCCTGAATATTTGAGTTCCCTTATCTACCTGCACCTGACCTGTAGCCAATTTAGAGAAAAGATTCAGAAGGATGAGGGTAAACCAATACTTGCAAAACTATGCTTCATTTTTATGGCTCCATAATCTCGTGATCTGCTAAACTCACACCTAAGGCCATATTTTTAGCAAAAACCGACCAACTTTCCTCGCAGCTGAAAGAATGCAGGCAGGAAAGAAAACCAAACCAAAAATCAATAATGGTTCAGTAAGAACTAGGAAAAGAAGTCAGTTACCTTACAATCTGTACAATTATCCAGCTTCCTGCTGCTGCAAAGAGAGTTGTTGGTTCGAGTTCCTGCAATCTCTTCAATCAATCAATCAATCAATCAGTGACCTTATAAAGCATGACTACCCACCTGCGAGGGTTTCAAAGCGCTCAGTGTGGGGGATGGGGTCTGTGGGTCAGTCGAAGAGCCAGGCCTTAAAATCAGCGGCAGCGATGGTGATTGCCTGAGATCCAGAGGCAGAGAGTTCCAGGTCTTCGCAGCGAGGTAGGAGAAGGATCTTCCTCCAATCGTGGTCTTGCGGATCCGTGGGATGGTGGCCAGGGCCAGTTGGGCGGAGCTAAGATGAATGGTGGGAGTGTAGAAGGAGAGGCGGTGGTTGAGGTATGCAGGTCCGGCATTAAGGAGGGCTTTGTAGGCGTGTCCACCTTTACTCAGGAGTTATAAGCCTTGGCCCTGCTTTTGCATAGTGTCCCTTCACCCTCCATCTCGAGGGGTTGGCCCCAGGGGTCTCCTAACAGTGGTCACTTCAAGGTTAGAATCCAACCACAACAGAATACTCAAAATGATTCATCTAATTAATTCATCCAATTATGCCGTGTCAGGACATCCTGTCTTTGTCAATAAAAGAGAAAAGGTTGGGTATCCCTTAGATGTTTTCCACCAGGTTTTACAATGAGGTAATGTCATTTGTTTTCCCTCCACCCAACATACTCATTCCTGCAGAGCTGGTGGAATTTGACGTCAACATAGATGGCACTAGTGGGAAGCATCTTTGATCAGCAATCGTGCAGGGAGTGATCGCGTATGTGGCATCTGTGTGCCACATTTACTGCCCAAATACATAGAAGAGGACAAATGGGATCTCACAGGTGTTTCAATCAGGATGCCTTTTCAAAAATAGGGGACTGATTCAGTTAGGGAACATAGAGGCTGGAATCTATTAGACAGTGAGATTAAATATTGCCTCTATGACCATAAATTCGATAATCTTATTCAATACATAGGTGCAGCCTCTTTACCTACGTATCTGTTCAACAAATGAACTAGGTTTCTCATATCAACTCAAATTCGTGGGTCAACAAGCAAAACATAAATAATTCAAAATACTCAATATTAAGTTTAAACATTCCATCAGTACTAATTTACTTCAGAATTACTTTGTTTTTTTTTGTTTGTTCTCAGGATTGAAATACATACATTTTCCTTCTGATACTACTTTACATATTCGTGCATGATTATAATACAATAAATACTCTATATACAGTGCAAAAAGATAAATTATAAAACCGCAGCAATTATTCTTGATCAATGTAATAAATCATTAGGGTCCTACTTCATTATAGTCATATATCGGGATATTATGCTCTACTTATCCTCGATACTAAATCAATACATGGTCCAAAAGGTGAAAAGGTCAGAGAACGCCTTGGTATAATTCAAGACAGTTTAAACCACAATCTGTTGGCTAAACTAGAGAGTTCATGATCTCTTTTTAATTAGGTTTGGCGATACTCTTGGCCTCGTGGAGTGAAGGGGTAAGTGAAGGGTGTGCCGACGCGTTTCGACCTTCGTGTGGGGACCAGGAGGATTCAAGGAAGGTCTTCCTCAGGGCTGGGATTTTCTGTGTAGGACACTATTATCAGCTAGGGCATGTCTCTCAAATGGGGTCCGAGTTTTGTTTCTTCACAGACATACACAGGATTCGCTTATGTGTGCACTTGCTATCTTGAATATGAACTGGAGCCCAGCTGCTCCGGCGCTCTCTTCACAGCATCCAACTTCCGGAACAAAACGGAAGTTGGATGCCGTGACTAGAGCGCCGGAGCAGCTGGACGTCTGCGGCGGAGCGGGCGAACTCGCAATTGGAGACTGGGCTCCAGTTCATATTCAAGATAGCAAGTGCACACATAAGCGAATCCTGTGTATGTCTGTGAAGAAACAAAACTCGGCCCCATTTGAGAGACATTCACTAACTGATAATAGTGTCCTACACAGAAAATCCCAGCCCTGACGAAGACCTTCCTTGAATCCTCCTGGTCCCCACACGAAGGTCGAAACGCGACGGCACACCCTTCACTTACCCCTTCACTCCACGAGGCCAAGAGTATCACCAAACCTAATTAAAAAAGAGATCATGAACTCTCTAGTTTAGCCAACAGATTGTCGTTTAAACTGTCTTGAATTATACCAAGGCGTTCTCTGACCTTTTCACCTTTTGGACCATGTATTGATTTAGTATCGAGGATAAGTAGAGCATAATATCCCGATATATGACTATAATGAAGTAGGACCCTAATGATTTATTACATTGGTCAAGAATAATTGTTACGTGTTTTTATAATTTGTCTTTTTGCACTGTATATAGAGTATTTATTGTAATATAATCATGCACGAATATGTAAAGTAATATCAGAAGGAAAATGTATGCATTTTAATCCTGAGAAAAACAAAAAATACAAAGTAATTCTGAAGTAAATTTGTACTGATGGAATGTTTAAACTTAATATTGAGTATTTTGAATTATTTATGTTTTGCTTGTTGACCCACGAATTTGAGTTGATATGAGAAACCTAGTTCATTTGTTGAACAGATACGTAGGTAAAGAGGCTGCACCTATGTATTGAATAAGATTATCGAATTTATGGTCATAGAGGCAATATTTAATCTCACTGTCAATCAGGATGCCAGCACCTTGCCCATCAGAAGCATGAAAGAGGAGAGGCAGCTAATAGAAACTGGTGACTACAATTTAGGAAGGAGGGAGTCAACTCTAAACGCAAAAGTGCACAACACATGTATTCAGATACTCAGCCTGGGGAAGTGCCTAGTGGTGTACTAACTTACACAATAGACACCTCTGATCGCTGGGACCAGTGCCACCTGGCATTGATGAGCAAGCTGGTAGAACAAGTACTTAAATGTGGAGGTTATATCGGTCCCTGTAACTGGTGACTTACCTGCACTATGTGTGTGCATGTTTGTGTCCCTGCATTTGTGTGTATGTTGTATAAACACACTCTGATAACTTGTGTGTAAACCTCTCCCACTGCTCACTTCTCTCATATGGAGTCATCTTTCTATGATCACTCTTCTCTAGGTAATCTTCTCTCTGCTCCTGTCTCTCAGTGTGTAAACATTCCCCTCTGACCACGCCTATGTGTAAACATTCACATCTGATCAATCTTTTATGTATCAAAACATCTCCTTATGTTGACTCCGGTGTGGAAACCACTCACTCTGCTCTCCCCTCTCACCGCAAATGTATCCCATGTCAGTCAGTAAACACCTCAGACTGTGTACTCATCAGATATAGAAGCATTAACCCACAGGCGGCTTCCTCGTCTGGGACCCTGGTGATAAGTGCGGCCCGATGGGGGTTACCAACGGTAATGCTGTAGGGAAATTTACATTTTAGGGGGATGCATGCGGTGCTGCAGAAGCCCCCAAAAACCTGCTCTCACCATGAATGGGAGGTGCTGCAGGGCAGTGAGGAGGGCGCAGCTGGCAGGGCGCCAGGGTGGTCTGAGGTATTGCACCGTGGCCTTGAAGTTGGCCGTTATCCTGCCTGAGCCCTGCAGTTGCTTCCCGGGAGATGCCTACTGCCGGATGACTCTAACCAGCATAGGTGTTCTTGGCCACTGATTTGTAAGAGCAGAGGTCATGTTTAACCATACTGAACTCCGAAGATAGGCAAGGGCAGCTGATCTCCTAATGTATTGCCCAGCATCGGACGGCTCAGCTGGTTCGACTGGGCCATCCGGTGGAGAAGATGGCTGTAGCAGGGGACTTTTGCTGCCTATGCTCATCATTTCTCATACAGGGAGTAATGACTTTGCACTCCTTGGATGCACATAATTATTTGATCTGCTTATATTTGAGATTCCTGGTTACCACAAAGGTTCCCAGTGTTAGGCATTGCCTTGTCATATATTATACCATGTGAGGTCTGGAGGGCAGGATCTTCATCAGTGGGTCTCTATGAGTCTGCCGGGTGCCTGAGCAGACACATGATGAGGTGGAGTGACACATCTCCCTTGAAGAGCATTGCTCGTGCCTGCTTGATGGGTGGTCACTTTTTCACGAGGATTGCATACATTTGTCACTACAGGGTAAGGAGCTTTTTGTGGAATCAGTACTGGCATTCGCTGCAGAGCATTGTTCCCTGTATAAAAAGGATGTCCTGGGGCTCTCAGAGGGCCAGTTAAACATCTGTGCCAGTGCAGACTCATGGTTGACCACATGCAGGTAGACACACTGGCACCAGACATTCCAAAAGTCAGGTAAACTCTGGATTCAGGACATTGTTTACCCCAAGCATGTGAGGGGCGCTTCCTCTGCTGTCTCTAGTCCTTTAAGGGTACTCTATAGATCTGCCCTCTGCTGTCTCTAGCCCTTTAAGGGTACTCTATAGTACTGCCCTGGGTAAGCGGAGAGATGGAGCTTGCATCAAGAGAGCATGTTATGGCCTGGTTGTCCAGACTCATCTCCCAAAGAGTGCCAGGGAGCAACTCTTTTTAGGGTTGGCACAGGCATGGTGGTTCCGGGCTCATCTTGCTAGTTGGTCCAGCTCCAGGTGTTTGGAGCAGGTGAATTCAATCCTGAGTGAATTCTGTAAGAGGCCCCAGGAGTTAGCAGAAGGGGGCCCCATTTAATTATTTGGTACTAAAAGCGCCAAGTGCTGAGTCAATCATGACTCTGGGAGTAATCCTCCCACACTACTCACTCATCACTGTGTGTATATCTTTCCTTCAACTCTCTTCTGTGTTTGTGCAAACATCTTGCTTTGATAAGCTCGATGTGTGTATGGCTATGTTAACATTTCCCCTGTTCACCCCCTAATCACTTTTTCCACGTGTACCCCTTTCCTACTTTTTTTCTATGTACATTTATCTCTGCTTACTTTACTCATGATTTAAATCAGGCCCTCTGCTCACTTATCTGCGCATGTGTGTGCAAACCTCCCTCTCTGAGTACTCGTCTCTGAGCGTAAACCATAAATCTCTGCAAAATCCTTCTTTTGGGTAACTGTTTTTACGCACTCGCTTCTCTGTGTGTGAGTAGCTTCCTTCCTCCATTCTCTTGTGTAAACCTTTCTCTCATCCCTCATTTTCCTCCGCAGGAACCACTACCTATGCTTGCGTAGGTCTCTGCTGAACACTTTCTCTGCTCCCTTCTGTGCGTGCACACAAACCTCTCCTGCTCCCTTCTCTTTTTGTAACCCTTGCCTCTGCTCCCTTGTATCTCTCGCTGACTCTCACTGCAGTCCTCTCTCTCTGCTCCCTTCTCTGTGTAAACCTCTTCCTCTGCTCCCATCTCATTGTGTGCAACTTCCTCTCTCAGGGGCTCCCTATCTCTTTGTTAACAGCTCTGCTCTTCTGTCTGTGAAAAACGTTACTGACTCCGTTTGTTCTACAAATAAACCTCTCACTCCTCCTGCTAGCATCACTTTCCTATCTATCAGATCCATTTTTTCTGCGTGAAGTCAACTCCAGTAGTTCTTTCCCTGTATATAAACCTGTTCATCTGCTCCCTTCTGTCGCGTGGACACTACTCCATACCTCCATGAGTGTTAACATCTCGCCCTGCTCCCTTCTCCCAGTCTGTACATTTTCATGTCTCTCCGAGTGTTAACGTCTCCCTCTGCTCCCTTCTTTATGCATAAAAAACTTCTCATGTCTCTCTAACATCTCCCTCCGTTCCTTTCTCTATGCATATAAACTTCTCAGTCTGAGTATTAACATCTCTCCCTGTTCCTTTCTCTCTGTGTGTATACTTCTCATGTGCCTCTGAGTGTTGTCTTCCTCTGTTCTGTTCTCTCTGTGTAAACTTCTCAAAGATGAGTATTAACATTTCATTCTGCTCCCTTCTTTCTTTGTGTAAACTTCTTATATCTCTCAGATTTTTAACATATCCCTCTTCTCCCTACTCTCTGTGTATAAACTTTGCATATCTCTCTGAGTGTTAACACCTTGTCCTGCTCCCTTCTCTCTGTGTGTAAACATTTCATGTCTCTCTGAGTTTTAACATCTCACCCTGTTCCCTTCTTTCTCTGTGTAAATTTCCCATGCCTCTCTAACATATCCCTCTGCTCTCTTCTCTATGTGTGTAATCTTCTTAAAATTCTTATGTCTCTCTGAGTGTTAACATCTTCCTCTGCACCCTTCTCTTTGTGTGTAAATTACTCATGTATCTCTGAGTGTTAACATCTCCCTTAGTTCCCTCCCCTCTGTGTGTAAACATCTCATAACTCTGTGAGTATTAACACCTCACCCTCCTCCCTTATATGTGTGTAAACTTCTCATGCCTCTCTGGGTGTTATCGTCTCCCCTGCTCTTTTCTCTCTGTGTGTAAACTTCTCATATCTCTTTGAGTATTAACATCTCACCCTGCTCCCTTCTCTCTGTCCGTAAATTTCCCAAGTCTTTCTGAATGTTAATGTCTTCCTCTGCTCCTTTCTCAATGTGTGTAAACTTCCTATGTCTCTCTGTGTGTTAACGTCTTCCTCTGTGCCCTTCTCTCTGTGTGTAAACATCTCATGTCTCTCTGAGTATTAACATCTCATTTCGCTCCCTTCTCTCTGTTGTAAACTTCTCATATTTCTCTGAGTGTTAACATCTCACCCAGCTCCCTACTGTGTGTGTGTACCTTTCTCATGTCTCTTGAGTTTTAACATCTACCTCTGCTCCAATTCTCTCTGTATGTAAACTTCTCATATCTCTTTGAGTGCTAATATCTCCCTCTTCTCCCTGTGTGTAAACCTCTCATATCTCTCTGAGTATTAATATCTCACCCTGCTCCCTTCTCTCTGTCCGTAAATTTCCCAAGTCTCTCTGAGTGTTAATGTCTCCCTCTGCTCCCTTCTCTCTTCTCATATTTCTCTGAGTGTTAACATCCCACCCAGCTCCCTACTGTGTGTGTATATATTTCTCATGTCGCTTGAGTTTTAACATCTACCTCTGCTCCAATTCTCTCTGTATGTAAGCTGCTCACATCTCTCTGAGTGTTAACACCTAGCCCTGCTCCCTTCTCTGTGGGTGTAAACTTCTCATATCTTTCTGAGTGTTAACATCTCACCCTGCTCCCTTCTGTGTGTGTGTACATTTCTCATGTCACTCGAACGTCTCCCTCTGCTCCCTTCTCTATGTTTATTTTTTTATTTAGAAAGTTTTCTATAGCGTGAACATGACCACCGAGGGTATCAGAGCGCTTTACAGTTTATACATCAAGAAGGATACAAGCGGTCAAAAACAGAACAAAGAAAGACGAAAGTTAACAGACTTGTAGAGCTGGGCACCCTCGGGAGCCCTGGCAGCTAGGACACAAACTTGCGAGGGTGACCTCAGTCTCCTTTGGAAGCTCCTTTCTAAGGCAGAAATTTCTTCATCAATAACACTTTGACTTCCTTTTGAAAAGGACAGTAGAAGGATTCAGCCTGACCTCAGGAGCTAAGGAGTTCCAAATCCTCAGGGCGATACCTGAGAAGGCTAAATTGTAGGTTTTTCTTTTCTTTAATTTTTGTGGTTTGAGAAGTAGAGTGCTAAGTTTGTAAACTTCTTATGTCCCTCTGAGTCTCAATGTCTTCCTCTGCACCCTTCTCACTCTGTGTAAACTTATCGTGTCTCGCTGAGTGTTAACATCTCCCTCTTCTCCCTTATCTTGGTGTGTGAACTTCTCATATCGCTCTAAGTATTAACATCTCACCCTGCTCCCTTCTCTCTGAAAGTTGCCCAAGTCTCGGAGTGTTAACGTCTCCCTATGCTCCCTTTTCTTATGTCTCTTTAAGTGTTAACGTCTTCCTCTGCACCCTTCTCTCTCTGTGTAAACTTCTCATGTCTCTGAGTATTAACATCTCCCTTTGCTCCCTTCTCTCTGTGTGTAAAGTTTGCATATCTCTCTGAATGTTAAAATCCCACCCAGCTCCCTTCAGTGTGTGTGTGTACACTTCTCGTGCTTCTCTGAGCTTTAACATCTCCTTCTGTTTTCTCTATGTGTGAACTTCTCTTATCTCTCTGAGTGTTAACATCTTGCCCTGCTCCCTTCTTTGTGTGTGTACACTTCTTATATCTCTCTGAGTGTTAACATCTTGCCCTGCTCCCTTCTTTGTGTGTGTACCCTTCTCATGTCTCTCTGAGTGTTGACATTTCACCCTGCTCTCTGTATGTGCATTTTCCAAGTCTCCCACTCGGTCATTGTCTCCCTCTGCATACAGACCCTCCATCGCTCCCATTTTATCTTTGTGTATACCCCTTTTCTGCTCCCCCTTTCCATGTGTAAACTATTCCCCTTACTCCTTGTGCGTACACCTCCTCTTCTACCTCTGTGTGAGCTAAAAACCCTCCCATGCCTCCTATAATGTGTTCAGGCATTCTCCAAGGCCTCATTGTCTCTATTTGTAAAGGTTTCCCTTTGATCCCTTCTTCTGACTCTGTAAACCACAATCCGTGGTCTCTTCTCTGTTTAAACCACTCACCCTTTCTCTCGTATATAAACTTCTCTGCCACTTGCTTTATATATAAGGCTCCCCATCTGCTCACTCTTTCCAATTTACAGCCATTTCTCTATGGCCACCTCCTTCTGGGGTATTAACGTCCTCTCTGTGTTTAAACCCCCTCCTCTTTCTCCATTCTCAGTGTCTGCAAACCTCTTCCTCTTGACCCTTTTCCTGAGTGTGACCCTCTTCCGTTGTTCCTTCCTCTCCTTCTACTGCTGTGTTCTTCGAAGTGTAACCACAGCCCTCTTCTCCCTTCGATCTGTGCGTATAACCCACCTCTGCGCCCTCTCTCTGTGCATAACCCTATCTGGGCATTGTTCAAGGCGTGTTATCGGCTCCTTCTCTGCTCTCTCTCTGTACTCACACTTCCCTGTGTATAATCATCGGCCTTGGCCTCCTTCCCTCTGGGCGTAAACCTCTGTGTATAATAATACACCTCTACCCCTTCCTCGATGCGGATAAACCTCTCTCTGTGCTCACTCTTCCCTGTGTATAATCATCTACCACTGCTCCCTTCCCGCTCTCCATAAACCTAGCCCTGTGCTCATACCTTCATGCGCATAACGATCTCAATCTACTCCCTTCTTCCTGTTGAAAAACCTGTCTATCTCTCCACTCTTCCTTGTGCATAATGACCTCCCTCTGTCCCTTCTCTCTGTGGATAAACCTCTCTCTTCTCACTCTTCCCTGTATATAACCATCTCGCTATGCACCCTTCTCCCTTTTGACAAACCTGTCTCTGCTCACTCGTCCATCTGTATAATCATCTCCCTCTGCCTCCTTCTGGCTGTGAATAAAACTCTTTCTGCTCACTCTTTCCTATGTATTATCATCTCCCTCTGACCCTTCTCGCTGTGGATAGACCTCTCTATGCTCACTCTTTCCTATGTATAATCATCTCCCTCTGACCCTTCTGTTTGTGGATAGACCTCTTTCTGCTCGCTGCTCCCAGTGTATAATGATCTTCCTAACTCCTCTTCTCTCTGTGTATAATCATCTCCCACTGCCCACTTCTCACTGTGGATAAACCCCTCTCTCCTCACCTTTCCATGTGTATAGACATTTCCCTCTGTCTCCTCCTCGCTGTGAATAATCCCTATCTCTGCTTCCTCTTTCCTATGTATTATCATCTTCCTCTGGCCCTTCTGGCTGTGGATAAACCTCTCTCTGCTCACTCTTTCCTATGTATTATAGTTTTTTTTTTGTTTTTTACGGAGTTTTATATAAGCGCAAACTTGACCCGGTATCGGGTATCAGAGCGCTTTACATAGCACCAGTTGCATTACATGAGGACACGTTCATCATTTGTGTTAGGCACGGGGAGATTAAGTGATTTGCCCAGAATCACAGGATGTTCAGCGTCATTGCCGAGACTCGAACCCGGTTCCCCAGATTCGAGGTCGACCGCCCTAGCCGTTAGGCCAACTCCTCTCACCAAGTCTTCCTCAGCCTCTTTCTCGCTGTGAATAAACCTCTCTCTGCTGGCTCTTTCCTATGTATTATCATCTCCCTCTGACCCTTCTCGCTGTGGATAGACCTCTCTATGCTCACTCCTTCCTATGTATTATCATCTTCCTCTGGCCCTTCTGGCTGTGGATAAACCTCTCTATGCCCACTCCTTCCTATGTATTATCATCTCCCTCTGACACTTCTGGCTGTGAATAAACCTCTCTCTGCTCACTCCTTCCTATGTATTATCATCTCCCTCTGACCCTTCTCGCTGTGGATAGACCTCTCTATGCCCACTCCTTCCTATGTATTATCATCTCCCTCTGACCCTTCTCGCTGTGGATAGACCTCTTTCTGCTCGCTGCTCCCAGTGTATAATGATCTTCCTAACTCTTCTTCTCTGTGTAGATGAACTTCCTTCTGTGCCCTCTCTTCCCTGTGTATTTTTCATTTCCTTCTGACCCTTCTAGCTGTGAATAAACCTCTCTCTGCTCACTCCTTCCTATGTATTATCATCTTCCTCTGGCCCTTCTGGCTGTGGATAAACCTCTCTCTGCTCCCTCTTTCCTATGTATTATAGTCTTCCTCAGCCTCTTTCTTGCTGTGAATAAACCTCTCTATTTCCCACTGCTTCCTATGTATTATCATCTTCCTCTGGCCCTTCTGGCTGTGGATAAACCTCTCTATGCCCACTCTTTCCTATGCATTAGCATCTCCCTCTGACCCTTCTCGCTGTGGATAGACCTCTCTATGCCCACTCCTTCCTATGTATTATCATATCCCTCTGACCCTTCTCGCTGTGGATAGACCTCTTTCTGCTCGCTGCTCCCAGTGTATAATGATCTTCCTAACTCTTCTTCTCTCTGTAGATGAACTTCCTTCTGTGCCCTCTCTTCCCTGTGTATACTCATCTCCCACTGCCCTCTTCTCACTGTGGATAAACCCCTCTCTGCTCACCCCTCCATGTGTATAGACATTTCCCCCTGTCTTCTCACTGTATATACACCTCTCTCTGTCTCACTCCTTCCTGTGTATGATACGTTTTCTCTGCCCATTCTCGCTGTGGATAAATCTCTCCTGTGTATAATCATTTCCTTCTGTCCCCTCCTCTCTGTGGACAACCTCTCTCTGTGCCCTCTCTTCCCTGTGTATTTTCATCTGCCTATGCCCCCCTTCTCCCTATGGATAAACCGGTCTCTACGCTCACTCCTCCTACCCATGCATAATCATTTCCTCCTACCCCTCCTCTCTGTAGATGAACCTCTGTGCTCAGTTCTCCCGTGTAAAATCATCTCCTATACCCCTCCTCTCTGTCGATGAACCTCTCTCTGTGCTCAGTTCTCCCCGTGTAAAATCATCTCCTATACCCCTCCTCTCTGTCGATGAACCTCTCTCTGTGCTCAGTTCTCCCCGTGTAAAATCATCTCCTATACCCCTCCTCTCTGTAGATGAACCTCTGTGCTCAGTTCTCCCGTGTAAAATCATCTCCTATACCCCTCCTCTCTGTCGATGAACCTCTCTCTGTGCTCAGTTCTCCCCGTGTAAAATCATCTCCTATACCCCTCCTCTCTGTCGATGAACCTCTCTCTGTGCTCAGTTCTCCCCGTGTAAAATCATCTCCTATACTCTCTCTGTGCTCAGTTCTCCCCGTGTAAAATCATCTCCTATACCCCTCCTCTCTGTCGATGAACCTCTCTCTCTGTGCTCAGTTCTCCCCGTGTAAAATCATCTCCTATACCCCTCTTCTCTGTAGATGAACCTCTCTCTGTGCTCAGTTCTCCCTGTGTAAAATCATCTCCTATACCCCTCCTCTCTGTCGATGAACCTCTCTCTGTGCTCAGTTCTCCCTGTGTAAAATCATCTCCTATACCCCTCCTCTCTGTAGATGAACCTCTCTCTGTGCTCAGTTCTCCCTTTGTAAAATCATCTCCCTATACCCCTCCTCTCTGTCGATGAAGCTCTCTGTGTTCACTCTCCCACGTGTATATTCATGCGGATTGCCCCCTTCTCGCTCTGGATAAGCCTGTCTCTCTGCTCACTCTTCCCTGTGTATATTCACCCTCCTCTCTTCATCGTCCACGCCGAGTGCTAGCTCTGCTCTCTCCCCGTGATCTGTCTGCTGTCTCCCCGTGATCTGTCTGCTGTCTCCTAGTGATCTAGCTGCGGAATGCGCTCGCTTCCCGAGACCACTTGATCACAGCTGTGCCTGTCTGTGATCGCCGTTCTGTGCCTCAGTTGTCAAGAATCCTGAAACGCGTCTCCCTCAGTTCGCCGTGAGGCGCCCGTCTCTGCTCTGAGAGTTTTATCTCTCTATCTGCTCAATGTGTTCCCCGCCTCTCTCGGTACAATCACCTCTTCCTCTCCATTTTGGGTCCTCGCTGTGCTCGTTGCTGCCTCTTAGTTCAGATATGCTCAAACCCTTCTCTCATCGCTGCCTGTTTCCCCCTCTCGCCTTTCTCTGTCATTCTGTTTGATCACTCGCCTCTCCGCCTACGCAGCAGGCTCCCACCCTCACTTCCTGATCAAAAATGTCTTCCATCCTTCTGTCTCTATCCCTGCTCAATTTATTGTGTCTGTCTTTGCTCTGTATTCTTTTTGCTGCTACCATCAATTCAACCTGCCACTCGACATCCCCTCTCCTCAATTACAGCTCTTCCTCCCGCCCACTTAGTCATGTTCTTCTGATTCTTTCGTATTGTCGCCCCTCTCGCCCCCAGTCTTTTTAGGTCGAGCCTCGAGTAGCACGCAAGCGCTGCTAGGCGAAGACTTTAAGTAAGTGAGTTTCAAAAGCAGTCCAAACGCTTGTGCGCCGTGGCTGGCCTTTTGGGATGGGTACGCGCGGCAAACATGTGTTTCCAATTATCGTGCCCAGACGCGTGCGCGATAATTGTAAACACATGCCGGCAAAGGCCATGACGCACGAGCGTCTGGTCAGCTGAGCAGGCTGCCGCGCCGCTCGCCCTCGCCCCCGCTCCTCTCGTCCCCGCTCCTCTCTTGTTCACTAGCGCATTCGCGCGCTTGTTTGGAACGACCGATTGGTTTGTGAGATTACAGTTTACATGCTAGAAAGGAGAAACAATGTATTTCTGGGTCTTTGCAGTAAACTCGGTGTGTACTTTTTTCTACTATCCCCCTTAATGCTTCATTGAGTTTTACAATCCTAGGCGCTCGCAGTTTGACAGCTAGTAGGACAGGCACGGAGTTGCTGTTCATGCAACACGAACTTAAGGCACATGCAGTTTGTACAGCCAGTAGCAGATTGTCCTTGGGCTCTTCGGTAACTCCAAGTGGTGCCGGGGAAAGTAGTGCTGCAGCATCGCCTATCAGACTAGGGCTCCTGAGCTGTCAGAACTTCCGTTACACGGGAGGCGGCGGGCAGCGCCCGCTTTGAAATAAGCCAGTGTCGCTTTCTGTTGTACACAACTGACTCCCTGTCTGTATACCCTCCGTGGGACATTCAAAGCTCATTAAATATTTAGAGTTCAGTGAGGCGGGATGTAACTGGTTTGCTTTAATATTGTGTATTTGACCGATAGCAACTTATAGCGATAAAATTAATCATCGATCAGTCGCCAGTGTTGGATGAAATAGTAAATCGAACATTGTGCTTTGAATCAAATTGTGCTCTGAGGCGCTACACTCATCACACGTTTCTTGACGGGATTGTTTTGCACTGAAAGCATTGCTCGTTTATTCGTGTGGTGCTTCGCTTGGCACCCTTTTTTTTTTTTTTTTTTTGCAGATTTATATAGCGCAAACTCGACCCGAAAGTATTGGAGCGCTTTACATGAGCACTGGTTATGTTACACAAGGACACATTCATGTTTTTTAGTAGGCACGGGGAGATTAAGTGATTTGCCCAGAATCGCAGGATGTGGACGCGACCCCTAGGCTCGAACCTTGGTTTCCAGCTACAAAGTCGGCAATCTAGCCGTCAGACCACTTGCCAGGAGCTTGCCGAGAAGGGGGCCGGGGGCAAAGGTCTCCAGCGCAAAATCGAGGGGCACACAGCTTTTATTCTGCCCATGAGGGGGACTGGATACTCCCTGCGCAGGAATGAAGAGGTACGAAGCGCAGACATACTGCCTGTAGTTCCTGCACACACACTGCCTTTGGTTCCTGCACAGTCTGGGACTCATGGGCGTGGAGTGCCCCCCCCCCCCCCCTTGACTGTACCGGAAAGAAACTCTGCACGCGAGATGTCCCTGAGATACACGCACCGACTGCCTCAACTTACTTAGGGGCGGAGGTGAAATGATACAGGCTGTCCTAGCTTTCGGGGAATGCACACAGCCGTTTTAGGCTGTCTGCACAGGGAACAACATCGCCCCATGCGCTGCTAGTCCGGTTTCCGTGTCTCCTGTCATGCTCGCCGCAACCCCCACCCCCTTGGTAGACCCGTTTAGAGCGGCTCTTTCTGCAGAGGTACACGGCAATATGAAAGATGAACTTTGATGCCATTTTCACAGCTCTGCTACAAAGCATAGTAAGGTTACCAGGAGGAGCTGAGTAAGGGCACCAAGAAGGGCGCACACCGGTGCATGACATCCAGGCAAACCAGTGGATTTCATTTATTTTATCCTCCTGGTTTTCAAAGCATCTTTTCCTAGGCGCACACAACACTGCTGAAGGTGTACCACCGAACAGCTTATCGCACGAAAGAAGCCAGCGGTTGCATAACGGATGAGCTCATCCTCTGGGTTTTTTAGATTGTTTTCTCATGGCTTCAGACAGCGAGGCCATCAGTAGTTTCCGCCTCTTCGTTTGCAGTTTAGCGTGACATGATTAATGTCACCAGAGAAACTCATACCCCCTGTGTAGAGTAATCTCATTTTCCCGCCTGATCAGGGTCAACTAAAGATAATGGACCCGTTCCAAAATGATGTATGGATGGCACCTGCCTGTACCGTGAATTAAGCGATTGGCTGTTAAGATTTACTAACAGTTGTACCGAAGGTGTGTCTGATCCTGTTTGACCCTCTCCCGGGGTTGGTGGGGGCAGGCAATCTAACACGCAGCTCCTCGTGCGCTTGCATACTAGAACAAGAAAGGGGGCGATGGTTGAGTTGGGAGGAAGTGGGGGAGTTCCGATCATGCATTAATACAAATTGAGCACTATTCTGTGGTGGGGTAAGCATCTTTTAATTTTATTGGTGTTTAAATTTAGGGTGGAGCAACTTACTGTATAGTCACAGTGAATTACATGTTGCCCGGGCACTAAAAACGTTTGGATTACAAATCTCTACAAACCCAATTCATAACTAAATGGCAAGACACATTTCTACTATCTTTACAAAAATGCGCTTCGTCCTGATTCCCAGTGAGCGAGAAGGTCGCCTTGCACTTGTAACGATTGAGGTGTAATGACTGATAGAACGTAGTCCGAATTTAGGCATCCATATAGCCTGTAGATAACCACAATGTCTTCATTATTTGGAGATTTTAGAGCATTTTGAAATTCCTTGCATTTGTACTGCATGAGTTTTTAAACACGCTACAAAATCCTGTCCTCTGCTTCCCCTAAGTGTGGTTGTGGTAGCCTAGTTTGCAGGAAAATAAACTAGCTGAACACTCCAGATTTCACTATAATACATATTGTTACATTCTGTTTAGTTAATTTATTTGTACTGCCTAGCATTTTTGTTCTTGAGGAAGAGTTGGTATGTGTTTTAAGCTTTTAATGACCATATACTTTTTGAAAAGCAGTTCATTGCACCATATGTACAAAATGTGATAACCGGATGCTTTATTACCAATGAAAAAGGGTACTTAAGAGAAAACAATATACATGGATTGTGATCTAAATATGAAACATTTGAAGCTCATCTGGACATTGATGCATCTCTAACAAGCATTGGCATAGCTAATAGGTCTCGCCCTTGGGACTTTATAAGTGTTTAGCCATGCAACAGTTGATGTTGTTGCACCAAGGATATTATGCTGCATAACTAAATACTTATAAGATCCCAAAGCGAGACTTATTGGCTATGCCAATGCTTGTTTCTCTCTCCATTCCCCTCACCAGGTCTCTCCTGCCCATGTGCTATCTCGGTATTTCCACACCGCCTCTCTTCCTCGCGCTCTCTGCCTCTTTTTCCTACCCAGCTCTTTCTGCCCGAGAAGCTATCAGTTTCCAAGGACGTCCAATAATTAATAATGTCATTTTAAGGCGGTAGTATTATAGTTCCAAGCATAAGGTGTATGTAATTGCAAATCAGAAGAATACTACAACTCTAATGAGGCATCAGAAGGGAAATCTGGCACAGACCTGCAAAGGAATGGCCAATGTTGTCAATTGGGCCTATAACGTTCAGCACCATGGAGAGCTCTGGAGTGGCACTTGGTGCTGATGGGACTATAGGATCCATTACAAGTGCTCACAAATGGGCCTGGTATCACTTTGCCCCCAACTACGGATACCATGGGCGTCAGTGATTCCTGGAGAGAGGGGTAAGTAGTGCTGATTAAAGGATTTGGGGCAATCATATGCGGTGCACTGATTCCCGCATGTTTATGTCAATTTTCACATTGAGGTTCAACCAGACATTTCTCCTGCTTTCAGCAGAGGGAATGTCCGAGTGAATAACTGTGGTCCATCAGTGTTGGTGCAGATCTTGTAATGCCGACTTGGATGCTAACTTTTGTAACAGGGCCTGAGGGGATTCACCTGACACTATAATGAGGTCTGAAATTAATAGTGGGTGTAAAAATATGCCTTCTGTGGGTACATGAGGGTCTGACCCTTCATGGCCCGGTTTTTCGTGGTCCCTTTCACTTTCATGGTGAGGTCACCTCACCACTGGAGAAATTCGGCACGGGACCTTAAAATAAGTTACTTTTTTGAACTAATGTAATTTCTACACATCCTGGTGTAGGGTTTCTGTGAGCGCCGTCCGCTGTCCCCAGGGTACCTGTCCTCTATGAACCTTCAACACTTTAAACAGTGTAAGATTACTACTCCAGACAGCGAAAACTACTGACCATCCTACCTCATACGTTCAGAACATTCTCAGTGTTGAGTGAGTATATCCGCTTATCTATCAAGACGTTTTAATTGGAATCTGATTGTTATAGGTGTTAAAATAACTGTTAATTCAAACATTCTGATAACATGTGTTGGCACTATACTTGCACCATTCGTCATCACCCATTGTTGGAACTTCTCAGCATAGTACCAAAAGAAGCGGCAGTGATAGGCTTTTGAACTGGTCCAGGCTCGGTGTTCAAGGGTTCGCAGTGCTTCAGTAAGAGGTGGGCTTTGTTCAGCCTGAGTTTGGATATCATCTCTCGCATACATGATATATTGTCGGGATCTATGGCTATATGATGGCTTTGTGATTTATGTTGCCTCTCTTAGGCTAGAAAAGATTATGATTAGGGCTCCCTGTTTTCCATTTTTACAGATTTTTACAGATAAAAACAGACAAAAACATTGTTTGTATTTATTTTCAAAAGAAGAAAAGTACAGATAATTTGGCTTCTTTTGAGTGACTCTCCATCCTGAGATTAAAGACGTTAAGGCCAATAGCTTTACATACTAGCAGCATGGGGAGTTACAAAACTGAATGACATTTGCTTAAATTGAAGTGTGGATGTGATATCATATACTTGCATTTTGTTAATTTGCACTTCAAGACTTTATCTTTAAATATATTTGAATAAAATTAATGTTGTTTGTATATTCAACTCTTGTGTTGCCCTCCATTGTTATAATTACATTTTGAAATTTAGGTCAATACTGAATATGGAAGAGTTGCCTCAGGTTTCTGTTCTGCTTAAATTACTGCATATCTCAACATGTATTTTTTGCTATTATGCTATTTTTTTCATGTGGATTTATTATTTTATTATTTTTGGTTGTGTAATGTTCTAAAACTCAGGCATCAAAGTATGTGTGCACCTTTATCTGTTAAATAAATGCGGAAATATATGAGTTATCACCTCATCTGTTCACAAAATGCAAAATAAATATGGATAAATGCCAATAAGCTGGACAGAAAATAAATATGGATAAATACAAAGGGAAATATTCAAAAAATAAATGCCATAAAACCGGAAGTCCTAATTATGATGTATGATGTAACACATTATGAGGTACAACACATAAGATCTACATGATTGTAGTGCATGTTTCTCGGAGATCTGACCACAGCTATCTATTTGCTTCTATGATTCTTTATTGATTGCAACATCTGTATAGTCAGCAGGATAAAAACTTGCATATATTATAATAAAAACAGGTTTGCATCTTTATTCTTGGTGCTTGCAGTTGTGTTTCCCCATCTTTCAGGTTCACTCTTTGGATGAAGGGCTGCTGGGGTTTAGACTTTTCCAATGTTGATAAATATGTGTTAGAGGCCCTGTGCTACATGGAAGAGGTCAAAGGATGCTTGTACTGTATTGCGCACCAGCAGCAGGGGTTTTGGGTGGCTGGCTACAGCTCGATGGAGGCGAACCTTATCTGGCATCCTTGCCTAGGTAAGGGTCCTGGGCACAGATTCTCACTGAGGCAGTTGGTGCTTCACCAGGGTTACTCTGGCCAGGCCTGGTCTTGCCCCCCCCTCACCCCCTGTCCCCTTGAAGAGTTCTGGGTGTGTGATAGAGATGAGTGTGAGTCCACAAATTTGAGTCCCCAATGTTTGCTTACTCGAACATTGTTGCAGGCGTTGTCGCCTAGCTAGAATTCCTACACAACTTAGCTGTTATCTAGTAAGGGTGAGTCCGATATATTTCATAGATTAGTAAAGGTGGTCTTGGGATGCTGTTGGACTTGGCCCTTTTTGCATGGCTATCCCCAAACTTTTTGCTTCTTCCTTCTATTTTTTCCTGACCTGCAGTTGTTAGTTTTAGGACTCTGGGCACTTTACCACTGCTAATCAGTGCTAAAGTGCATATGCTCTCTGTGTAAATTGTGAACATGATTGGTTATCCATGATTGGCATTTTGATTTACTGGTGTCAGTCCCTAGTAAAGTGCACTGGGTGTGCCGGGGTTGGTAAATCAAATACTACTAGTGGGCCTGCAGCACTGATTGTGCCACCCACATGAGTAGCTCTGAAAAGGTAACTCAGACCTGCCACTGCAGTGTCTGTGCGCAGTTGTTAACTGCCATGTCGACTTGGCAAGTGCACCCACTTGCCAGGGCCCTAACTTTCCTTTTCTTACATGTTAGTCACCCCTAAGTTAGGCCCAAGGTACCCCTGTGGGCAGGGTGCAGTGTATGTGAAAGGTAGGACATGCCCTGATGTGTGTGGCATGTCCTGATAGTGAAATACTGCCAATTTCGTTTTTCACTATTGCAAGGCTACCTGTTCCCATAGGACAGAATGGGGAGTTTGTTTATATCATCTTATAAACATAACTGCCCCTGGGAACAAGGTAGGAAAATAAAGTTTAGTATGACTGAACTCAGAATCTAAAGATGCATCTTTTAGAAAAGGTGATTTTTATATTCTGAGTTTGAAAATACCACTTTTAGAAAGTGGCTATTTTCTTGTTCAACCATCCTGTGTGCCTCTGCCTGTTTGTGTATTGACTGTCTGGCTTTGGAGTGACAGGGGCTGGGAAGGTGCAGTGGCACCAGGAGTCTGGATGAGTCAGCACTAGGCTGAATAGGCCTTATTTGCATTTGGAGTGGTGGGAGGAGTAGCACCTGTACCTGAATAGGACTGTGCCTGCCTTCCACTATGCTGGCTCCACCCCCTGTGGTGTGTCTGGAGCCAAGGCTCACACTGACAATGGATGTTGTTGTGCACTTGCAGAGTGCCCCCCAGAACTGGTTTGAACTGGGCTCAGAGCCCCTTGCACAAAGAGAACAAAGACATTTTGGGGTATAAGTATTAGACCTAAAGCCCCTGAACTTTAGACTACTTCTGGATTCAAGAGGAACCTTTGCCAATGAGAAGAGCTGGAGAAACTGAGGAGAAGTACTGCCCTTGCTGTGTGACTGGGGTTGGCCTGCAGTTGCTGGTTTTGCCAAGGAAAGGAGAAGGACTTTGCTGTGTGCTGTGTCCCCTGCTTGAGGAAAGTCTCCAAGGGCTTGTGTAGAGCTTGCCTCCTGTTTTGAAGTCTCAGGAACACAAAGACTTCACCCCCAGCTCCCCTGGACTTCCTTGCTGGGAGTTCTGACCTGCCAAGAGGTGCCTGTGACTGTGCTGGGCCTCTGGAGGTTGTTTCTGCTGTTGGGAGCTGGAAAAGCAACGCAACGACAAGGAAATCGACTCATCGCTCTTCTTGCGACAGTTTTCCGACGCAACGTCTTGGTGCGAGAAGAATCTCCCCGCATCGCCGCGCCGCTGCCGAAAACCGACGCAGCGCCTGAATCGACGCATGGAGGGATCGCGGCTGAAATGGTCGACACAGCGCCGCTCGTCGCCGCTGCATCGTTCACCGATGCATCCCGGATTCCCACGCATCGTCCCTTTGCAGCAAGTTTTCCCCGACGCATCGCCCGCGGATCGTAGTCGTCTCAGAATCGACGCATCGCTTCCCCCTACAGGCCTGACTCGACGCACCGCTCCCCTGTGTCCAGTGGAACTGGCGCATCGCATCCACGAAGGTCTCAGGAATCGACACATCTCTTTGTTTTCAATGCTTCCCATCGCTGCAGCTGTTTGGCTTGGTGAATTTTGTCGCAACGACAGGTACTTTGCAAGAAATCACACATCCATAGTTTTCTATGGACTCAGTTGCTAAAACCTTTTTAAAGTCAGTTTTCTTAATACTTGTATGTTGGATTTTTGTCGTTTTGGTCTTGTTAAGTTTAGATAAAGATACTTTATTTTTCTAAACCGGTGTGGTGTCCATTTGTGGTGTTATCACTGTGTTACTGTGAGTGTTGGTACAAATACTTTACACATTGCCTTTGGGATAAGCCTGTCTGCTCGTGCCAAGCTACCAATGGGGTGAGCAGGGGTTATCTACAGTGTGTATCCCCCTTACCCTGACTAGAAGCAAGGGTCCCTATTTGGACAAAGGTACCTACCTCTGCCAACTAGAGACCCCCATTTCTTTAAGTTTGAAAAGAAGTTTATTGAAAAAATGCAACTTAGCCACATATTTAACAAAAAACTGCTGTATGTTAATATAATCATAAATATGGAGACCCCCATTTCTAACAGATGCTTATTCTATCTCCTCTTTCAATAGGGGTTCCCTCAAATCAGGGGACTGGCATGCAGGCACTTAATGGCTAAGAGCAAGGTCTCTGCAGCCAATCAGAGAAGAGAACCGTTTACATTCGTCTTTCAAACCAAAATGAAAGGAGTTTTCCTGGCTGAAATGCTGAGTATTTCTACCAGGCAGCCAAGGAAACACCTTGGTGAGTATTGTTGGTTACAGCAGTGGGTAAAGGAAGCAAGTGTTGTCTACAAACGCTCCTGGTTTTTTAAAGAGAGCTCCTAATGTTGCAGGCAAGCACACCTCCCATACCGAACTGTATTCAAAGTTTGCAGAGATACTAAAACATGGTTGGGATGATAGGACTAGTTCTCTCATTACAGGGTCCTGGCAGAGTCGATGCAGATCAAAGAAGGGTCACGGTGGTTACTCCTCCTCTGCAAGCAACAGAGAAGGGCTCGCAGCTGCCGAGGGTCAGACTTTTCAGGTGGAAGGCAGGAGAGAAATCTGTGAAAAATGGGACGGGAAGAGTGAGACGGTTGTTACTTTGCGCGTTCATCTTTAACATGAATTTCTCTTTTTTCCTCGCGCCCTCGTCCACGTGCCCCTTTATCGCATTCTCTTTCTACTTACCGCTCCCTCTTTCTTTTTTCTCTTCTCGTACACGCCCTCTTTGTCTCTATCTTCCTCTTTCGCTCCCACTGCCCCTCTTTGTATCTCCACCATTCACAGCACTCGCTCTCTCGTCCTCCCTCGCTCTTCTATCCTTCCCTCTTCTCTTTCTCTGTCTCTCCCCTTCCTCTCTGCCTCACACTCACAGGGACACGCCCAGTACCCCCTTCTTTTCTCTCTACTCCCCCCTTTCGCTCTCCCATCAATTCTCCCTCTTTTCCTCTCACTCTCTTCCCCTAATTATCTCTGCTTCCCTCTCATTAGCTCTTCTGCTCACATCACATCTTCACTTTCTGCCAGGGGTTTGCATATTCGGACCACTTAATGCAAAGCCTGGCTATGTTGTGTGACAGCTAAAATAAATATTCATGGGAAAAATGTTCATACACTGGGGCTAATTGAAGATGTTTGCCGATGATGTGGAATGGTGGACAGGGTTCTGCAGTCCGTCCTTGGAGCACGTCCACCCCTGAATGGGCAGGCCTCACGTCAATCACCCTCCGGTAAGCTTCGCCTGTCACTGCTGGTCCCGCCCCCCAGCTCTCACTGCCTAGGTCTTCCTCATGCTTGCCAAGGCGCCTTTGAATAGCTCCCACAAACCTGGAAAGCTTATTGTCACTATCTTTGGGATGTCGGGAAATGGATGGCCAATCGCATTCTTCACACTACAGCCGGCAGCTACTCGTGTAGTGCTGACCGGAAATATGTCACCGAATGCGCAGCCCATCCCAAGTCCTGCAAGGGGCATATGAAGAACTTCTAGGGAGAGGGGGGTGTTCATTGGTGAAAAGAATCACTCATCTTAATCTAGTCAATTACTTCTGCAGCACAGACCCATAAATCAGGATTGGGCCAATAACTAAGGTTATTGACTACCTCTGTGAGCAATAATGTTACATTGGACACCTTCATTGGAATGCTAAGATTGGGACAGTAAATTAGATTGCTTAAACATTTATTTTAGCTATTTATTTCAATCTTTCATACTATACCAAAATGCTGCAACCCACTAAATGTAGGGCTTCATTGCCTTTATGGCGACTCTGTTACTCCTAGTCCAATGGGCCGCTCCTACTATCAACTTTGTTATAGCTCTGATGCCAGGTCTGAAGACTTCAGTCATTCCTGCCAATGCGTGGAAAGCAGGTGCGACTAGGTTCAGCATCAATGACGCTTCAGGCCTTCAGTAGTTTCTACTCAGCTGCTTTCAGGCCTACATTAAGCATAAGGCTGTACTCATTGTGGGCATCCTGTGGGAGCAATCTGGGGGTAATGAAGTTTAATGGTCTATCTCAAGCCCATAGTTCTCCACTATGGCATCTAGGACTGCCTGCCTGACTAGGAGCACACAGGCCTACTACATGATTCTGGCTTCTGGTCCATCTTAGATTAAACTTGACCCTCCCAGGAAGAGCCGTCATCACATCTGTGCGATTTAGGGGATCACGGAGGCAAAGATGCAACTCTTTTGATGTCCTTCTTTTGATGCAAAGAGGCTCTGAGGTCGATATATTGGAGTGCGGTTTCCTCTAAACCTCCTGGACATGCATGGTGATCTAGCTCCCAATAGAGTGTTGCTTTCAGTGTAGGAGACGATGGTGCCTTCCGTGCATTGAGCTTGCAATATTGCAAATCATACAGTGGCAGTGGCACTAATGATGCTAATTCAGGACCTTCAGCTCTCCCAGTAGCTAGAATGGAGTACTATACAACCTACCCTACAAATGAGATGGCATACTTTTTTTTACTTTGAAGAGGGCTTGACTACTGTAACGATGTTTATGTAGGCTCCCAGCAGCGTATACTTAGTAAATTGCAAATGCTCCAAAACGCGGCAGCACGACTACTGCTGAATCTTCCCAAATTCATCCCCATCTCATAGAGCATACCAGATCTGCACTGGCTGCCAATTAGGGAGCGGATTAGATTCAAGGCCCTGTGCTGGGTCCATAAGACCCTTCACAAGGTTGGCCCTCTGCCCCCCGAAAGACTTTCAAGTGGTATACCCCAACTCTCTCTCTCTGATCTACCACTGCTAATAAGGTAGTGGTTCCTAGAATCAGGAAGGCCTACTGGGGAGGAAGAAGTTTCTGCCACACCACATGTAAATGGTGGAATGCACTGCCTGACCATCACAGAGCACAGTCCAGTTTGCTACCTTTTAGAAAACAATTAAAAACGCGACTTTTCCCTTTAACTGTTAATAATGTTCCAGTTGTCTCCCTCCTTCAGATAACGTACAGATACAGTGCCAAGACACCAAATTCTGGTATACGTGCGCTCAACAAATGTATTAGCATTAACATTTCGGACCCTCCTGAGTAGTTCGATCAAGAGTGTGACCGCCCTGCTCTTGAGGGACCTTTTCTTTCTGGGAAGTATCTCTTCATACTGGGGGCCTCTGTACCATTCTCTTTTACTTACCAGCAGCATTTGTCTCTGTTTGAGCCACGCAGCATTTATCATCCCCTTACCTCCTGGTTCCCCCTCTAACATCTTTATGCCTGTGGGAGGCATACCCATCAACAAGCCTGCTCACAGCATACTTCGGACCAAGTACTCTAGCCCCTCTGTAGAGAACAAGGTCTGCTCTGCCCAGAAATAGATTCCTCCACCTGTAAAGTTCTTTCGAATTTAGGTAGGCATCAAGGTAAAGGCTTGGGTCGGTTTTGCTGTAATTACCTGGATAAGCTAATAGCCTTTCTGGCCCAATTCTTGATATGGCTGAACAGGTTGTTAAGAGAGAGTTCCAATCACACTACTCCCCTCCACTTCTGTCCCAATGATAATTTTTTTCCTATGGAGCATGGAGATGCTGGCAGAGAAGCATTGAAGCATACTGATGAATTCGTGCCCCAAGAGGGTTAAGGTGGGCCATAGGGAAGCTGGTTCCGAAGTGATTGTCCTCCTATTTGTCACACGTTTGTCAAGGAGTTCAGCAAATACATGGATATCTTTCTTTCCCTCTAGAATTTCCAGGCCAACATGCAATGCAGCTACACTCAGTGATTTTTTCTGTGTCTGGCAAAGATAAGGTATTTCTTCTGGAAAAGGCTTATTCACACCTCCCAAGGTGGAACCACTCACTTCAACACAACTTGTGAAGTCTGTGGATTACAGTTTGCAATTGGCCTGTTCTCCCCTTCATCCCGTTATCTTCTTTGAAGTGGGAACAGATCAAATGGGGCTCCCATTCAGGCCTGCAGCACGTGACACAATAACTAAGGTGAGCCACACTACATGCCAGCAATATTGTCAAGGAGTTTCGAATTCCTTCTAAAACAATGGTTATTTCTGCTCTCCAGCTCTTGGGGTTTGGAGACCATCATGAGATCAGAGCTTTTGATTGATGAGGCAATGATCTCCATTTTGACACATGGGACCTCAGCCGTGGCAGACTGTCACACGGGCAGTTTCCTGAAGAACACTTATTGTGTGATGAAAACGTTCAAGGGTGTTTACCCAGCAATAAATCTGAGATCCATAAATTACGGGGTGGTTTATTGCGACCTCAAAATGGAGAGCAGTCATCTCATAGGGCATATGCATGCCCCCGGCTACTAGTGAATCTATTTTGATTTAAAATAGGACTATTTTCCATTAATGCCTATCCTTCAGTACTTTAGGCTCCATCAGAAAGTGAGACCTTACCAATTCACTTGCTTTTCATTTTGGCCCTTCATACTAACTGAGGCAAATTGTTATATCCTTAACCATTTATCTCAATGTTCTGATCTCAGGAGGTTGCACCTGGGTCACGCTCCTCACTGTCCTGTGCATCTCGCTGCTTTGGTCCTTCCTCTGCCCAGTCACAAATTCACCACCCAAACAAGCTGGGAACCCACCCCGGATTGCATTGATGAGTATGTAGTGTTGGCCAGCAACAGTGGGGAACACCATCCTCCTCGGCACAGAACCTCTTTCGATATTCTGGTTCTTCAGCAGAGAAAGTGGGATGCAGTTAAGATCCTTTAGCTCCCTGATGCTTCTAGGCACTGGCTCTCTTGAGCAGAGCTCACACTGGGTTGAGTTCCATAGTGCCCTAGATACACAGATGCACAGGCTTTGGCACACTGCAGGCATGCCTCAGGACTCCCAGGCATCATACTCCGCCAGAGAGATGCAGACCCTTCCCTGTGTGGAGATGAACTGTTTCAGTTCTTGTGCCCCCAGGACTCTTCCTATTCGACCAGGCAGCCCCCCGTTCAAAGCAGGGTCAAAGCATCCTCTCCTAGTAGGCTTGTAGAATTCCTGAGGTTTCTGATCCCAAAATCTGGAGCAGAGAACAATTCTTGGTTTTCACTCGTGGGGTACCCAGGTTTCTGATACAATACTCTTGGCACACTGGATGGAAGTTTGTGTCTCATCTTTATATAGAAGTTGCAGAGAGCATTTCTGTATTCCAAAAGTCACCTATGTGACTGGTTGTGGGTAGTTCTTGCCTTTTACTCTTTCCTCTCAGGCTGGTTCAGCCATGGTCTTTATCTTCAAGTGTCACTTGCAAAGTGGGGTGGGGTTGGATGTCCTCCTTAGCTACCGGTTAGCTTGCGAGGAGCAGCCCTTCCAGTAAACAATGCACAAAGAAAGGGCAGGGGAAACTCCCTGACCTCCGAAGGAACCCTCTGTCTCTTCTCCTCCACATTGCAAAGTCTGGCCTACTACTAATGATCTCTGGAATATCCTGGAGGGGCCCTGCAGTTCACATCGCTGTCTGCTGCTGCTTTCTCCACCCTCCATCATAGGTACCACCTAGATTTGACAAAACACAATGGATTCCAGTACAATCCAAGCAATGAGGGAAGCAGGCCTGCTGTGGCTTTCTCTTGTGACACGGCTTCTAGCTCCCTTTCAACAGTCTCCTACATTGAAACAAGAAGAAGGCTACACGGGAGGAGGAGGAGAAGGATAGACAGAGGGGCTTCGTTAGGGTGGGATTGAAAACAGGGAGTGATCAAAGGATGAGGTAGATTGTACTTACTAGTACAATTCCTAGAGTAACCATTGAGGGTGAAACTTTGCTTCTCCACATGCAGCCAGGAAGTGAGCAATGTACGACCTCTTGGTGCGACCATCAACAGCATCATGCCTAGAAAAGAGATTTGCGTGCTCAATTTGCGTGCTCTGACTGTGCAAGGTTGCTTAGGACCTCTTCAGAGATTTTGGCGCAGGGAAGCATTTGGCAACCTGAGGGCCCTTATATCCAAGGGATTATGAGGCCCTTCTCTGGACCTTGACAACTTGGTCTGAAAGAAGTGAGTTGACAGATACTGCGTTATTGAGTAAAGTTACTGATAATTGTTTCTCTTTTCCAAGACCATGCATTTATCTTAAACGCTCTTCCTACCTAAAAAATCGAAAACATCCTGCGGCGTAGATTTGTTCTACCTTCATGCATGACAAATGGATTTGGAAGGATCTTGTACTGATAGTAGCACACAATCACAGTCTTGTCGCTGATGACGTTTCTCAAAACATGAGAACACTGTACATAGTTGAGCTAATATAAACGCTCGTGCTAGGATTCATTTGGCTTAAACCTGGAGCACAACATCACAAGCTACTGGAACTGAAGCAAGAGAAGAGAGAGAGGGTGAAAGCAAAATACTTGGTAAAAACATTAGTTCCAGAGTTAGGTAGAGGACATTGCTAGGCACTAGGAGCATGGATCCCACCCTCAGTAAAAGTTATCATACCCATAGGTTCAAATTGGGACGCTAGGATGTAGGAGCACAATCACATACATTATTCTGGTCATCAGGTAAGGACTGTAAATGCTGGGGCATCGAGTGATGGAGTGAAAGTAATAGGTATAGCTCATTTCGGTCGTCCACACTCAAGTTCTTGAATCCAGGACTCTCCTTAATGTGACTGGGGCGCCACTGTTATAGGACAGTTCAGTATTCAGTAACGCTCTGAAAAGAAAGAGTCTGGATATGCTCAAAGGTTCTGGGAAGTCTACAGCTTTGAGACTCCCTGCTTCCAACAGTCTGCCCTGAGTCTGACTGCTAAGGGATTTGACTTACATTGCCTGGCCGCTTTCTGCTTGCATCGTTGACTTGAATTTCTTGCCCATGGTGCAAAGTACTTTGTAGCAAATACTGTTCGTCTGAGGATTCATTTTGGGGTGGGTATGATGTGGTCTTTCTTACCATTTGGGGTGAATCTTGATGTTAATGTTGTTTTAATGTTTTTTTTTTAATTTACCAGGAACAATTGCCACTGGGTGGTCTATTAGCAATAAAAGGCAGATTAACTTCAAAATGGTGTTGGTTAAATCCCTCAGTGTAGATTGTAGCTATAATCTATATTTAATAGCAATCATCAACAGCTATCCTGCTTGGAAGATAGGGGTGTCAAATTTGCATAATTTACATTTGAATAATTACTCAAAAAAATTGGGAAATTGCGTGTAACTACGTAAAATGCAAAACTGGCATTTGGCAATATACTTTTTAGAAAAAGATGCGTCTTCATGTCCATTTTTGAATCAGGGCCACATTTCACACATAAAATAATAGCATTAACCACAAGCGTCGTAAACATCGATCACTCCTACTGGCTGTTCCTTAGCGCTCGCAGTAAAAATATACAGCAAGCAGCATGTAATTGCGATATAGAATAATAGTATAATGTCTGGAATTTAACAAGCGTAATGCGAAATCCCCGAAATTATCTGACTCACAGTTGCACTGCAGAGAATTCTTCACTTCGATGATGCTCTATCTTGCCCACCTTTTACTCCATGCAGAGTAGAAGCCGCTCCTGAGTACGCTGGGGGAAGGCTGAATACATGTCACTGCACAGCACTTTCTCTTGGACATGTGTTTGAGTCCTGAACAGAGTAAACAACATTACTACTAATTCTTCTGAACTGAACTGAACTGAACTAAATTACTGTACATGATGTACTTTTTAGAGTTGGTTAACACCCTGCAGCTAAGTGTACTTAAGAATGCAAAATGGTTCCCCTGCATTATATAATGGAAAATATTAGTCTAAGGTCTAACTCCTCTGAGCGTAATGATTTATGTATGAATAATATTAAATGCAGTTCACACTATGTTAAGAAAGCCAAACCATATATGTAGTTGAAAGTATTTAGAACCGTTCAGTCTTCCAACTGAGCAAGACACGAGCAGACAATAATGCGACTACTCAAAAGCAAGCTTCTTCCAGGTAGGCAACTTGATAAGAGTTCACAGGTGGCCATCACAGGATGGTTCACATCTGTTCTCGTTTGACATGAGACCATCATTACGACAGTGCCATCGTGGTTTGAAAAAGATATATCAGAAACTCACCATTTCGATTTCCATCTTAAAGTATAGAATGTTATTTAAATCTGCATTCAATAATAAATACATGAAATCGCAATTTAAATGTAATGTTCTGAGTAAAATGCGAGAAACTATAGATGTACCTAATGTCTATGTCCATCTACCTTGATTAGCCTCTGGGAAGGATTCTCGTCTACTCTGACCACAAGTGATGCATACCGTGTTGATGTTCCTGACGTAGTGGAAGGAAACTGAATGAAAAGAGTTTCAGATCGGAAAAGGGTGCCTATGCTATGGAGGGCTTGGTGAATTATGCCACAAGGTCCACGTTTGGCCTGGTAACTGCCTACATCACAGAGTTACAGATACCAGCGGCATTAGTAACTCGCGGAGCTGGAAGAATCTGTTAGAAATTAGGAATTATTGGGGGAATTGAGAGTACTGTATCAGATTTCCCCAGAATGTCCCATTTCTTCCTTAGGTTTCAACTGCTAGCACCAGACATTCAATATTCCAATGAATCTCTTGCTAGCGGTGTAGTGTCCTCCCCAGTCTGGGTACTCATAAATGAACATGCCACACACAGAGCTTAATATTTTACATCTTTATTCCTAAGCGTGTAAGGGCAGTCTCAACATTCCAAACATGAACTCTATTCACTACACTTGAACACTTACGTCATAGTTCTACGGAGTTCATCAGAAGCCAAAAGTGTTCTGTCATCACTAACTCACAAGACACTACAAGCGGCCCCATCAGAACTGTAAGGCAATCGTAATGAGGGTCTCTAATTTCACCCTTTCAAGAATTAGCACCGGGTGCTGTGACCAAATAGCTGGTGAAACAAGGTGACTCTGTTTCATATGACACACGATGCTGAATTACATGAAGGCTCTATGTTCTGTATCAGGTGCAGTTCTTTACTCCGGCATGCACTTTCACACAGAGAGACCTATACTAACAAAGACTTCGTGGAAAATAGAGAGAGGAAAACATCTTTTTTAAAGTCCATAGGCAAAGATCAGAATTCACCACAATAGAAACTTAAGGTGCCATGTCCAATAGATAATTTCGCATCTGTTACGATTCCCACGTTTTTTATTGTTGTTACCAGCAAAGATGAAGGACTAAAAGGTGGGGTTATATGACTGGTGGCCAGAGAAGGGCTGACTCTCCCCTCCCCTCCCCAAAATAAAGTTTCTTTATTCTTAGTTACTCATTTGTAAACATTTAGATTTTACCCACTCGTCTTTTGCTGAAAAGCAGGAGGTGAACTTCTCATGATCTCCTCGGGAGGATAGTGGGAGTTTCAGTGATTGCTACTTGTCATCAGCATAATTATTAAAACATATTCCAAATGAATACATCAGCTTGATGAGTGGGAGTCCATAGATGTTCAACAAAAGAGGAGGCAGGCTGATCCCTGTGAAAGCACACATGAGATATTAAGGTGCAATGATTCGTAACAAGGGAGGGTACCATCTGGGTCCCTCCTGTCAAGAAGGATTTAATCATTCTAGTGTGCAGCACTGAAGGCCACGGTTTTGCAACCTATTTAGGAGGATGACATAGGCAACTGTCTTACAGGCTGTGACAGATGAGAAGCATCAGTGTCCACACTGCCACCATTCATCATGATTCTCAGGTTGTCGTCGCCATCCATCACCATTCTTAGATAGTCAGTACTGAAGCCAAAATTGACTGTGCCTCAAGCTAGAGAAAAATCGGCAGGAGCACAGTCCAGTAATCCTCTATTTACAATGAATGGTTCTAGCTGCAAGATCAGTTCTTTCTCCAAGACCAGATTCAGTGATGGCCTGTAGTTAGCTAGATCACTGGGGTAAGTCTAGGCTTTTTAGGTCGTAGCCTAAAGGGCAGCTCAAATATCTAGTATTCTAATTAGGTCGTACCACTGGCTTTGTGCTTTGTAACTTACACTTTCTGGCTTTCTATTTGCTGGCTTTATTTACTTTCAGCTGTCCAGCTTGAGCTCGTCCCTCCCGTTGCCCAAACCTTGTTTACTATATTCTTCCACAGAAAACCCGCTTTCTGTAAACAGGCCTTTAAATCTTGTTCTTATCTTGTCACATCTGCTGTGCATTGAAAGACAGTGGTCAAATGTCAGGCTCTCTCTTCCAGGGAGCTTGATGTTTATTTTTCTTTCTCTGACTTCAAAGTGAGAGAATTTTTGTGACAATCCTGGTGAGTACCCGTGTAAGAGGAGAGGGTGTAGGATGTTTTGTTTTTTATCTAGCACACAACAACAAAAATGAACTGTGCTGATGTTTCAGAATGTATCAGAATGAGTACAATTGAAGCAGATTTTTATTTTTAAATTCTGAAGTGTGGTGGAAACAAATATTTGAATACGATCAAAACACATCAATAAACTAGGTGATGATATTTGTACATGCTATTGTTTGTGTGCTGTAAAACCGTACTTTGGTGCAAATGTAATGGTCATTTCAATTGAAAATATGTTGTCTTTAATGACAGTGTACTACCACACCATGCATACTCCACACTACGCCACTCCACTCCATTCAATGCCCTTCCACTCTATGCCATTTTGCTCCATTCTACAGCACTCCTCTCCATTCTGCGACATGCCACGCCACTCAACTCCACGCCACTCTAATGTACGGTACTCACTCCATGACACAACACTCCACTCCACTCTAGGCCCCTCCACTCCACACCAATTACCCCACTCAATCCTCCCTCACCACATTCCAATCTATCCCACTCCACTCCACACCAATGTACCTCAATCTACCCCACCCCACTTCGCTACAATCTACCCCACTCCACTCCAATTTACCCCACTCCAATCAATCCCACACCACTATACCTCACCCTAATCTACCCCACACCATTCGAATCTACCCGAATTCAATCTACCCCTCTTCAATCTACCCCACTCAAACCCAATCTACCCCACTCAACTCTAATCTACCCCAATCCACTCCACTACGATCCAATCTACCCCACTCCACTACAATCTACCCCACTCTAATCTATCCCAGTCTACCCCACTCCACTCCAATCTACCCCACACCATTCAAATCAACCCCACTTCAATCTACCCCTCTTCAATCTACCCCACTCAAACCAAATCTACCCCACTCCACTCTAATCTACCCCAATCCACTCCACTGTGATCCAATCTACCCCACTCCACTACAATCTCCTCCACTCCAATTTACCCCAGTCTACCCAACTCCACTCCAATCTACCCAACTCCACTCCACTGCAATCTACTCCATATAAATCTACCCCACTCCACTCAATCTAACCCAGTGAACCCACCCACTCCAATCTACCTCACTCCACCCCAAATCCACCGCATGCCACTCAAATCTACCCTACTTTGCTCTAATCTACCCCGTCTACCCCACTCCACACCAATCCACTTCAATCTGACCCAATCCACCTCACTCCAATGTACAGCAATCCAACCAACTCCACTCCAATCTACCTGACTCCAATCCAATGTACACCCCTCCTCTCAAATCTGCTCCAGTCCAATTAACTAAGGGTGGGCATTGAACTCCGCTCCGCTGGCGGAGTTCACGTAGTTTTGCCCACTTCGCACGAGTTTCCCGAGCAATGATGACATCACACAGCAGTGCAGCACCCCTAGATATCACATTTATCCAACTTATACATATCTGCCTTGTGTCCTATCTCCAGCACAGCACCACTCGTCTGGCCTAGTGCCCACTGCTGTGCTCTTACCTCTACAGCACCTCCAGTTCAGAAGTCACATTACTCTTTCTGTGACTTTGCATTGTCAGCTGCTGTGCTGCTGTATTACACTCCATGATGTCATAGTGATCGTTGTGTTGTGTTGCAGTACCCCTTCTATGATGGCACATTAATGGCACAATTATTACTTCTGTATCTGTGCTTCGCCTCCGACGTAGTCCTGATTCCTATCACGAAGCTTGAAGAATGGTACACACTTCGCATAGACATAGAAAACTGCCATTGACATTCTCCCTGACAACCACGGGAAAGCGAATAGTTACCTAAATAACTACTCGCTTTCTAGTGGTTGTCAGGAAGAACTTCGATGTCTATTTCCTGTGTCTATGCGAAGCGTGTACCAGGCCAGTGCGCTTCCGCTCATAGTTCACTTCCGCCCTCATGCTGCTAGTTCGGGATCATTGTTGCAGCACATGGTGTCACCGTGCATGTGCTCACACTGATCGGACTTCTTCTGAATGCAGAGCTGGCAATTTACTGGCACTCTCGCTCTGCCAGGAGAAGGCGCCCTACTCCAAGAGCAGCAGCAACCTGACAGAGAGGCCTTCCTCAGGGGCAAAGGGCTTGGCATTGGCACAATGATGACTCTACTTCGACGAGAGGTGGGTCGGAAAGGAATGCTCTGATGTGATGTACGTTGTGGTTAGGCTAGGTAGTTTCACCCCAGCCGCATGCAGCTATATTTTTATTGAAATTGTTTTCCTTCCAATCGTCTTCCTTTCAGTAGAGCTGTACCTGATACTCAGTAGCGGTCCGTGGTAGGAGTGCCGGCCGGGCGGTGACGTGGGGTGGGGTGGGGGAGGGGCAGGGTGGGGGGTAGCAAACCACGGATTATGGCCGAATACAGGTAAGTAAACATTTAAATAAATAAAACGAATTTCGTTGTGAGCGCTGCATCGCCAAATGCGATGCAGTGCGTGCAACGAAATTCGTTTGATACTGCTGATACTACGCGATGTGTGGAACGCAGCGGAATCTCAATGTGTTTTTAAGTAACTCTGTGGAATTCCGCGGAGTGACACTTCGCGAGCTCCACCACCCTTACAATTAACCCCACTCCATTTCAATGTACCCCACTCCACTCCAACCTATCCAACACCTCCCCACTCTAATTTACCCCACTCCATCACAATCTACCCCACTCCACCACAATCTATCCCACTCCAATCTACTACAATCTGTCCCACTCCAATCTACCACAATCTATCCCACTCAACTAAAATCTACCTAACTCCACAGTACCGCACTGCACTCATATCTACCCCACTCCACTCCAATCTAACCCACTCCATCTCACTCCAATCTACCCCACCCCAATCTACCCTACTCCAATCTACCCCACACTACTCCACTCCAATCTACTCCACTCCACTCTACCCCACTGTACCCCAACCTACCCCACTCCAATCTACCCCACCCCATCCCAATCTACTCCACACCACTCCAATCTACCCTACTCTCCCAATCTACCCACTCCAAACTACCCCAATCTACCCCCACTCCACTCCATTCTACCCTACTATAATCCACCCAATCTACCCCACTCCACTCCAATCTACCCAACTCCACTCCAGTCTATCCCACTCCACTACAATCTACCCCAATCCACCCAATTCCACTCTTCCACACTCTTTCCAATCTACCCCACTCCAATCTACCCCAATATATCCCACTACACTCTACCCCACTGTACTCTGTTCTACCCTACTCCTATCTACCCCACAATAATCTACCTCACCCTAATCTACCCCAATCTACTCCACTCCAGTCTACTCCACTCTACCCCATCTGCCCTACTCAAACTCCAATCAACTCCAATTCAATCTACCCCACTCCAATCTACCACACTAATCTGCACAACTTCCCCACTCTAATATACTCCACTCCACCCCACTGCAATTGACCACAATCCACCTTACTGCATTCTACTCCACTCTACCCCACTCCACTCTATGCCAATCTATCCCACTCGACTCTATTCCTATACACCCAATTCCACTCTACCCCAATCTACCTAACTCCAATCTACCCCACTCCACGCCACTAACTTTTAGCCATGCTGAACAGCAGCCACACTGGTTGTATAACATGTCTTCAACACGTCACCAATGCCAATAGCTCTCGCATAGGCGAGACCTATTGGCTTTGCCAATGCTTGTTTTATTAGTGAGCGGGTTACAGCACTTTTAAGTGGCATGGGTACCAGCCCTGGAGGTTATAAATGTTTAATGTACATTCTCAAAGGGGCCAGGACAGACTAAAAGAAACAGTACTCTTTCGTCTTTACCCATGCATGAATCTCTCAAAATCACCTACAGTAGGTATTTCAGAATGTTGTTCTGTTTGATGATGTCTGCTTTAATTATGAAACCCGTTGTGACATCATTCACCTGATGGCCCCTTTAGTGCAGCAGAGATTGCTGGAAGTAGGGACCATCTCTTTAAAAAGTCGTGGTGAGACAATGGCATTTGGGGACCCCAAGTTTTTCTTGAATTAATGTTGCAATGTGATTCTTTTAAAGTGATTTAAAGACAGAGATTGAATAACTGAGGAAAATTCATAGGTATAACTGGTTTAGACATATAAAGGGTCATCAGTGTTGAGGAAAACAGACCAATCTATTTATGAATTCAGAGTAGATCGATTTAGTTTTTTGGGTGAATACTGGAGACCTTTTGATGGGGGTTGTATGTGTATCTATCCAGCCTTTAGAAGAATTTCAGTTTTTATGCAATGAAGACTCAGGAAGCTTTAACTCATTCAGTGGTTCATGTCATTTAGGCAGACTGTGAAGTTATCTTGATTCACAATTTTTTTTTTCTGAGGGAGATAGTTTTGAGTAATATCCTGGTTACTTACCGGTAATCTTCATTAGTCCAAGTCCAGGTCTTCCTGTCACAATCCTTACGGAATGAGTAGCCCGTCTGCTCTATTGATACCTATTACCTAGCCCAGCGGTTCTTAACCTTTTGATTTCTGTGGACCCCCACCTAATCATTACTGGAACCCATGGGACAAATATAGAAACAAGCATTTATCTAACAAATAAATAGATGAAGCATTTCATTTAATTCTCAAACAAATATAAAAAAATCAAACTTTTATTAATAGGAAGGTTGGAGCTTTTCTAATTCTCAAAAAGTGCATAAAGTACAACAACACACGTATTTCCCCAATTCTATGCCCTGAACAGGTGGCACAGGACTTTGGCCAATAGATACTTAAATTCCATTGATTGTAATGGCTCAGAAGGAGGACATATTAGAATTTGGAGCACCAAGGGAGGATCCCAGGAAGGGATAGGACAATGAGTGACAGGGCTCCAGAGAAAAAAAACTCTTTAGAAACAGAGTGGCCAAAGGAGCTAGTGGAGCCATATCAGCACCCCAGAACTCTTGGTTCAATGCCTGAAAGGGCTCCACCAAGCCCAAAATAAATCCATCCCTTACAAAAGTCTAAGGCCTTTATTTGGGTGCAGGAATTTGTGGCTAAGCCCCCATCCCTGCACCAGGGGTCAGAGCTCTGCCAGTGGCGACTGTAACTGTGTAATTGGAGGATTTTCTAGATTGTTGGATGCTCTAGGCTATTTCCACCCAGCATCTCTGCGCTAAAAGAGCTGCATTTTCAACAGTCAAACCCCCAGCCTCAGATGCTTGAGGGAATCTGGTTTCAGAAGAGGAGCTCTGAGAGGGGATGGATGAAAGGAGAATTGCGGATGGAGGCATTGCTCCATCTTCAACGGAAGTTGAAAACCAAGGGCCCCTGCTTCATTCTGGTATTACAAGCAAGACTTCCACCCAATCCATGTGGATCTTCTTCAGAATCCTAGGAATCATATGAAAAGTTGGAAATCCAAAGAGACAGTGGTAGGGCCAAGGGATGGACAAGCAATAAACACCCAAGCCCTGTTGTGTGGAACAATACTGCAGAATTGATTGAGTAAAGCATTTTCCCCCTTGCTAACAAGTCCAGCCATGGCTGACCAAACCAGAGAAAAATCTGTTTGAACAGCAGGAGATAGAGGCAGAGACTCACAGAGGAAAGGAACCGTCTGCTCAGGAAATCCTCAGCCCCATTCACCTTCCCCAGCAGATACATGCTGAGAGAGAGGAGATTGTTCTTGGTCCAAAGACATATCTCCGGGAAAGAAAATAAAGTGATGTTTGCCTCCCGCCCTGACACCTGATGTAAACCCTCACCACCTGATTGTCTATTTGAAAACAAACAGATTGATTCTGTAGAGAGGGGGAGAACCATCTTTGCCCCTCTCCCGCTGTTGCCAGGTCTTCCAATTGGAAGACTGTGAGTTCTCAAAACTGTTCCACTTTCTCTGGGCTGTGGACTCCCTCCAAACAGCTCCCCATCCCAAGGCGCTGGCATCTGTCATTAAAATGCCGAAAGAGAAGCCATTGCTCAGATTCCCTGGAGTGAGCCACCACTGGAGATCCAACTGACTCTGTGGGGTAACAGGGACTATTGATTCGTACTCCTGTGATACAGGATTCCAGTTGCAAGGAAGGTGATGCACCAAGGGATAGAAGTGGAGACGACCCCAGGGTAGGATCACAAAGAATGAAGCCATCTCTCCTTGACTTCTTATCTAGAGTCTCACTGAAGCTTGGGTTCTTGACAGGAGAGATGAGAGCTGTGACATTAGATTGTCTTGTCTCTTACCCATGAGATAAACCTCTCCTAAGTCATTCCAGAATAATGCTCCAAGGAACTTGAAAGTCTGAGAAGAGAGAAGTTTGGACTTCTTGTTATTCAGGAGAAATCTAAGGGGCATATTCACAAGGAGCTATCGCCGAATTAACGGCACTTTATCGCAGCCAAAGTCGTGATAAATTTACCTCCCCATTCACAAGCCGGTGTTAACAGCCCACAACACCAGTTTACCCGCGATAGCAGGCGCAAAAAACATCGCCACAGAGGACTCCCGCAAATATCGCTAATGAGATGCAGAGTAGGCGTTCCCGTGACAGAAGCCGAGACAACAGCACACCTCAACATTCACAACGACCAGCCACATCCGCGACAAAAACACAAAACAGGCGATAAGGCGCGTTAGCACCAGGAAATTTACACCTGCTCTGACCTGGTGTAAAGTCGGACGGCAGCCAGCACCACAAAAGGGAGCACAGCCCAGGGCCACATCCGAAGGGCAACAGATGCCATGGAGCCACTCATCATGCGGCCCGGACATCCAAGAGGGCCACAACACCCACCGACACTACACCCAGGCCCGCAACCCCCTCCCCCGGGACCACCCCCAACCCTGGACTAAGAAATTGCACACCAACACCACGAATCCCAAAACAAACATTTTGCCTGATGTCGCACAAGCAGGAAAATAAACATACATGCGTGGCCAGAAAATGGAGAATCAGTCATACAGCAATACAATCACCAACACAAAACACCATACAAACAAAAGCAGAAACAACCCTTAGGATGAGTCCTAGCTGCTCCTCACTGGACAATCCATAGCACACAGCCTGGAAGACCAAATCCAAGAGAAGAAGATGTGCCATGCGCCCAACAAAGGAAAGAGAGGGAGAGAGCGAGGGAGAGAGATGGAGTGAGATAGCACAAGCAGCGCAAGGCCGCTCGGGCACCTGGCTCCACATGCCAACATGTGTGTGCATCGCCATCCGTACACCATGAGCCCAAGGCTGTGTTCCAATCTCAGCGCCACAGCCACATCACATTCCGAAAACGAAAGTAGTAGTCAGACAAACATCAGGGATGAAAGCACCATTGTCCCAATGCAGAAAGCAGGAGGACACCTGCACCTCTGACCTTGGTCCAGAACGCGCCTGGAACACCCTGATAGAGATGCAATGGCAGATGGGGACGACTCCCACACCACGCATTCCGCAAATGAACCATCCGACTCATCCACAGCCCACACACAGAAGCCTGTGGTACCCCCACAAGGGATGCCCTTGACACTCACGGAAACAGCAACCCATAACCCACAACGTTGCACACACATTCGAATCATTGCTCAGAGCTGTGGCATATCCTCCACACAACTGCGCAGTCCAGAAGAGTGCCTGTCCACGAGACGCACCAATGCAATGGCAGGCCATACCGGGCACATGCACAACCCCCGGCACGTGGAACAGTACCGTGCACGTATGCTGCATTTACTGGGCGCACTGCCACTGGCAGTGCTGCGGATCAGTTACAGGCTCAGCTTTCGCATTGCCCACGTCACCTGCGTCCAGCCCTGGTTCCACTGCCGAACATGCACATTCGAGTGTCCCATGGATGTCTGCCTATCCAACACAACTGTTGATGAATTGGACTATGACTTGTGTCTCCGCCTCCTGTTGGATCACGAACAGGAGTGTAACCGAGACAGCCGTGCATGGGATGCCTTGACATACTGCGTATGTATTGGTAGTTGTGCATGGGAGATTGCACAATTTCTCATGTGCAGCGACCACATCGAGGCGCTCCCCTATTGGGCTGTGTTGCGGATCGGTGAGACGGCGTGGGCTGAGCACACCTGCCCGGACCACCTAATGGATTGGCTCACCCTGGTGTTCATTGAACACGACAACGACGTACTATTGGAACTCTTTGCACATGAAGCTGCACGGGCATTCAAGGACGAGTAACTACGTTCCTGCAGCCACATCCGATTGCCACACACAGCACATGGCCCAACAACTTGTTGCATCGTGGGGATTGCTCACATATCCCACCACAACAGAGGACATGTCTGCCAACGTTTGGGCTCTGGATGCATGTGCGTGGAATAACGCGTGTGTACACACACCTGGGCAAGGCGACGCAGGTCCATGGTCGGAGCAACACAGCGTGCGTCTGGCAACGCTGCACTCGGACACAGTGCTGGGTGAGAGCACACACATGGCAATGTAGCACGACATGTGAACCTGTCGGACCCTACACCTGATCACTGTCGGCAGAACAGACAATCGGCGCACCCCGGAGGCAGAGCACCATGCAGACCCCACGTGCAGTGAGTCGTGCCCCCTCACATGGGGCAATGTGCAGACGCCAAACAACACATGACTCATCCAGCAAGGCAAGGTGGGCTGTGAGCGTTGCCATCCGTGATGAATGTTGTCCATTTCAGCCCCACCATCATCTGAACCTCAACATGTACCCATGCTGCGTGTAAGTGTCTTAAGCATGCCCCTGCCTGTTGTGGTCGTTGCCTCGTCCGTACTGACACGCACATGCCAATAAAGCCTATGCCACTCCACTGGTGTCTAACTGTGAGGTGTGTTGTTTAGATTGTCCACTCGTGTGCCACAATGAGCCTTGTCCCAACACAGGGAGGAACTGATTGATGCATGTGCAATGGGGGTGTGTCCCTTTTGCAAGCTCTGCCTCTGTGAGACAGACATTGTTTTTGGATAGGTGCTGGACGACATGTGCACTTACATGACTCCAGCTATGTGTGTATGGTGTCCAACCTCTGACCATGTAGAGCAATGTCATACATCACAACAGAATGTGTCCACACAGATGTGTGTAAGTCAGTATGTGACATGAAGTTCTGCTGTCACACGTGGTGTGGGATACCACTCCTGGCCTGCCACCGTTTTGGTCACTCCTGCACACGGCCCTATTCAACACATGGACGTGTGCCTACGTTGGGGTGTTGTGAGATTGCTGTTGATGTGCAATGGGGACACAGCTAGTACTCACCTTCCCAGTCATCCAATTGGCCATGTGTCTCAGGGATAGACATGCGCATAGATGTCACTTACCAGGGTGTACCTTCATGTGCAATCATCGTCCCCACATCCAGCCATACTTCCATACGTGAGTGAACATAATGATGACACATCTGTGTGATTTAGAATGTTTTATTCACATTCAGGTGATTGACGGAGCTGGAGCTGTACCTGGCCATCCAAGTCCACATCACATGGAAGCCCAGTGGTGGGCCAACCAGAGTCCTTTGGGGATTGCACAGTGATTGGGAAGAGGGAGAGTGCAGTCCGCAGCAGGATTGCTGTGTGATTGGCCAGCGGTGAAGAAATGGCAGCCCGTGTCGGGGTCCGGGTGAATGTCGCAGGGTGTTCCGGAGGTCAGTAGGAGGTATTTCCCAGGGCATGATGCATAGGTCATGACCAGGCAGGGACAGGCCATATGGCGGTGATGGATGGTACTGCCTCCTTCCTCACACAGTAGTTCCCATCCCCTTCTCACTCCCTGATACGGGTTCTGTGTCCGGTGTGTGTGGCGGGGTGATGGCTGCATCGCTGTGTGCCCCTGACACATCAGACTGCGTAGGTGATGGTGCAGCATCACAGTGTGCCACGGACACATCAGGGGTCGGAGCTGTGTGTGTCGATGTTCCCGCTGCAGTCATCTGGGAACGGCTCAGTGGCAGCAATGGCAAGTTGGAGTACTGCAGGGCGTTGCTGTTCCCAGCCACTGCTCGCTGGTGTCCAGCCGTGGCAGACATACTTCCAGCCTGCATCTGCTCCATGGTGTCCATTGCCCTCCGCATCTGTGCCAACTCTGTGCTGTCATGGCTGGTGCCTGTCTGGCCAGACAGTTCTTGTATTAGACTCATGGCACCAGCGAGGTTAGCCAAGGTCTGTGGCAGAGCATGGTGCGTACAGGGGGTGTCCGATAAGGACTGTACGTGGTCCCTGATAGGACTCAGACACCCACGTATGGCATCGAGTTTGGCTGCCACTAGCTTGAAACCCAGCCGCAGCTGATGAGCCAACTCCACCTGGCAACCCAACACACGCCGTTGGAATTCCATGTATTGGTCGGGGGATCCTGGGAGACAGCCATGGTGGTGTGTGTTTCCTGCTGTGTGGTCTGTGCAGGTGGTGGGGTCACCTCGAGGCAGCTGGCCTGGCCTGCTCCTGGGGGTGGGGTGCAGAGGCTGTCCATCATCTGTTGGAGGGTGTCTTGACATATGTGCAGGTTGTCCTCTTCATCATCAATGGTGGGATGTGTGGTGTGCTCTGCAGGGGGTGTTGTTTGTCCCTCTGCAATGTAAAGAGGAGATGCAGGTTAACAGAGTTAAACATGTATGGTGATGATTTGCAGATGTATACATTCAGACTGCATGCCAATGTACATTGTGACTGTTTGGGGGGTGCTGGCTATATGATGGCAGTCAGTGTGTTTTTCGACTACATGACGGATGTGTGGTAGTACCCGTACATTATCATCACACAGTGTCAGGCAATGCCAGATGTGGGTGGACAGTTACTACGCACGAGCGGAACCTCTTGTGAGCTCTGTCCTGTGGTGCTGGTGTTGCACTTTGTACCACATTGCCTTCATTGCTAATGTTCTGTAATTGCTATGTGTGTGTGCTGCATTGTGGGGGAGTTGCCCCTGCAGCTCTGATTTCATGTAGCCTTCTCCCTTTGAGGCGGGGTGCCTTTGAATTGTGTGCTTTTCGGGGCCTGATTTGCTTTTGACTTGGGTCATGTGTGCTTGCGGACTGTTTTTGTGGCCTGGTGCATTGTTCGTCTGCTGCGTGTATTGTAAGGCATGGGTTGTGGGTGCACGTGGACACGTCGGAGTGTGACCTGCTCCTTTATGGATGTGATCCGTACTTGGCTACCTCCATGTCGATTCGTGGGCCATGTAATTTTTTTGGGACAGCTGCCATGCTATCGGACATGCAGTGTTACTTGCATAGTCAGTGTGGGTCACCGAGCAGCTGCTTTGCTGGATTCAGCACATGTGCACAGGTCGGTTGTGATATTGGTGATAGGGGGGCCCCTCTGTGCGCCTAATTGTGCATGTGTGCCATTGTGCCCATCTCCCCCCGACCCCCGTCCCTAGTCGTTACTCACCCTGTTGCTGTTGGGTCAGGTCGTATCGTGCTGTGTCCAGTCCCCCCAATCCTGCCACCGTCTCCTCACTGCTGACTGTGGCCACCATTTGCTCCAGCTCATCCAGCTCCTCCTGTATCGCAGGACTCCCACCTCCAGTTGCGGTTGCTGCCTCCCTGTTGGCGGCGAGCTTATGTTTGGTCTGCCTTTTCAGATCATGCCAGCGCCTCTTGACCTCCTCGACACTCCGACTGCATTGACGTTGGTGACGATGGCCTGCCATATTTTGGTTTGGGTTGCCAGTGCCGCAGTGGAGGTGCCGAACAGTTGTTGATGGTGTTCGGTCACCCCCGTGACTATGATCTGGTCTTCCTGCGGACTGTACCCGGTCTTCCTCTTCCTCTTCCTCTTGTCCTTCCCCGAAAGCGGGGTTCCTGGATGGTCCTCCGTAGGGCTTGTGGTGTTCGGCTTGTCCTCTGCACTCGGTCCGAGTGCATCCATGTTGCTACGTAATTTGAATTGTTTTTGGGCTTTTCTTTTTTCTTTTTTTGTGCTTTTTCCTGCCGGCAGCGTGGGATTTACAGGCCTGTGGCTGGTGTTCACTGATTTCTGTACCGCGATTGGCCTCATCGCATGATTTCTAGCGTTTCGCATTTTTTCGGCGTGGCGTTGATTTTCACGCTGACATTTGGCGCGTTATCTGGTGGCTATCGCATGGTACCGCCTTGTTGTGAATTCCACATTGACACGTGGATATTTTCCCGCGATAGGCTGCGATATTGAAAGTTGCGTTACGCTACTCTTGCGGTAGTTATCACACGTTCTTGTGAATATACCCCTCAATTTGATCTGGGGGGTGCAAACTTGCTGTACATGTTCTTCTACCTTAATGACAGAAGAAGAAGCAATTAGCCAGTCATCCAGATAGGGCTATAGTTGAATTCCTCTGAATTGAAAAATACCCACCAGTGGAGCCAAGAGTTTGGTTAAAACCTTTGACGCTGATGAAAGGCGAACCTAGAGTACCTGAAACTGATAGTGATTCTCACCCAACACCACCACAAAGTGAAGATACTTCTGATGCTCTTTGCAGATGGGGATGTGAAGGTAGGCATGGATCATATCGAGGGAGGGTAAAAAGTCGCCTTGGTTGATCAACTGCAGTAAAGTCACCATCTTGGATGGCTTGTGAGGAAAGTGTTTTTTCACTCCGTTGAGATGTAGTACAAGGTGAAACTCCCCTGATGCCTTCTGTACTAAAATTAGGATGGTGTAGCATCCCAGATATATGTCGGCTTGCGGAACCAGGGATATTGTTGATTTGTGCAGAAGCAGTTGAACACCTGATAGGAGAGCTACCCTCCGGACCGGATCTCTCGAAAGAGGAGTTTGGTTGATCCTTCTTCTGGATGGAGGGAAAACTCTACCTCATAAACCTTCGAAATCATCTGTGTAGCCCATGCATCTGCCATTGTCTCTTGACAAAAACTGCAGATGACCCCCAACTGGAAGGGTTGAATAATCATGATTTTGGAGCAGTAGAGGTTGTTGCAGTAGGAAGCTGATGCCAGGATTTGTCGTTAGTAGGGGTCCCCCAGCCACGACCTCTGTCTCAAAAGGGCTGTTCACTGTCTCTTGATAAAGCAGGCAAAAGTCCCTCTGGTAACCAACAACTCTATCTCTATAAGCAGGGGTAATTAACTCTTTGTTTTTCACAGATTTCTTTGCCATATCTTCCAATTGGTGACCAAAGATCTTTGTACCCTCAAAGGGTAGCTTCATTAAGACAGATTTTTATGCGGCATCTGCCCTCTAAGAACACATCCTTGTGTGATGCCGTGCTGAGATGGATTCTACTGAGGCTGGCTGCTGCTGAGGTGCATACATTGTCAACAGACACATCTGATAAAAATCGGACTTCTTGCTCCATCATTGCCAGCACAGTAGATGCATCTGCTCTATCATTTATCAGTTCCGTCAATGCTTGAAAATCCTTCAAAAGGTCTCTCTTTTGAAGGTTTCTGTGCAATATGCATTATCTCCCACTGAAAAGTTTGAAACAGCAAAAGCCCTTTTTACTGGCTGCACAATTTGTTATTTCGCCTGATTCGTGAGAAGGGCATCCTTCGAAACCACCATACCCTCAGAGGACAGTCCGGACATAAGATTGTCTACTTTCACAGATGGTGGAAACTCCTCTGACAACCCCTCTAAAGGACACAGCTGGACTAGGAATTGAATAAAGGTTGTTTTATCAATGCCTTTACATTCATATACCAGCACCTTACAAACAACCCCATGTAATGGCAGTAACTCTAGATCAGGTCGCTGACATTGAGTGAAAAATCTCAATTTTCATATTCTGCAACTGGTAAATCCAAATTGGTATAATTTAGCGCCCTGAACAAAGCGACCCCTCTTATCCTCCTCATCTCTGTAATCTACAGGAGCCTGGTCCAACTGCACACTCGGGATCATTGGTGGATGGTGTCCTGCCCTCTCTCTGGCGTGAAAAATGGCCTCAATTGCTGCCTCACCTAGCTGTTGTAGGGCAGTAAGGAAGCAACCTCAGAGGTTGGACAAAGTTGCTTCTCCATCGTGGACACGGATTATACCACACTCCAACCAAGAACAGTAGCAGCACTCAAGTACTTTAAATGGGACACCGCCGCTTCCTGGCTCCCTTTGTTTCTAGGGAAATGAAATTGCACGGCTCCCAAAATCTTGCAGAAGCTGCCATTTTGAAGTCAGGCAGTAAGCACAAGGGAAGCTAAGAACCAAAAATAAATGCTACGCTTTCATAACAAAGGCCTATTACATCAGCGTTTGCAAATTATTTTAAACAAGAACGCTTCGTGTTTACTATGAAATATATGGCGATTTCAGTCATCGTCTGCTTAGCAGAGCAAATCACTCCACTTAAATATTAAGGCTGCAATTGCAAGCCTCATACATAAAAGAAAACAGAATGAAAGTTCATATGAATAAAACAAAAACTCAGTTTCACTTAACTGAAGCTAGGTAATAGGTTCGCTTTGCAGAAAAGAAAGAACAGGAAGTGGTTATGACAACTTCCACTTTCCCCGCATTTTGGGATATGGTGCCATTTTGGAGGAAGGTTTTTAGGTCTCGCCTACGCAGCGCGCATGCGCTGCATAGGAAAGAGACCTTTAGTAATCGGCACAGCTTTCCTGCAAACGTGCACGCGTTGCATTGCTTCCAATGGCAACGCGTGCACGTCTGGCGATTCACTTGCGGGAGCGAGCAGCTGGCGCCATGTTATTAATTATCGCGCCTTGCCGCTCGCTCCCGCAAGGGAATCGCGCTGGCCCCTCCCTTTCGCCCTCCCTCTGCTGACGCGGCGAGGCGCTAGCTTGTGCTTGTTAATATATACTTTCGGCTTTTAAACACATTTGCGGGAGTCATTTCCCACCCCTGCCTCCTCCCCCCACGCTCCCTGCCGCCGAACGGGCTCTCAGCGCCTTAATAGCAAATACATTACGCCTATCAAAGTGTTTTTTTCATCCCAGAGCGGAGGTAGTGTTTTCAATTTTAAAGCTAAATTAACTGTCCAATTGAATTTGGCTGGCGTGAGGGCTTCTCCCTGACAGGTTTTCGTTATGAAGCATATTTTACATTAATAGAACCCTACGCGAAGATTGCGCGCCTGGGGTATTGGGCGGCCGTACCCTCCAAACGTTAAATCTAATATGCTGCGCCTCACGTGGGAGGTTATTTTCACACGCACCAGTGGGCAGTGCAGCGTGGCACTCACTGTCACGGCCGACGCATGAGCCTTGTGCTGTGACGTCAGTTGAGCTGCTTAAGGTGTTGTTTGGGTCACCTATAGTGCAACATAGGTATGCTGTCTTCATACCCGGCTTCCACTGACCTTTGACCTTCGGCATTTTAGTAAAAAGGCTCTTTCCTCCAGGACAACTGAAAGAGCAGTGTGGTGTGTGCAAATATAGACAAGCATTGGCATAGCCAATAGGTCTCGCCTTTGGGACCTTATAAGTGTTTAGCCATGCAACAGTTGATGCTGTTGCACCAAGGATATTGTACTGCCTAACTAAATACTTATAAGGTTCCAAAGGCGTGACCTATTGGCTATGCCAATGCTTGTTTCGTTGGCTAGGTAATAGGTTCCGTAAGGACTGGGACAGGAAGACAGATGAGGAGGTAACGCCTGCATACAGCTGGAACTATATGTGGTACTATTTAGTTGAGTTATAGTTATCTAGTTATAGTCAGAAATTGTTTTTTGAGTGAGCGTGGAGGTCAGTCTGCATTTTCCCTGCCTGTGTCATGACAGACACAGGCAAGGAAAATGAGTGCATGTTGCCCTGCTTTACAGAGGGTGGGATTAAAGTCGCTATGGCCCAGCAGTCCTGTGGCACATGGAGTGCTGGTTAACGTTGGCAGAGCAAGCAGATGCTCCACCGATGGTAACTGTTGTAGTCTGTGGTAGAAAGTAGACACTGGTAGCCAAGTAGATTTAACATGTACCTTTAATCTGTAGTTGGTTCAAGTACATCCAGATGGTTGGTAAGTACAACAGACAGGTAGTCCAGGTAACAGGTGAAGTATAAGTAGATTAGTCAGTAGTCAAGCCATTAGTTCCAGGTAGTAGGAAACCCCTTGTAGTAGCAAACCCCACCAGGAGCAGCCTGCCTGCTGCTCAGCCCTCTCTCTCTAACTGTCATTCCTCACTCACACAGACACCCAACATTCCGTGCATCACTGCATTCCCAACACTCTACAGTAAACATGCTCACAGGCTGAGCAGCAGGAAGAATAGATGAAACGTAGAACATAGAATAACTATGCAGGGCATAACACATCCCTTTCCTTTTAAAATGAACAACGAAAGAGTAACAATACTGTAATAGTAGAACTATACACAGAAATGTACAAATGCAAGAAATAGTTCAAAACCCAGGGATGAGAAATAAAGTAAACATCACGGGAGGGTCAGAGCTATTCAAAACAGAGAAAATGGATGGTTTACGAACCAAAAATGGAGTAAAAAGACCCATCCTCTCCCAATAAATATAATGAACAAAGTTCTTTGAAAATTGCAGAGGGCAAAAACAAACCCGCAACTGCAAACCCTTCTGAAAGGGAACAAATCAATAGTAAAGATTCCTCATGTAAGGAAACTTACATTTGCTGTGAAAGAGGAGCTAAAACCAAACTTCCACCCCTCATACGAGGTACTAACACTAGGGACTGTGACCCATAAAGTCCAGTAAGACTTTATACATGAATATGGGATACACCCTGTGTAGGGAACCGTACCCATAAACCCAAAACCCACCCCGTGTAAGGGTTACATGAAATGCTGATTGGAAAAATCCCCAAAACATACCCCGCGTAGGGTTACCAAACAAACAACAGTAAATGGGAATCGTACCCATGACTAAAACCAACCCAGTGTAAGGGTTACCTGTTATGTTAATCGGCGGAGACGCGATAAACATACCCCGTGTCAGGGTTACTAAACAAATAACTGTACCTGTAAAACACACTCATGAACTCACCCGTGTGTAGAGGCTGCGTTTAACGCTTAACGAGAAAAGAGCTCAAACTACCCACCCCTGCGTAGGGGTTGCGTGTAACGCTTTATGGGAAAGGGACTCGTTCCCAAACCCATGCCCATCCCTATCATAAGGGATACTGTGTGATGAGCAAATGCCGCAACCCATCCCTCAAAAAAGAGATAAACCTGTGATTACCACGCTGAAATTAGATGTCCCACCCATATGTAGGGAAGCGAAGACTGTGGCATATCACTATACGAAATAACGTTCCATAAAACATGCAAGTACTCTAAATGCAATGCATCTTACAACTGTATCACACACCGGTGAGCGATATCTCACCAGGATCATGCTGGATATAGGTTAAATCTGTTAGATAATCAGACTGAACACCGGGATAATGTGAAAACCGCAAGTGCTGCAGGAAAACAAGAAGCAACAGCATGTTCATTCATCTCACGACGTTCTCGTCAGTCTTCATTCTCCAAATAACCCTATTGAAGACGACGACAAGTGAAAAGAAAAAAAAAAAAACGTGGTTGGCAAAATACGTGGTTGGCAAATTGACACTCCAGCAATTCAGGTGGGCGATTGCCAACCCCAAGATGGCGCCACGCTTTCACGCCGTGCCGGGTGGCTCACGGCACGCCCTATGTGTACAGCGTCAATAGGAAGGCAGAGAAGACTCCGGAGTACGTCACAAGACTCCACAGCTCCGCGTGACACCAGAGACTAGGTAAGGTGCGGCGCTGTGATTTAAACATGAAAGTGGCAGTTGGAGAGATCAGGTCTCAAAGTAGGCCAAAAATCAAAGTTAAAAGACAAGTCTCACCTGCCCCTTGTAACACTGCTGTGAAGCGCCAAGCACAAACTGACACCACTCTGCCAGCCACTGCCAGTGAGATACTCGTATTTGCCAAAAGCTCAGTGGAGACTACAGTTCTCCTTCGTGTGAAGTACACAGCTCACCTTAGTGTGAAATGTCAGCAGCGTAGAGATCGTCCACAGCTGACCGTAGGGATCTCTTCTCCAATTTAGATGCATGTAGCACGTGAACACACTATCTGGGCACCTCCAAAGTTGCGCCACAACCAGAAGAAGTTAGATTTTGCGCAGATTAGATGCCCATGTAAGAACCTGACAAGAGCTGCATCCAAGCACAGTTTGTACAAATTGAATGTCATTGCTAAGGAACACTCCTCCCTTGATTGCGCACGTCTTCTGGCAAACACACAGTACAGCATGCTTTTTTTGTTGGGGCTGTCAGTTGTGCATGACACTGGTGGGGTTGCTGAATATGCTGTACCAAATTCTTTTGTTGCGATGAATTCTCTTGTTGTGTTGCCTCTTGTATGCTTGTTGTAGCGTTGTTTCATAGTTGACTGTAAGGCTTGTGGCTCCTTCTCACCCTGTGGACTGGTTACAGATGTCATCTTTTGCTTTCTTGTTCAATTGTGGAGAAAATTAAGCACGTGGGAAAGTCTCCAACTCTCGCTCGTCGCCAAAATATGTTGTAGTCTGTGGTAGAAAGTAGACACTGGTAGCCAAGTAGATTTAACATGTACCTTTAATCTGTAGTTGGTTCAAGTACATCCAGATGGTTGGTAAGTACAACAGACAGGTAGTCCAGGTAACAGGTGAAGTATAAGTAGATTAGTCAGTAGTCAAGCCATTAGTTCCAGGTAGTAGGAAACCCCTTGTAGTAGCAAACCCCACCAGGAGCAGCCTGCCTGCTGCTCAGCCCCTCTCTCTCTAACTGTCATTCCTCACTCACACAGACACCCAACATTCCGTGCATCACTGCATTCCCAACACTCTACAGTAAACATGCTCACAGGCTGAGCAGCAGGAAGAATAGATGAAACGTAGAACATAGAATAACTATGCAGGGCATAACAGTAACCCTGCAGTTTCACTGACTCTAAATAAAGAGGGAGAACTCCAAGCATTGAAGGACACAAGAACCTCCTCTTTAATGTACTTCTCCCACTCCATCAAACCCTAAATGAGGCCCACAGTCATATGATTGATACTAGAAACTGTTTGTGACAGAGTACATATTTACATCTTGCCTTCTCTCAGGCAGCTTGCCTCCATTGCTGGTGCAGGAAGAGCCCCTTGTTTGCTCGCCCTGTCACTTGCAGACTACTAATGTTTGCAATAAATACTTTTCAGACTCAACCTGAACGTGAGTCTGAGTTTTCTGTGAGTTATGGTGAGAAGGTTTTCATAGATATTGATTGCCATAGTTTCTGTCACTCGCTAAAGTAGGTTATATTGTTCTGGATATTCCTGCAAATATCTGATGATCAGGGCCGGCTTTAGGGTAGTGCGAACGGTGCGGCCGCACTGGGCGCTGACCTGTGGAGGGGGCGCTGACCTCGGAGGGGGGTACTGTGTTTAGCAATAACTTATGACTGGAGAGATGAGGGACACTTTTGCCCCGTGGTAGTGAGGGAATCCAAGGAGGCGGTCATGGGGTGTGGGGGCGCCAAAAATGATTTTTGTTGCACTGGGCGCCACCTGCTGATGATCTATTTTGTCCATTCATGAGGCTTGTCGATAAAGCTGTTTGAACTTGGCTTGGCTGGAGGCGTCTTCTGGATTGGCTTACCAAACCCTTGCTTTAAGCATTTAGGTTTTAACACCCCTTTGCTTTAAGCGTTTAGGCGTTGGTTACATGAGTAGGCATTGATGAGGTTTGTGACATTGAAGACTAATGTTTACCCCCTGATTACCTGACAATACGCAGGGTCCCGTTGGATGGTTTTACTTGCCACTTTCTTTTCCTCCTTCAGTTGCATAGGCTTAAAGAAGAGTCCATGTATATCGAGTTGTATTGGAATTCTTCTATGCTGTTTTTATGTGATGTTGACTTATCGGTCTGTTAAATTTGAATAAGTCCGGAGTGTTTTCACAAGTTGTTGATTGTACAGGGCGTATGTCTAATGACTTTTGGGTACGACTTTTAATTCTCTCTCTCAATTAGTTTGTTTCTGCGATAATGTGGTACCCATGGTATGTTCTTCTTCTCTTCTTCATTGCCCTGCTTCTGAATACCGTGAAGCAGGATTTGGTGTCCTTGAATGAGTTCCATCATATTGGTTGCAAACTGCTTGCTTTCATTTTCATGTTGGTGAGCGCCTTAAAAATGTGATTATTACACATTTTGAGGCTTTGTTTTGGTCTTTTCTTCATAAGGGAGTAGTTCTGCCCGGAGCCTTGCCTATATTGCAGTATGCTTATCGGCGCATCTCTTATCATTAGTGATGCTAGGTATCCTTCATTAGATAATTTAGCATATCTTCTGAAATAGGGTGGTATTTACCCAGATGGGTGCTGCTTTCCTTTCATTCAGAAGACAAGTAGTTGTAGTTCATTGAGTCGGCGGGGAGTCAAGCCTTCTGGTCTTTGTCTGCCAGAGGTGAGGGCCACCCCTTTCAGTAGCCACACTGACACTGATGCAAGGCACGTGCCCAGTGCCCAGTGCATTCCAGAAGCAGACCCATCCTCCTTGAGATTGATGAGGGAGGGAAGTCTTCAAGGCTAAGGTTCCAAGGAGGAGCTGCAAAGAAATCAGAGGCAATGAAAGCACCAGTAGCGGCAAAGTGTTGTGCAGGAGTGGCGGGGTGGGCGGGTGGGTGGGGGGAATGGGGTCACAAGACAAAATAAAAAAATAAATACGTTTTTAAAAAACTTACCTGCAGCCGGCTGCTTCATGCTCTTTTGCTCCTCTCCTAGCAGGAACACAGGCTCCCAGCCTCCCCTTCGGCCAATCCTGCTGCTGATCTCATGCATGAGAGCAGCGTCAGGATTGGCTTGAGTGCTCTGAATTTGCGCTCCCAGGAAGACTGGGAACCTGTACCTGCTCTCTCCAACTCGGCAATGCAACTCGGGTTGGAGAGAGCTTCAGTGTGCATGACGGTTTGGCCAGACTGAGACGGCCGGTCAAACCATCACGCGCACTGATTACAGTGCACTACTACTCCTCCTGTACATGTCACCCGCCTGGCCCCGCCCCCAAGACTCTTCAGGAAAGGAAAAATAAAACGATAACAAAATGTGTTTATCATCGTTTTATTTTTCCTTTCCTGCCATTTTGGGATGGGGGTGGGGGTGACGCTCCTCCGCCATTGTGGAGTAAATGCCGCTGGAAAGCGCTGGAGTAAATTTTTAGGGAAATCCTGGAAATAAGAAGGGAAAAACGTTTGGCAAAAATTGGACCAGGAAGTTAAAAATGCGACAAAAAATAAGGACTTCTGAAATCTGTTGTGGCTCAAGGAAGTGTCCCTTGACCTCTCCTTTTATAGGGAATAGGCAGGAAGTGTCCCAAAATACATTAGTTCTCCACCCAATAGTGCTGCAGTATATGAAGAATAGAATGATGACCCACATCTTGGATTGGGATGGTAAATCCAACTAGGCTCATAGAATGCTGGGACATCAGTAGGTTGCAGCCCCATTGAGAGCTTTCCCGGGTGCATGAGAGTGCCAGCACAGCAGTTGGACACGCATCCACTAGGTAAGGAGATGGAAACTTTTCTGTCAGCGCCGCATCACACTGACCATTCTCCGTCCAAAGCGGCCTAAACGGGGTGGTATTATAGACCGTGTACAATGCCCCCAGGCAACAAGAGACAAGTGCTGCTGCACAACAGGACATGGGAAACAAGACATATTTGACCGGCATTAAATGAGTATCCCAACAAAATTTGGGATCTAACGAGTGTCCATCTCCATGGTTATGGACCTTCAAACATTGTTTAATGCCTATGGAGTCCATATTATCCACTAGGTTGGATCTGCATTTATTCTCTCGTCTGTCCACCTACATGTAAAAATTACCTATCACTATGATATTCTGCACCAAAAAATAATTTGCGGCTATATCTCATCCTAGCAATAATTTGTATTGACCAGGTGAGTGGCAGATCAAGAGATATTTTTTTCTAATAAGGTGATTGTGATTACTCACTTGAAATGTTCTAAAGAAGTTTTCTGGATATCAGTGTGCAACATCGCTCCTGTAAATAGTACAGCCACACCTCAGATCTTAGTACAAAGTGTTGTACTACCACTGTGGAGCTCCTTTGGAATGACTTTCTAAGCACATACTATTTCAAACTTTTCCATTGAGGAGGATGTTGGAGAAGCGCTTAAACTTCTGCTAAATTCATATGCTAATATCATTACTCCCTTTAAGATATTCAACCTGTTTCTGAAGTACACATTTTGCATGAAAGGCAATAAATACCTCTCAATATTCATTAATGATACAATAGAGCGCTCTGGTGTTTTTTTGCTCTTTCAAAAAATTATTTACCCTTCTATACTCTGCTGCTCCCTCCTACAAGGTAGTATAACGGTGGTTGGGCAAAATACTGAGTTGTATATATCGGGGGACAGAAATATTGGAAAAAAAACTTTTGTGATACAAAAATATTGTGCTGCATAAATATATTTGTCAAGAATCTCGTTTTTTCCAGGTAAGTAATATTGTTGTTAAGAATATGGTTGTTGATAGCATTTTCAATAATATAATTGTAAAGTATATGGTTTTTTAATTATTTTAATGTGTTTTAGTTCGCATAATAATTCTATGTGTTACTATTGTTTGTATAATTGTTAGTGATTTTTTTAATATAGTTTGTAATTTTAAGTGATTTAGAATTTTTAATTTAATTGCTAATAGTAATGTATAGTGTTGTAGCGGGCTTTTAGGTTAGTAGGGGGTAGGGTGGGAAGTTAAGTAATAATTAATCATTAATTTAGTATTAATTTTTAAGTACGTATGTCATTGATATTAATTATGTAATTATGTAATACTGATTTCTGTTACTTATATTTTAGGTATGATTTGCTACATTTCTAGGGGTATAGGGTGAGAAGTTAATTAGGTAATAATTGATTAATATTTTTGTATTTTGTATTAATTATTTAATTGATTATTTATTATGTAAATTGTGCAGTAATCATATGTGTTAGTTATATATTAGGTGTGTCGGCTGCTGAGTTTGTAAGATTATAGGATTGGAAGTTAATTAAGTAAATATTAATTAACAATGAATTCATAATTGTTAAATAATTCTGTAATTGGTCATCAATTATGTAAATCATGTTATACTTATTTATTTTTGCTATATTTTAGGTGTGTGTTGCTAGGTTTGTAGGGGTTTAGGGTGGCAAGGTACTAACAGTGAATTTTTAATTGATGATTAATTATTATGTTTTTTATGAGTTTTGTAAATTGTTTAATTGTTTTTTATTTTTTAAATATATATATATATATTTTATGTTTAGTAATAATGTTTATATTAAGTTTTATCTTTTTTCTAAATTAATAGGGTTATTCAAATATGTAATGTGTTTCAAGTGAATTAGTTTACCTACTGTTGCTTAGACTGGTGTGGAAATAGTGAATTTGCCCCTCCGAAGTTCAACGCGTTCCCTACTGTTGCACAGACTAGAGTGGGAATAGTAAATGTAGCTCATCTGAAGTCCAACGCTTTCCATACTGTTGCACAGACTAGAGTGTGAATGGTAAATGTAGCCCATCTGGAGTCCAACGCTTTCCCTATTGTTGCACAGACCAGAGTGGGAATAGTAAATGTAGCCCATATGAAGTTCAATGCGATCCCTACTGTTGCACAGACTAGAGTGGGAATAGTAAATGTAGCCCCTTTGAAGTCCAACGCGTTCCCTACTGTTGCACAGACTAGAGTGGAAATAGCAAATCTTACCCTGTCGAAGTCCAATGCTCTCCCTACTGTTGCACAGACAGGAGTGGGAAAAGTAAATCTTACCCCTCTGAAGTCCAATGCTTTCCCTACTGTTGCACAGACTGGAATGTGAATAGTAAATCTTACCCCTCTGAAGTCCAATGTTTTCCCTACTGTTGCACAGACTGGAATGTGAATAGTAAATATTACCCCTCCAAAGTTCAACCCATTCCCTACTGTTGTGCTGTTTGGAGTGGGAATAGTAAATTGAGCCTCTCCGAAGTCCAACACTTTCCCTACTGTTGCCATGGATGAAGTGTGAATAGTAAATCTGATCCCTCCAACATCCAGCACTTTCCCTACTGTTGCACTGTTTGGAGTGGGAATGATTAATTAAACCCCTCCGAAGTCCTACACTTTCTCTACTGTTGCATAAACTGGAGTGAGAATAACATCTCTATTATTTCCAGACTCCAGTACTTTCCTGATATTGGTTAAAGATATTTATTATTAATATTTGTTTATCATTTTAATTTTATATTATTTGTTTATATTTTTATTTGTTTTTACATGTTTAGAATGTTTTTTGTAAATGTCTTTTTATATTTTATTTGTTTGCTAATTTATGTAAAGTTTTGGAATTGACTTCTTAATATTTTTTAAGTTTTATATATATCTATATCTATATATATATATATATTTTGTCACCAAGCAAGTAACACGCTGCACTCTCTCAGATATTATAAAGATTTATTGAAGCCAGTTACACTCCTTCTCTCACCTACGCGTTTGACTAGCAGGTCTTGGTCATGGTGTCTAGCGTTAGTCCTCCACGCTTTCCACTATTTATACCAAAAACCAGTAAACAATTTATGATGCATGCTGGGAATGGTAGTTCACTTAAAAAATATAGCATCTATATGCATGCCAACATTAAAATGTTAAATCATTATGTGATATCTGACAATTGCATTGATCTTATAAAATAATTAAGACGATTATACCAAATTATACAAATATATAAAGCAGTATCGGTTTTCTGAAGGGATACATATGACATGGATTCATTAGTATGATCATAAATATGATCAAATGGAATTAGTCTTAGTGACTAAAACACGCTTTCACGCTAACGTTACACAATTAATTCAGTGTCCACAATTAGAACATTATAACTAATTATGCATGTCTGCACTATGTATCCTTCGATCTTTCTTTGTTTATAGGCTCAGTGCTCCAATAACTGCAAGACATTTCATATATTATATTGGTCAAAGGTCTAAAGTCTTTTACAGATTTGATGTTTTGGTTGCTTTTTATGATATTTCGTTTTAGTAATGTTTCTCTTCTTGTGATTCCAGTACAGATACCATGGTATCCTTACAGATGTATGTATAATTCTTCATCCTCGTTAAGTCCCATCGGGATTTGGTCTTAAATCTTATTATTAGCCTAGATTCCAGGCGTCTTAGTTTTAGAGTTCTATTCCCACCTCTCTCATGGATGGGTACCGTTGCAAACCACTATATGTCATGTCCTGCCATGTTTTCTCTCATGCGTTGTCATATGTTTTGCCATGGCATATGTCAAGTCTCTGTTCTGTATGGCCCGTATGTGTTCTAGGATGCGTTTATTTAAGGGGCATATCGTGCTACCAATGTAGCGTTTCCACAATGGCATTCCAACATATACACCACATAAGTTGTTTTACATGTTATGGTATCGTTGATGTTGAAGGTTTTACCTTGTGGATCTTGATTGTTTTATACTTCTCCCAATTTTACAGGCCTTACATTGGCTGCATTTCTTAAATCCCCTTTGCATACCTTGTAACCACATACTTGACTGATTCATTTCAAGTGGCTTCTGACCAATTTATCAGACAACGATGGTGCCTTTCTGTAGGTTATTTGGTTGATCACCCAACTCTTTGCCGATGTCTGGATCTTTACTTAGGATGTTCCAGTATTTTTTAGGGATTTGCGAATTTTAAAACTCTCTTTGCTGTATGTCATTATCATTCTTATAGGTTCATTTTGTTGCGTCTCGTATTCACATCATTTTTGTTGATCAATGTTTCAGCCCTTGTAAGGCACCTAGCTTTCATTTCTCCCGTTTAATATCATTATATCGATAACCTCTTTGTAAAAACCGTTTTTGTATCTTTGAATTTAAGATTCATCTCTTTTCTGTTTGAGCAGTTTCTCTTCATCCTGATAAATTCACCGTATGGTATATTTCTTTTAGTGTCTCTGGGTGGAAGCTCTTTGCCGTGTAGCACACTATTGGTTGCCGTGCTTTTCCGGTAGACAGTTGTTTCTGTTTGATCTGCTTTTACATATACTTTGGTATCCAAGAATACAATTTCACTTGAGCTGATATTATAGGTGAATTTCAGGCCAACATTATTGTTGTTCAATATGTTGAAGAACTCTACAAACTCATTCTCGGTTCATTCCAAAGGAGGAAGAGGTCATCTGTAAACGCAGCCATAATGCCACTTTGGCTACGTGATGGTCATTTTCTTCTCTCCAAGCTATGGTCTTCTCCACAGCCATTGCTAGGTTGTGCGTAGCTTGGAGAGAAGGAAACTCCCATAGCAGTTCGCAACATTGGGAGTACATGTTCTTATTAAAGGAATACATTGTTCCTTAAACAAAGTTCTATCATTTCAATGACCATCTGGCAGTGTTGAAGTTGTTCTATGGGTTTTGTTTCAAGAAATATTTGATCGCTTTTATGCCTATGTTATGATCAATAGACGTATAAAGAGACACTACGTCAATGGTTACCAGCATGTAATCCTTACACCATCCGGTGTTCATAAGCATTCTCAGGAAATCCCCAGTATCCTTGATGTATGATGTTAGGTTGGGACCATTGGGGCCAGAAAGTAATCCACATATGTGGAGATGTTTTCATATAGGGACCCACAGCTTGAAATAATGGGTCTCCCTGGTGGCTTTGTTAGCGCTTTATGTACCTTCAGGAGGAAGTAGATGGTTGGTAGTATCGGATCATTATTACTCAAATATTGTACTCTCCTGATCGTTTAGTAAACCCTTCTCCTGCCAGTTCTTAGCTTGGTATTTAGGTCTTTTACCATGTCATTTATAGGATTTCTCTTGAGCTTTTCATAGTTATTGATGTCATTTAGTTGTCGCATAGCTTCCATAGTGTAATCATCCTTATTTAAAATAACTATGTTCCTCCCTTGTGGCGGGTTTTATCTCTATTAGAGTATTATTCATAAGTGATTCCAACGCTGCGCGTTCCTGCTTACTGAGATTTCTTTGTTATCTCCATGTTTAACATTGCTCATTTTTTCCAATTCCATGGTTACTAACTCATAAAGGTATCTATCTTATTCCCAGGATGTAATGCTGGACAGAATTTAGATTTATTTTTAAATTTTGTGATCAGGTGTTTGTCCGTTCTTATACTCCATCTCCTGTAGCAGCTGTGTGTCAGGGATGTTCTCCTCATTTATTTCATTGCTAGGCTGTACGCTGTTCTTAAATTCGAGATTTCTCCAATTGTAAACTCTTGTGTTGGTTCTTCTATTGAATTGTCGCTCATTTCCACATTTGCTACACTTTGTCTCTCTTGTCTACTGATACTTGCCAACTTTAATTTCCGTACGTATTTGTAAGATCTATTTAGTTTCTACAATGTCAAAATGCTTTCCGACAGAATGTAAGTCCTTTATTTAAAGGCTTTCTTCAGCTCTTGTTAAGACATGTTTGGAGAGATTGATGATTAAATATGGTTCCTTTGACTTCTCATCCTCTGTCTTGGTCATCCGATTGCAAGATGGTATCCTTTTGTTTTTCCTGAGCTTCTTCTGGTTTTGCGTCGTTTGATTTTGTTGTTGACTGGCCTCTCCCCCTTCCTCTTCCTCGTTTCGTACCCGTCCTCCCCTTCCTCTTGGCATTTGTTGATCCAGTACACTAATTTCATTTCGTCTAAAAAGTGGTACGTTTTCCTGGTAGTGTTAGGCCTCTCCTTCACTGAGATCTGTGTCTGACTTCGCTTCCTGTAGTATTAGGGGATTCTTGTGGTAGCTTTTATTAACACTCAAATGTTGCTTTAATGTCTCAAATCTTTTTGCAAATGTTAATATTGTACCACAATCATAGTCATGTTCATCCCTTCTGAACTTACGTTCTTTGGTTCTTCAACATCACTTTCGTGTTTATCAGGTTGGTTCCATTTTTCCTTAATTTTCGATTCGTCCTCTTTTTCAGTAGTCAAAATACAGGCCTCAAGCTCGGCTTTTTTGTGCAAATCTTGCACATCCATTTTAGCGTATTTGACTATTATGAGCATCATATTATCGAACACTGCATATTTTTCTGCCCCATTCTTCCAGCATTTCTGGTTTAGTGTCGGGGTGGTTAGGTAGGTGAATCGAAGTCTGGTACTCTTTCACATTCTATGTATTTTTCCAGCGTGAGAATTTCCAGCTCTTAGTTACTTCCTTTTTTAATAGTCTCTCCAATTGGCCATTTACATTTATTAGCTTCTCTGTACGGTTAATGTAGCATCCTCTCTTCCATGGCTTAAGGATTTATTGCCTTTTTGAAACATTAATTCCGCCTTTGGGCACGTTACTGCTCTCTCCTCCATGGTTCTCACTGAACAAACTTAATAATAGTCAGATATACACAGTCAATATACGTGCCCCGATTCTGATTGAAAGTAGGACTATGCAGTTTAAAGGAGTTGTTACATGTATTTAAATGGCTTCTATCAATTGTAATCTTTTATCTGAGCAGTGTTTCTCGCGGGAACTACAGTCGCACTGCGTGTGCTGCTGCCGTAGTTCCTACCACTCGCTGCAACTCTCCTGTGTAGCCTGTACGTAGGACCTGGCGCTCTCACCTCTTCTTCCCCTTCCTTTTAGAGATGGCGCTGCAGTCACGGAGCGCTCCTCTCTCCTTACGATCCTAATGTAGCGTAGGCTCACACACTGAGCATTTCCTTTATAGATCCTCTTCAAAGTTGAGCTGCCGGTTCAATTCTACAGCAGTGCAAATCAAGAGCACTCTGATAGAGCATGAGCCGTGAGCCGTACTCCGGCAATTTCTGTCCAACTTTAGCGCTCTGAGGAAAACATGCCGGGCGCTCCTTCGTTTAATCCATTCTCACAAGCAGTCCAAGAACGAAGGGCGCACTTTTCACAGCTGGTGCTCGTGGCGTGGCGGACTTGCCTCGAAAATCAATTTGTCACCAAGCGTGTAACACGCTGCACTCTCTCAGATATTATAAAGATTTATTGAGCTGGTTACATACTTCTCCACCTACGCTGCTTGACCAGCAGGTCTTGGTCACGGTGTCTAGCGTCATTCCTCCACGCTTCCTTATTTATACCAAAACTCAGTAAACAATTTATGATGCATGCTGGGAATGGTAGTTCACTTAAAAAAATATAGCATCTATATGCATGCCAACATTAAAATGTTAAATCATTATGTGATATCTGACAATTGCATTGATCTTATAAAATAATTAAGACGATTATACCAAATTATACAAATATATGAAGCAGTCGTTTATCTGACAGGGATACATATGACATGGATTCACATTAGTATGATCATAAATATGATCAAATGGAATTAGATCTTAGTGACTAAAACACGCTTTCGCTACACGTTACACAATTAGCTCAGTGTCCACATTAGAACATTATAACTAATTATGCATGTCTGCACTATGCTATCCTTCACGAAAGATCGTGAAGGATACATAGTGCAGACATGCATAATTAGTTATAATGTTCTAATTGTGGACACTGAGCCAATTGTGTAACGTTAGCGCGAAAGCGTGTTTTAGTCACTAAGACTAATTCCATTTGATCATATTTATGATCATACTAATGTGAATCCATGTCATATGTATCCCTTCAGAAAACCGATACTGCTTTATATATTTGTATAATTTGGTATAATCGTCTTAATTATTTTATAAGATTAATGCAATTGTCAGATATCACTAATGATTTAACATTTTAATGTTGGCATGCATATAGATGCTATATTTTTTTAAGTGAACTACCATTCCCAGCATGCATCATAAATTGTTTACTGGGTTTTTGGTATAAATAGTGGAAAGCGTGGAGGGACTAACGCTAGACACCGTGACCAAGACCTGCTGGTCGAAACGCGTAGGTGGAGAAGGAGTGTAACTGGCTTCAATAAATCTTTATAATATCTGGGAGAGTGCAGCGTGTTACTTGCTTGGTGACAAATTGTTTTTCGGGGCAAGTCCGGCCCCACCACGCGCACCAGCTGTGAAAAGTGCGCCCTTCGTTTTTGGACTGCTTTGTTGAGAATGGATTAAACGAAGGAGCGCCCGACGTATGTTTTCCTCAGACGCCGCCAAAGTTGGACAGAAATTGCCGGAGTACGGCTCACGGCTCATGCTCTATCAGAGTGCCTCTTGGATTTGCACTGCGGTAGAATTGAACCGGCCGGTTCAACTTTGAAGAGGATCTATAAAGGGGAAATGCTCAGTGTGTGAGCCTACGCTACATTAGGATCGTAAGGAGAGAGGAGACGCTTCCCGTGACTGCAGCGCCATCTCCAAAAAAAAGGAAGGGAAAAAAGAGGTGAGAGCGCGAAGCAGGTCCTACGCACAGGCACACACAGGAGAGTCGCAGCGAGTGGTAGGGAACTACGAGCAGCACACGCAGTGCGACCGGTAGTTCCCGTGAAGAAACACTGCCCAGATAAAAAAGATTACAATTGATAGAAGCCATTTAAATACATGCAACAACTCCTTTTAAACTGCATAGTCCTACTTTCAATCAGAATCGGGGACACGTATATTGACTGTGTATATCTGACTATCATTAAGTTTGTTCAGTGAGAACCATGGAGGAGAGAGCAGTGAAACGTGCCCAAAGGGCGGAATTAATGTTTCAAAAAGGCAATAAATCCTTAAGCCATGGAAGAGAGGATGCTACATTAACCGGTACAGGAGAAGCGACATTAAAACAAATGTATATCCAATTGGAGAGACTATTAAAAAAGGAAATAACTAAGAGCTGGGAAATTCTCACGCTTGAAAAATACATAGAATGTGAAAGAGTACCCAGAGGCCTTCGGATTTTTACCCTACCTAACCATCCCGACACTAAACCAGAAATGCTGGAAGAATGGGGCAGAAATAATATGCAGTGTTCGCATAATATGATGCTCATAATAGTCAAATACGCCAAAATGGATGTGCAAGATTTGCACAAAAACATAGCCGAGCTTGAGGCTCGTATTTTGACTACTGAAAAAGAGGACGAATCGAAAAAATTAAGGAAGGAAATGGAACGCAACCTTGATAAACACGAAAGTGATGTTGAAGAACGCAAAGAACGTAAGTTCAGAAGGGATGAACATGACTATGATTGTGGTACAATATTAACATTTGCAAAAAGATTTGAGACATTAAAGCAACATTTGAGTGTTAATAAAAAGCTACCACAAGAATCCCCTAATACTACAGGAAGCGAGTCAGACACAGACTTCAGTGAAGGAGAGGGCCTAACACTATCAGGAAAACGTACCACTTTTTTAGACGAAATGAAATTAGTGTATCTGGATCAACAAATGCCAAGAGGAAGGGGAGGAGGACGGGGTACGAAACGAGGAAGAGGAAGGGGGAGAGGCCAGTCAACAACAAAATCAAACGACGCAAAACCAGAAGAAGCTCAGGAAAAACAAAAGGATACCATCTTCGCAATCGGATGACCAAGACGTAGAGGATGAGAAGTCAAAGGAACCATATTTAATCATCAATCTCTCCAAACATGTCTTAACAAGAGCTGAAGAAAGCCTTTTAAATAAAGGACTTACATTCTGTCCGGAAAAGCATTTTGACATTGTAGAAACTAAAATAGATCTTTACAAATACGTACGGAAATTAAAGTTGGCCAAGTACTTCAGTAGACAAGAGAGACAAAGTGTAGCAAATGTGGAAATGAGCGACAATTCAATAGAAGAACCAACACAAGAGTTTACAATTGGAGAAATCTCGAATTTAAGAACAGCGTACAGCCTAGCAAATGAAATAAATGAGGAGAACATCCCTGACACACAACTGCTACAGGAGATGGGTATAAGAACGGACAAACACCTGATCACAAAATTTAAAAATAAATCTAAATTCTGCCCAGCATTACATCCTGGGAATAAGATAGATACCTTTTATGAGTTAGTAACCATGGAATTGGAAAAAATGAGCAATGTTAAACATGGAGATAACAAAGAAAATCTCAGTAAGCAGGAACGCGCAGCGTTGGAATCACTTATGAATAATACTCTAATAGAGATAAAACCCGCCGACAAGGGAGGGAACATAGTTATTTTAAATAAGGATGATTACACTATGGAAGCTATGCGACAACTAAATGACATCAATAACTATGAAAAGCTCAAGAGAAATCCTATAAATGACATGGTAAAAGACCTAAATACCAAGCTTAAGAACTGGCAGGAGAAGGGTTTACTAAACGATCAGGAGGTACAATATTTGAGTAATAATGATCCGATAATACCAACCATCTACTTCCTCCCGAAGGTACATAAAACGCTAACAAAGCCACCAGGGAGACCCATTATTTCCAGCTGTGGGTCCCTATATGAAAACATCTCCACATATGTGGATTACTTTCTGGCCCCAATGGTCCCAACCTTAACATCATACATCAAGGATACTGGGGATTTCCTGAGAATGCTTATGAACACCGGATGGTGTAAGGATTACATGCTGGTAACCATTGACGTAGTGTCTCTTTATACGTCTATTGATCATAACATAGGCATAAAAGCGATCAAATATTTCTTGAAACAAAAACCCATAGAACAACTTCAACACTGCCAGATGGTCATTGAAATGATAGAACTTTGTTTAAGGAACAATGTATTCCTTTTTAATAAGAACATGTACTCCCAATGTTGCGGAACTGCCATGGGAGTTTCCTTCTCTCCAAGCTACGCCAACCTAGTAATGGGCTGGTGGGAGAAGACCATAGCTTGGAGAGAAGAAAATGACCATCACGTAGCCAAAGTGGCATTATGGCTGCGTTTTATAGATGACCTCTTCCTCCTTTGGAATGGAACCGAGAATGAGTTTGTAGAGTTCTTCAACATATTGAACAACAATAATGTTGGCCTGAAATTCACCTATAATATCAGCTCAAGTGAAATTGTATTCTTGGATACCAAAGTATATGTAAAAGCAGATCAAATAGAAACAACTGTCTACCGGAAAAGCACGGCAACCAATAGTGTGCTACACGGCAAGAGCTTCCACCCAGAGACACTAAAAAGAAATATACCATACGGTGAATTTATCAGGATGAAGAGAAACTGCTCAAACAGAAAAGAGATGAATCTTAAATTCAAAGATACAAAAAACGGTTTTTACAAAGAGGTTATCGATATAATGATATCAAACGGGGAGAAATGAAAGCTAGGTGCCTTACAAGGGCTGAAACATTGATCAACAAAAATGATGTGAATACGGAGACGCAACAAAATGAACCTATAAGAATGATAATGACATACAGCAAAGAGAGTTTTAAAATTCGCAAATCCCTAAAAAAATACTGGAACATCCTAAGTAAAGATCCAGACATCGGCAAAGAGTTGGGTGATCAACCGCAAATAACCTACAGAAAGGCACCATCGTTGTCTGATAAATTGGTCAGAAGCCACTTTGAAATGAATCAGTCAAGTATGTGGTTACAAGGTATGCAAAGGGGATTTAAGAAATGCAGCCAATGTAAGGCCTGTAAAATTGGGAGAAGTATAAAAACAATCAAGGATCCACAAGGTAAAACCTTCAACATCAACGATACCATAACATGCAAAACAACTTATGTGGTGTATATGTTGGAATGCCATTGTGGGAAACGCTACATTGGTAGCACGATATGCCCCTTAAATAAACGCATCCTAGAACACATACGGGCCATACAGAACAGAGACTTGACATATGCCATGGCAAAACATATGACAACGCATGAGAGAAAAACATGGCAGGACATGACATATAGTGGTTTGGCAACGGTACCCATCCATGAGAGAGGTGGGAATAGAACTCTAAAACTAATACGCCTGGAATCTAGGCTAATAATAAGATTTAAGACCAAATCCCGATGGGACTTAACGGGGATGAAGAATTATACATACATCTGTAAGGATACCATGGTATCTGTACTGGAATCACAAGAAGAGAAACATTACTTAAAATGAAATATCATAAAAAGCAACCAAAACATCAAATCTGTAAAAGACTTTTAGACCTTTGACCAATATAATATATGAAATGTCTTGCAGTTATTGGGGCACTGAGCCTATAAACAAAGAAAGATCGTGAAGGATACATAATGGAGAGAGATGCAGACATGCATAATTAGTTATAATGTTCTAATTGTGGACACTGAGCCAATTGTGTAACGTTAGCGCGAAAGCGTGTTTTAGTCACTAAGACTAATTCCATTTGATCATATTTATGATCATACTAATGTGAATCCATGTCATATGTATCCCTTCAGAAAACCGATACTGCTTTATATATTTGTATAATTTGGTATAATCGTCTTAATTATTTTATAAGATTAATGCAATTGTCAGATATCACATAATGATTTAACATTTTAATGTTGGCATGCATATAGATGCTATATTTTTTTAAGTGAACTACCATTCCCAGCATGCATCATAAATTGTTTACTGGGTTTTTGGTATAAATAGTGGAAAGCGTGGAGGGACTAACGCTAGACACCGTGACCAAGACCTGCTGGTCGAAACGCGTAGGTGGAGAAGGAGTGTAACTGGCTTCAATAAATCTTTATAATATCTGGGAGAGTGCAGCGTGTTACTTGCTTGGTGACAAATTGTTTTTCGGGCAAGTCCGGCCCCGCCACGCGCACCAGCTGTGAAAAGTGCGCCTTCGTTCTTGGACTGCTTTGTTGAGAATATATATATATATATATTATATATATAGATATATATACTACTATGAAAAACACTAGATATATATGTTGCTTTTTATAGTAGTAAATTGAAAGAATTTAACAAACAAATTCATATGATGCAAAAATATATATTTTTAATAATTGTTACATTATATATATATAGTATGTTGATATATAAACATACTCATATATACATGTGTGTGTGTTTATATAAGTATATATTTACATATAGTATTAAATATTAGTAAGATTTATTTAATTAACATTATATTAAGGATATACATTAAAATATTTAAGATTTACTACTTTAAACTATATATATATATAATATATATATATGTATATATATATATATATATATATATATATATATATATATATATATATATATATATATATATATATATATATAGATATATATATCCACAAGAAAGGTTGCCCCCTGAGCACGACCTCCCGGGGAGTACCTCTTACAAAAACGAGGACTGCAGCCAGGACAGCATCAAGCATTTTATTCACAAGTAAGGGCTTTACGCGTTTCGAACCTGTAGTCCTTGATCACAAGCCATCTCACTTAGGACAACTGCCAACAAATGTAGAACCACTGCGTGATTTAAATATTCAAGTTCCCGCTCAGGTAGGCGTGACTTCTCACCCATGTGGGCTTCGCAAAGCATTCTGGAATCCGCAGTTCTACATTGCATGATGAGACCCTAGTGGGTGTCGTAGTGTCCTGTACATAAGAGTTCAATAAAAACCCACTGTGGGCTGAAAAAATGTTCAAGAAAACTGAGCCGCTGCACTTTCAACCTTCGTTCGTGAGCTCACCATTCTGTTTGCAGCACCTGGGTTCAGGCGTCGCAGATCCGCTCAGAAGCGGCGGGTCCATGCTCGCGGCCGAGCAGAGCCGCATATTAATCCACAAGTAAGGTTGCCCCCTGAGCACGACCTCCCGGGGAGTACCTCTTACAAAAACGAGGACTGCAGCCAGGACAGCATCAAGCATTTTATTCACAAGTAAGGGCTTTATGCGTTTCGAACCTGTAGTCCTTGATCACAAGCCATCTCACTTAGGACAACTGCCAACAAATGTAGAACCACTGCGTGACTTAAATATTCAAGTTCCCGCTCAGGTAGGCGTGACTTCTCACCCATGTGCGCTTCGCAAAGCATTCTGGAATCCGCAGTTCTACATTGCATGATGAGACCCTAGTGGGTGCCGTAGTGTCCTGTACATAAGAGTTCAATAAAAAACCACTGCGGGCTGAAAAAATGTTCAAGAAAACTGAGCCGCTGCACTTTCAACCTTCGTTCATGAGCTCACCGTTCTGTTCGCAGCGCCTGGGTTCAGGCGTCGCAGATCCGCTCGTGCTCAGGGGGCAACCTTTCTTGTGGATATATATATATATTTATTTATTTATATAGATATATTAAGAAACAATGGGCCTCATTACGATGTCGGTCATACAAGCGTCCAACCACCATTGTTTCGAACACAAGACCATCTGACAAGGAGTCAGCGGTCTGACAGCCCAATTACAATACTACCGCCGTGCAGGCAGTCGTAAAAATGCCATTTACTATTGCGGCTTGTGCTGCTGCCCGGAAAAGGCATGTTTTCAAACATCCATGCACAGTGTCCCGGGCATAATGTGGTGCCTGGCACAATGTGCATGGATGTTTGGGGGGACACCACATGTGCCCCCAGGCCCCATAGCGGAGGACCACGGGGGACAAAGTTTCTTTAAGTCTGCCTTTATATGGTGGTCAGACCGCCATATAAAGGCAGAGGGAATTGGACATCATAATCCCTATGGCAGTGCCTGTGCAGGCACCGTCCCCATTATAGGGATTTTGGTCCAACGGCTGCTTCGACGGGCTCCTTGAGCCTGTAGGATGCGCCGGTCTTTCCCCCCTTCAAATAGCTCCGACGACCGGCATTGTAATCCAGCAGTCAGACCAATACTCTGGATGTTGGGCAGACCACCACCGATGGCCAGTCAGTGGTGGTCCCCCCGACATTGTAATCAGGCCCAATATGTTTTGTATGTTTTTTGATGATATTAGTGTGAAACAATATTTTTTTCCGATATTTTTGTACTCACCATTACAAGGATAGGGGCACAATATTTTTGTAAACAATATTTTTGACACAATATCTGTATTAACACGATACTGTTGATTTCGATATTGTGTCAGTGATCCAGAGCTAGTATTTCTTTTGTCATTGAGAAACCATACAGTGTGCTTGAGGGTGCTTGAGGGTGCTGTGCACAGATCCCTAATTTATTTAAGGAGTTCAGATCTTTGAGCAAAAGGCCTCAATGGCAATTTTGCGAAATTCTGCTAGGCAAGATGAGGCAGTCTTTAAAATGTGATTTTTATTACAGACTTTAAGGCCTCGTGAATCGGTTGCACTAACCTGGCAATCGAAATCCTGAAGGAGGGATGCAAATATTCACACTTCTATGAAACCACTGGCAACCATGCAAAGGATATTTATGTCAATAAGCAGTGACAAGACCCCTGAAAAGGGGAATGAGACCAGAGAGAGAGAAACTGAGACACTGGTTATCTTCATGCTGGCTGTTCTTACTGCAGTGCTGAACCTGCTCTGCAGAGGCATTGATATATACGTCAATAAATAACTCTTTTAATATTTTATCAGTTACTTTACAGTTCACTATTTCTATTTTGACATATGATACACCTTGTAGAAACCTCTGTACAACCAACTCTCTATGCTTGACAATAATTCTATGACTTTATACAGCTGAAAGATCAAACCTTTGTAATAAACGCACAAAATATCCTGAACTGTAATACACTCTCCTAAACAGATAACTACCTTCAGTGAGTTGTAAATCATCTTCCATCTGAATAATTCTCAAAATACATGGTTAATCAGCTGTAGCATACTGAATGCACATTAGTATTGGGAGTTCTTTCCTGCCAATACGCTTTAATGTACCACCACTGACAATACCATAAAATCATATATGATTTTAATAATATTTCAAAGTCTGTACAAGTTAAGAATTCATTAGTTCTTCATGAATGAGTGCAATGCAGTTTGTAATCGCTGTAAGGATGACTCCAGTGCAATGGAGTTTGTAATCCTTGGAAGGATGAATCCAGTTTTATGTTTAAATTAAAGTGTAATTCCTTGATCTCAAGTGTTATCGAGGATAATTCTCTGAAATCGAAACGTCCTTGATACCGCTAGATGAAAACATGATGAGTTCCAATCTTCTAGCAACAAGATTCAGGCTGCAGCAACTAAATAGCATGATTGCCTAGCAAGGAAGCTCAGAAGCACGAGAAACGTGTACTCTATGGATGTAAGATGGTCGCCACACTTGCAGGTTTTGTGAGAGAAGCACATTTCTTGTAGTGTAAGCATCACAGCGGCGAAGCCTCAGGCTAAGCATGGCATACATTCTGCATGACTCCTGACCTCATCTGTAGCGAAATTCTTGAGTATCTTTGCAGTTCAGAGATGCAGGTCTCCATGTCTGCCAAGCATACACAGGTGAGCACTGGCCATGGATCATGACACCTGGTCAGCACTCAAGAGGAACACTGCTGGGAGGGAGACCAAGAAATGGAGAGGAGGATCATCATTATTATTAGGCTTTGGACTTTCTCCATTCAGGCCATACATTTTGACTGATCCTTTGATGGTTTTCAGCTTCTGTGTAAAATATGTTAAGTCTGCTCAATTGGATTCTGCCTAAAGCAGCATTTCAGGAAAAAAAAAGCTCAGCCACAAGTACTCAACAGTGGCTGAGATTCATTTAAGCATTCCACCCATCGCTTTTTTGTTTTTCTAAGTGGGCAGCCCTAAGTGCGTAGGCTATGCTAAGCTAGGGGAGAAGAGTTGGCCTGGAGTGAAATCACAGTGAATTTACTGCACAGAAGACTCTGAGACGCGTTTCGGTGGACGGACCATCTTGATCACACAGGTCAGTGCCAATGAAGTGAATACTTTTAAAACGTTGCCATGGGAACCATGATAGTGTCATGGACATAAAGAAAATACATATATTCTGTTAAGGCAGGCCTGTTAACTGCACAGTACCTGTCATGTGCATTGATTTTAAATAAAACTTAACAGATGATACAATAGAATTGAGTAAAGTAAAACAGATAAATTAAACAAAGTATAGCACTGGGCATGTTAATACCGATTACAGATCGGGCTGCGCATTACTCAACAACCTTCTAAACATGTACCCTTCTCATGTTAATCATTATATGCCACATGGCTTGATAGATCAGGTGAGGTCAGAGATGCCCTAAACAATCCTTGTATATTACATTACACAATGTATGAAATAGTGTACTTATTTGCTCGGTTCAGACACGAAAGTGAATACCTGAGGACTAAAAGGTTAATACAGTAAATTATGTCTGCAACACCAGCCCTAGTGGGCATATTGTCTAAAACTTAGTACGTGCACTATAACAAACTGAGCTTAACCTCAAAACCACGTGCTACATACATACACAACCAGTGTTGTTGATGCGCAAACCCAATGCAAATTCCGCAGTTAGACCCAATGCTATTAATCCATGGCACACAAAGAATATAAAGAAAATCAACACAATGCACTGGGACGGCTGCAAGGAATGTGTATAGCTAAGCAGGGTTACAGGTGTGAGATTAACTCTTCGTCAGAGTTTAATCCATGTGGGATTTTACTATTGAGCATGATGATGTATCTTGATTCCGGCTTCCTCAATTGCTGCTCTCTATTACCTCCTCTGGGATTTTTGGGAATGGCGTCAACCACATAGTAGGCCAGATCTTTTGCAGAACCTTGGTGGTGCTCATGGATATGTCTGGCTACTGGGTAGCTCTTATCATAGTTGGCAATTGCCCTGAGGTGCTGCAGAATCCTGATGTGGACCATGTGTATGGTGCTACCTACGTATTGCTTGGGGCATGTACATTCCAATACGTATACTGCAAAATATGTTTTGCAATTGTATCTACCCTTGATGGTAGCAGGTGAGTTTCTCAAAGGTGTTTGTATGGTTTTCACATTTTTGCCATGTTTACAGGCTTTACACCTGAAACACTTCTGAAAACCTTTATTGTATGTCAGCCAATCTGATCCACTGCTGGGTTTAGGTGAACTTTGGACCAGTTCATTTCTCATGGATTTAGCCCTTCTGTATGAGATGAGAGGTACACGTGGTATGTCCTGTCCAATTATGGGGTCACTCTTTATCAGTCGCCAGTGTCTGTATAGGATGTTCCGGAGTCTGGCATGATACGTCGAAAAACCAGTGATCAGGCGTATCTGGCTGGATTTCGTTTCTCTACGCTTTCTCTTATTGCTCCCAAAGAGCAAATCTTCCCTTCTTTTGTTGTCAACTTTGTCTCTGGCTGTTTTCAGTGTGTCATTCGCATAGCCACGCTGGGCCAGGCAGTTGGACAGATCTATCTGGACCTCTCTTAATGAGTTCTCACCACTACAATTGCGTTTCATACACAGACTCTCTGCATACGGAATGCTCTGTTTAAGTTTTGTAGGATGAAAACTGCTGGCATGTAGAATGGAATTGCCAGCCGTCGGTTTTTTGTATGTTTTTGTGTGGAGTCTATTCTCTTCAACATACACTACCAGATCTAAGAAATGGACCTCTCTTTTGCTAATGTCATATGTGAATGAAAGATTTAAGTCATTCACACTGAGTTTTTGTGCAAATTCTTTGGCTGACTCTGGTGAGCCTTTCCACAGTATGAAGAGATCGTCTGTGAATCTCGTCCACAAGACGATATTGTCTGTCCATTCCTTCGCAAAGTCTACTGCCAGTACATGCTCCTCCCACCAGCCCATATGCAAATTCTCATAGCTGGGGGCGAAGCATGTACCCATAGCTGTGCCCTGCAGTTGCTTGTATGTCTGCTGTTGGAACATAAAGACATTGTTATGGAGGCACCACTCTACCATGCTGATGGGCACGTGTGTGTGCTGGTGTAAATGTATATGTCTCCTTCCTAGATAGTATGACAATGCCTTTACCCCGTCGGTGTGTCTTATACTAGTATATAAGGCCATGACGTCCATGGTCATGAGGAATTATGAGTCATCCCATACCACATCATAAACTCTTTGTAAAAAGTCTCCTGTGTCCATAATAAATGAGGGTAGTGTTTTAACATGTTCTTGTAGGAAGAAATCTATGAACCTTGATGTGTTCTCAAATAGCCCACCAATTGCAGAAATGATTGGTTGCCCTGGAGGTACAGTAGCATTCTTATGCACCTTGGGGATCAGATATAGTATAGGGGTTACAGGGTGTTCGACTTTTAGATATCTCAGTTCATCTTGGGATAGAAGGCCACTGCCTCTCCATTTATAGAGTTCAGTATGGAACTTTGCCTTGATTTCATCCAGGACTGTTGGACTCATTTTACAATAGCATGTAGTATTCAGAAGAGCCTGACCCTCTAATTGCGGAGGGAGATGATGGGACAGCGACTGTGAGGTGTATATATATATATGTCATGAGTGATGTAATATGTGACGTCATCAGCAGTGCATTGCGGGGGCGCGAGTTATAGTTAGCTCAACTAACTATAACGTCTGAATTTCTCTGGTTTTGTATGAGTGAAATGTCCAACTAACTATAACGTCCCTGAAACCTGTGTTTTTTTCCCGTGAATTTCTAAGGTTTTTTAAACGCTAATTTCTAACTATATGGTAGTAGTCGCATTAGCAGAGTGGTGCAGAAAGGGGCCTGGGCCTCCGACCAGTGCTCAGTAATTCCGCTGCGAAGGACTTACAGGAGGTACCAGGAGGGCTACTTGGCCCACAAAGGCCCTCAGGAGTAAAGTGGACTTCATTCCCCAACCAGTACAGAGCCAGGAGGCGCATTTCCATAGTGGTGGAGAAAGGTGAGCGTGGCCTCCGAAGACCTCTTAGCAATCCCACTGTGTGGGACTTACTGGAGGTAACAGGAGGTGTAGTTGTCCCCCAAAGACAACCTTGTGGGCCAACTACCCCTCCTATTACCTCCAGTAAGTCCCACACAGCAGGTTTTCATAGCAGGCCTCACCCCCTTTGCCCACCACTCTGCAAACGCGCTCCCTGGCGCGCTGTTGGATGGGGACTAAAGTCCCCTTCGCTGCTGGGGGTCCCTAGGGGCCAACTAGCCTACCTTATACCTCCAGTATGACTCAGATAGTGGGATTGCTGAGAGGTGGAAACAGGAAACGCCTCCTTTCTCCACCACTCTGCAAACGCACCTCCTGGCGCACTCTTGGTTGGGGGATGAAGTCCCCTTGCATCCTGAGGGTCCCTGGGGGCCAACTAGCCCATCTGTTCTCTCTAGTAAGCCCCACACAGCTGGATTGCTGAGACTGGTCCGAGACCACGCCCCCTTTTTACACCACTCTGCAATCGCACCTCCTGGCACACTGCTGCTCGGGGGATGAAGTCCACTTTAGTTCTGAGGTCCTCAGGACACAAGAGGACCTCATTGCCCCCCTTCCCTGGGCTACTTTTTGCCCGGGGACCCCATCCCCCGGGGTCTGGCCTCAACGTTGGGGACTGCGGGAGGAGCCCCAATGCCCCAGCGGTCCCTACCGGCTCCCAGTCTCCTGCGGGAGCCGGCATTGCCTTTGGACAAAGGGAGCTGCTGACATGCAGCTCCCTTTGCCCAAAAGTAATTCTGCTTTGCTTCATGGAAGCGAGAGCAGTTTTTCTGCTCTCGATTCCATGAAGCGAAGCAGTGTTTGCTATGACAGGGCGGGAGCCGTGCTCCCGCCCTGTCATGGTAAACGGCAATGTCACGGGGGTAGGCACCCCGGGACATTGCTGGAGCCGGCCCTGGGGGGTGGCAGTCCCGAGGGCCAAGGAGGGCTCCAGGAGGGGGGCCGTATGGCCCCCCTCCCAACAAATTTAAAGCCACTGGAAGGTGGTGGTCCCCGGGGGTCCACAACGGACCCCCGTATTTGCATACAGTGTGCCCCAGGGGGGTGGTGGTCCCCGGGGCAGTGTGGGGGGCTCGAGCCCCCCCACACAGTTTTAAAAGTAGCCCCGGGGAGGTGTCGGTCCCCGGGGCTTGGGGGGCCCACGAGGCCCCCCGCCCATAATTAAGTAAAGCCCCGGGGAGGTGGCAGTCCCCGGGGCTGCAGGGGGGCCGTGTGGCCTCCGCACATAATTAATAAAGCCCCAGGGAGGTGGCGGTCCCGCATATATTTGTCACATTGCCCCCGGGACCTTGCCCACCCGGGGGCTTATTAAAACGAAGTACGGGACAAACCGCTTCAGTTTTTTTCTGGCGGGATTCGCGAATCCCGACGAATTGTTTTTTTAGTAAAAATGCTTTTTTTTGGCTCTGGGGGTCCCTGTGGGATGCCCTGACCAGGTCTAGGGGGTCATGGTGTTTTTACCCTGCCCCCTTTTCTTTTTTTTTAATAGTTTTCTTACCTTTTTGCTTGTGACTCGGTTCTATACATATATATATATATACAAGAACATTCAGTAGTTACTGGGCATGGTATGAGAACTCAGTTACACCTGCTCCTCACTGCTGGAATGCACAGCACAGCAAGCACAGGTTATGACGAAAATCAGGGTATAGGTAGATATGTGAGATCCATAAGAAAAAGAAACAGAGGAATAAAGAACACAGAACACAGAAAAGCATGGGGAGTGTTAAACAAACAGAGACAAAGGGACAGACACCCGGTAGTATACAAAAAACATTGACAGAGGCCTGACGCAGTCCAGCCCCCCCCCCCTCCATATTACAACTAAAAAATCCACAAACCTGGAGGTGTGGTGAAACAGCCGAAAGCAGTTTTACTTATTGTGATAGTAGAATCTTGGGTTATTCTCAGAATGTTCTCCTTCCCTTGTTGCTTTCCATGATGCGCTCTCCGCATGCATCCATGGACTTCTATTGTATACGTTTGAATGCTTGTGTTTGTTCCACGTTCTGAAGAGCAGTTCTTCTTCAGTTGCACTGCTGCTCTTCAGAAGGTGGATGCTCCAATAAACTACTCTACTTCTTCACATCTGCTTTCCTGATTATTTATACCACATCATATTGGCGACGAGGATGGGATTCCTATTTCTTACCTTCCAAGACTTTGGAGCATCCACAATTCGTTCCTTGGATTTGCTCATATCCTTCGATTTCCTGAAGATTATACCTATTGATTTGACGGAGGAGCAGTTTCCTTCCTTGCCGAGGACTGCTTTGTCATTCCTGCAGTGTTGCTCTCCTGCATCTTGTCCTCCGATTTCCGACGCTCAGAATAAGACGAGGTGGCCGTCCGGTGCCTCTCTTCACCGTTGGATTTGCCGAGGCGAGTGTGACTTGCCAAGCGAACGTCAGTTCCTGCATTGGCCTTATCGAGACAGGGCGAGCGTTATTTTCCAGGCGAACATCAGTTTCTCTGTTTGGCATTGCCGACACGAGCGGCTGCTTTCCTGCACCTTTGAACGGGTGTGTGCACTTCTGGCTGCGTTGCTCTGTTTTGTCACTGCTCGATCTGGTCCCATCAGCAGTCAGCCGCATTGTTATTCTTCGAACTTCCCTTCAAACGGATTCTTCCTCTGCAACGCGCTATTTGGATTTCTTCGAAGGATCATCACAACGCTCTACCCAGCGTCTCATCTCTGCGCCCTGCATGTCTCGGTGACACGCACACCGTCACCGAACAATCTGACGTCATTACGTCTAGAACAGCGTCCTCACGCTGACTGTGGCCATTTTGAAATCTAAAGCTTGTCTGTTACCTTGGGAACACCTCACACGATCGTTTAAATTATATGCAAACAACTTTTAACCTCTTTATTCATGTGGTAAAGTATATTTTTAGCGTTATTTAGCGTTTTATATACCTTTTATTTATAATTTATAGTTCTATATCAAGCTTTTTCTTATTATTGTTAAAATGAGCACTATGTGTGGAAATCCTCCACCCCCTTTTTACTCGGGTCCAAATCAACCTAGTATGAAGTGGGAAAAATGGCTCAGACAATTTAATAATTATCTCTTAGCTATTAATGGTGACAGTTTTTGTGCGAAAAGAAAAAAAGCTTTACTTTTAAATACTTTGGGTGGTCATGCTGAAGATGTTTTTGAACACTTACCACCATCTCCTATTCCAGCAGGAATGGAGAGTGGTGATTATGATTGCTTTTCAGAAGCAATTGATAGGCTTAAAAAGAGGTTTACTGAACAACCCCATATTGTAATGGAGAGGTACAATTTTTATACCAGACACCAATTACTTAACGAACCTGTTGATACGTATGTTGAATGCTTAAGGGTTTTAGCAGCTGAATGTGAGTTTGGAGATCAAGTTGATAAATATATTAGAGACCAGTTAATCATTCGTTGTTCTAATAAAAAATTCAAGAGCAACTTTTGAGACAACGAAATCCATCTCTACAAGAGACGATTCAAATTGCCAAGAGTGTTGAATGCTCTATTATTTCTTTCAACACCATAAATGTTGATAGTCTTGCTACTGGTGTTGCATCTGTCAATTTGAAAGATTTTAATTCCAAACCCAATAATTTGAGAGGAAAACCTTTTAAAAGTTCTTACAACCCAGTTAATAAATTTCCCAACTCCGGTAAACTTTTCTGTAATCGTTGTGGTTCGAATTCACATTCTTTTCAATTCCGACATTGTCCAGCTAAGGGAAGGGAATGTTACAAATGTAAAAAAATAGGTCACTTTGGTAATTACTGCCAATCGGTAAAAAGGGTTGCTTCCTTGTCTGAGGTTGATGTTTTGGGTGAAGTGGGTGAAATGTCTTCAGAACCTAACTTTGTAAACACTATTATTACTATTACTGAAAGTAATGTTCAAACCCAGAATTTAGCTCATGTTACTCAAAATGATAAAGACATTGACTCAGAACCTTATGTTCCTCCCATGTGTATTATTACTGTTGAGGGAAAAGATTTAGAAGTTATGGCTGATTCAGGTTCTCCGTACACTATTATATCTGATTCTGTTTTTAAAAAGTCATGGGAAAATAAAACCTTAGAACCTAATGATATTCGTGTATTCGGGTTTGGTGGCAAAGAAATTGAAATGCTAGGGTATTTTATTTCTGATATTTCTTTTAAACAAAAAACTATTGTTGGTAAAGTTTATGTTGCTGTCGATGGGTTGCAAGTGTTAGGTTGGAGACACCAAGGTAAATTTGATATCACTTTGCGTCCCAATGCTAAAGTACAGGTATGTTTAGTTGAAGACTTACAGTTAGTTCCTAATGAATTTAAGAAAAATGAAGAAATTGTTCAAGCTATTCTTGATAAACATAAAAATGTTTTTAGAAATGAATTGGGAAAAGTGAAAGGATTTTCTCATAGAATTGTACTAAAAAAAGATGCTGTACCTTCAAGACATAAGTTGAGAAATGTTCCTTTATCCGTAAGGAACGAGTTGACTGATATGATCAAAAAATTATGCGCTGATGGGGTAATAGAACCAGTCAATGCTTCAGAATGGGTTTCTCCCATAGTTTTAGTTAAAAAACGGAATGGAGAACTTAGGATGTGCACGGATTTGAGGTCCGTTAATAAACAAATTGTCATGGAATGTCACCCTTTGCCTAAAGTGCAAGATTTATTAGCTAAGCTGGATGGTGCTAAGATTTTTAGCACTATTGACCTTAAATCTGCTTACCATCAGGTAGAATTAACAGAGGACTCTAGAAACATCACTACTTTTATCACACCAGAGGGCACTTTTAGATATATCAGAATGCCCTTTGGACTCTCTTCAGCTGCATCTGTCTTTCAAAGATTAATGAATTGCTTATTTGGGGACACCAATGGCGTGGTTGCATTTCAGGATGACATTTTAATATTTTCTGAAACTGTTGGAAAACATCATGAAATCCTTGACAAAGTTTTGTCCGTATTAGAAGATAAGGGTATGACTATTCGTCCAGACAAATGCAAGTTCTTTTCATCTGAAGTTGAGTATCTAGGTCACCAAATTAATGGTAACGGAATTTTTCCTAAAAAGGACCTGCTTTTGTCAATTAAAAATATGAGTAATCCTCAGGACAAGGACCAACTTAAATCCTTTTAGGATTATGTGAATACTATTCTAGATTTGTTCCTAAATTTTCGGATATTGTCCTCCCATTAAGATTGTTATTAAAAAAAGGGTGCAAGTTTGAATGGACTAATGTTCATTCTCAAGCTGCTTTAGACATCAAATCTGCCATTATAAGTTGCAATCCTTTGTCTCCTTTTTCTCCAATTGCCAACAATATAATTACGGTTGATGCCAGCGCAACTGGGCTTGGTGCTGTACTCAGTCAAATTAAAGCGAATAATGAAGTTACCATTGCTTTCGCTTCGAGACCATTGTCCATTGCTGAATCGAAGTATTCCACTATTGAAAGGGAAGCATTAGGGTGCTCTTGGGCTGTGGAACATTTTAAAACCTATTTGTGGGGCAAGTCATTTAAACTTAAAACAGATCACAAACCTTTAATATCTCTTCTGTCTAACAATGGTGTTGGGAGAGCTTCTTCCAGGTTAGTTCGCATTCTTGCAAAACTTTACGAATACAATTTTGAGGTTATATACATTCCTGGTGTTCAAAACATGAGAGCTGATTGTTTATCTAGACTTTTACCAGATTCTCATGATTCTCATGTTCCCAAACAATCTGCGTCTGTTGAAGAATGTGTAGTTGCATCTGTTGATGACATGGTTCTTTCAATGTCAAGAGTTATTTCTAAAGAGGAATGGTTAAAAGCTATGGAACTAGATGAGGATCTTAAAATCGTACAAAAATATATTATAGAAGGTTGGCCACTTGAGAGAAATCTTTCGAAAGATCTTGCTGTATTTTGGAAGGTGAGAGATGATCTTTCGTCCAATGAAAGTCTCATTTTAAAGGGTGATGCTTTCGTTCCTCCAAAAAATATAAGACAAAGACTTATGTCAATTGCTCATTTAGGTCATTTGGGCCAATCCAGTACTATTAAGAAGGTTAGAGAATTATTTTGGTGGCCTTACATGGACAGTTGTATCGTTGATTTTGTTAAAAATTGTTCTCTGTGTGCAGATTCTGACAAAGTTCTGAAACTCCAGCATTCTGATTTAGGAAAAATTGATGTTCCTGACTCACCATGGAACAAAATCGCGATTGATATTTTAGGTCCTTATGAAGGGATTTTAATGCAGAAATCCTATATTATTGTTGCCATTGACTACTTTTCGAAGTGGGTTGAATATAAATGGGTTACTCAAACAGATTCTTCAACTGTTATTCATTTTCTGAAGGAGATCTTCAAGAAAGAAGGCTTACCCTCTACCATTGTTTCTGACAATGGTCCTCAATTTACGTCTCATGAATTTAGTTTGTTTTTAAAGAATGCCAATATTTCTCACATTAAAACTGCACTATATTCTCCTAACATGAATGGTCTTGTGGAAAGGTTTAACAAGACTTTAGTTGAGGGTATTCAGTTGGCTATCAAGTCTCGATTGGATGTCAGATCTCACATAGCAGAGTTGGTTTGGTCTTATTTATGTACTCCACATTCTACCACTAAATTTTCACCTTTTAGTTTATTAAAAGGTAGGAAACCTAGACAAGAACTTTCTCTTGCATGGGCCAAATCTGCTGAGTCCAACTTACCAATTAGAAAAATGTATAGACTTGCTCAACAAAATTGTAATATGTCAAAGAAAGTTGTGTGTCCCAACCACCCAGTGTTGCAAGTTGGTGATAAAGTTAAAATCAAGTTACCTATCTTTGTTAAAAAAGGACAATCAAAGTTTTCAAATGTTTTTATTATTTTAAAAGTTGGCAAAACATCTGTTCTGTTGAATAATGGTTCTTGGTGGAACATTTCTAAACTTGCCAAAGTCAACGCTTGTATTCCCAAATTTTCTGCATGTTCTTCTTCTCCAGATTTCACTAGCGATTCTGTAATTTTGGAAAAAGGAATAGGACCAAAGGTCCATTGTTCACATGCTGATGTTAGTAACCATGTTTCTTCTCCCAGGATGTCTTCCCATGCTTATGATGATAACCTGTCTTTTTCCAAAAGACAGAAATTGTTACCAAAAAAATTTAAAGATTTTGTTTTATATTAATGGGATTTATTATAATCTTCCATTCATGTTTTGTGTAAAGAAGGAAGATATGTGATAGTAGAATCTTGGGTTATTCTCAGAATGTTCTCCTTCCCTTGTTGCTTTCCATGATGCGCTCTCCGCATGCATCCATGGACTTCTATTGTATACGTTTGAATGCTTGTGTTTGTTCCACGTTCTGAAGAGCAGTTCTTCTTCAGTTGCACTGCTGCTCTTCAGAAGGTGGATGCTCCAATAAACTACTCTACTTCTTCACATCTGCTTTCCTGATTATTTATACCACATCACTTATTTTACTTATGCCACCATTGAAACTCCCCTCCTCCTCTTCTTCCTATAAACCAGAAATGAGATCCAGTGAAAAAATAGAAATAGGTATACTGGTGGAGAGGGAGGTGGCAAATAACAACACTAGCTGGCAAAACTACCACAGGACAGTCACCGGAGTGGTGCATATACCAGTGGCTTTTCCATTGTGAAAAGTTCTAGAACCATTTGGCAGTGTCCAGAGTGGGCAATACTGTGTACTGCTACCAGGCCTCAGGTGCTATTGTACTCCAATTGGATGACTGAGGGCCTGATTACAAGTTTGGTGGTGCGGGAGCGGGGTGGCATGCCACTGCCCACTCCCGCACTGCCAAAATCGACCGCCGACCAACCGCCAGATTACGAGTTTCCTCATTGTCTGGCGGGTGGTCCTTTGGCGTTCTCACGGCGGTGCATTTGAAAAATGCACCGCAGTGGGCATGTCAAAGCAAGTTCCTGCATGGCATGGGCTGTTAAATCCATGCTGTACAGGAACTGACCATGCATGCAGACAGGGGAGCACACCATGTGCCCCTGTATGCATCCCCATGGCCTGAGGCACCAGGGGGCCCTGTAGGGCCCCCATAGTCTCCTCGCCACCAGCAGTTTCATATTTTGAACACTGACATGAGACCACTGGCAGTGAGGAAACTCGTAAAATGCTTGGTGGGCCACAATGGCGCTGCCAACCATATTGCACCTCACATCATCGCGCCACCTCCAGGGATTGCAGATCCCTGGCAGTTGCGGCGGTGCCATGGTAGTCCGACTGCTATAGTTGTAATACAGCGGTCGGACCACTGTTGTGGTGGTGCCTGACTGCCACCGCACCTCCATCATGGGTTCGGCTGTCCGATGGACAGCATAACTCATACTCAGGCCCTAAGTTACTGTTTGAAAACTTGTCTCTCTAAAGGTGGTGAAGTGGAGTAGTGAAGGCATCTTCTGCTTTTCTCAGGAATGTGTGCATTCCTAATATTTTACTATGGTCTATCCATAGTCCACTGACAATGGTGAAAAGGGGCCAGAATGCTGCAATATATCAAGATTGCTGTAATGCTTCTACCCTCCACCCTGGTTGTCGAAGCAGCCTGGTCTTCAAGTCAAGGAACATTATTGGGTTTGAGCCCACGTTGAGGGCCTTCACAAGCTCATTACTGGCCCATAGTTTCCTTGTTAAAAAGGAGAAGGAGTCTGTTGGAAGCCCGCTTGAAGAGAGAGGAGTGGGATAGGCTCTGGATTAAACTAAGGGAAGCAGGAGTAAAAGGCCAGACTCGGACCTTTTGGGCGCTAATCGCAGGGAGTTGTGGAGCAAAAGAAAGATCTTTCCCCTTAGCTATAGGAGAAACTAGATGGGTTAATTTTATTCAGGGCTCATATGTAACAAACAAGGGAGAGGTAAATAGACCTAAAGTAAAAGGGGACTCCCATTTGTATGGCGCTCCATCTGAAGAAAAGATTGCAATCTTGCTAATGTGCACCTCAGCCACAATGGGACCTGATGAAATTCCAATTTCCTTAATAAAACAAAAGGTACCCTTTTGTAGTGAAATCCTTTGCCTGTTTTTTAAAAGCTGCTATGAAACAAAAAAAATTTCCCACTCATGGACGGGGAGTATTATAGTCACACTTTTCAATAAGGGAGATTGTAATCTGCCAGAAAACTATCATCAGATTGTCCTTCTTGATGCGGTGGGTAAAGTTTTTGCTAAATCTTTACTAACCCAGATCAAGGAATGGGTGGAAGAAAATAAAATCATCCCCATGGAGCAAACAGGGTTTAGGAGTAAACATGGAACGATCGACAATATAACTGCCCTCCAGGTGATAAATGAAAAATATGTTTTAATAAGAGGTGGAGGGGTATATGTGGCTTTATAGACTTCTCCACAGCTTTTGATAAAGTAGATCACCCTCTGCTGTGGAGTAAGCTTTTAAGCTTCGGTATTGCGGGTACTCTTTTAGATTTAGTTCTCTCCTTCCATGCCAATACCTGGTGTAGGGTTCTCCTGGGTGAGGATAGTGGCCTGTCTCAAGCCATCCCTACTTTAAATGGGCTGAAATAAGGGTGCCTGCTTGACCCTCCTCCTTTTTTTCTATACATCTCTGATATACCTGATTATTTGGCCCAGAGTGAGAGTATCGCTCCATTATTTGGAGGAAAATCTATTTTATGCTTACTATACGCGGACTACAGAATAATTTTAGATCTTACCCCAAAAGAGTTAAATAGTCATCTGCAGGATCTTAAACAATTCACTGATGCCCACTACTTAAAGATTAATTCATCTGTCAGCAAAGTCATGTGCTTTCATGAAAGGAAAAAGACAAAATACGGAAACTTTACATGGTCACTGGGTGCTCAAAAGTAAGAAATTGTGAAATCGTACACCTTCGTGGGGAAGATAGTGTGTGGGAACCTAAGTGGAAAAGCCCATATGGAAAATACCATGTCCAAAGACAGTTCCCAGGCTAAATGTTTGGGTGCCTTTTATAGGGCTACTGTGAGAAGGAACTTATCACTTTTATTATAGGTTTACTGAGCCAAAATCTCTGTTTCTTTATTGTATGGATCAGAGCTGATTGATGTTTCTAAATGGGGATTTTTTAATACGATGGAAGGTCAAGTCCTTAGAAGCCTGGCTTTAGTCAATACAGCCCTCTCTGTGGTGGCTTTAAGGCTAGAATTTGGTTTGAGAAGTGCCTTCATCCATGGTGTCGTAGGGGTGGTACGCTGGGCTGCGTGCCTTGTGAAAAGTGATGATGGCTCATTAAGGTCCTGTATAAGGAACGAAATTTTGGGTGGCCTAAAAGAGAACTCTCTGATCCATAGAAACTTAGCGATTTTCACTTTAACAACGCAACAAATAAAAGTTAGTTTAAAGCAAGCAACTTGGTCCTTGAGTTTTTGCCTGGATAGGGAGGCCTGTATTAAAAAAAGGAGATATCATTTCTCAATAGACTCCTGTATTATAAATAAAGCGCAGCCCTATATTCTTTGGAACCTGCCACATGGAATGAGACATTTTTGGATACTCCTGAAGGAGGGTGTGCTTCCATTAAACCCCTTTAGGCTAAATGGTATGGCTCGTCGGTGGTCTGTAATCTGTGCCGAAACGTTCCCCAAGATCTCAACAATGTCCTCTTTGTCTGCCCTGCTCTTTTATTATATTGGCAGAATTGGCTGAGCCCTATATGTTTGCAGCTGTCCATTTTCTCAGCCTCAACTGTCCTACAGTTTTTTTATGTACCTCCAAATGAAATGTTATGTTACAGAGTATTTCACTTTTCTAAGGGGCCGATTACGATGTCAGGCGGAAAGGCTCCTTCGACAGTTGGAATCTCCTAGACCGTGTTGGAATCCTTCCGACCGACTTGGTCGGTTTACAATCCGACCGACCGATTACGATGTTCGAGGTCGGTTTGTAAACCGCATGGTCTTACGGAATCGGTTACGAATGGCTCTCGGAGAATTCATGTTGGTCGGACTCTCATCGTACAGCTCTATGGACTGCATCTCCGACCGAGCGATTATAATGTCGGTTTCCAACAGCCTTTCCGAGTCGGCCTGTCCGACACAAAAAGGCTGTCAGAAAGTGACCTATGGGGCCCCTAGCAGGGCCCCCTTCTTCCTGCGGCCTCTGGTTGGGTGCAGAGGGGGTACCTCTGGGACTCCCCTGTAAAGCCCTGCACTCTGTGGCAGGCACCATGGGATGCCTGCAACAGGGTGCAGAGTTCTCAACACGCCCCCATTTCCCCATAGGAGCCTTTGTTGTCGGGCGGCACACAGGCTCTCATAGGAGTCAATGGGAATCCGACCGAACAGTGTTCGGTCACATCGTAATCGGTCAGGAGGAACCGCCGACCACAAGTCGGTTGGTCCCGATTCTGAGTCGGTGTCGGGAGGAGGAAACTTCGACCGACATCATAATGAAGCCCTTAGTGTTTTTTAAAGCTGTATTAACGATGTTCTGGTTTGAATGATATTGAGGATATTAACAATACCTAACCTGGAATCCTATTCTTTCGATTTCGTTTCATATTTTTGTCTTATTGTTACCAATGTAGGAGGCCTATTCTATATACAGTCTTTTGCACATCTTGCACCAGAGTCACTATAGTCACTTTACATACCCTTAGGTGCAATATTGCGTCATATACAGTGAAATTGTTTAACATGTATTTTAAACTTTAGACATTTTTAACGTGATCCACGGATCTAATGTTGGGGTGGTTTTTATGTACTCTCTAGTACAAAAGTGCATTCCTGTTATTTTCAGCTTTATTTGTATATTTTTGCATATATGTATTTCGAGAATTTTATGAGGACCTCCTTGTAGTTTCGTAACATAAGTAAAAATGAACTTGAAACTTCCCCTGAAGGTGCCTAGTGTTTACAGCAGCAAAGCACAAAACCAACAGAACTACTTTGAGCTCTTTTTTCAACCATAAGATTCAGCCAGGGCCTTGTTCTCTTTGGCTACCAAGTCATGAGTATCAGTGGCCTTGAGGCAATAGCTATAACCAATGATAAACAAATGAAAGAGAGGCCCCCACCACTAACCAGCACAACTATGGACGTTGATTAACCAATGTGCAATGGGGAGCACATGTAACAATTTAAATTGGATTCATTGCCCCACCCATATCCTTTCAGCAGCTTGTTGCTCACGAGTTAGGGAAGAGTGGGGAGTAGTAAGTACAACTGGCTCATACAGCTCTCTTAACTTTCTGTTCTTGCACTGCCGGCCAAACAGACATGTGCACTTCTCTTTCTCCAACCCAGCTGTGTTGTGCAGCCGGGTTGGAGAAAAGCCGCTGGCTCCCAAGCACTATCTGAGCGGCAGACCAGGCTGCCCAGACCAATCCTGGCGCTGCTCTCATAGCAACAAAGCAGCGTCTGGATTGGGTGGGGAGCCTGTGCTTTCCCAGACACTGCTGGGAGAGAAGCACCAAGGCGGCTGTCGGCGTCGGAGGCATCAGCAGTGAAAGGTAAGTTTTTAAAATTATTATTTTCCCCTAAATACCGTGTTCCATCCACCGACCTCCACTTTGGTTTTGCAGCAGCTGCCACTGTGCACTGCCTTCATGACCGCGAGAACAGAGGTCACAGGAGAGGTGCCAGGGATATCACAGGGCAGTTTCTACTCCTGGCTACTTTAGTGTCCTGCTGGACACGATCCAGTGTCTCAGCAGGCACTGAGTTTACCAGCCACTCCCTAGAGGGCTGGACACACTTGCACCCCACACCCATCTACCACAGGCATCGCGAGTGACGTGAACCTGCAAATAAAAGGGCCAAGGTGCATGTGCTTATGGCCAGTTAACTACGCAGTATGGCGGTGTCCGTGTCCATCATTTAGTGGCATATGGGCCCAGGTCCCACATCACCACAATGGCGACGAGGTGGTCTGGCCCCGCATGTTCGCTAGCCACCATTTTGCCACTCCTGGTTGGAGAAAGCAGAGCCAGAATGTAAGGCACGCAGCACTTTCTGCCAGTGCGCCAGCTCACGAGGCATGAGAGGTCAAGAAGGCCCCAGAGAGTGAACTCACTGGTGTCCGCTGTTTGTGCCCTGAAGCCACCAGATGTCCTGACCGAACCTGCGGTGAAAAAGAAGAGACTGTCCGTCTCCTATGGTTGGTCGGATTCCCAATTGCCGTCCACCTACTACAAGGCTGAGCAAACTGGTGAGAAGCGCAAATAAGCCCGTAAAGCGCTGTCAGCTGGAAGCTGATGAAGCTACTGCACCATGCATGACCTAGAGAAGTCTGACAGGCATACATGCACCGCCATGCCCCCCCCTGCATGATGCTGCACCAGTAAGCTGACCCCAGCCCGCCACAGTGAGAAAGAGAAAGAAGAAGCGCCCTTCCCAATGAAGCGGACGGCACCCAGTGTGGCAGAGCAGTTCCTACACAACAAAAACCATGAAGCATTTCACCGCTCCCAGTAGTGTCGGATGCCTGCTGTCCCAGCCAGCCGACATCTATCCCGGAACAAAAGAGGTGCGGCCTGGGCGAGAAACATCCCCAACTGTGCAGTCTGTAGCAGAACACAGTGTCCCACCAATGTAGGCACGGCCCGCAGCGCTAGGAAGACTACTGTGGCCTCTAAGTGAAGTGGCAGCATCCGTTACCTAGGTGACTTCTGTGAGAGGGCCTGGCCGAGACAGCCACCCTGCCATCTGTCACGGAGAAGAGGAGTCGAGTAGAAGCACATGCAGTGAGGAACCGGCATCCTCAGTATACCATGAGGCCCGCAGCGTCAGGAAACCTGCCGCGGCCTCCGGCAGTAACTCTAGCGCCACCTGGCAGTCGTCATTATAGACCGCTTCCATGAGGTAATGGTGAGGCAGCCCCGACGGCATTCACTGCTGCGTAAAAATGCAAATTGCCCAGCATTAAGAGGACTCTCCAGTGCCCCAACGGTACGCCCCAAGGCGCGAAAGTAAAGTGTGGCCGACAGGAGCAGCCCTCTTGCACCAGCACTGTCTGCCCATTGCATCCACACTTTCAGCCCTGCGGAGCCCGACATCAATGCTGGCTGCCGTGGCACGAGGAGAATGGTGGCCACTGCGCCACCTAGTGAGAATCGATGAACTGCACCACTAAATGATTAAAATGAAGCAGCCCCTACGCACTAAGGAGGCATGCAGCGCGGCATGTCTAAATAGCCCCCAGTGCCCCACAGCCTTTCCAGGCAGCAAATACAGGCTGTGTGAGAACCCCCCTTACATAATAAAACTGCCTGCAGTGGTAGACTTAGCAGAAAGAAAAAAAATTGATCCTGGTGGGAGGATCCAGGCTCATGCCTCAACAGAACAGTTGGCACCAGTGGGTCCCATGCTCAACAATGAGCCTGAACAGTGAAAATGGTCTAAGGCTCCAACATGAAGCTATATTACAGCCAACTTTGCCCCCACATGAACTGGAGTGCACAGCTTCCCGTTTCTCATACTGCAGCAACAGGCTGTATACCCCAGTGCAAGAGCCCCAAGAAGCGCAAGCTGCCCAGCCAAAAGAAGTATCAAGTGGCCAAGCAAGGTCCAGTGAAAGGGAATGGAACCGAAAGCAACCAAGCAAGCCCCACAAAAGGTGCAAGAAGAGCGTGCACTGTGCATGCCCCCCCAGTGGCTGTCTGATGCCACTGCAAGCGAGAAGAGTACACTGCATGGCCCCCATGGTGAACGAACAACACCGCAAACTACAAAACAGGCACAACAAGTGCCAGAACAGGGCACCACGAAGAGGACTGAGTACACGAGGACAGAGGTGCACAGAAGTCTGTACCAGTGAACCTGACAGCATGGGCAGGCACCCAGGAGAGTGAGATCTCTCCACAGAGAAGAAGCAATGCTGAAAGCAGCAAGGAGAGCCTCCACATCTCCCCTGCACCAGCGAAGCCCTAAAGTGGGCCTAAGACAACAAAGAGTCTCCTCCCTCACACTGCCTCAAGACTGAGTCGCCAGTGGCCCAAGACAGGGAAGAGGAGAGTCACACACTCCCGTAGCAAGCTGCCACCGCAACATGAGCTCCAAAGACATGCGACACGTGGCCGGACGCCACATCGCACAGCAAGCACGGAGCATGTCACACAAAGTGACCGATCCCGCCCAGCATGCCTGAACGCTGGCAGGAGCAGGCGCCACGATGGCGTAGGCTTGAGGCGCAAGCATGATGCCCTCGAGCGAAGAAGGTGACTGCCATCCCGGTAGAGGAGCACCGTGAAAATCCCTGAAGAAGGAACACAGAAGACAAGTGGCTGGACGCCACCCAGCACCCAGGAGGAAGAAGATGGAAGAGTGACTGGATGTCTCACCCGCATGGCAAAGAGACCATTGAAGTTGATAGGCCCTGTTGGCCTGTTTGGTAGAAGGTGCATGCTACTGCACCCGGAGGAAGAACCATCAAGAAGTGTGACAATCCTGTCACCATGAAGAACCGGACGACCACAGGTGCACTGGAAAGAACAAGGGGAGAAGCACAAGGACTCGTACAAACCAAAAGCCTAGAGAGCACCTATAGACACCAGACAGCCACCAAGTCGGATGGACATCCCTGGAGGCAGCTCAATGGGAGAACCAAATGTAAGCCGCAGCCAGCACAAACCGCGTCCCTCTCCAACGCTTCCCAGTGCGACCATCCACCCACGAGCGTAGCCAGTCTAAGTCGGACGGCATCTCTGCTCCTGACCGCAGATGCCATGGGTGAAGAACACACTATGCAAGAAGAAACCTGGTTGCAAAGTCCCTCCATACATCCTCTCTCCCAGCAAGTCGCCACCACATGTCGTCCAGGTTCAATGGCAACCACATCATCATTGCCAAGTGCATGCCACCGCACCCAGCAGGAAATATGGAAGTGTGACCGGATGACCTACTCTAAGAATCTGACGACTGACCAAGTTCAGGAGGGGAAGTTCTGATTGGCCGGGCCTGACGTTGAAGAAAACTCGAGCTGCTGAAGGAGCGCATCCCGACACACCAACAGCAAGTGAAGTGGGTGACAACCCGAGAATGACCTGGAGACCTAGTGTAACCCGCAAGCATATGCGAACAGAGTCTCTGCCTCACATTTCTCAGCGTGTCCATCACACCACTGTCACCAATGGCACAGCAGCCCACAACATCCAAGCTCATGGATGCACATGCCTCTCCAAAGAAAATGGAAGCGCCTGGCCAACCCCACTCCAGGTGATCGACTCAAGAAACAAAGGCCTGTACCCACCACTGCAAGTCATTACCAAATGTTGCCCAGATTTACCACGCGACTGGCCATACCAACACGCCAGTCAGTGTCAAGTGCGTCAAACACTACCATCTCTAGAGTACTGAACACGTGGACCGGAGTCCGACACCATTGCTGTGCCAACGGACAAGAACCAGAGACTACCCGATACCCTGACTTGCATCCGAATTACGGCAGAGATAGCATGACTTTAACCAAGATCCGTCCACCCCTGAGGTTGTGCGAGTGACTAGGCACTGGCTCCTCTGTGGTCTTGCAGCTCCCCCCACGTAGGCAGACATGCAGCCCCAGCGCAGCCAACACACAGTCCTGTGGCAACCCAGACAAGGGGCCTCCCCATGGCGGGAGAGTTGGACTTGACATTGCCCCACCGACGGACTCCAGGATGCAGCAAGGTCATCTAACGGAGACTTCAGTTGATCAGGCAACATATTTGTGAACTTTTACCATGGACTCCAGCCACGCTCATGACGCACCCTGTTTATGAATTGTTATGACCTACCACAGATCATCCTCAACGTCAGCGGAGTGGAATGACTTCAAACCTAAGGACAGGTTTCCACTGTTAGGCTGCCAGAGTGCAGTTGATGTCTCCAAGCCAGCATTGTGTCCTGAGCCACTCAGGTTAAATTATGAGTGCAAGTGAAGATGTCCTGCTGCAGTCCGAGTAATCATCCCCATGTCTGCTGTCTTCCCGCTGCACGATTCTAGAGGCTGATGGGCCCTGTGGCGTTTATTTGATTGTTGTTTACATCCACAGGTTGGACTGGTGTTTGTTTTGTTTTTCAATAAAGTTTGGGAGGAATGTATTGTCCTGCTGGACACGTTCTAGTGTCTCAGCAGGCACTGAGTTTACCAGCCACTGTCTAGTTGGCTGGACACACTTGCACCCCACACCCATCCACCACAGGCGTAACGAGTGACGTGAGCTTGCAAATAAAAGGGCCCGGGTGCACGTGCTCGTGGCCAGTTAACTACGCAGTATGACGGTGTCCGTGACCATCATTTAGTGGCATGTGGGCCCATGGCCCACATCACCATAGTTACCTCGAACTGACATCCCTAGACACAGCCTCCAGCTGCTGCACGCGCCTCGCTGTCCTCTTCTTTCACGTGAGCCTGCGGCACCGCCAGGACATGTAGTCTCTCAGTGAAGGATGAAATCTGCATTTAAATGGAGATGTTAAGAAATCGCTAGTCAGCGACGGGAGGGAGGAATCAATTTTCTAAGAGGGAGGGCAACGTGTTATTTTAGGAATTATTCGATACTGAGCTCAGATTGGGCCAGCGAAAATGGGAAAAATGGATGATGGAGGAAGCCCATATTTTCCATTCGCTTTGAAATTACTTTGAAAAAAAAAAGAGAACAGCATTACCGATTTTCTTTCTGGTACTCCCTTGTGACCATCATAAAAAATAAATAAAGTGGCTTGCATGGAGAGTTTTCCTCTTTTATCGGCTGCTCTTGTGGGCTTTCCCTTCACAAGTGGAAGGGAATAAATCCTCCACAGACCGTTGCCTGTTCGTAGAGCCGTGGTCTGCTCTGCTTTTCTGCAATACAACATTTATTTGTTTATTTTTCTCCAGAAAATACAAAACGTTGCGGGTTCCTATTCGCACAGGGAGGGAAATGTTCTGGTGCAAAGTAAACCAGTTAAATGTACCAAAATTATTAAAATAAGAAAGACATTATTTTACAATTTTATACAATTTTGAAAAAAAATATACATCTCTAATTTACATACGGTGCAGTGTATGATTAACAATTGTGATGTTTTGCATCGTCCTCGTTTTATATCCAAGACTCTGCAAGTATAAAAGTCAAGGCTGGGAGTGAAGCAAAAACAAGCACCAAAAACTACAGATGAATAGTTCGAAAGTTTAATTTGAAAATACATTTAGAGGTGAACATACAGAAGAACATTTAGAGGCTTATTTACAAGCCCCTTGCGCCACCAGTACGTCACTCTTTGTGACGCACCGGCGGCGCATTTTACCGCCCCATATTTATAAGGCCAAGAAAAGCGTGACTTTTTCTGTCCTTGTAAATATGGCCCCTTTACACGTGGCACTTTGCGTGAAAGGGGCGTTCCATGGGTGTTGCTGTGGGTGTTCCCACCCAACACACATGGAACCTGACACATTTCCAGATTTATGAGAGATCGTAAACCTGGAAATGCGTCTGAATGCTACGCCTCCCCAGGGGAGGCATAGGGAGGCGCAACGAGGAGAAATGTATTCATTTCTCCTCGTTTTTTTCCTCTATCTATGCGTGCTGCATTCTACAGCACACATAGAATGAGGAAATCACCTCTGGTGATTGTTTATGTACAGGAAGGTGTCCCTTCCTGCACATAAACAATCATTAAAAAAATGATGTTTTGCAAGTTCTATGTGTGCTAATGCAGCATACATAGGAGTTGAAAAACGCCATTTCAGATTGTTTATGTGCAGGAAGGGAACCCTTCCTGCACATAAAGAATCATCCCCGTGATGCAGGCATCCTTGCTCCAGGGTGCAAGGGTGCCTGCTTCGGCGCATGGCAGCCCATTGTGCGCCAGCGCTGGGGAGAGCACAGGAATGCAACATATTATTGTAAATATGTTGCATCCCTGTGCTTTGAAAGTGCCGCAGCGTGGCGCAGCCAAGGGCTTGCGGTGCCGCAATGCTGCACTTTCTTGTAAATGAGGCCCTTAGTGCCTGAGGTACATACAGGCATGCTGTAAATAGTGGATGCAAATTGTGCAACAACTTCTTTGCGACTTTCCTGTCATAATGTGACGTGACCAGCTGCGACTACTCCGCTATGGCGGAGGAGCGTCGCTCCCGTCTCAAAACGACAGGAAAGGAAAAATAAAACGATAATAAACAAATGTTATTATCGTTTTAGTTTTCCTTTCCTGCCGAGTCTTAGGGGCGGGACCTGGGGGTTGACAGCCACTGAGGGGAGAGGTAGGTGCATTGTCTTCACTGCGCATGACTGTTTGGCCGGCCATCTCAGGCTGGCCAAAGCTCCAAGCGCAGTGAAGTTCTCTCCACCCCAGCTGCATTTCTGGGTGGGAGAGAGCAGGCACAGGCTCCCAGTCTACCTGGGAGCGCAAATTCAGAGCTCTCAGGCCAATCCTGAGGCTGCTCTCATTATATTAGAGCAGCCTCAGGATTGGCCGCAGTGGAGTCTGGGAGCCTGTGCCAGCCACAGCCCGTGCAGGTAAGAGCGGTCGGGCTGGGTGGGGGGGGGGGGTGAGATTCGACAAACGACCACGAGGGAAAATTAAATAAATAAATAATTTTCCCTAGTCGTCATCTGTCGAAATCCCCCCCCACCCTGCCCCACTGCCTCACCGCTCTTATCTGCACGTGCCATGGCTGGCCTGTGTCTGAGAGGAGGAGAGGAGCAGAAGAGCGCCACGTGGCCGGCTGCAGGTAAGTTTGTTTTCATTTACTTATTTTCTTATTTTGTCCCGTGACCACTCCCTGCCCCATCCGCTCACCACACCACTCCTTCACAACACCGGCCGCTACTGGATGCGACCCAATATGAATCGGAATTTAGCAAACCGACCTATAAGTACATAGATCAGTTGTCAAATTCATTACTGGTTGCAAATTGTGACCAGATTTGTGAAACCATTAATTAGTAGATCGGCCCCTTAATGTCTTTGCTAAAACGCTTTTTCATTCATAATACAAAGTATTCCAAAGTTCTGATATAAGACCAAGAGAATCATTTGAGTGTAATTTTATTCATGCCAAGAGTCACATGCAAATTGTCTGTGAGAGCTTGTTCAAAATATTAAGGCTGCAGCTCTAAAAACAGGGCTTCCAGAATGAAATTAATAACATGCTGTTAAAGCTAATATTAAGGCCTTTGCTTTGCAGCTGCAGTTCCTTCGTCATCTTATCCACTAAACCAACGGGAAGGTGAACAGGAGCTTCTACAAAGGACGTTGTGGATTCTCAGAGGCGCTAAATTGAATCTGAAAGGAAAAGCTTTGAATGGGTCCTGCTGACCTCCTGGTATGACAACCCCTACTCTCCTACGAACTGGGATGTGAAAGCTACTTTCTAGAGATCTCAAAAGCACGGAAATAGTCCTGTTTGAATGGGATGCGGCAATTGCTTACCCTACACATGGGAGAACTGTTTGCATTGACCTTCAGAGGGGACCCGGCTCTTCGGGTTGTTCCATTCCTATTGAAGCACCAACATGGATGATGTGTATATATATGGCTGGCCTCTGTCTGAAGTGGCATAGTGGATGACAAGCAATGGGCTGGAATGCAACCCTGACCATTGCCAGTAGTGGAGACAAGCATAAGACCTCCCCTCATCACATTTCAGTTTTCTTCCATGCCACACATTACAGGGCCACCCCTCAATGCTCTGAAGCAATAAAAATGGGGGGCGCAAATGTAATCTTGTAAATAAACATCTTCATAGTACTAATCACATCCTAAGAAGTTTAGCCAGTGTGTAAAGCACCCAGTACTGACAGGCTGGGGTACAGCAGCAAGAGAACCTAATATGGCTCCAGAGTGCTCCATGTTTGTGACGGAAGCTCCCCTTTTACTGGAGTTACGGAGAAATGGATGGATTTTGCAGCAACAGCAGTCCCTTAAACTCATGAGTCTGGTTAATAGAGACCCCAGAGCTCTCCGCTCTCACAACCATTGGAAAGTCTTGTCCTGTGTCCTTGATTGCACACCTCGAAGTTAGAACCAAACACAAGTATTGTCCAGAAGTCAGTTGCATTATTTGTGTAGGACACACCATTGAATAACCTCTCCTTTTGTGTAAACCCACACTCTTGTGCTCAGACCTGGCGACAGGGCGATGGGTCCAAGTCAGCTCACTCTCAGGCGTGTACGGATGAGGTTGCCATTGTAGGTTCCTGATGGAAGTTTCTTGAGAGGTTGGAAACCTCAATGCAGGCCTCTCGCAGGATGGCACTATAGTGGCAAGCAGTGGTTTCAATGGGCAGGTACTGAGTGTTCGCACTTCTTTAATTTGGAAGGGTGAGCTCCGGCACTTGTCAGCAGGGGCACGATACTTATATGAGTCAGCAGTAAACAGGTACTCTGGGACAGTGAGTACCTGCACTTTATTTCCATTGCAAGCGCGGGTGCCAAGAACTTACGCCATTGTTGCTCATCAAAAACAGTCCCAGGGCTGCTAAGAGTGCCAGTGACAGCTGGTGTTGACCCGAGAGAACACACAGTTCGGGTGACAGCTGGCACTGACAGCAGAGTATTAATTCATGGGGTGTCGTGGTCTCCCCGCCCCCTCCGACCGTACTTCCGAGGTGTAATTTCATCCAATTTGAGTCTATATGTGTGACTGTATCAGTAAAGCAGACTGACAGATGTGACCTGCACTGCCAGGGCTGAAGACACACGAGGCAGAGATCTGTTTGTCACTGGCATACTGAGGAGGCAGCGGGCCAGGCCTGCGGAGGAGATCCCAGGACACCTGGCACACTCACACATTCAGCAGGAGCGGTACCTGACACACACACATATGCACACACACACACGCTCTCTCTCACTCGCTCTCTAAGCAGGAACTGCACCTGTCACACACACCCATTCAGCAAGAGCAGTGCCTGGCACACGCACTAAGCAAGAGTGGCCCCTGACACATATACACATGCACGCACAGATTCAGCAGAAGCGGCACCTGACACGCACACACACAGATTCACCAGAAGCGGCACCTGACACACACATACACACACATGAACACAAACGCTAAGCAGTAACTGCACCTGACACCCACATCCACATTCAGCAAGAGCAGTGCCGGGCACACGCAATAAGCAAGAGTGGCCCCTGACACATATATACACACACACACACATTCAGCAGAAGCGGCACCTGACACGCACACGCACACATTCGGCAGGAGTGCCACCTGACACCAGTAGCGGCTGATGTAAGATAAATGTGGTAGGGCGGGGTGGGCAATGCAGAGGGGGAGGAAGCGCAAGGTGGAGCGTGGGGGGAGGGGGCAGCACGAGGGGGCTAAAATAATTAAAACAAATATAAAACTTACCTGCTGGTCTACCGCTCATCGCGCTGCTCCCCAGGCTTCTTCTCTTGGCACAGGCTGAAGCTCCCAGCTTCCCCTGCGACCAATCACGACGCTGCTCTCACCATGAGAGCAGCGTAGGGATTGGGCGGAGTGCACTCGTTTTGCGCTCCATCGAGAGCTTAGAGCCCGTGCCTGCTGATCTCTCCACCCAGCAGTACAGCTGGGTTGGAGAGATGTCAGTGCACATGAGGGTTTGGCCGGCCTGAGATGACCGGCCGAACCCTCATGCGCAGTGCTTTAAATGGGGAAAAATAAGTGCAGGTACTCATTAAAGTAGAGGTGTGGCAAGTGGGCGGAGCTATGGGCGGGGCTACGGGCAAAATATCATCATACATAGAGACTTCTGTACCAGTTGCAGCACATATTAAAACACATGAGAGATGTGTTCATGTCAAAATAACACAGATTAACTCATAACACAAAATGAAAGTCATGATGGCACTTTCACCCGAATGGTCGCTGCGCACCTGATTGACAGTGCAGGGTCTGTCTAGAGACCCTGTCCTGTTAATCACAGTGTGACACAAGCCCTCTCACCCCCGTGCAGTTTGGGGACTTTCAAATGGGCGCTGCTGGAATCTTCACCAGCAACTCTGGAAAAGGCTACTTCAGCCGAGTTAATTACAAGCTCCTCGGAAGCAGAGCGGTCTCTGCCCTGCGCTGGAGCACAAACCTAACCTGAGCCTGCCGTGCCGTGGATCAGGGTACCGGTACTCTCCATGGCTACAGAGAAGTGCCAGTACTGACGGCAAAAAAATTCGGAAGTGCCGGTACTCAGTACCGGCCCACTTAAAGCACTGCTCATGCGCACTGACAGTACCACTCCTCCTCCCTTGCTGCAATGCTGTGGCCCCGCCCCCAAGACTCAGCCACAGGAGGAAAAATAAAATGATCTGCATTAAGATCATTTTATTTTATTTTTCGTTTGCCTCTGCGGGAAGTGGGACGACGGAGGAGCCACCCCGCCTGACACCCCCCACACACACACACACACATTCAGCAGTAGGCACCTGACGCACACCCAGGAAGCAGGCGCTGAGACAACACCACGCTGAGACAACACCAGGCCGTACACTGGCAATGTGAATGGATCGCCCACTTGGAATGTTCTGGAATCAAATATTCTGTGTGGGAACAAATAGAGCCTGGGAGGAGTGTAGCAAGTCCAAGACAACAGAGTAATAGGCATTCCCTCTCAGTGTGAGGCAGAACTCAGATCTTCAAAGTGAGAGCAACAGGCAGTTCCTCAACGTGTGAGGCACGGCGAGCTCTGGAGTCACAGTGTGAAGCCCAGGGAGCTCAGACGTGAGAAAGATAGACAAACCTCCCCACATGCACCCCAAGTCTTAGAAAGATGGATCTCTGATCTGAGGGAAAATAGAGTTCCTCCTAGTGTAAGGCAGAGTGAGGTCTGAAGTAAGGCGAATAGAAAGTCCCTCCGAGTGTGAAAAAAATGGAGCTCAGAAGTGTGTGGGAGATGGAGCTCTAGGGTGAGGGATACCTTACCATTCCACATATGAGGCACACGGAGCTCGGCAGTGAGAGACATACACAGTCCCATAAACGAGCATCCTTCAAACTGCTCACATACCTCAACCCTTACACAACATTGGCCCCACTTACGCCAACTACCACATAAACTTCCACAAACCTACCAGACACCGCCACCTGACACCTCCCCCCACATACGCAGAACCAGATCCAGCGGTCATGCCTTCTCCTACCTCGCTCCGAAAGCCCGCAACGGCTTGAACTGCACATCAGAGCCTCCTTCGCAAATACTGAATTCCACAACAAACTGAAGACCTGGCTCTTCACCTAGCCTGACCCTAGCTCTGCCCACATAGCTCTGGCCAGGATACCCTTTCAAGTGAGTTAGGCGCTATGCAAATGAACATAACAACATAACATACCAGTCCCTTTCTGCGTGAGGCAGAGGGGCTGTGTGGTCTCACTAGAGTGAGGCACCACAGCCTCTTCCAGGGTCAGACTGAGGGGATCTGGAGACAGGTTGGGGTAAGGACAGACAGACCCTCCGAGCATGGAGCTGAGGAAGCTCCAGTCTAGGAGAGCGTCAGCTCTGAGGGTGCGAGGGAGAGAGGGAGCTCCTGTCTGGGAGAGCGTTTCTCTGAGTGTGCGAGGGAGAGAGGGAGCTCCAGTCTGGGAGATCGTCAGCTCTGAGGGTGCGAGGGAGAGAGGGAGCTCCAGTCTGGGAGAGCGTCAGTTCTGAGGGTGTGAGGGAGAGAGGGAGTTTCAGTCTGGGAGAGCATCAGCTCTGAGGGTGCGAGGGAGAGAGGGAGCTCCAGTCTGGGAGAGCGTCAGCTCTGAGGGTGCGAGAGAGAGAGGGAGCTCCAGTCTAGTAGAGCATCAGCTCTGAGGGTGCGAGGGAGAGAGGGAGCTCCAGTCTAGGAGAGCGTCAGCTCTGAGGGTGCGAGAGAGAGCGGGAGAGATGGAGCTCCAGTCTGGGAGAGCGTCAGCTCTGAGGGTGCGAGGGAGAGAGGTAGCTCCAGTCTGGGAGAGCGTCAGCTCTGAGAGTGCGAGGGAGAGAGGGAGCTCCAGTCTGGGAGAGCGTCAGCTCTGAGGGTACGAGGGAGAGAGGTAGCTCCAGTCTGGGAGAGCGTCAGCTTTGGCGGTGCGAGGGAGAGAGGGAGCTCCAGTCTGGGAGAGCGTCAGCTCTGAGGGTGCGAGGGAGAGAGGGAGCTCCAGTCTGGGAGAGCATCAGCTCTGAGGGTGCGAGGGAGAGAGAGAGCTCCAGTCTGGGAGAGCGTCAGCTCTGAGGGTGCGAGGGAGAGAGGGAGCTCCAGTCTGGGAGAGCGTCAGTTCTGAGGGTGTGAGGGAGAGAGGGAGCTTCAGTCTGGGAGAGCATCAGCTCTGAGGGTGCGAGGGAGAGAGGGAGCTCCAGTCTGGGAGAGCGTCAGCTCTGAGGGTGCGAGAGAGAGAGGGAGCTCCAGTCTGGGAAAGCGTCAGCTCTGAGGGTGCGAGGGAGAGAGGGAGCTCCCATTTGGGAGAGCATCAGCTCTGAGGATGTGAAGGAGAGAGAGAGCTCCAGTCTAGGAGAGCATCAGCTCTGAGGGTGTGAGGGAGAGAGGGAGCTTCCGTCTGGGAGAGCGTCAGCTCTGAGGGTGCGAGGGAGAGAGGGAGCTCCAGTCTGGGAGAGCGTCAGCTCTGAGGGTGCGAGGGAGAGAGGCAGCTCCATTCTGGGTGAGCATCAGCTCTGAGGGTGCGAGGGAGAGAGGGAGCTCCAGTCTGGGAGAGCGTCAGCTCTGAAGGTGCGAGGGAGAGAGGCAGCTCCATTCTGGGTGAGCGTCAGCTCTGAGGGTGCGAGGTAGAGGCAAATCCAGTCTGGGAGAGCGTCAGCTCTGAGGGTGCGAGGGAGAGAGGGAGCTCCAGTCTGGGAGAGCGTTTCTCTGAGGGTGCGAGGGAGAGAGGGAGCTCCAGTCTGGGAGATAATCAGCACTGAGGGTGCGAGGGAGAGAGGGAGCTCCAGTCTAGGAGAGCGTCAGCTCTGAGGGTGAGAGGGTGCGAGGGAGCTCCAGTCTGGGAGAGCGTCAGTTCTGAGGGTGCGAGGGAGAGAGGGAGCTCCAGTCTGGGAGAGCATCAGCTCTGAGGGTGCGAGGGAGAGAGGGAGCTCCAGTCTGGGAGAGCGTCACCTCTGAGGGTGCGAGGAAGAGAGGGAGCTCCAGTCTGGGAGAGCGTCAGCTCTGAGGGTGCGAGAGAGAGGGAGCTCCAGTCTAATAGAGCATCAGCTCTGAGGGTGCGAGGGAGAGAGGGAGCTCCAGTCTAAGAGAGCGTCAGCTCTGAGGGTGCGAGGGAGAGAGGGAGAGATGGAGCTCCAGTCTGGGAGAGCGTCAGCTCTGAGGGTGCGAGGGAGAGAGGTAGCTCCAGTCCGGGAGAGCGTCAGCTCTGAGGGTGCGAGGGAGAGAGGTAGCTCCAATCCGGGAGAGCATCAGCTCTGAGGGTGCGAGGGAGAGAGGGAGCTCCAGTCTGGGAGAGCATCAGCTCTGAGGGTACGAGGGAGAGAGGTAGCTCCAGTCTGGGAGAGCGTCAGCTTTGGCGGTGCGAGGGAGAGAGGGAGCTCCAGGCTGGGAGAGCGTCAGCTCTGAGGGTGCGAGGGAGAGAGGGACCTCCAGTCTGGGAGAGCATCAGCTCTGAGGGTGCGAGGGAGAGCGAGAGCTCCAGTCTGGGAGAGCGTCAGCTCTGAGGGTGCGAGGGAGAGAGGGAGCTCCAGTCTGGGAGAGCATCAGCTCTGAGGGTGCGAGGGAGAGAGGGAGCTCCAGTCTGAGAGAGCATCAGCTCTGAGGGTGTGAGGGAGAGAGGGAGCTCCCGTTTGGTAGAGCGTCAGCTCTGAGGATGTGAGGGAGAGAGGGAGCTCCACTCTAGGAGAGCATCAGCTCTGAGGGTGCGAGGGAGAGAGAAAGCTTCCATCTGGGAGAGCGTCAGCTCTGAGGGTGTGAGGGAGAGAGGGAGCTCCGGTCTGGGAGAGCATCAGCTCTGAGGGTGCGAGGGAGAAAGGCAGCTCCATTCTGGGTGAGCATCAGCTCTGAGGGTGCGAGGAAGAGAGGGAAATCCAGTCTGGGAGAGCGTCAGCTCTGAGGGTGCGAGGGAGCTCCAGTCTGGGAGAGCGTCAGCTCTTAGGGTGCTGTAATGATGTGATGACACTGTGATGTCATTTAGAAGGATAAGGGCATAGATCCTAGAAGAGAAGGTTAAGGGTTTACAAGATACAGCAGTTCAGTTAGTGCAGGGGTTAAGAGCTGTTTGCATATGGGTCTTCTGACTCTAATAAAGATCACATATAGAAATATATCCTAGTGAGTCTCTTCTTCACAATGGCGACGAGGATGGGATATATTGAATATAGGAGAGCAGATTGAAACACAAGTCAGAGGGAAAAGATTGTGCTACAGGTGTGGATTTCAGTTCCCACATCAGAGAACATGCCCGGCAATGGGACAACAATGTAAAGAATGTGGAAGATACAATCATTTTGGAAGTGTATGCAGGTTTAAAAAAGAGTTTGGGACAAAAAGGGAAAACTGGAAGCAAACCAATCAAAATGTTTAAAAAAAATGGAAACATGAAGTACGTGAGACAAATGGAAGGAATTAAAGAAGACTGAAGAAGAAGTCGAAAAATCAGAAAAACTTTACATGATGCAAGAAGATAGTGAACTTCAACAACTTAACATGATCAAGAGAGAAAGTACTGAAAAAACCACATCTGTGGATTTATTGGTTGGCTCTCAAAAGGTTCCATTTATTTTAGATAGTGGGGCAACGTGCAATATAATGTGCATAACTGATACATGAAAATGAAAGAACAACCAACTTTGAGCCCGTCGAATGTTAGTGTTGTTCAATGGGGGGCTAAACATCCTGTTTTATGTTTAGGAAAATTTGAAGAGACATTACAATACAGGGATGTAATAAGCAGAGAAGACATACATGTATTAAAAGGTGAAGTTCCAGGACCATGTTTGTTAAGTAATATTACTGCTCAACTCATGGGTTTAATAGCAGTGAATTGCAATGTCTCAACAGATTATCCAGTTCTGAGGAAATATCCTAAGTTATTTGATGGACTAGGTAAATTAAAGGACAAAAAGATTTCTTTACATATAAATGAAACAATAAAACCAGTAGCGCAAACGCATAGGAGAGTACCAGTTCATATGCAAGCAAAAGTGGAGAAGGAAATTAAATCATTACTTGAACAAGAGATAATTGAAGAAGTAGCAGGACCAACACCTTGGGTTTCTCCCATTGTAATTGTTCCAAAAAGGACACTGATGACATCAGAATATGTGTGGATATGAGAATTCCTAATACAGCCATTGAAAGAGAGCGATATCCAGCCCCGCATTTAAATGATATGATTAGCACTATAAATGGGGCTGCAGTTTTTTCAAAACTTGATCTATGTAAAGGGTATCACCAATTGGAAATTGATGACCAATCAAGGTACATCACAACGTTTTCGATACATCTGGGATTATTCAGATACAAGCGGTTACATTTTGGGATATGCTCGGCGGCTGAAATCTTTCAAGAAATAATAAAAAATGTCATGAGGCCAGTACAAAATAGTATGAATTACAGTGATGATATTTTGGTCTTTGGAAAAACACAGGAAGAACATGATCAGGCACTGGAAGGAGTATGTCAACAACTTCAGAAAGCTGGGTTAACTTTGATTTAAAAAAATTTGAAATAAAGAAGAAGGAGTTAACGTTCTTTGGACATATATTCTCAGCAAAAGGAATGAGACCTGATCCCATTAAAATAACAGCTTTGGATGCAATAGAAAGGCCAAAAGACATAACAGAATTACGATAATTTCTAGAAATGGCTAGTTATTGTGCTCGATATGTAAAAAACTTTGCAACCGTAAGTTCACCGCTTAGAGAATTGACTAAAAAGGATGGAAATTTCAATGAAATAATGAATGTGAACAAGCATTTAAAGAGATAAAATCAGAAATAACGAATGCAGCAAATTTAAAATATTTTGATCCACATTTATGTACAGAGCTTGTAGTGGATGCCAGTCCTGTAGGGTTGGGTGCAATTTTGGTGCAGCTCAAACCTGGAAGGGAATCTCCCAGGTATGTAGTCTCTCATGCTAGCAAAAGCCTATCTGAAGTTGAACAAAGATATTCCCAACCTGAAAAAGAAAGTTTGGCTGTTGTTTGGGCTTGCGAACATTTTCATGATTTCATATATGGAAAATCGTTTGTAATTATCACTGACCATCAAGCTCTAATTTCTATTTTTGGGAACCCAAAAACAAAGATGCCACCAAGAATAGAAAGATGGGGAATGAGACTAATGGATTACGACTTCAGGATCATCCATAAACCAGGAAAAGAATATAATCCAGCAGATTATCTTTCAAGACATCCGTCTAAAACAGAAATTGAGCAACAATTAGAAGTGGAGGAATATATATGTTTTATAGTCAGATCAGCAGTTCCAGGAATTGTAAAAGAGAACGAACTAAGTGAAGAAACACAAAAGGATGACACACTTCGAGAAGTAAAAAAAATCATACTGGAAAATAAATGGAAATTAATAAACAATGGAAGTCGATTTCAGACAAATGTAAAAAAACATGATATATTAGCATTCAAAAACATAAATTCCGAATTATCTGTGACCTCTTCTGGAATATTACTAAGAGGAAACAAAATAATAATTCCAACAAGTCTACAACGTCGTGTAATTGACTTGGCACATGAAAGCCATCGAGGCATCTCTGCAACAAAGAATTTTTTGAGAGAGAAGATGTGGTTCCCAAGATTAGATAAACAAGTGGAAGAAGTTGTTCAATCTTGTTACATATGTCAATGTACCTCTAAGGAAAGAGGGATGGAAGAATTGCATATGTCTGAGTTACCATATGCTGTATGGTCTAATGTAGCAGCAGACTTTTATGGACCATTAGATTCTGGGCATTACTTATTGGCAATAATAGACGAATATTCTCGTTTCCCTATTGTGAAATTGATATCGTCAACGTCTATGTCAGCAGTACTCCCAATACTAGATGAAATATTTTCAACTTGGGGAATTCCTAACATTTTAAAAACAGACAATGGGCCACCATTTAATGGAGATGAATTTCGAAAATTTATGAACTATCTAGGAATAGTGCACAGAAGAATAACTCCAATGTGGCCTCAAGCCAATGGAATGATAGAAAGATTGATGGGTACAATAAAAAAAGCTGTGCAAAGAGCAAAACTTTCACAAATATCGATAAATCAAGCATTATTTCAAGTTTTGAGAGATTACAGAAATTCTCTGCATGTGTCAACTGGAAAATGTCCATCAGATCTAATGTTTGGGTAATCAAGACAAACTCGTCTGCCGCATCTTCCAGCAATTCCACCAAAGGATCACAAAGAAATAAAGGAAAAGGATAAGGAGGCGAAAGAAAAGATTAAATACTATGCAGAAAATAGGAGAAGGTGTCAAAATCAAGAAAATCAAGTTGGTGACCTTGTGTTAGTTCGACAACAGCAAGTAAGGAAGTCACAAAGTAGATTTCATCCTGCGCCATTAGAAATAACAAAGATTCAAGGAACAGCAGTAAACGCGAGAAATGACGACATAATGATAACAAGAAATAAAACATTTTTTAGAAAAATTAAACCAAGCATTGAACTAGAAAACGTACAATTGAATGGTCAGCAAAGCGAATGGATGCAGAGAAGATCTGAAAGAGTTTAAAAAAAACGGAGAGACTAATTGAACACTGGTGATTTGTTTTTGTTCTTTTTTTATTATTTTAGGGGGGAGGAGGGAGAATGCAATGATGTGATGACATTGTGATGTCATTTAGAAGGATAAGGGCATGGATTCTAGAAGAGAAGGTTAAGGGTTTTCAAGATACAGCAGTTCAGTTAGTGCAGGGGTTAAGAGCTGTTTGCATATGGGTCTTCTGACTCTAATAAAGATCACATATAGAAATATATCCTAGTGAGTCTCTTCTTCACAGGTGCAAGGGAGAGAGGAAGCTCCAGTCTGGGAGAGCGTCAGCTCTGAGGGTGCGAGGGAGAGAGGGAGCTCCCGTCTGGGAGATCGTCAGCTCTGAGGGTGCGAGGGAGAGAGGGAGCTCCCGTTTGGGAGAGCATCAGCTCTGAGTGTGCGAAGGAAGAGAGGGAGCTCCAGTCTAGGAGAGTGTCAGCTCTGAGGGTGCGAGGGAGAGAGGGAACATCCGTCTGGGAGAGCATCAGCTCTGAGGGTGCGAGTGAGCTCCAGTCTGGGAGAGCGTCAGCTCTGAGGTTGCGAGGGAGAGAGGGAGCTCCCGTCTGGGAGAGCATCAGTTCTGAGGGTGCGAGGGAGAGAGGGAGCTCCAGTCTGGGAGAGCGTCAGCTCTGAGGGTGCGAGGGAGAGAGGGAGCTACAGTCTGGGAGAACGACAGCTCTGAGGGAGAGAGGGAGCTCCCGTCTGGGAGAATGTCAGCTCTGAGGGTGCGAGGGAGAGAGGGAGCTCCCATCTGGGAGAGCGTCAGCTCTGAGGGTGCCAGGGAGAGAGGGAGCTCCAGTCCAGGAGAGCATCAGCTCTGAGGGTGCGAGGGAGAGAGGGAGCTCCCGTCTGGGAGAACATCAGCACTGAGGGTGCAAGGGAGAGAGGGAGCTCCAGTCTGGGACAGGGTCAGCTCTGAGGGTGCGAGGGAGAGAGGGAGCTCCAGTCTGGGAGAGCGTCAGCTCTGAGGGTGCGAGGGAGAGAGGGAGCTCCAGTCTGTGAGAGCATCAGCTCTGAGGGTGCGAGGGAGAGAGGGAGCTCCAGTCTGGGAGAGCGTCAGCTCTGGAGGTGCGAGGTAGAGACAGAGCTCCAGTCTGGGAGAGCGTCAGCTTTGGGGGTGCGAGGGAGCGAGAGAGCTCCAGTCTGGGAGAGCATCAGCTCTGAGGGTGCGAGGGTGCGAGGGAGAGAGGGAGCTCCCGTCTGGGAGAACGTCAGCTCTGAGGGTGCAAGGGAGAGAGGGAGCTCCAGTCTGGGACCGGGTCAGCTCTGAGGGTGCGAGGGAGAGAGGGAGCTCCAGTCTGGGAGAGCGTCAGCTCTGAGGGTGCGAGGGAGAGAGGGAGCTCCAGTCTGTGAGAGCATCAGCTCTGAGGGTGCGAGGGAGAGAGGGAGCTCCAGTCTGGGAGAGCGTCAGCTCTGGAGGTGCGAGGTAGAGACGGAGCTCCAGTCTGGGAGAGCGTCAGCTTTGGGGGTGCGAGGGAGCGAGGGAGCTCCAGTCTGGGAGAGCGTCAGCTCTGGGGGTGAGAGGGAGAGAGGGAGCTCCAGTCTGGGAGAGCATCAGCTCTGAGGGTGCGACGGAGAGAGGGAGCTCCAGTCTGGGAGAGCGTCAGCTCTGAGGGTGCGAGGGAGAGAGGGAGCTCCAGTCTGGGAGAGCGTCAGCTCTGAGGGTGCGAGGGAGAGAGGGAGCTCCAGTCTGGGAGAGCGTCAGCTCTGAGGGTGCGAGGGAGAGAGGGAGCTCCAGTCTGGGAGAGCGTCAGCTCTGAGGATGCGAGGGAGAGAGGGAGCTCCAGTCTGGGAGAGCGTCTGCTCTGAGGGTGCGAGGGAGAGAGGGACCTCCAGTCTGGGAAAGCGTCAGCTCTGAGGGAGAGAGGGAGGTCCAGTCTGGGAGAGCATCAGCTCTGGGGGTGCGAGGGAGAGAGGGAGCTCACGTCTGGGAGAGCGTCAGCTCTGAGGGTGTGAGGGAGAGAGGGAGCTCCAGTCTGGGTGAGCGTGAGCTCTGAGGGTGCGAGGGAGAGAGAGAGCTCCAGTCTGGGAGAGCATCAACTCTGAGGGTGCAATGGAGAGAGGGAGCTCCCGTCTGGGAGAGCATCAGTTCTGAGGGTGCGAGGGAGAGAGGGAGCTCCAGTCTGTGAGAGCGTCAGCTCTGAGGGTGCGAGGGAGAGAGGGAGCTACAGTCTGGGAGAACGACAGCTCTGAGGGAGAGAGGGAGCTCCAGTCTGGGAGAGCGTCAGCTCTGAGGGTGCGAGGGAGAGAGGGAGCTCCCGTCTGGGAGAATGTCAGCTCTGAGGGTGCGAGGGAGAGAGGGAGCTCCCATCTGGGAGAGCGTCAGCTCTGAGGGTGCCAGGGAGAGAGGGAGCTCCAGTCCAGGAGAGCATCAGCTCTGAGGGTGCGAGGGTGCGAGGGAGAGAGGGAGCTCCCGTCTGGGAGAACATCAGCTCTGAGGGTGCAAGGGAGAGAGGGAGCTCCAGTCTGGGACAGGGTCAGCTCTGAGGGTGCGAGGGAGAGAGGGAGCTCCTCTGGGAGAGCGTCAGCTCTGAGGGTGCGAGGGAGAGAGGGAGCTCCAGTCTGTGAGAGCATCAGCTCTGAGGGTGCGAGGGAGAGAGGGAGCTCCAGTCTGGGAGAGCGTCAGCTCTGGAGGTGCGAGGTAGAGACGGAGCTCCAGTCTGGGAGAGCGTCAGCTTTGGGGGTGCGAGGGAGCGAGGGAGCTCCAGTCTGGGAGAGCGTCAGCTCTGGGGGTGAGAGGGAGAGAGGGAGCTCCAGTCTGGGAGAGCATCAGCTCTGAGGGTGCGACGGAGAGAGGGAGCTCCAGTCTGGGAGAGCATCAGCTCTGAGGGTGCAAGGGAGAGAGGGAGCTCCAGTCTGGGAGAGCGTCAGCTCTGAGGGTGCGAGGGAGCTCCAGTCTGGGAGAGCGTCTGCTCTGAGGGTGCGAGGGAGAGAGGGAGCTCCAGTCTGGGAAAGCGTCAGCTCTGAGGGAGAGAGGGAGCTCCAGTCTGGGAGAGCATCAGCTCTGGGGGTGCGAGGGAGAGAGGGAGAGAGGGAGCTCACGTCTGGGAGAGCGTCAGCTCTGAGGGTGCGAGGGAGAGAGGGAGCTCCAGTCTGGGTGAGCGTGAGCTCTGAGGGTGCGAGGGAGAGAGGGAGCTCCAGTCTGGGCGAGCGTCAGCTCTGAGGGTGCGAGGGAGAGAGGGAGCTCCAGTCTAGGCGAGCATCAGCTCTGAGGGTGCGAGGGAGAGAGAGAGCTCCCGTCTGGGAGAGCATCAGCTCTGAGGGTGCGACGGAGAGAGGGAGCTCCAGTCTGGGAGAGCGTCAGCTCTGAGGGTGTGAGGGAGAGAGGGAGCTCCAGTCTGGGAGAGCGTCAGCTCTGAGGGTGCGAGGGAGCTCCAGTGTGGGAGAGCGTCAACTCTGAGGGTGCGAGGGAGAGAGGGAGCTCCAGTCTGGGCGAGCGTCAGCTCTGAGGGTACGAGGGAGAGAGGGAGCTCCAGTCTGGGAGAGCGTCAGCTCTGAGGGTGCGAGGGAGCTCCAGTGTGGGAGAGCGTCAGCTCAGAGGGTGCGAGGGAGAGAGGGAGCTCCAGTCTGGGCGAGCGTCAGCTCTGAGGGTACGAGGGAGAGAGGGAGCTCCAGTCTGGGAGAGCGTCAGCTCTGAGGGTACGAGCAGTGCTTAATTTGTGCCGGTGCTTTCCGGGGCTCAGCACCGGCACTTTATTGTCAGGGCCGGGGCTATAAATTCTTTTCAGGAGGCAGTGGTGGTGAACGTAATTTTTCAAACGAAATGCAAAAGTGAGACAGCTTTACTTTTCCCACGTCGTCTGTGCTGCTCAGCCGCTCACTCTCACCCATTCCTCAACACATGCACTCCTGGCAGGCTGGCGACTGAATTTCAACTTCTTAAGCTTTCAATAATAAAAAAAAAAGCAAACAGGCTCTCCAAGAGCTGTCTTTATTCCTGCGGTTATCATGCCGTGCCCTTCCCCCTCCCTCAGAGCAAGTTAGAGAGCCCCTGGAGGAGCGGAAGAAGGCTGGAATATTCATGTCTGTTACCTCTCACGTAGGCCTTCAGCAGCAGCTTCCTATTGGTTACTGAAGGTCAAGGGAGTTGCTTAGCAGTAAATAATGATTCTCTAATTGAACACGTTTTTCTTCCACGGGGTTTCCTACAGCCAAAATTAATTCATTCTTACACGCAAACTGCAACTCCAGGCCGAGGTGAGTCACGGGGGTTCTTCATTGCCCCCATTCCGTACCCAGAATTACTGGAAGTTGAAGCAATGCTGAGGCTCGTTGTTAAATCCCATCTAGTGCCCGTGATCAGTTTAGTGAAAGCGCGCTAATTTCAAACAAGTATCTCTGCACAGCTACTCGGCTCAGGCACATAGGAGCTGGCTGAAGACCCACAATTTTGCGTTCTGTAATAATGTTAACCAGACATGAAACCGTCTCTCTCTTCAGATCGTGTCAGGTTACGTTACCCAAAGACACATTAATTATTTTTATTTGGTAGGCACGGGAAGATTAAGTGATTTGCCCAGAATCACCGGGTGTTAAAGCGAAGCTGAGGCTCGTTGTTAAATCCCATCTAGTTCCTGTGATCAGATTAGTGAAAGCGCGCTAATTTAAAAAAAATAATCTCTGAGTCTGCACAGCTCCTCTGCATTGCACGGCTCAGGCACTTAGAAGCTGGCTAAACACCCAAAATGTTGCGCTCTTTAAATAATATTAACCGTCTCTCTTTCAGATCGTGAGCGTTCAAGTACAGATTGATTCTTATGCTTAGTGGGTTTTTTCTGACTTTTTTAATGTTCATCTGTTTAGTCCAACATTTAACGGCATGCTTTACATTTGTCGGGATGCGTTCAAGCCTTGTCACTAATTAGCTCCTCTGTTGGGTTGGGTCAATTGGCCTTTGAGGGAGGGCGGACATTCCTTTCTTTTTATGCTTACAAACTTTTTTGAGCCATGGTCTGACCTGCCTGGAGCCCCTCCACTTGCTTATCCACATCTTTTAATGTGCTGCCCCAGTCTTCAAGGTTCTATATCTATCATGTCCACATCATTGTATGGCAACATGCCAATTCCCAATGCTCTGTTGACTTCAAGCCTCTGCCCATTTCTCTGTACCCAGTCCGATGCCTGGATCGCCATTGTGACTGTTCCTTTCTATTTTGAAGAGCAACGCAGACAGAATGCACTTTGGCCACAGGTGCTGTGGGTTTCATTAATTTTCTTAAGTGTAAGACAAATTTGTGTGTTTTTTTAGTTCGATTTAAAATGTAAAAAAAGACAAATACCAATATAAAGGCTTAGTGTGATTTTCCTACGTTTTTCAGTTGCAAGGTTATGGTTTGATTGTTACAAAATGTATTGATTCATTAAACGTTTTAAGTGTTAAAATGACAGAATGCAAAACGTATTCTCAAATCCAGCAGAGCGTATTTGGCTGTTTCAAGTGTCCTGTGCATTTGTAATATTGTGTGTAGTGAAAAAATATGTTCTATTCCATGAATTATTTTCAGCTTTGCTGTAAAGAACCAGTTACGTTACACAAGGACACATTCATTATTTGGTAGGCATGGGGAGATTAAGTGATTTGCCCAGAATCAACCATGTGCTCGCTGCATTGTGGGCCTTTTAGTTTGGCCTTTTAACAGCTTCATCATGGGCTCAAAAATAAATTTGTCTTTCTTACGTTTCTTAGCACCCAGGATAATATGCTGCACAGCCAAAAACCTATAAGGTCCCAAAGGCGAGAACGATGTGTGTGTGCAAGACATGGCTGGCTGCACGCATGGAAGTGGACGTTCTGCACGATGTTTCTAGAGCAGCATGTTGCCAATTAGCCGTCAACTAGCACTTTAGTAGTGGCATTCAGTCAGAAGGGTTTGATGAAGTGTGACTGGGATCAGACTGCACACATGCAGGTTTAAAGGCAGGGCAGATAGATTCCTGTTGGGAGAACTGCATTACCAGAGGGCTGGCTTTTGTGCTGTGGCAGGTTTAATGAAAACAGGATTGCTTTATGTGCGGAATAGTTGTGTGTGTTTTTGTAGCCGTTTGGGTACATGTGCCATGCTTGTTTAATGGTATTATGTGACAGTCTTGTGGTAGGTTCATGTGCCCATGAAAAATCTACTGTGGCTGTATTGAATGCTTTTAGACTGCCAATCCGAATGATCATTGGCATTGTGTTGGCTGCATAAGAGTGCGGCGTTGGTGTGTCTATGCATTCTGTTGGATAGATGAGTGGTGAGCCATTGGGCAAGTGAGTTTACATTCTGTCCATGATTATTGTTGCCTATGTTTGGTGCAGATTTGCTATGGGTGTTGAAGCTTTTTGGGAAGCTTGGAGCTTACACGAAAACTTTACTCCACTCTATAACACTATACTCCACTCTACAACGCTCCACTCTACACCATTGCACTATATACAACTGCAATATAATTTACACCACTATACTCTATACAACAGCACTCTATACTACTCTACCTCACTGCACAAAAACACCAATACACTCTTCACCGCTTTGCTCAAAACAAATGCTCTCTACACCAGTGCACTCTGTCAATATACTCTGCACCACTGTACTTTAGGCCACCTAACTCTAAGCCACACTACTACACTCTATACTACACTACACTGTACAACACTACACTCTACAATACTAAGCTCTATAATACTATACTCCATTAAACTATACTCCAATAACACTCTAATCCCCTATATATCAGTCCACTCCGCAGCATTATACTCCACTGTCTGCCATTCTACAACACTATTCCACTCCAATCCACTATTTATTTTTTTTCGGAGTTTTATATAGCGCGGACTTGACCCGTAGGCATCAGAGCGCTTTACATGAGCACCAGTTGCGTTACAGACGGACATATTCATTTTTGTGGGGCACGGGAGATTAAGTGATTTGCCCAGAATCACAGGATGTTGAGTCCCTGCCGAGACTCGAACCCGGTTCCCCAGCTTCAGGGTCGACCGCTCTAGGCATAAGGCCACATCCTCTCCCCCACTATACAACACTCTACGCAACTCCATCTATACACTACATACCACTTTACTCCACTATATTCTATAACACTATACTCCTACAATATATAACAATATACTCCACTCTACACCACTTTACTCTACAACACTCTACACTACACTACCACTCTGCACTCTGTACCACTACACAACACTATAAAAGACTCCACTCTACGACACTATACTCAATTCTAATACTATACCCCACTCTATAACACTATACTACCTACCACACTACTTTTCACTCCTATCCAAGCCACTAAACTCCACTATACGGCGAGACCTATTGGCATTGCCAGTGCTTGTTTCTTTTACTTGACACAAATCTTAATAGTTGGAATAGCCAGGAATACAAAATGCTGGATTTTACTTTACTAATGACACTAAAGGAGCTGAACCCCCCAATACATGGAAGCTGATTTGGCCACAAAGAAGTTTTAGAACTCTGCTTTCACACAGCACTGTTCCTATCTATTTTGAAGAGCAACGCAGACAGAATGCACTTTGGCCACAGGTGCTGTGGGTTTCATTAATTTTCTTAAGTGTAAGACAAATTTGTGTGTTTTTTTAGTTCGATTTAAAATGTAAAAAAAGACAAATACCAATATAAAGGCTTAGTGTGATTTTCCTTAGTTTTTCAGTTGCAAGGTTATGGTTTGATTGTTACAAAATGTATTGATTCATTAAACGTTTTAAGTGTTAAAATGACAGAATGCAAAACGTGTTCTCAAATCCGGCAGAGCGTATTTGGCTGTTTCAAGTGTCCTCTGCATTTGTAATATTGTGTGTAGTGCATTTTGTACAGTTGTGTTTATTAACCTTCAAATGTCATGTTTGCTATACATGAAAACGAAACGGGGTGGTATCAACATTCAAATTATTTCGGGCCATAGTCTCTTCTTCTATGCACACTTTAAAACATAGACCTCTTTATAGTCTGTTGTCAATTGTATTCTGTGCTGGTTGGGGTTTGACAGCTACATCATTGTGTATTACCTTCATGTTAGAGAGAAAAGGCACTTTTGTATGTTGGGAACATTATTTTAAGGGCTAAGGGGTGCCAATTGGGTAAGAAATGTTCGGTTCATGCCCATTTACAATGCACTTGTGAGAGTAAATCCCTTTCTAGAGACTTGTCCCTCCTCCATCTCTCCTTTTACTCATCCCAAGCCTCATCTTACTACTATGATCTCCCTAATAACCCTTTCTAGATTCTTCCCTCCTCTATCCCACCCTCGACCCATCCCAAACCTCATTTTACTACGATTTCCTAAATACCACTTTCTAGACGCTTCCCTCTTCTATCCCTCCATTATCCCATTCAATGCAACTAACAGACTCACATGTCCATTGCTCAAATTAACATATATTTCTCTATATAAACCCACCACTAATCCTTTTTGGGTTCCGGAGTAGCATGCTACTCACCGAATAGTGCTTTGATGCCTCGTCTGGGGTGGAAGCGCTATATAAATACAATTACAATATTGGGCATATTATAGGACTGAATGATGTGCATAAATCAGTTACAGGTTGTGCTTATGCCAGCGAGGTGCATATTGTGCCTCTTGCAGAGTCCAATATATTCTTCACGTGATAGATGCCTTCATAGTGGGCTTGTACCTCAGAGCTCTATGATGTCATATATCATACTGTCTTTTAGTAATAGTCTGGTTTGGGGCAGTTTAGGGTCAAGCCTGGGGAGACTTAAAATACAACAGAAGTAGATAGTCATATCAGAATTAGTTTGGAGTCAGACCTTTAATGGTCAAAAAAGTTCATTATCTTCGGTTCCAAAAGTCATGACATCTAGTCTCTTTTGCGGCTTTGCCTTGATTTTTATTAAGATATACTTTTCAAGGAGCTTGAAAACCAACAAGTATCAAGTCAACCATCATATTACCAAGGTAGGAATTCAGATTGGGCGGGTATTACATGTGGCTTTCAGCTGTGCCAGTTGAGGATGTGGGTGGAGCCAATAGAGTAAGTGGGTGGAGTCAGTGAAGGAAGTGGGTGGAGCCAGTGGAAGTGGGTGTGTTCTCCTTCAAAAACTTGAGCACCTGGACTTCATATTTTACAAATTAAGCACTGAACGCAGCAAATATCACACCACATGCCCTGGGAGGGGACTAAGGACCAGCGGGTATAGAGACTGAAAAGGATAAAGGGGGGAAGCTCCTGTGCATCCTGATCTATAGTCATCTGATACAAATCATTATTCTGCCATGGCCTAATATGAGGTCACACTCGACTGTGGGTATATACTGTGAGAATAGCCCCTGTACAGCTCTGATGTTGAAAGTTTCTGATAAATTTATAGCCCTCCTGGTGGACTCACAGGTTGCTGAATGCACTTTGTGAAATACATGGGGTAGACCAGAAAGAGTAGGGCGGTGCCTGGGTAGCACACGGGTAGGACCTTTGTCGCTACGGGTGGTATAAGGCAGCTGGTGGACACAGGAGATGTTCATCGGCAGCTGATTATTTTTGTGATTTTGAGCCCTGCCATAGATGCCATTTTGTGACCAGTCTGGGAGAGCACTTTCGCTCTGTCACCTGACATTCTGTAGCCTGTTGTCACGCTGAGAGTGAAGTATCGCATCTGCTGTGCACATTTGCTAATATCAGGCAGACAATGTCATGAAAGCCATCCCTCTGGAGCGGGGCCTCTTTAACGAGAAATGCCCTCCCAGTCTTGCTTTTTTAGAAAGGCAGATAAGGCACTGTGGGCCAGACCTGTCTTTATAGTCAACAATGATGGGCATGCGGGGACTTGGAGGCCAAAACCTATATTGGGAAAAGTAAAATTGGAAGTGCCTGGATGCAACCTTCTATTGATTGGAAGGACAGGGCTGGAAGCCGTCACACGGGATACGGGCACCGCTAGGGAGCCCTGCCTGTGAGTCCCTTGTAGCAGGGCACACATGCACATACAGCTGCAGCCGGTGGAGGACACTGAGGGTAATGCTTGTGGGTGCTTTCACGTACTCCTTGCATGCCACTGCCTAATTCTGTACTTCTGGGAGATACTAATGGATGCTTGATTTCGGCTCTTGTTTCCTTGTATCTGTTTACTGTCACCAGTCATACATTCCTCTAGCTCAGTGCAGAACTGCCACTCACCCCTTGCTCGGAAGTGCCAATCATCACTTGCGCTGAAGTGCCACTCATCACTGGCGCTGAAGCCTCATCCCTCCCAGAATTAGAAAGTAGAAGTCGAACATTTTGAGTCAGAAAAAAAGAGATAGATGCCAAGTGCTAACTTTGCATTGAAATGCAGCAGAAAGAATGTGTTTGTGTCATTTGCTCAGCCTGTACCTGTATGCAAGAAGTATCTGTATGCATGAGCCAATTCTCCTAATTAACTGTAGAAATACAGATGATAAAAGTAGGTAACGTCATACACAAATGTTGGTCTCTGTAATGGAGCTGAATTTCCAGCATGCGTACCACATGCACTTTAGGTCAGTAGGTGCTCCGGCCTGCTCCTCATATGTTGCCTCAGCGGAGGAGTCATGGAAACACAAATAATGGAAATATTTCGATTATTTACTGGTAATCCCCTTTGTTAGAAATGGGGGTCTCTAGTTGGCAAAGGTAGGTACCTTTGTCCAAGTAGGGGCCCTTCTTCCTAGTCTGGGTAAGGGGGGATACGCTTCTAAAATAACCCCTACGAGGGAGAGAGGGAGCTCCTCAAAGCACGGAGCCCATGGCAGCAGAAACCGAGAAGGGCAAGGAACGGATTGGCCCCATATATCTTTGTGTGCTCTCGTGCCCCTGTTTGTGCTTCCTCCACTTATGTGTCAGACTCAGTGTGTGCCTTTGAGTGTTGTCATAATTGTGCGTGTCATGTTTGCGGCTGTAGCTGCGTGTGTGTTTGTGTGAGAGAGAGAGTGCGAGTGTGCAGACGTATGCTTGTATGTATACATGTGCCTGTACACGTCTACGTTATGCGCTATTCGGCCCATTTGTAGGTCCAGGTGCTGTTAATTCTTTAGCCTGTGTGATATGTTCATTTGTTAACCTGTGCATGCGCGTGCTTGGATGCATACGTGTTTATACTGGTGCGTATGATATTCTTATGTGCCTGTGTGTGGTTTTTCATGCTTTATACATATCTGTGTAGATGTGCTTGTGATGGCGGTATGAATATCCATGTGCATCTCTGTATATTTACACCCACTTGTTTGTTTACGTATACTTGTGTCTCCCATACTGTAATTTTTTAGGCGTTCACAGTTTTATACTTGCGCGTGGGATGTATATATGTCTGCCGCGTGCGCACGCATGCCTCTGCGCGTGCCTGTCCCGGTGCATGTGATGAGCCCATGTCGCAGTGCGTGCAACCTCCCTCCTACTTGTGCGTGAGCGTTCTTATGTGCCTGATATGTTTACGTGTCTGTGTGTGAAGGGTGACAGAAAAAATGTTTTTTTATGTTTGCCAATCAGGGCCTTTATCAACCTGCCACAAAGGGAAGGCCTAATCAGCTCCCGCCTCGTGTAGGATTAGCTATTTCTGGAGGAATTCTAGGAGATCTCTGAAAAGGAAACATATTACTTTATCAGCAGCCTTTAAGCATCGGGAATGAAGGGCACGTGCTGCATAGCGATGAGGCGCGGATGCTGCCTGCTAATAACCCCATTCCAATTAGAGGGCCGAGGCACCAGAGAGTTTTATGGCCCAAGGACCCTTATTAGGGCCCGTCCTTCAGCTCTACCTCTCTGCCCCCTAGGACACGGGGATCCAAAAAGAGAAACCTTCAGGGAGGTCTTTACAGACAGGAACGGCAGAGAAAGGCCGCCGGACCCGCAGAGAGCGGCCTAGCACCTCGCCAGCCAGCCGGTAGACCGCCTCGGTACCCGGTTTTACCCCAGCATCGATAACCTCGGTGAGCTGCAGCTTTTTGCGCCTGATGTGCCTTTGCTGCCATCACATATGCACATAGTGCATGCTATCAGCTCTTGTTTCAGTCCCGCATTGTGCCCCTTGGCCGGGACCTGAAAAGTGGACCGGAACAGGACCAGTGTCGTGCTTTAAAGTGCAGCCCGGCCTGTGCAGGGTGAGTCATCACCGGGGTCCGACCCCTGACCCCAGGAGATGTGGCGCCCTGCACATGTGAGGCCAGGCTGGAGATGCATGGCACACCCTCTGCTTCTGCAGCATCTATGTCTTCCTTCCCCTTCTCAGCTCGTGGGCGTCCAACCCATCTCGGCCCGCAGCCCACCAGTGGCAGCCCTTCCACCTCCCTGCAGACCCCGGTTCTCTTGGGGAGAGGAGAGGCCCCCCATGCCTCACACGCTGTGGCACTCCCACTTCAGACAGAACATTATTGACATGGGGCAGAATTGTTTGCTTGTGAGGATTAACACACAAACCGTGGTACCCCTACATGACATCTCTTTTGGAGATGGGTTCCAGACAGAAAGTGAATACATTCATTTACCTCAACAGGGAGCCTCTTCCACAGCATGACTGCGTCAATGCTAAAGGCATCCACTGTGACAGCAGTGGTACCGCGCACCTTGCAGTCCTAAGGGGTGGCCACGGGTTCCCTCCGTGGTTCTTTGGCTATTCCCTGCCCTGCTTGCAGCACCTGCCTGTTTGCAGAACAGGGAGCGGGGAATCAGGAGCGCGGCGGCCCCGGGGATCCCTGTGTGGATAGCTCTGTCCCTTTACAAAGTCTGCCATGTTGTTGTTTTGAATCACATTATGTTGGGATGAATTGTGTTGTGTAAAATCGTCAAGTAGAATGTTCGTGCCACAGATGGGGCTGGAAGCAATGTAAAGTACCTGCCAGGTTTTTGGCAGCCTGCCATGATATGTATGGCTGGCAGATTGCATTTTTATGACGTGGCATTGTGGAGAGCATTGGGTATCATGTACGAGGGACAGAGCGATGCCCCATTCTTGTTTCTGTGGCCTTGGTGTTATGCTAGAGTCGCAGAAGAGTGTGACGTAGAGTCAAGCTTGGCAGTACATACCATCTTCAGCTGGCGGCCTTGTCAGTGTGTTGGGCGGTGCTTTGTCGGTGTAACCTGTTTTTGAGGGGACTATGGTCGGGATGGGATGACCAGTCAACTGGCATCAGCTAGATCTTTACAGCTTGTCAGAACTCTGGTGTAAGAAAAGTGTCTGATTCTTGCTGGCAAAGAGTTGCAGAGCTTGGCCATTTGTACAGCAAAGTCTCAATGATGCAGGAATTTCTGTCCCTTAGATTGGTCAGGACTCAGGAGCAGGGCTGTTCTTGAACTGAGAGAACCTCTTGTTTGGTCCATGTGGAGTATCTGTTGGAGGAAGATGGTCCCTACACCGTGAGTGGCTCACTGTGTGATGAAGAGGGCCTAGAAGAAGGCATGCCTGTCCTTCAGGAGCCAGCAGAGAGCTAGAAGGATGAGGCAATGCGACTGCAGAGTTGTAGGCTCAGTAGCTGTTTGGTGGCATCATTCAGAATAAACTGTGGCGTGAAATAGAAGGGATGGTTGGGCAACAAGGGCAGATGGTGGTGTGGTAGGATATCAGTTGGGGATTACTAACACGAAGGAGAACAGAGGGACAGCATTAGGACACTAGCTTGCACCTTTTGTGCAGCTGTGTGTGGCATTACGTAGGCATTGGACATGCTCCAGTCTGTGAACGGTCCTCTTCTGGAAGCCATGCTCCTATTACAGATTGTAGGACACACTGCTGATGCTGTCCAGTTTCTTATCGTGACACTGTAGTCACAGCATCCTGGTGCATTCACTGCAAACACCCGAAACGAGTCCCCGGTGGATATTTTATTTTTAATCATTTGTGTTGGGAAGCTAGAAATCACAGTTTTGAGTCCAACTTATTTTAAATGTAAGACAGAGTACACTAAAAACAGAACAGGCTGAGGATGAGCCAGGAAACAGTCCTTTGACAGGACTTTTGTCTTTTAGATGCTCTGAACTCCATTGGCAACATTGCATGATTCGCAACACTTACATTAAATGTCTCTACCCTGATCAGGAATTTGTTGAGGAAAACTGCTCCCCTGTACTTCGGCGCTTGAAGTTGGTGATGAACGTCTACGATATTCTAATCACACTCTTTCAACTTCTTGTTATTCGACCCCATCTGAGTTGACAAAGAGTTTCATCAGTTCCCCTCAGCCCCCTGCTTATAGCCGACAGAGATTCCAATGACAAACGTAAGCAGAAAGGAACTGTAAAGAGCTTCATTAAGGGCACACTACAGATCTGCAGCAGTAAATTCACCATACACAAAAACACCCGCTGCCCAGGGCACCCCCACAGCCCTTCTACAACCAAGATAGCCACTCATACCAGTGTTTAAAATGGCTGTAATTGTATGCAGCCTCCATGGCTTCCCCTGTTCTCACAAGTAAGGACATGTTATTGAGAAGCACTAATGTTATAATGAGTTGTAAAGCCCTTTCGGACAAGTCCCCCAACACAAGAAACAAGTTCACTGCCTGCATGACCGAAGTTGCTAACTTGATGAAAGCCAATTGCCTCAAGCTCAACACCAACAAGACTGAAGTAGTGCTCTTTGGCAAGAACACCTCATTATTGGACTCCAACACACCCATGCCCAGAATCCACACCATGGGCCTCAGAATAATCCTTGACAGCAAACTGGACATGATTGCATAAGTCAATGCAGTCACTGCATCCTGCTTCCACCTCCTCCTGAACATGCTGAGGAAAATCTTTAAATGGCTCCCAGGGAACACTAGAAAAACTGTCACTCATGCCCTAGTTACCAGCAAATCAGACTATGGGAACACCCTCTACTCTATGGTCACCAAGCAGCTCATTAAAAGACTACAAACCAGCCAGAACTTGGCAGCCAGACTCACCCTCAACCTCCCACACAGAACTCACATCACACCACACCTCAGGGAACTACACTGGCTCCCGATACACAAACGCACTCCCTCAATAGTCACATCGACTTCCACCAACCACCCAGTTACCTCAGCTCTGCAGGACTCCTACTCGCACACATCCCACGCATACATAGAATCAGATAAGGTGGATGGGCGTTCTCTTCCTTCACTCATAAAGTGTGGAACGACCTCCTTCTCCACATCAGAGCCTCCTCCTCTCATCTTTAATTCCACAGGAAGCTGAAGACCTGTTTCTTCAAGTAACCAACCTACCATAGGCAGGGTTAGGCACACACACCTGCTCAGCGCCAGGATACACTTGCGGCTGATAGTGAGCTTTAAAAATGCCCATAGCATAACATGATCACCACAAGTGGCCTCATTGTGCTTCGAACAAGCTGCGTCTATATATAAAATAAATAAATAAAATTGGAATTCGGTGGGCACCTTTTCACTTTAAAAAACAAGCATTGGTCAAGCTAATAGGTCACTCCTTTGTGCCTATTGGATTTGCCAATTGATGTAACTATGTTGCAGAGAATCTCAAATACTGTACATGTTTTATAAATAAAAAAAGAAAATTAGCCTGCAAAATGATCAGCCATCATTTTATAGGCACATGCACGAAACAAACTGAGGAGGCATGGTGTGCAAAATAACAATGGACTGGAATGTGGCCCTGAGTAATTACCAGTGGATGGGATTAATTCAAGAATTCCATCCATCACTTTTTTAGGTTTCGCCTGCACTGCTTGTGAAATCTCTTGTAATGAAAAAAAAATCTTAAAAGGGGCTTAGAGCCCGCCCATTACTTATCTTAACTTACCATTGGTTGGCTCCCACATCACTCTTGCTTCCTTTCTTCCTGTTGGCTGAAAGTAGGTATATTATTAATATAATAGTAGTAAAATCAAAAGTCTTGCCTACTGCCAGACCTAAAAACAAATATAAACAACCTTAAGATAATCTAGTCAGGTGACTGAAGAAGAAAGAAGGGAGGACTTTAAGAAGAAGTAAACATGGAAAGGCAAATAAAATAGAAAACAGTATGGTGGGATAGCCATAAAGGAGTACACAGCAACAGAAGAGGTACAGACAGAGAGACAGAATGGAGAAAAAATTAAAGAAAGCAGCAGTGCAAAGGAAGAAAGAACAAAAGAGATAGAGAGAGGAAAAAAAACAGAGACGTAGACCAAGTTCAAGCCTTATGCCAACACACAATACATAAATTTTGAGTAAAGTTCTATATTCATGTCAAGTTCGGCATACATCTGTTCAACGGCTTTTGCTATAGCAGAGACAAAATTTTCGTTTATGAGCTAAAATAGAATAAACATCTTTTGAAAGCACCCCCTCACTTCTTTTCTCTGCACAGAACTACACAAAGCAAGCACAACATTTTATGAAGATCCCTTCCTTGGGGACTAGACTTATGGTCAAATCATAAAAAGCATTTTCAATAAAAAGTGTGACTGAACCAGTGGCGGCTCCTCCATGGGGGCGTGGGGGCGTTGCCCCACTGCTTTGTCGCAGTTCGAGAAGGCAGAAACATAAAATGGTAAAACTACCATTTTATGTTTCTGCTTCTCACACTGCGAGAAAGCAGAAGTGCCTGGAGTGCCTGGTTGTGGGCGGGCGGGTGGGCGGTCCTGCTCGAAGGCAGGGGGGGAGTGGCTTTGCCCACTGTTGTGGGTACTGACTGTTTGGTCGGCCCCCGGGCCGACCAACTCAGTCATGCGCACTCCCTTTTTCTCTATGTAGGCTGCTGCATGCAGCCTGCATAGAGAAAATGGCCCGGCTGGGGCGCTCTCCTGCTGCGCCTCACCAATCACAACGCTGCCATTGCAGCGTTGTGATTGGCTTAGGGTAGGGGAGGGAGGCTGCCTGCTGGCTGCTTCCTGTTCCTGCAGGAGCACGCGGGATCCGATTCCGGCTGCACCATTACATCGGCCAGGCGGCCAGGAGCGGAGGCGGTGCGGTAAGTAACTTAAATTTTTTTTTATTTCCCCCCCACGCCTCCCCCCCTCCCTCCCGCGAGCATGCCGGCCGCGGCTGTGTGCTGGCCCTGCGTGTGTGTGTGGGGGGCAGTTTGAGGCTACACGCGTTAACTACAGCGCGTGGAGTCAATCACTGTAGCTCTGAGGTATTCCTTGAGTGCAGACAAGCTGTGGGTGTAGTACAGTGACTGCGCGTGCAGTGTACAGAACCAGCATGTGCTGAGTGCAGGAACGGTGTTTAAAGAGGCAGTCCGCCCGGCACAGTGACAGCTGGCACAAGGAGAGCCTTGGCGCTAACGGTGATACTTTTCAGGCCACAGTTTATCGAAACAGCCGTCCAAACATTTGGTCACGTATGTACAGCAAGTGTGCTGGGTGACGTCACTGTTTATAGCCGGTCGCAACAGGGTCCGTCTGTGCAGTGACAGTCTATGAAATGACAGCCTGTGGGGTGGCAGCCTGTGACAAGACAGTCAATTAGTGTAGCGGGGTGCTTATTGGCAGACTTTACAGTGACTGTCTGTGTGGTGACAGTCTGTGGCATTACAGCCAATGCAGTCAGTGTCCCTATTGGCAGCCTTTACAGTAACAGTGCGTGGGGTGACAGTCTGTGAAATGACTGTGTAGTGGCAGGCTCAGATGTCAGATAACAGCCCATACAGTCGTAGTGTTTATTTACAATCTCTACAGTGGCCGTGCATGCAGCGACAGGCGGTACAGAGACAGCCTCCGAAGGGGCATTCTGTGCAGTGACAGTTTACAAAATGACAGCCTGTAACATACCAGTTATAGCGTTTATAGGCAGTCTCTACAGTGGGAGTGTAAGTAGTGGATGCCGGTAGAGTGACATCCTGTGCGGTCACATTCTATTAAAATTATGACATCCGGTGTAGTGAGCCTGCGACATGACTGTCAGAACAAGAACACTGTCTACAAGCAGTCTCTAACGTCACAGTCTGTGCAGAGGCGGTCCTTAGTGTGACAGTGTGACACTGTGTTTAGGGACATTCTGTGGAGTGACTATAAATGACAGCCTGTATAGTGCAGCCTGTGACATGCCAGTCAGTGCGGGTACAGTGGTTACAAGCAGTCTCTGATGTCAGTGTGTGCCGTGGCACTGTGCACCTCAATCCAGAGCAGTACCACATTTTGCTTATCCATAGACCTGCAGTCAAGTCTGCCAACCTAACTCTGTTGAGCAGCCCGGGCTCCTTTTCCAAGAGGTATACAGCGATCCCTAAACTGCTCATGCACCCCAGGCATTCTCGGTAGTACCCCTGCTCTCCCTGTAGTCAGCACAGCTCTGGAAAGCCTATCACTTAGCTCTCTTGCACTCTGGCCTTGTCTAAGTCACTTAGACAAGGCCAGAGTGCAAGAGAGCTGTTGGGGGGGGGGGATGAATGAGGAAGGCGTAGAGGTTATGGATCACAGCGAACTATTCCTTTCAATCGAAGCTGAATTAAAGCAAACAGTAAAAGAAAGGAAGGAAAATGAAGGGGCAGAGGTAGTTCATGAGAGTGTTTATCCGGGAGAGAGGTCCCAGAGCGCGGAAAGGCTCTATCATACTGTTGGCTCACAGGGCCCCGTGCGCCTGCCAGCACTGGTGCTGAAGTGTAAAGTAACCGCTCTCAAAATTATGCTCATTTTCAATTTCTTTCTGCCGCATTCAGAAAGTGTCACCTTTCAACCTGTCAGCAGAATGCCTCGCTTGCCTGGCCCTTCAATGTGGTAGGAGCCAAGAGGAGCATGCTGTGCGCACCGACTGTGCCGGATGCACCAGATCAAAGGAAGTGCCAGTCTGCAGAGCCGCTGCCACTCTTTCTGATATACCTGCTAAAGAGCGCGCACTCGCTGTGCGTGACACACAGTCTAAGTGAATATGCAGTGTATTAAACATGCTAAAATTTACTTTCAGTGTTTCAAACGACTATTCCTGACGCACGTGCTAATCAAGGACCCTATATTTAGCATTTCCCTTCTCGGAGCCCTTTATTTGAGTGTTTTTCGTGTGCTCATTCAGGATTTCCATGTGCTGGGCTGTATTTGTTTACTGCACAAGCTGTAGTCTGGTTGATGGAAAGTTAAAAACTTCCAAATTGATATACAATGGACAACAGGGATATTGTACATGATAATCTTTCCGTTTCTTTGAAGAAACTGTGTATGCATGTGTTTGTGTATGTGTGTGTGTTCATATGTGTGTGTTGTGTGTGTGTTTGTGTGTGTGTGTGTGTGTTTGTGTATGTGTGTGTTGTATGTGTGTGTGGGGTTTGCGGTGTGTTAGAGGTGCATTAGATGGCTTTGCTGGACTGTCATCTTGTCCATGCTGTAGGTGTGATAGGTGAGTTTGGTAGGTGTTGTGACATTCAAGAGTAGGGGGTGAGGCTTGCCTTTCTGGGGATATGTGACCTGAAAACTTTCCTCAACAAAGCTGCCTTCTGATCTTCAAGGACAAAATTCCATTAGTGCAGGTTAGTTGGCCGTGTCTTGAGCTCACTGTGGAAGCTCACACCATGTCTTTGTGGTGTGTCCCCTGGCTGACAGTGTATGGGTCACAGAGTGTATGTGAGGGCTTAGTGAGTGAACTTCACAAGCACACCCGCCATTAGTGTATATTGCTCAGAGGTGCGTGGCACTGGCAGGGCCTAGCTTCAGAAACATTTCTATCTACATGTTGTTGTTATATGACATCCCTTTATTAATGTAATAACTGCACTTTCACAATTGCTTTATTAACATTCTTGCTTCTCAAATTTGCTTGAAAATGCACCATTTACCCACTCTTTTTTCAAAATTTTCTCGGGGGGAGAACCCCCCTTAAGATGTTAGGGCTCGCTCGCTGCGCTCGCTCGCCATGGTGCAATCAAACAGAAAGTTTACACCCCACCACTTTCAAATGTCACAAGCCACCACTGGACTGAACCAAACTTTGTGCTAATTCTAGGAAATCCATCACTAAGCATTAGTAAAAGACTAGAGCCACAGAATGGCCACAAACATTGTCCATGGTTTAAACAACAATTTATTCATGAAAAGTAAACAAAACTTAAATATTCTAATTCCAATCTAATTCTAAAACTCTACGTTCTTAACTACATCATTATTTATTCGACCTGGCATCCCTGGTGTGGTCTTCCCCATGACTTTTTGCCTTCCGACCTCCTATCCTGCTGACTTTGTTATTGCTGGCCATAGGACTCTGCAAACTTTGCTCCTGCTGATCAGTTTCAAAGTGCTTGTGCTCGCTCACTAAAACATGATTGGCTTATCCCCGATTGGCAAATTTAATTTGCTTGTAAGCCCCTAGCAAAGTGGCATTACCTGTGCCCAGAGCCTGTAAATCAAATGCTACTAGTGGGCCTGCAGCACTGGTTGTGCCACTTACTTAAGTAGCACTTTAAACATGTCTCAGGCCTGCCATTGCAGTCTGTGTGTGCACAGTTTTAAACTGCCATTTCCACAAGGCAAAATAAACCGTTTGCCAGGCCCGAACCTTCCTTTGTAATACATATAGGTGACCCCTAGGGTAGGCCTTGGACAGCCCAGATGGCAGGGTGCAATGTATGTAAAAAGTAGGACATACATTTTTAAGTTTTACATATCCTGGTATTGAAAAACTCTCAAATTCGTTTTTCACTACTTTAAGGCCTACCTCTCTCATAGGATAACATTGGACTTACCTTCTTACATTTTATAAGTGTAATTTCCAAATGGGACCAAGTAGCCAGTTCATGTTTGGTGTCTTTGGAATTGTAATGAAAAATCCTAACTTATGGTCAAGTCGGATTTAAAATTACAATTTTGAAAATGCCACTTTTAGAAAGTTGCCATTTTTCTGCCTTAGTCACTTGGTGCCTTCAGCCTATCTGTGGGTTACATGATTGGGTGTAGTTGACAGTTGGGCTTTGTGTAGTCCTTCTAGCAACGCAATGGGAAGTTTAGGTGTGCCTGGTTGGGCCCTCACTGGCAGGATGGGAGGAAGGAGCTGGACCTAGCCCTACTTACACTTGAATAGGCTGTGTCCTGTCTCCACACAACAGGCTGCATACTCCCTGTAGTTAGTCTGGTGCCAGGGCCAGGAAGACAGGGCATCTGTGAATTTCAAAGACCTGGCTCTAAAAGCTTCTCCCCACTTCAATGGCACAACTGGTCACATATACTGGACCTCAGACAACACCACTTCAGTAAACTTCTGGAACTGTGGATACTCTCCCAAGAAGAAGGACTGATATGCTGCTGAAAGGACGGCCACTCTGCTCGACTGCTGCTCTGAAGAACCACTGCCCTTCTCTGCTGACCTACTGCCCTCTTGCCTTGGTGAAAAGGACTGGAACTGCATCTCTTGAACCCAGAATCCAGAATGACTTCAAGGACTAGTTGTCTGGCCTCTTGATCTGAAGCCTTAGGGACACAACAGGCTTCTAACAACCTTACACCTGCAACTGGACTCTGCCATCTGTGAGACTACTCTGCTAAGTTGTGCCATACCAGTCCTGGATCCTTGGAAGTGGGGTTAAAGTGCTCTGTCAGCCTCTGTTGATCCAGTGTAACCGACACATCTCCACTGCTGCACAGCGCAAACCTGAACATAAACGACGCATCACTGCTGCTGCGTGGATTGGACCTGTCACAAAGACTTGCATTGCTGCCGCAGCCCCTTCGGAACTACCACTGCGTGATTCATTCTCGGTGCAGACCTGTTGGACTTGGCCCTTTTTGCAGGGTCATCCCTGAACTTTTTGCCTTCCTCCTAGTATTTTTTCTGACCTGGTGTTGGTGGTTTTAGGACTCTGGGCACTGTATCACTGCTGTCCAGTGTAAAGTGCATGTGCTCTCTATGGTAAAACGTGGTAAGATTGGTCTACACCTGTGTGGCGTATTTAATTTACCTATCAGTCCCCAGTAATGTGGTATCTCATATACCCGGGGCCAGTAAATTAAATGCTGCTGGTGGGCTTTCGACAAAAAACAACAATATCTCAATTGGTATCTTTAGGGGAGTCAGTTAAACCAGTATGTAAAATACATTACGAGGAAGGAATGAGGAGACTCACGACAAGTTTTTCAAATGTGCACATAGCATCATATATTTAGGTTCAAAGTTTAGAAACGGTACAGTTGTATCAGCACTGTAGGCATGGAATGCATAAGCAGCCCAAATTGGACTTGGTGCACAAATGTGCTCGTGACACATATAAGTGGCGACGCAAGTGACAAAGTGAAAACAGCGAAAGGCGCGCGGTGACACAAATGTAAAATTATATACAAGTGACTGTGTGGTTCAGCACGAAATAATTTACAATGGTTGCGTGGGAATCGATTGAGCAATTTAGATTGAACCACACGGAGTTGGGGCGCCGTCAATTGCGCTGAGGAGTCAACGACGTTTCGATCCTATGGAATCAGGATCATCTTCAGGACGGGGCTGCTGTTTAAGTAGTGCTGGGGGTCAGGCTGGTGGAGGTAGCCCGAGTTAGGGGGGCTGGTTGAGGTGAAGGCGTGGCGAGTGGTCACCAGGGGGTCGTGGAGCTGGAGGCTGAGTAGGACACGATCCCGTGTCCTCACTAGAAGGCTGGAGTCAATCCGGCGTGGTGAGATGAACAGAGCATGGCGTGGAGGGTTCTGCGCGAGTCGGTCTAGGTGGGGGCCAAGGGGAGCCGCAGTGACGGGCAACTAGAATGTTCGCCCGGGGCACCGTAACTGAGAAGGTGGCGTGCACGGCACCGGGGGCCGGCGGGTCAGGAAGCCTCTGTGTAACTCTAAGAGGTGATGACGGTTCTTAGTTTCGATAGATGCGGAGTGAATCTGTTCAGATGGGGCGGCGCTTTTGTTAACTGTGACCGTTGACTGTTGACTGTGACCGTTAACCACCACGATCGTGTCCGGTAACCGGACACAATCGTGGTGGTTAACGGCTGACAGAAGCGCCGCCCCATCCGAACGGATTCACTCTGCATCTATCGAAACTAAGAACCAGCATCACCTCTTAGAGTTACACAGAGCCTTCCTGACCCGCCGGCCCCGGGTGCCGTGCACGCCGCCTTCTCAGTTACGGCGCCCCAGCCGAACATTCTAGTGCCCGTCACTGCGGCTCCCCTTGGCCCCTGCCTAGACCGACTCGCGCAGAACCCTCCACGCCACGCTCTGCTCATCTCACCACGCCGGATTGACTCCAGCCTTCTAGTGAGGACACAGGATCGTGTCCTACTCAGCCTCCAGCTCCACGACCCCCTGGTGACCGCACCTTCACCTCAACCAGCCCCCCTAACTCCGGCTACCTCCACCAGCCTGACCCCCAGCACTACTTAAACAGCAGCCCCGTCCTGAAGATGATCCTGATTCCATAGGATCGAAACGTCGTTGACTCCTCAGCGGAATTGACGGCGCCCCAACTCCGTGTGGTTCAATCTAAATCGCTCAATCGATTCCCACGCAACCATTGTAAATTATTTCGTGCTGAACCACACAGTCACTTGTATATAATTTCACATTTGTGTCACAGCGCGCCTTTCGCTGTTTTCACTTTGTCACTTGCGTCGCCACTTATATGTGTCACGAGCACATTTGTGCACCAAGTCCAATTTGGGCTGCTTATGCATTCCATGCCTACAGTGCTGATACAACTGTACCATTTCTAAACTTTGAACCTAAATATATGATGCTATGTGCACATTTGAAAAACTTGTCGTGAGTCTCCCTCATTCCTTCCTCGTAATGTATTTTACATACTGGTTTAACTGACTCCCATAATGATACCAATTGAGATGTTGTTTTTTGTCGTATACTTACCCAGATCTCAATTTGGTTTATGGGTCATACTCCTGTGGTTTTTTCTAAGCTGGTGGGCTTACAGCGCTGTTTGCGCCACCCACCAAAGTAGCCTTTCAAACCTGTCTCAGGCCTCTGCCATTGCAGGTCCTGCGCGCGCAGTTTACTGCCGCTGTGACATGGCACATAAAGTGGTTGCCACGTCTGTGACTCCCCTTTTACTACATATCAGTCACCCCTAAGTTAGGCCCTAGCTAGCCCTATGGGCAGGGTGCAATGTAGGTAAAAGGTAGGACATGTGCCTTAACTGTGTGGCATGTCCTGGTAGTGACAAACAGCCATTTTGGTTTCTCACTACTGTGAGACTGCCCTCTCATAGGAATGCATTGGTGATTCCCTGACAAGTGCTTCAGTGGTAATTCCTGATCTGAGAGGAGTAGAGTGGTCAAGTTTGGTATGTTTGGAATATTGATAATACATGCTGCGTAATGGTGCTCGCAGATTTATTATCACTATTTTAGAAATGCCACTTTTAGAAGTGGGCATTTCTGTGTGCTATGTGTCTTTGTGCCTGCCTGTTGTGTATTGCATGTCTGGCTCTGGAGTGACAGGGGCTGGGGAGGTGCAGTGGCTCCAGAGGGGCTGGGTGAGTCAGCACTAGGCTGAATAGGCCAATCTGCATTTGGAGTGGTGGGAGGAGTAGCACCTGGGCCTGAATCGGACAGAGCCTACCTCACACAATGCTGACTCCGCCCCCCTGTGGTGTGTCTGGTGCCAGGACCTACACTGACAAAGGAGGGTGTTGTGCACATGTATAGGTGCCCCCAGAACCGGTTTGAACTGGGTCCCCAAGCCCTGTGCCAGGGCAGAACAAAAAACTTAGGGTGTATAAATATTGGGGCTGTGACCCCATGTAAAGGGTTGTTGGTGCTACTGGGTGCTTACTTGAAGCCTGCGGCCGGCAGGCTGCTGGACTGGCAAAAGGAACCGCCACTGGGGATTGACCTGCTGTCTGCTGGGAGGGGGAACTTCAAGGACTCCCCCTCTGCTGAGAGACCCGGTGTGCTGGCCTGCCCGTGCCCAGCGCTGTGTACTTTTGGGATCCAGCGCGTGGTGAGCCCTAGAAATTTGCCCTGCTCCTTCCCCTGCTGCCCATCTTTTTATTTGGGGGAAAAGAGCTTGCAGAGCCTTCTGGTGGCTAAAATGAAAGCGCAAGGTGAGCGCTCTCACTTGTGTTGGACCAAGTGCCCTGAGCAGCATGTGGCCATGCAGCGTGTGAAAAGCTGCACCATCTGAGCCATACATCGCAGAGACTTCGCTCCGTAAATGGTGAACGGGAGCGGCTGTGCCGGGATCCCGTGAATCGCCGCAAAACCGGAAGTCAGGCGAGGAGAGCCTGACTTGGGGCGTGGCCGGGCAGAGGAAGCCAGGTGGAGGTGCAGCCTGGTTGTGGGCGAGGCTCCCGTGGTTGCGAGGAGAGCCCTGCGTGCTGCCTGAACCGACCGGAGATCGAGACCAGCAGTCAGAGGAAGGACCGGAGCCTCGCGGGCTGCCCTTGGAAGACTTTGCGCCTTTGTTCTTCCGTAGCACGCCGTCTCCAGCTGAAGAAACCAGAGAGAAGCCCCAGTGAGTGGGGCTTGGGAGGCACACTGTTAGTGCCCGCTTGTTCACATTTGCCTACGTGCAGAGCATCTGCCCCGGGTGGCAGTGGGCATCTGCCCCCTACGAGAGTCATAGCATCGGGGGCATTCGTTTGAGGAGACCAGGGTGAGTTGCACCCCTGCCCCCCCTCGCATTACAGGCATTGCTCTTGCTGCAACTGCAGCCAAGGGGCTAGCGGAAGCCTTGTGAAGGGGCACAGAGTTGGGAAAGCCCTCACTTGGAAAGGGGCATTGCGGGGCGAGCCCAGGACAGGGCCCCCGCTTGAAAGTGTCCTGATTTGGGGACGACCCCACTGGTTGGTAACACACCTATTGAGGGGCTGAGGCTCCCAATGGGAGCGCAGTAATGATGGGACCCTGATTTATTTATAATACGTGGTACTTGTGTCCTACTGTAAGGTGTTTGCCTAGTGTGTGCCCTTTGAGAGCGGGTACTTTGGTGCACTATTTCTAATGATGATATGCATAACGCGCTATGCTGAGTACCCATGTTTGCTGTGATAGTGATGCGCTGCACTACTGCTGATTATGTTTCACCTAATAAGCGGTACCAGGTGATGTTAGGATGTATGCCTAATGTGTTCATGCTAAATGCAATATTGCCAGTAGTTACTGGTTGTTCTCACTAATTGTGATATATTGGTTATGACAGTGGCCCAATTGGCCCTGTAGTGTATATAATCCACTGTAAAAGTGATACCTAGTACATATGTACAGTGTACATATGTGATTATGCTCTGAAGTGTTTTATGAGTAATAAAAATGCTATTTTTTTATATAAGCTTGTGTGGAGTTTCTTTTGTGGTGTGCCTAGTGTGTCGCTGCTGTGTGTGTGTGTTGCGCAAACGCTTTACACATTACCTCTGGGATAAGCCTGACTGCTCGTGCCAAGCTAGCAAGGGGGTGAGCAGGGGTTATCTTCAGTGTGCAACTCCCTTGCCCTGACTAGAGTGGTGGTTTCTGCCTGGCTTAGGCGCTTGCCCTAGCCAACCAGAAATCCCATTTCTAACAAGACCCTAGCATGCCTTGTAAACGGCAGCCTCGACAACGGTGCATCGCACCCTCACAACTCTTCGGAACCAACGAATCACCCTAACTGTGCGCTGCATTCTCGATGCAGGACTTTGCATCACACACCCTATATGCAGGATCCTCTACAATGATGCAGGCAATCGCATTGCAGCCTAGCCACATCTCGGAATCGATGGATCACTTTGACCTCGCAAGGCATCTTCGACGCGAATCCTCTCAATGCTTGGCAAACCGGGATTTAAGGGAACACTGTTCAGCAGGCCTAACTGGTTACCTGTAGCCAGCCTGCACTCCATTGCAGTCGGCCTAAACTTGGGACTTTTTCCCGGTCCAGCATGACCAGATATTCACAGCAGGCGCTTTGTGCTCTTTGGCTCTATTTTCATTAAAATCTTTAAACTTGACTATCTCAGGGTCTACTGATTACATTTTTGTCATTTTGGTCTTGCTTTGTTCATTAGAGAAAGTTCTATTTTCCTAACTTGGTGTGAGATCCTCTTTGTGTGTTGTTTTCACGCTATTACTGTTTGAAGTGTTGCACAAATACTTTACATATTGCCTCTAAGTTAAGTCTGACTGCTGTGTGCCAGGCTACCAGAGGGCTGAGCACAGGTTGATTTAGGGTTGGCTTGTGCCACACCCTGACAAGGATTGTGGTTGCTGCTTGACCAGGGCTCAGACACCGGTCAATCAACAACCCATTTTCTTACATTATGAATTTGTATCTTTGTTTGCTGCAGACAACCAAATCATACAGTCCAGTGTTTCACTTACTATTTTCAGTAAACAGTTCCCTGTTTTAAAAACACCTTTTTCAAGCTAACAACCCGCAAATTATCCATGTAATGTAAAAAATCCACAATTGGTAAGCTTGATTGACTACTTGGTTTCTTCATCACACTTCCAACTTTGGAAGCTCCCTAATGCTCTTTCAGCACATATACTCCTTCCAAATACCCCATTACTTCCAACCTTGGAAGGTCCCTGATGTCCTTTTGGTTTTGCCCTTTTTTGTCCCTTCTCTAAACACACAATCCTTTATTTCAGAATTGATTGTATTCACACAGGCCGTATGCACCATTATACAGGTGCAGCTTTTGACGCACCGCATTGTGAGCATATTCAACTGACTCCTAGGTTGAATTGCCCCCCTGGAGTTACTTGATTGGCAATTGGATTCCTTCCATCCAGTTCATTATCATTGCAAATGTAACTTCCCTCACTACCTAATCCTTTTCCTTTTCTGTATCCTATTCTTATTTTCAACTTTGTCTCCAATATACAGCACCTACTGAATAATTGTGTAATCCCGTCCTGATGATGACCTGAATCCTTACTGGTGGAAAAACCGTTGACTACTCAGCATACTTTTGGCTCCCTTGGTTCCTTGGTTCCTAACATGTACTCAATCAATTGTTTTCTCACTGCCCATGTTTTGTATCCATTTTAAAATATTGCACCATTTCTGCTGTTTATTTCACTTTATTGCGTGTCTCACCTGCACGTTCATCTTCACACAAGCACTTTGTGTGCACTGTACTTTTGTATTACACTTGCATATAATGTAATAGTGCTGACATAACTAATACATACTCAGTAGCAGCTGTTACCGGACCCGGTTGGTGGGGCGGAGGCAGGGGTTGGGGGGACGAAAAAAGTTTTAAAAAAACAAAAAACCCTTACCTGTAACGGCTGGCTGGCCGCCGCCTCTCTTCTATCCTCTTCTTCCTAACTCCAGTCCCGCAGCAGGACGCAGGAAGCAGGCGGAAGCACCCGGCTCCCAGCCTCCCGATAGCCAATCACAATGCTGCAATGCAGCACTGTGATTGGTCTGAGCACCGTGGATCGACTCTCAGACAGGAAATGGGGGCCTGGGCATGTTCTCCTCGCAGGCTGTAATGCAGCCTGCATGGAGTAGATGCAAAGTGTGCATGAATGTTTGGCCGGCCCAAGAGGGTCAGCCAAACATTCATGTGCACTTTGGGGTGGGAAAACCACTCCTCCCCTGCTCCTCTGTCGTCGGAGCAGCCCCGCCCCAAACGCAAAGCTGCAGCAGACAGAAACATAAAATTATAATAACGCGAGTTATTATCATTTTATGTTTCCTTTACTTCACTGCTGCAAAGCAGTGGGGCGACGCTCCATCGCCTTAGCAGAGGAGCCGCCAATGTACATACTGTAATGAGAGAGTTCAATACATACAGCACTTGTCAACTCTGTTGTTGTTTTCCTGCTTCTGTTCTTTCGTAATTGATTTTGCACCCTATCAAGTTGTCTTCTATAAGTATTACCTTTTGAGACGTTGTTTGTTACGAATATATGAACTAGTCACTATGCACACGTATGAAAGCTTGGCAACCAGGCCAGTTCTATCTATCTATCTATCTATCTATCTATCTATCTATCTATCTATCTATCTATCTATCTATCTATCTATCTATCTATCTATCTATACAACCCTCCCTATCTGTCTATGCAAGTCTCTCTATTTTACCCATCTGTCCAACCATCTCTATTTGTAATAAAGGTGTTACACCTGGCACCATTGGCATGGGTCTCCCTTCCATTTTTTGCTTTGCCTCCTGTGTTTTTGCTGTGTGCTGGCCTCCGTTTTGCTGGTCTAGATGCTTTGAGCACTTTGCCACTGCTGTTCAGTGCCAAAGTGCAACTGCTTCCTTTGTAAATTACTGCTATGGATTGGTGTTTCCATGATTGGCTATTTGATTTACTAGTCAGTCCCTAGTACAGTGCACAGTGTGTGCCCGGGGCCTGTAAATCAAATGCTGCAGGTGGGCTTGCAGCTAACCCTAGGCGTGAACTCCGCTCCGCTCGGGGAGTTTGGGGAGTTTTCCGCACTTCGCGTTCCAAAAAACTCCGCTTCGCATTGCTGAGCAGAGTTTTTTTCCTCGCTCGCGTTCGTCAACGTCATGTTGGCGAATGCGAATGAGAAAAATCCACCTCCCGCCAAGATTTTTCCTCGTTTGCGATCGCCAACATCAAGTTGGTGGGTGCGAGCGTGGAAAATCAACCTCCCGGCGAGATTTCTCAATACGGGAGGGTCAGATTTCTCATTGCGAGTGGTCGCGTATGCTCGCGACCACTCGCGTGGAGAAACTGTCCATTCGCGTTGAGAAAGCTGCAGCTCGAGTAAAAATCTACTCGAGTGGCAGAAAGGAAAGCAGCGCCCGCTTGCGTTGTGCATGGTGCCGTTCGTGATGATTGCACAGTGCGGACAAGCATCCGGCACCGCAAATCACCACGAATGGCATTTTCCTATCGCACTCCGCTGCTTGCGGAGCTCCGCGTAGCGTGGCGGAGTTATTTTTCCACTTCGCGGACTTCCGCATAGCGGAACTCCGCAAACTCCGCCCAGGGTTTCTTGCAGCACTGATTGTGCCACCCACAGAAGCAGCCTGTAAATGTAACTCTGGCCTGTCATTGCAGAGCCTGTGTGCAGTCTGGTACTGCCATGTCGACTTGGCAAGTGCACCCACTTGCTAGGCCCTAACCTTCCCTTTTCTTACATATCAGTTACCCCTAAGGTAGGCCCAAGGTACCCCTGTGGGCAGGGTGCAGTATATGTGAAAGGTAGGACATGCCCTGGTGTGTGTGGCATGACCTGATAGTGAATTACTGCCAATTTCGTTTTTCACTATTGCACGCTTACCTGTTCCCATGGGACAGAATGGGGAGTTTGTTTATTGCATCTTATAAACATAACTACCCCTGGGAACAAGGTACGAAAAGAAAGTTTGATATGCCTGAACTTAGAATGTTACAATTCATCTTTTAGTGAGAGTGATTTTTACATTCTGTCTTTGAAAATACCACTTTTAGAAAGTAGGAATTTTCTTGCCTAACCATCCAGTGTGCCTCTGCTGGGTTTGTGTATTGCATGTCTGGCTTTTGGATGACAGGGGTTGGAGAGGGGCAGTGGCTCCAGAAGTCTGATGGGTCAGGGCTGGGCTAAATAGACCTGGGCTGCATTTAGAGTAGGGGGAAGAGATTTCTTTTCACCTGCATGGGCCTGGTCTGCCTTCAACAATGCTGTCTCCACCTCCTGCCAGGAAGCTGCACCAGTGAGGACAGAACTAGTTTTGGCTGGGTACAGATACTCTCTGTCTTCAGAGACCAAAGGATTTTTGTGTATAAAAAGAGGGTCCAGACCCCAGACTTTTAGATCACTTCTGGGAATCAAGAGGAACCTTTGCCAAGGAGAAGAGCTGGAGAAGCTGAGGAGGAATACTGCCCCTGTGCTGTTTGCTGTCTGGGGTTGGCCTGCAGTGGCTACTTGCTGCCAAGGAAAGGAGAAAAGGACTTTGCTGTTTGCTTTATCACCTGATTGAAAGAAGATCTCCAAGGGCTTGAAACTGAGCTTGCCTCCTGTTCTGAAGTCGCAGGGACACAAAGACTTCACCACCAGCTCCCCTGAATTTCCTTGCTGGGAATTCTAACCTGCAGAGAGGTGCCTGCTGCTGTTCTGGACCTCTAGAGACTGTTTGCTGCTGGGAGCTGGTAAAGCAGCGCAACATCAAAGAAGCGAGACGCATCCGCACCTGTTTCCGATGCATCGCGGAAGAAACCGTCGCAGCGCCTGCCGCAGCTCGAGAAATCGCTGCATCGAGTGTACCGATCACTGAAGTCTGAGATCATCGCACCAAGTTCGACGCAAGGCCTGCTGTGCAGCTGCACGAGTTCACGCATCTTCACCGGATCGTCACTTCGAGGCGCCAAGTCTGTCGCATCGTTGGGGGGCGCAGTAAGAAACTGACGCATCACCTCCCCACGCAGTAAGAAACCGACGCATCACCCCCTCTTTGGTAAGGAACCGACGCATCACCTCCCCTGCGCTGTAGTAAGGAACCAACGCATCACCTCCCCCGAAGCAAGGAACCGACGCATCACCTTCCCTGAGTGTAAGGAACAGACGCATCACCTTCCCTGCAGCCCGTTTTGTTTGCTTGCGTGATGCATCCCAGGTACTTTGTGAGAAAAGTGTTGCATCTGCAATTTGCTTGAACTGAGCTATTTCTACCATCTGAAAGTCATATTTTTATTACTGTATTGTGGATTTTTGCCGTTTGGTCTTGTTTTGGTTTAGATAAAGATTTCTTATTTTTCTAAACTGGTGTGGTGTCCATTTGTAGTGTTTTCACTGCATTACTGTATGTGTTCACAAATGCTTTGCACACTGCCTCTGAGATAAGCCTGTCTGCTCGTGCCAAGCTACCAAGGGGGTGAGCAGGGGTTATTTTAGAAGTGTATCCCCCTTACCCTGACTAGAAGCAAGGGTCCCTATTTGGACAAAGGTGCCTACATCTGCCAACTAGAGACCCCCTTTTCTAACATTGGTGGTCAGCGATGAGGATCTGGACTTGCATTTGCGTCTTATATACAGTGATTGGTGTACACTACTAGTATAGTGCAAACCATTACGCAACCACGTACATTTGGTAGAGTTTTTTTTCCTTGGAATTTTTTGCATCTTGAGAACTGCATATATTCACCATGAGCAAACCAGCATCTGTGGATATTGAATTTGAAGTAGGAGAGGGTTGATACCTACACTGTGCCAAACTTAAGGCTGTCTGCAAAAAAATTTAAATCTCTGTGAGAGGCCTCACCAGAAAGGAGGAATACCAAAAGGCGCTGAGGGCCTTGTTGGAATCAAGGAATGCCAGTGAGCATACCGAAGAGCCTATGGTGGAGGGAGAGAATTTAGATGGGCAGCAGGAGGGGCTGTTGGGCCTCACTGGGGGGAAGTTGCCTTCCAGGGTGGGTAGCAGTGTGTCTTCAAAGGGTCTGTCTCCAGAGGAGTTGGAGGAAAGGGAGAGAAGCAGAGTACATGAATTGGAGCTTGCTAAGCTCAAGCTGGGGAGCCAGGGTGACATAGAGAATAAGAACTTGGAGTTGGAGAGCAAGAAATTGGCCATGGAGGAGAAAAAGATGCATTTAGAGCATAAGAGAGGGTTGAGGGAGTTGGAGCTGAAAGCAAAGAGTTTAGAGATCAATCCCTCTGGTGGCAGCACACCGTCAGTGCCTGGAGAAGGAAAGGTGTACATTCCCAAAGATGTTATTAAGGATTTCATGAAGCATGAGGACATTGGGCAGTGGTTCAAGGCCTATGAAGTAGCGATGAGGTCCCACCAGCTCCCTGAGAGAGATTGGGGAGCGGTGTTGTGGGGCAGCTTCATCATTGAAGGAAGGGAGACATTGCTAGCTTTGCGCACTGAGGATCAGATGTCCTATGCCCCAATGAAGGAAGCCTTGATAGCCAGGTATGGGTTGACCCCAGAGCTGTATAGGCAGAAATTTAAAAACTGCAAGAAGTTGGAGTCAAGTACCTGGGTGGAGTATGTGTCCTATTTTTGCAGAGTACTGGATGGTTGGGTGAAGGGTAGCAAAGTGAATGATTTGCAGGGCCCTATGATTTGGTTGCATGGGAGCATTTGTCAGATAATTGTTTTCCAGAGCTATGCCAGCACTTGATTGACAGTAAGCTGACTGATCCCAGAAAGCTTGCTGTGGAGGCGGACTGCTGGGTCAGCACCAGGGTCCAAAAAGGTTGTGTGGGAGACTCCGCCAAAGGTGGGCAGGGTCCCCAGCAGAAGACTGGGGGGGACAAGGGTAAATAGAAGGAATTCCAAAAAGGGCCCCAAAGTAATCCCCAAGGGAACCAAGGTAAGGGTTCCCAGCCTCCCACTGAGAAGAAGCCATGGATCCCGACAGGTAAGCCTGTTCAGAGGGGTTCCAAGGCATGTTATGGTTGTGGTCAGGTGGGCCACTTCCAAGGGGATCCTAGGAGTTCCAAAAAGGTTACCACCGCATCCACTGGTGCACCGCCCCAGGAAATGGCTAGTGTAGCCTTGGGGGAGGAGTCGGGTGTCCAGGAGGGGTGGGGTCCCGCAGAAATGTCCCTGGTCTCTTTAGGAGACATTGAGATGGTCCCAAGAGCTCATCTGCCTGATAACACTAAAATGTACAGGCAGTGGGTGACCATCAATGGCCAGAGTGTGGAGGATCTGAGAGACACCGGAGCCAGTGTGACAGCTGTCAGTTGTCGGCTGGTGTCTGAAGAGCAGGTAGACCCCAACGCATTCTACCCGGTAGTTGCCGCTGACAATTCAGAGTGCCTCTGCAAAGTGGCACAGGTTCCCTTTGAGTGGGGGGGTCTCAGGTACCTTGAAAGTAGCTGTGAGGCCAGCCATGCCTGTTGACTGTCTGCTAGGCAATGATTTGGAGAGCTCCCCTTGGGCAAAGGTGGAGCGGGGGTCTCATTTAGAGATGTTAAGTCTGCCTGAGTGGGCGTGTGTGACCACTCGGTCCATGGCAGCCGGTGAGGGCATTGAAGAGGACCTGGAGCCTGAAGGAGTGGCCCAGGTGCCTGCCAGAAAGAGAAGAGGCAGGGGGCGTGGGAAACTGGCCTCCGAAGTTCCCACGGTCCAGGAGGAGGCAAACCTTGAGGGGGATGCCCTAGAGCCTACAGGGGAACAAGTGGCTGAACTGGGGGACCTGCCTGAGCTGACCCAATGGCAGCAGGAAGGAGGCCCCTCCAGGGAAGAATTCTGCGAGGAGCAGCAGAAGTGCCCTTCTCTCATTGATTTGCGGCAGCAGGCCGCAAACCAAGCAGCAGGTGATCAGTCCGGATCACATTAGATATACTGGGAGAATGGTCTCCTGTATAGCGAGCCTAAGGTTGCTGAGCCTGGGTCAGCCCGTGCGCTAGTGGTACCCCAGCGCTTCAGAGCCTTCCTACTAGGTCTGGCTCATGATGTGCCTTTGGCAGGACATTTGGAAAGACCTTTGAAAGGCTTGTCACCCACTTTTACTGGCCCCAGATGCGCAAGCACTCTGATACTCATTGAAGGTCTTGCCAGACTTACCAGGCAAGTGGCAAGAGTGGGAGGAAGTGTAAGGCTCCTCTCCAACCTTTCCCTGTGGTCAGCACCCCTTTGAGAGGGTGGGTATTGACATTGTGGGGCCTCTGGATCCCAAGACAGCCATGGGCAACAGGTTCATCCTGGTCTTGGTGAACCATGCCACCCGGTACCTGGTAGCCATCCCTCTCAGGACTGTGATGGCCACCGTGGTGTGTCATGCGTTGATGGGGATTTTCTCCCGTGTGGGGTTCCCCAGAGAGGTGGTGTCCGGCCGTGGTACCAACTTCATATCGAAGTATATGAAGTCCCTGTGGCAGGAGTGCGGTGTTACATACAAGTTCACCACTCTTTACCACCCCCAAGTTAATGGGCTGGTTGAGAGATTCAACCGGACCCTGAAGGGCATGATTATGGGTCTTGGTGAACCCATGAGGCGTAAGTGGGACTTCCTCTTACCATGCCTTTTATTTGCTTACAGAGAGGTGCCCCAGAAGTCCTTAAGGTTCAGTCCCTTTGAGCTGCTGTACGGCCATCCTGTAAGAGGACCTCTGAGTCTGGTGAAAGAAGGCTGGGAGAAAGCTCCCAGTAAACCTCCCCAGGATGTATATAGCTACATGCTGGCCTTCAGAAACCAGACTAAGTGCTTCAGACAACTCGCTCAGGCGAATCTGGAAGCCAGCCAGGTGGAGATGAAACGGTGGTATGATCAGAATGCCACTCTGATCGAGTTTCAGTCTGGACAAAAAGTATGGGCCATGGCCCCAGTGGAGCCTTGGGCGCTCCAGGATAAGTGGACCGGACTGTTTGAGGTGGTGGAGCTCAAGAGTAACGTCACCTACTTGGTGGACTTGCAGTCTCCTAAGAACCCTTTGCGGGTCCTGCATGTGAACCGCCTGAAGCCCCACTTGGAGAGGTCCGAAGTGGGCATGCTCCTAGCAACAGATGCTGGAATGGAAGAGGGGACTGAGCCTCTTCCTGACCTCCTGTCTGCAAAAGAGCACGATGGGTCAGTGGACGGTGTATCACTCTCCCCCGCCCTGACTCCTGAACAGCAGAGTGACTGTCGGCAACTGTTGGGACAGTTTGCTGCTCTGTTCTCCCTGACCCCTGGTCTCACTCAGTGGTGTGTCCATGATGTTGACACTGGGGACAGTCCCCCGGTAAAGCACAAAATTGACAGAGTGACTGACAGGGTCAAGGCTTGCATCAAGGAGGAGGTCTCCAAGATGTTAGAGCTAGGGGTGATTGAGCCCTCAAACAGCCCTTGGGCCAGCCCAGTGGTCTTGGTCCCAAAGGCTACCGCACCCGGTGCCACACCAGAACTCTGGTTCTGTGTGGACTACCGAGGGCTCAATTTGGTCACCAGGACTGATGCGCACCCCATCCCCAGAGCTGATGAGCTCATCGATCAGTTGGGAGCTGCCCGGTACCTCAGCACGTTTGACTTAACATCTGGGTACAGGCAGATTGCCTTAACTGCGGGGGCAAAAGAGACGTCAGCATTCTCAATGCCAGAGGGGCACTACCAATTCCGGGTGATGCCCTTTGGGTTGAAGAATGCCCCTGCCACCTTTCAGAGGTTGGTCAACCAGGTGTTGGCTGGACTGGAAGAATTCAGTGCCGCCTACCTGGATGACATTGCTATGTTCAGTGCCACTTGGGAGGGACATCTGCACCACCTCTGGGAAGTGTTGAAGGCTCTGCAGAGGGCAGGCCTCATGATCAAGGTGAGTAAGTGCCAGATCGAGCAGGGTTCTGTGGTGTACTTGGGACACCAGGTAGGGAGCGGCCAGGTGGTGCCCCTACAGCCTAATATTGATGTCATTCTGGCTTGGGAACCCCCCAAGACCCAGATAGAGGTGAGAGGCTTTTTAGGACTCACAGAGTATTACAGGAGATTTGTCAAGGGGTATGGAACCATGGTTGACCCCTTGACAGAGCTGACTTTCAGGAAGCAGCCCAAGAAAGTGAACTGGACTGACGCCTGCCAGAAAGCTTTTGATGCCCTGAAATCAGCCATGTGCACAGCGCCCGTGCTTAAGGCATCTAACTTCTCAGAAGAGTTCATTGTGCAGAAAGGTGCTTCAGAGCATGGTGTGGGGGCTGTGCTCGCACAGCTGAATGAAGAGTGCCTAGACCAACCTGTAGCCTTCATTAGTAGGAGGTTACTTCCACGGGAACAGAGGTGGAGTGCGATTGAGCGTGAGGCATTTGCTGTGCTCTGGGCACTGAAGAAGCTGAGGCCCTACTTGTTTGGGACTCACTTCCGGGTTCAGACCGACCACAGGCCCCTCATATGGTTGATGCAAATGAGGGGTGAGAATCCAAAGCTGTTGAGGTGGTCCATTTCCCTACAGGTGATGGACTTCGTGGTGGACCACCGCCCTGGTATAGAACACGCAAATGCTGATGGTCTGTCCAGATGTTTCCGCCTTAGTGAAGAGAACTCACAAGAGGGTGGGTAGTTCTCCCCACATTTCAGCTGGAGGGGACACGTGTTAGACCTGGCACCATTGGTGTGGGTCTCCCTTCCATTTTTTGCTTTGCCTCCTGTGTTTTTGCTGTGTGCTGGACTCCGTTTTGCTGGTCTAGATGCTTTGGGCACTTTGCCACTGCTGTTCAGTGTCAAAGTGCAAGTGCTCCCTTTGTAAATTACTGCTATTGATTGGTGTTTCCATGATTGGCTATTTGATTTACTAGTCAGTCCCTAGTACAGTGCACCATGTGTGCCCGGAACCTGTAAATCAAATGCTGCTGGTGGGCTTGCAGCACTGATTGTGCCACCCACAGAAGCAGCCTGTAAATGTAACTCTGGCCTGCCATTGCAGAGCCTGTGTGCAGTCTGGTACTGCCATGTCGACTTGGCAAGTGCACCCACTTGCCAAGCCCTAACCTTCCCTTTTCTTACATATCAGTCACCCCTAAATAGGCCCAAGGTACCCCTGTGGGCAGGGTGCAGTGTATGTGAAAGGTGTGTGTGGCATGACCTGATAGTGAATTACTGCCAATTTCGTTTTTCACTATTGCAAGGTTACCTGTTCCCATAGGACAGAATGGAGAGTTTGTTTATAACATCTTATAAACATAACTACCCCTGGGAACAAGGTAGGAAAATAAAGTTTGATATGCCTGAACTCAGAATGTTACAATGCATCTTTTAGTGAGGGTGATTTTTACATTCTGTGTTTGAAAATACCACTTTTAGAAAGTAGGAATTTTCTTGCCTAACCATCCAGTGTGTCTCTGCTGGGTTTGTGTATTGCTGTCTGGCTTTTGGATGACAGGGGCTGGAGAAGGGCAGTGGCTCCAGAAGTCTGATGAGTCAGGGCTGGGCTGAATAGACCTGGGCTGCATTTAGAGTAGGGGGAGGAGATTTCTTTTCACCTGCATGGGCCTGGTCTTCCTTCAACAATGCCGTCTCCACCTCCTTCCAGGAAGCTGCACCAGTGAGGACCGAACTGGTTTTGGCTGGGTACAGACACTCTCTGCCTTCAGAGAACAAAGGATTTTTGTGTATAAAAAGAGGGGCCCAGACCCCAGACTTTTAGATCACTTCTGGGAATCAAGAGGAACCTTTGCCAAGGAGAAGAGCCGGAGAAGCTGAGGAGGAATACTTCCCCTGTGCTGTTTGCTGTCTGGGGTTGGCCTGCAGGGGCTACTTGCTGCCAAGGAAAGGAGAAAAGGACTTTGCTGTTTGCTTTGTCACCTGCTTGAAAGAATATCTCCAAGGGCTTGAAACTGAGCTTGCCTCCTGTTCTGAAGTCGCAGGGACACAAAGACTTCACCACCAGCTCCCCTGGATTTCCTTGCTGGGAATTCTAACCTGCAGAGAGGTGCCTGCTGCTGTTCTAGACCTCTAGAGACTGTATGCCGCTGGGAGCTGATAAAGCAACGCAACATCGAAGAAGCGAGACGCATCCGCACCTGTTTCCGATGCATCGCCGAAGAAACCGCCGCACGCCGCATCGAGTGCACCGATCCCCAAAGTCCGAGATCATCGCACGGAGTTCGACGCAAGCCCTGCTGTGCGGCTGCATGAGTTCACGCATCGTCACCCGATCGTCACATCGCATTGAGGCGCCAAGTCTGTCGCATCGTTGGGGGACGCAGTAAGAAACCGACGCATCACCTCCCCAAGCAGTAATAAACCGATGCATCACCTCCTCTTTGGTAAGGAACGACGCATCACCTCCCCTGCGCTGCAGCAAGGAACCGACGCATCACATCCCCCGAAGCAAGGAACCGACGCATCACCTTCCCTGAGTCTAAGGAACCGACGCATCACCTTCCCTGCGGTCCGTTTTGTTTGTTTGCGTGATGCATCCCAGGTACTTTGTGAGAAAAGTGTTGCATCTGCAATTTGCTTGAACTGAGCTATTTCTACCATCTGAAAGTCATATTTTTATTACTGTATTGTGGATTTTTGCCGTTTGGTCTTGTTTTGGTTTAGATAAAGATTACTTATTTTTCTAAACTGGTGTGGTGTCCATTTGTAGTGTTTTCACTGTATTACTGTATGTGTTCACAAATGCTTTACACACTGCCTCTGAGATAAGCCTGTCTGTTCGTGCCAAGCTACCAAGGGGGTGAGCAGGGGTTATTTTAGAAGTGTATCCCCCTTACCCTGACTAGAAGCAAGGGTCCCTATTTGGACAAAGGTACCTACCTCTGCCAACAAGAGTCCCCCATTTCTAACAAAAGGTTTATAAAAACATCACAAAAAACATTAGGTTAGGCAAGTGGCTAGCAGCAAATGCCAGACCGATTGGCTTTTTTAGGTCTGGTGTTAGCCAAGACCTTTTGATTTTATTAAAATTATATGTATAACATAGTAACTTATAAGGGTTTTCAGCCAAACGTAATTCATTTGTCTGTTGTTGTGTCATTCACATTTGTCTTTTACCCACTCCAGCAAGCATAATGGGGCAATGGGTCAGGCCACTCCATGCATTGGCTGACTTCACGGTGAGTTATGGCATGCTATCCTTTCACAAGGAGCACACATCCACACGCAAAGTAGTTCCATTGAGTTCCAGGGATTACTGTGGTAATGTGTGCTTTTTAGAGACCGAGATTTTTTTTTGCCTTTAACCAATGTTTTTCTGTGCTGAGTAATGAGGGCCCTACAAAAGGGGATGATGGACGGAACGTTTGAGCCAAACACTCACCCCCAGTCAACTGATCTGGGTTTAATCCATCATCATTCTTTAGCTCACTCCACCACCCCAGTTCAGACATGGCCATATGCAAATCAGTCTGACCCTGTGCCTCATGGGAACCTGAGGGCCTGGCAGCTTCCCCAGCAATAAAGTTTTGCGAATACCATGGCGGAACAAAATAAGAAGTGCCAAAACCTAAACGACAGCAGCCAACACTAGACCTATTGGCTTTGGCAATGATTGTTTAACTTGTGGTCGGATAGATCGGTGAATTCATGCACTGTTTACCCTGGGATGCGGTAATTACCATGATGCCTAACTCATAATCGAGGCAATAATGGGTACCATGTGTACTGCAGTCATACTTTTCCATATCAGAGTTTTGGTGATGTTTATAAACCACTGAGCTTTCGGTCTTGTGGTTAATGATGTCACTAGAAACCCTCTATTGCAATACTGGATCATATTACATGGTTATGAATTCTGTATAGTTTCATCTCCACTGCGTCCCAGACATTTTAAGAACCACACAAAACAGAACAGAGAACCTGTGTTGTCAGCTGGTTGCTTGTTGACCACAAGTTTCATGTCCTAGTACGGCGCTAAGCCTGAAGTTCGACATATCGTCCTCCTGCCATCTTCCTGCCTCTTGTCTGGGAGTGATGTCTGAGATGAAACACCCAGACCGCTGAAGGAAATAATAGGAACTGCGGATAACATCTTCAACCATCCAGAAACTATTCAAAATAAGCTATGTAAACCTGCTTTAATGATGGTGCAGGTAAGCTGACCTTCAGGAATGGTGACACTGGTGAGCACATTCACCAATGAAGCTGGACTGGCCTCTTTCAGAATTTCTTTCCATCTTCTGACTTCTCTCTGGCAGTTTTCTCGCCAGCGTTAAGCCTTGTTGCAGGAAGACCATTCCCAAGCCACAGTAAGGATCCCCTAACCCTACCTAAAATCCACCAACCAAAACATTTTTAGCCCTCACTGGTAGGTTAGAAGATATCAAACTTGGTGGTCTACACTTTTTTTCTCCTGCTGTCCTGCTTCTCGCTCTATTTGCCTTATTTCTTGACTGGTGACTTGTCCTACCTATTTCTACCTATTTCCTTATTCGTGACATTGTTTGCTTTATTTTTTTCTTTCTCCCCATAGCTCCTTTTTCCAACTTCCTTTCCTTTTTCCAACTTCTCCCTCCTGCCGGTCTCCGCCGCTGCTGCCCCCGCGGCCCCCTACCGCTCCTGCATTTTTTCCGCTCCCGCCTCCCAGCTATACGGGCCCACAAACCTGATGGAACACCTCCATTTCAAGATCCAGACCAACCCGTCCTCCACCCTACGAAGCACCCTCATCTACAGACCCCCTGGACCCTGCGCTCCTTTCTCTGACTTCATCACCGACATCATCACGCTGCATGCCATCACCTCCACCAATTTCACACTGCTAGGAGAACTCAACCTCCACCTCAACAACCGCCAGGACTCCAACTCCGCCTCCCTCCTGGACAACCTCCACACCATAGGTCTCAAGCAGATCGTACCCGAACCAACGCACTCAGATGGGCACATCACTTGATCCCATTTTCACAGCTGGGAACTCCATCACCTTCAGCCACACCTCTGAACTCCCATGGACGGACCACCGCTGTGTTCACTTCACCTTCAAATCCAACATCCCCCGCAGATGCCTGCATCAGCTCCAACGCAAGAATTGGAACAAGATCTCCGACGACCAGCTCGCCGCCACCCTCAGCAGCTCCGCTCCCATCACCATAGACGATGACCCCACCACCGCCACACGCACTCTACACAACTGGATCTAACACCATCGCCCCCCTCAAGAAAGCCTCCAAGCCCCACGCCAAGAAAGACAGCTGGTTTTCCACCGAACTTCAAGACTCCCTACGCACCTACAGACGACTCGAAAAACTGTGGAGGAACTCCAAAACCCCAACAGACCTCGACAACTTCATAACAGCTAGCGCGGCCCACCACAAGCTCATCAAACTCTCCAGGAAGAAAGCACTTCAGGACAGAATCTCCACCAACGCACACAACAGCAAGGAACACTTCAGCATCATCAAAGAGTTCGCCCAACCCAACAGCGAGTAAACAGACATCACTCCCTCCCAGGACCTCTGCGACAGACTCAGCGCTTTTTTCCACCACAAAATCAAGACCATTTACGACAACTTCGACGACAGCAACCCCCACGAGGAACTCCCTCCCACCAGTCCCAGGACCACGCAGCCAACACTTGACAGATGGACCACCCTCAGCATCAAAGACACTCTGAGTATAATGAAGACTACCCACTCCAGGGCCCCCACGGACCCCTACCCCCACCACATTTACCGCAAAGCCGCAGACATCATCGCTTTCGAGCTCCAACGTATCTTCAACCGCTCCTTCAAGACCGCCTCCTTCCCCGACGACTGGAAACACGCCGAGATCAACCCTCTCCTGAAAAAACCTTCAGCGGACCCCACCGACCTCAAGAATTTCAGATGGATCTCCCTTCTCCCTTATCCGGCCAAAGTCATGGAAAAAGCCGTCAACAGGTAACTCACCGGCTTCAAAGAAGAAAACAACATCCTCGACTCCTCCCAATCAGGTTTCAGGAAGAACCAAAGCACCGAAACCACACTTCTCGCAGCAACAAACGACATCCGCACCCTCCTTGACAGAGGTGAGACTGTGGCCCTCATCCTCCTTGACCTCTCCGCGGACTTCAACACTGTCTTTCACCGCACCCTAGCCCGCAGACTCCACGACGCGAGAATCCGGAACAAGGTCCCGGACTGGATCACCTCTTTCCTCTCCGGCAGAACGCAACGAGTCAGACTCCCTCCGTTTCTCTCAGAACCGACTCCAACCACCTGCGGAGTCCCACAAGGATCCTCCATCAGCCTGACCCTGTTCAACATCTACATGGCCCCGCTCGCATCCATTGTCAGAGCACACAGACTCAACATAACATCCTACGCAGATTACACCCAACTCATCCTCTCCCTATCCAACTAACCCAACATCGCCAAACGCAACTTTCAAGACGGAATGGAAGCAGTTGCCAGATGGATGAAGAACAGCTGCCTCCAACTGAACACGGACAAAACCGAGATACTCATCATGGGCCCACACCCCGACGCCTGGAATGACAGCTGGTGGCCCCCTGCCCTCGGAGACCCCCTCGCCCCCACGGACCATGCACGCAACCTCTGAATAATCCTGGACTCCGAACTCAAAATGGACCACCAGGTCAACGCCATCACCTCCTCCTGCTACCACACCCTCCGCCTACTCCGCAAGACTTTCAAGTGGATCCCCCCCGAACACAGGAAAACTGTCACACACGCCCTCATCAGTAGCAGACTGGACTACTGCAACGCACTCTATGCCAGTACCAACAAGAACCTTACCAGCAAACTCCAGAACGTCCAGAACGCCGCGGCTAGACTAGTCCTCAACCTACCGCGCCACATCAGCCAACATCTACGGACACTACACTTGCTCCCCGTTGAGAAGAAAATCACCTTCAAGCTCCTCACCCACGTCACAATGCCCTCCACAACACCGGACCGGCCAACCTGAACCACCGCCTCGTGTTCCACGCCCCCCAGCGCTCACTCCGCTTGGCCCAGCTCTCCCTCGCAATGGTACCTCGGGTCAAGACAAGCATAACAGGAGGGCGATCTTTCTCCCTCCTCGCGGCCAAGGCATGGAACTCCCTCCCACTCTACCTACGACAGACTGCATCGCTCCCTAAATTCCTCAGGGACCTCAAGACCTGGCTCTTCGATGGAACTCAGTGAACCTCCAGGATCTGCGGAACACCCCGACCCCCTCCCCCCCTTCCCATCAGCGCCTTGAGACCCGTTCCGGGTGAGTAGCTTGCGCTCTATAAACCCTTGATTGATTGACAGTCATCCTTCATACAAACAAAGAGAAGCTGGAGGGCCTTATATACCGGGGAGTAAAATATTTTACCACGCCCAGTAGGAACTGCCATAACCCAAATTTCTAACAATAACTAAATAAGAAGTATAGAGCTGCAGCAAATACGACATAGTGTTTCCTCCACGGGGAGCCTTATAACTATTGTGTGTGTCGTCTGTCCACTACACTCCAGGGTGCTGTTCGAGATTTCAGCCGCACAGACTTTCAGCACCCTGGACAGCTCCATCTGGCTTTCATTCTGAGGAATACGATAATGTGGGTGCATGGTTTCAAAAGAGGGACGGTAACCCAAACAGATCAGTGAATAGCGAAGCATGCTCCTGCCCTAAAGATATTTTCAACGATATTTCGTGCACAGTTGCGGCAAGAGAACTGATGATATCACTATTCTCTCTCAATTGCATGGCACTTTAATTTTGAGGTGATTATTATGTTATTTCATCTTAACATTGAATGCGACTGGGTGTTTTGTGCGTGTGTGTAATAACTCTGCTAATCTGGCGTCGCATTTCCACCACCTCCAATGAGTTAAGTTTAACCAACCTACACAATAGAGCCACGGAGGCATTCGAAACACACTTTTCGTCTTGTAAGCAAGGCACACATGTAGTTTCGTGTTTAATACTGGTTAGTGATTCTGCAACCTCAGGGTCAGGGGAAAAGTCTGAGAAGAGATCCGATGCAGCCCGTTTCTGCTGCTTCAAAGTAAAAAAAGTATGAGCATGCCCAGTTTTCTACATAGTGCTTCTACATAGTGCTTCATGCGAGCAGCAGACTCCGTCTAAGCACTCCAAGGGGCAGATTTACAAGCCCCTTGCGCCACTTTTGCATCACTTTTCCCATGTTAAAAGTGACGCAAAAGTGGCGCAAGGGGCTTGTAAATCTGCCCCCTAGTCTGTGCAGATATACACTACAGACATAAACCTCGTCTTCTACGTGAGCAGATTGGGTCAACCTCCCCTTGTTTCCACTTTTCTGTGGGAACAGATTTTACCAGTAGGAGAACAACTTATTATATATATGGAACACCTATCTGTTACCCCTTGCCTTGCCTGGAGTGGCCATGTAGCAACCTCAACACACCCAACATTAACTAAATAAATAATTCAGCGACAGGCAGGTAAAGATATGGACAGAAAGAGAGGTACACCCAGACAGACAGGACAGAAACACTAATAAACAGACCTAGAGACACACTAAAAACAGGCACAGGGTGTAGCACTGTTAGCATAATGACTCAAGATGCAACCTGCAGAGAACAAACTTACAAAACCCCTGGCAACCAGGTGGACACGCAATTTGCATCACTTGCCAGTGTTTGGAAAATTAAGGCTGGTACTTGCAATTAGGGGGCATCCATAATATGCGTCAGAAGAAACACCTGTCTGAGCCTACCAAGACACGGATCACTGAAACAATATTGTGGTAAACAGTACTGTTGACAAAAATATTGTGCTAAAAATATCGTTTACCATAATATCGTGCTCCTATACTTATAATGGTAAGTACAAAAATATCGGGAAAAAGATATTGTTGACACTAATATCATCAAAAAATAGACAATAATGTTGATCTTTTAATATAGAGTTTAAAGTTGTAAATGTTAAATATTTTACTAAAGAAATGTAATATAATGTAAACTGAATATATTCCACTAATATATAAGGCTTATATAAACACACAAACACATATATATGTGCGTTTGTATATATATACAGTTGTGTCCCTGGATTGCTTTGTGAAGAGTGGTCTTACCTGATATATATATATATATATATACATATATATATATATATATATGTATATATCTGTAGGAATCCCTCAGTCAATCAACGGAAGGCAGAGTCGCACTCAGGATAGTTTAAAGAGAAAACAATTTATTGACTGACGCGTTTCAACCTCACGGTCTTTGTCAAAGTCACTTCCTGACCCGGAAGTGGCTGTATTTAAGTGCTCACACAATGAAATTTCCCTTCAACACGAATGCATAGACATAAAGGACAATACAACATTGCTGAGGTCTGTTCATATCAGAAGACAGACTAGGATCACGTTTAAAACACATAATTGTAACAAACAGAATTATAATTCATAACTGTTAAAACAAACTGTGTCATTTGAAAACTCAACAAATTATAAATGAAATAAAATTTCAATAACAAATAATGAAGACAATAATCGTAAGTCAAACAATAGTGGGATGCGGACGAATAAAGTTCATGGCGCTCTCACTAAGCCTCACTGCGCAAGTGCGCTTACATCTAAAAGATAACAAGAGGCTAGCGTGGCTTTCAAGGAATTGCACAGTCAAGGTACCAAGTGGCATTAAAGGCCATAATATATGGAATGGTTTTACATACAGACCGCCAGATCCCACTAATCAAGATAGGGAAAAATCAATATATATAGAAAAAAGATATGATAAAATAAAAACAAAACCTTCTTAACCAGAAAAGGAAAAGAGCACTAGTGATATCCCACCCCGGGTGCTGTACAGGGGAAGAGTGGGAAGGGTGAAACCACTAGTTCAAGCAGCCGCTTGAAGCTGGGTGACAGTACGGCTGTGCCGCCAGTGTAAAAATATGGACGGAGCAGCCCAAGAATGGAAACGAAAAACATTGAAGATAGGGGAGGTGTGGGGGAAGATAAAAGGGGGAACGGAGGTTTCAAATATGGGCAGATGGTGCACTGGATAGATGTTTAACCTCCATGTTGGTAACGGGTAGAATGGTCACTAAGAGGCCAGGATGGTGATATGGCCTCCATAGAAATAACCATTCGTCATAAAAACAGGTGAAAGGTTGAGGAAAGATAGCAACATATACAGTGTCCTAAAGGAGTTGCAAGGGCACCACTTGTATATAGCATCTCTTTTACCCTAGGTGAACATGAGGGTCTTCCTCGCATATATATATGTATATATATATATATATATTAACAGAGTGTAACATATTTAATAAAACTATTTATTTTACATTATTTTTTATATTTTAAATTTATTAATATGAATATATATATTATATATAACATATACAAATATGTATTTACATTATAGTCATGTATTTAATGTTAAATTTATTCATATGAAAAAATATATGCATATTAATATTTGCCGTAATACAATTGGAATATTTATAAAATTAATATATCATGTAAAACAATTTTTTTATTAATTGTTACTCTATATAAATATGAATGATGGCTCAACCCCATATCCAAATCCAAGGTCTCATGAACCCACTGCTCGGCCAGTGCCTTCCACGGTGCCCAGCTCCCAAGGAAGGAGACAAGGAGAAGGCATACGTGAAGGGGAAAGTCCGACACTGTGGGGGATATTCACAAGAACGTGCGATAAACATCGCCAAAATAGGTTGACGCAAGTTTTCATCTTGCCGTCTATCGCGGGAAAATAACTCTGTGTTAACGTTGTATTTTCAACACGGCGGTAATATGCGATAGTCTCCCGATAACGCGTCAACTGTCCGCGATAACATTACCGGGACGGCGATGAAAATCCAAACCCGAACGCGAAAAAAGTTGCGATGGGCCCAACCGCGATAAGACAATCAGAGAAAAGCAGCGCTAGGCCTGCAATTCACACACGTCAGGCGGGAAAAACCACCACAAAAGCAGAAAAAAAAAACACAAACAAAAACCAAACTACAGCGAAGCACAATGGAGGCAGCCGGAGCAGGTACAGAGGACGACCAGAACCCCACAAGCCCCCCGGAGGACCAGCCTGGGACCTCGGGGTCAGGGAAGGGCAAGGACAAGAAGAAGAGGAAGACGCGGTTCAGTCCGCAGGAAAACAGGATCCTGATCACGGAGGTGATAGAACACCATCAACAACTGTTCGTCACCTCCACTGTGTCATTGGCAACAAAAAATGGAACATGGCAGTCCATCGTGGACAAGGTGAATGCAGTCGGAGTGCTGAGGAGGACAATGGACGAGGTCAAGAGGCGCTGGAATGATGTGAAGCGCAAGACCAAGCAGAAACTCGCCAACAACCAGAAGGCAGCAATGCAGACTGGAGGTGGGAGTCCAGCGCCACAGGAGGAGCTGGATGAGATGGAGGAAAAGGTGTCCACAGTCATCAGTGGGGAGACGGTGGCAGGAGTTGGGGGACCGGACACTGCTCAACATGACCCGACACAACAGCAACAGGGTGAGTAACCACCAGGGACTGGGGGAGACAGGGAGAGATGGGCACAATGGCACACATGCACAATCAAGCGGAGCACAGTACACACCCACAATGACTCTGGATCATGTCCCTGATCCCCTTGGCACACTGCAGCACACATAGCAACAGCACGTAGGCCCCCGTCGACTATGTGCCCAGAGGAGACCCGCCCACACATCACTTATCTCACAACCAACCCATGCACATGTGCTGAACCCAGCAAAGCTGCGGGTCCGTGAGCCACACTGACAATGCAAGTGACACTGCATGACGATTAGCATGGCTGCAGTCCGATCATCATGACATGGTGCACGCCACCACACTGAGGTGGCTGAGTGTGGACCACATCCGTAAAGGAGCACGTCACACTCTGACACATCCACCTGCACAAACAACCCCTGACGTCAACAACACATCTGCGGACAAACCATGCCCCAGAGTCCCAACTCCCACCAAGACCCAAATTCACCAAAGTCTGCAACATCTCAGCACTGTATGGGCACAGAAGTCAAAGGCACACCACCTGAAAGGGACAAGGGGCAGTAAAATCAGAGCTGCAGGGGCGACTCTCCCAAAATGCAGCACACACACATGACATTCAGAGCACATCAGCATTGACAACAATGTGGTACAAACTGCAACACGTTTACAACAGGACAGAGGACACAACAGGTGCTGCTTGTGTGTAGAAACTGGCCAATCACATTTGGCTTAGCAGGGAAATGTGAGATGTCAATGTACAAGTACAAACACATATCCGTGATGTTGTCGAAATGTCCACTGTCCCGCATCAAATAGGCAGCTCCTCCTAAACAGTCACAATGTACATTGTCATGCAGTCTGTATGTGAACTTGTACAATGTATCAACATACATGTAAACATAATGTAATACTGCATCTCCCCTTCACATTGTAGAGGGAGCATCAACACCTCCTGCAGAGCAGCCCCAACAACTCTTCACTGATGACGATGAGGACATCCCCAACACCGACAACGAAGCCCTCCAAGTCCTCATTGACAGCTTCGGCACCCCACCTCCAGGAGCAGGGCAGCCCAGCTGCATCGAGGAGACCCCACCCCCTGCACAGACCACACAGCAGGAAGCACCTACCACCCCGGCTGTCTCCCAGGACCCCCACTAACAACACATGGCCTTCCAATGCCGTGTGTTAGAGGTCCAGGAGAAGATGGCTGATCTGGTGCTGGTGGGGTTCGACCTCATGGCAGCCAAACGTGATGCCATACATGGGTGTCTGAGTACCATCAGGGACCACCCACAGTCCGCTCCATGCTCTCCAACGATCCATGGCTGACATCGCTGGAGTCATGATACTGAGACAAGAACAACTGTCCAGTCAGAGTGGCTCCAGCGATGTCAGCCGGGAGTTGGGACAGATGCGGGGGCTCATGGAGAACATGGAGCGGATGCAGGTGGAAAGAATGGCTGCCACGGCTGCCACGGCTGCACACCAGCGAGATGTGGCTGGGACCTTCCATGCCCTGCAGCACATCGTCATGGCATTGCTACCTCAAGGCCTGGCGCAGATGAATGCTGCTGCTGCTTCTACATCCACATCTCCGCCCGCTGTTGTGTCAGTGGCACACAGTGCGGTAGGCAATCCACCTCCGGCCCCTGATGTGTCAGTGGCACACAGTGCGGCCGACATTCCACCACCACCCACGTGTGTGGCACATGTGACATCAGAGGACGAAGATGCGGGTGAATCAACCCTACTGGTAAGGAGGAGGCAGTAGCATTCATCTCCGTAATATGGCCTGTTTCTGCTTGGTTCTGCCCTTTGCATCATCACCTTCCACTGTCCCCCGATACACTCTGCGACACTCACCTTGGACCTCGACATGGACTGCCATATTCTGTTTGGTTACCAATGACACAGCGATCAGACTGCGGACTGAACTCTTCCTCTTCCGATGTACTTGTCATTCCCTGAAGGACTCTGGCTGGCCCTCCACAGGCCAATAATGTGAAGTGGGGTTTGCATGGCCCTGTACTGCTCCAGCTGCAACACTCCACTGGATGTGAATTAAACATTCAGAATCGCACAGATGTGTCATCTCTTTGATCAGTCATGTATGAAAGTATGGATGGATGTAGGGTCAGTGATTCCCCCTTATGTCCATGTTTCTCATGTCGCGGGACTTGAGTCACAGGGTGCAACATTGCCGATTGCTGTCCGTGTGGTGAAGACACTACAACAGAGACACAAGCATCAGTTACTTCCTTGTCCAGCCCAGAACTGAAACACGCCCAGAGCCCCGGGCTCATTGTTCACACCCCTATGCTGGACTGGCATACGCCAGCCCAGTCCACTCCGCTTATGCTTACAGGGTGGAGGAGGGGACAAAGCTACATGTCCCAGGTCTTCCCTGTAGTGATCTGCTGATCACTGGTCTAGATGTCAGCATGCCACAGCCACTCCCTGAGGGCTGGTTTACACCCACACCACACCCATCCAGCACAGGCGTCACGGGACATGTGACCCTGCCAATAAAAGGGGCCCACTGCCCCACTGCCGGAGGTGACATGATGGCATCTGCATCCACAGAACTCAGTCATGAGTGGTCCGTGACTTGCGTTGCACTGAGTTAGTGGCACCCGATGGCCTGTGTCCGGCAGGGGCCTACCGGCACATGACAATGACTTGCGTTGCACAGGGTTAGTGGCACCCGATGGCCTGCGTCCGGCAGGGGCCTACCGGCACGTGACGATGACTTGCGTTGCACAGGGTTAGTGGCACCCACTGCACTGTGGCTGGCAGGGGCCTACCGGCATGTGTCGATGACTTGCGTTGCACAGGGTTAGTGGCACATGAAGAGCTGTGCGGGTGTGCAGCCTGCGATGATGCGTAGGCCTCGATGAGCCGTCCTGCTAATCGTGATTCGATTTGGATTGTGAGCCCGGCTGGATCGTAGTGCACGCCGGATGCAGCAGTCAGCACACACATGACTCTGTGGTGTGGTGCCGCAGGGTGCGCTGGGGGCCTGTGGCGCGGAATCCAGCGATCGGCTGAGGAGGTTGCACCGGCACGTGGTGGGCCCTCTTGGAGACACGCCGGTGGCGGCAGGTGAGCATTGAGGCCTGGGTGCGCAGGGGTGGCCAGTCATCGCTGGGCAGCGGACCGGTCTGGGGACCAGGGCTGGGGTACAGCAGGCGCACAGGATCGCGCAGGCACCACCGGTCACGGCGGCGGCCTCGTGGCTGGGTGGGGGGCGCAGCCCTGGCAGACACGACCCTGCATGCAATGAAGTGATGTGCACTGGTTGGTTTGGGACGTAGCCACCTCGTCTCCAGTGTGAATCTGCCCGTTGAAGGTGGTTGGCCACGTGTGTGTAGGCCTATGGACAGGTTATGGCAGAGACTGAGACACATGCAGTAGTCACTTTGGTGGTGGATTTGTGATGTGTGCATTCTCACAGTTGTGAGTTGTAGGATTGTGGAGTTGAGGTGTGTGGTGTGTTCAGTTGGTACTTGCCGATGGGCAGTGCATTACCATTGGTGCCATCCTCAAAGCGCTGGTTGGTGGCGGACTTGCAGACATGTGGGAATCATGCACACTGCCTGGGGAGTTTGCGACGACATTGGTGGACAGGCCACGGTGGTCCACTTTTGTCTGCACATTGATGGCATGCGTGTGGTTGCTGTTGCGGTGATTGTGTGCAGTGTCGGCAGGGGGCACAAGTCGTACACGTGTGCTGTGAATTGCCCCCAACAGGTGCGTGACGCCAGCTATGGCGTAGTTCCCTTGCGTGGTCTCAAGATGTTTCTGCGCAGTGTGGGGGGAGTGAGGGGCAGGGGTATCGAGCTGACACACACCGTGATGCCTTCTGGTATGATGAGTCCTGCATGATGTGACCGTAACAGCAGTTCATGTGGTCGTTATCTTCCTTTTCATTCCTATGACGGTTACGACCACATGAACTTCTGTTACGGTCTTCTCATGCATGATTTATCATGCCTGTGAGCATTCCGGTTTGTCCAAGTGCAGTACACTGTACCAGATTAGGCATGTGACTATACGGAAGTTTGACCATTGTCACCATTTCTCCCACAGGTTTCTGAAGACACGTTGCCCTGTTGAAGTTCCCCGTTGGGAATGGAATGCGTTGGCTGAGCTTTTCATTTTGTTTGTTTGTGTATTTGTAATAAAGTTCTGTTTTTACACTACTGTTGACTACTGGACTTCATGACCTGGCGCACCCACATTTCGGTTACTACGATCTCTGGACTGAGGCACGGAGGCGTCTAGCACGGCTGGCGTTGGGGTTGGTTGCGCAGGTACACTACGAATTTGAACTATCGTGTGGTGTGGATACAGGGGCCCGCCGTTGCTTTTGTGGACATGCATCCATGACCTGTGTGAGGGAGTTTGATGGGGCTGGCTGTGAGACTCCTCCGACTCTGGCAGTTGTTGGTTGGAAGGTACCAGGGGCCAACAGATGCAGCACAGCCAGCAGCTTTGTCTGCGGGGGGATGTTGGTTGTCCGCTGTGTTGGTACCATCATCCTGTGGGCAATGTGGGTCAGGATGCGGGGGATGGTCGTCCTTTTGAGCCTGTGTTGGCCAATGGCTTCCTCTGGCGTTGAGTCTCTGGGGCTGGTGTGTTTTAGAGTCGGCCGCTGTCCTGCGCTGCCTAGGTGGTAATCCGGGGGGTTGGTCCAGGGGGGGCCTGGGAGTGGTGGCGGTGGGTGTTGTGGCCCTCTTGGTTCTCCGAGCTGCATGATCAGTAGCTCCATGGCATCTGTTGGTCTTCAGATGTGGCTCTGGGCTGGGCTCCCTTTCATACTGCAGGTAGTCGTCCTGCTTAACACCAGCAAAAGCCAGGTGTTAAATCCCTGCTGCTAACATGCCTTATCGCCTGTTCTTGGTTCGCATCGCAGATCTGACTGGTCGTTGAGAATCTCGCAAAGTGGTGTTTTCGTGTGTTTTTGCACGGGAACGCCTACTCTGCATATCATTAGCATTAGTTGTCGCACTCATCCGTGGCGATGTTTTTTGCAGTAGCTATCGCAGGAAAACTGGCGATGTCGGCAGTTTGTATCTGCTTGTGAATGGGGCGATAAATCTATCGCCACTTTTGCGGCGCTAAAGTGCCGATAAATCGGCGATAAGTCCTTGTGAATATGCCCCTGGGAGTAGTGACTCTCGTGGTGGGAACATTTAATCCTTTGCGACAAGCCCATGCCTCACCCTAGGAAGGCCACCCTTGTTTGGAGCTGGGCACCGTGGAAGGCACTGGCCGAGCAGTGGGATCATGAGACCTTGGATTTGGATATGGGTTTGAGCCATACTGTACACTGAAACTGAAGTTTAGTTTAAGCAGCGCCATTTCTGAGCTCACTCTGGTATGAAGCTTAATCACGGGACTCTGAGAACGGAGTCCGATTACAACAGGAACTTGAGGGCAGACTGTCCTCCGAGAATCGAGATACGACTGTTGTGACGGGAGCACCGAGATGAGTATGATAAACGGCACCATCATGTTTTAATAATCTTAAGTCGTTTTGAGAGTTCGATAGATAATGGTTTAAGTATCTGCAACTTTGGTTTGCATTTTTAAAGATCTTTAGATTTTTAAGCAGCAGTACAGGGCATAATGCATATCCCAGTCCAGCATTTGATGCATGCCAGCAAGATGCAATATGGGACTTGTGGTTTGAAGACGGACTATTCTAATTACATGTATAGCGTTCAGTGGCACTGGCTTTGATATTTGGCAGTAAACTAATTTTGAGTATAATTGTTGTGTGTATTTACACTGAGTAGTCACATGTTTAAAGTTTTAATGATATGAATGTCGAACTATGTTCACATTTTGATTATTCCCTGCTGTTCAGAGAAACAGTATTTTTTTAATGTCTATTATCTTTAAACGTTTAAATGGAGCACTCACACGACGCAATTTAGATTGATAAAGGCAGTGTGACTGCCAAAACGCGTCTCTTGTTTTTAGTGTCCGTTATGACCTGACTCATTAAACAGGTTTAATTTCGCATAATTTCGAGTGCTGGTTCCTTATTCTTAATGGGGTTTGGAAATTATTTTGGATACTTAGCGCTGGCGGTAGCGCTGTTTTCAGTGCACCATCAGCGTTCAGGCAGCACGCCAGCATTGCCGCATTTTTACCTAGGCTATATATAAAGTGCTGGTATTTTAACATTAAACGAATACAAATTCATACGAAAGGAAAATCCTACCATCCCAAACATATACTTTATCCGAAAAATACACAAGGATGCAAAAAATCCACCGGGCAGTCCGATCATCTCGGCACAGAACAGTCTGTTAGAAAACGCAAGCCAATATATAGACTATTTACTACAAGAATTGGTGCATTCCCTGCCAACATATATCAGAGACACAAGTGATTTTTTAGCCAAACTGCAAAATTTCGAGTGGAAGGAAGGCTATAAACTAATGTCTCTGGACGTAGTGTCCCTCTATACCAGCATCAGACACAGAGATGGTATAAGGGCACTAGAACACTTTTTGGGAAGAGGAAAAACAAGACTGTCTACTCACAGTGCAATGTTAAGCAATCTGACCCAATTTTATCTAAATAACAATGTATTTTTGTTTGATAAGAGTGTCTATCAGCAGATGCGTGGTGTTGCGATAGGGGCCAGCTTCTCCCCCAGCTACGCCTGTTTACATATGGGGTGGTGGGAGGAGCTGGTCCTCAATGTGACGCACAGGCAATTAATGGAAAAAAATGTCAAAATTTTTCTTAGATTTATAGATGACATTTTTATTGTTTGGGATGGTTCCATAACAGAAGCGAATGAATTTGTAAACAATATCAATGACATCAACTTAAATTTTACGTCAACCATCAGCAATCAGACAATCAATTTCCTTGATGTAGAAGTTCTTATAAAGCACAATAAACTGGAAACCAGATTATTCAGGAAGGAAACCGCGGGGAACTCGGTCCTACATTCGACGAGTTTTCACCCACGACACCTGGTAAACAGTATCCCCTATGGGGAAATGCTGAGAATTAAAAGAATGTGCAGCAACCCCATCGATTTGCAAAAAATGCAACTAGAAAGTAAAAACAGGTTTCTAGCCAGGGGATACAAATGCAGGATAATAGATGCAGCTATCAATAAAGCTAGTAGCTTAGAGAGGGACTCTCTGTTAAAACCTAAACCGACCGAGCTAGAAAAAGAAAAAGAATCTTTACAATTGCGGCTCATTACAACTTACAATATGCAAAATAAAACTATCAAAAACATTGTACAACGCAATTGGCCTATAGTGTTAAATGACCCGATCATAGGCAGTATTTTACCTAAATCCCTGGGCATAACCTATAGGAGGGCTCCTTCTATGAGTGGAAGTCTAGTTAAGAGCAGCCCGGAGGTTGTAGAACAATCAAATTGGCTCACGCAACGAAAGGGGTTCACAAAATGCTCAAACTGTAAGGCTAGCCAGTACAGTGTAAATAAAAAAACATACAAAACACCGTTCTGTGATAGGGAGGTGGAGAGTGCACGTGCTTTGCACTGCAAAACAGACTACGCCATATACATCTTGGAATGCTCATGCAACCTAAGATATGTAGGTAGTACTAAACTCCCTGCAAACAAAAGAATTTTACAACACCTTAGTGCGATAACAAACCGAGATCCAACTTACCCCGTAGCCAGACATTTTCAGGAAACCCACAACAATGACCCGAAACATCTCTCATATTACCTCATAGACTCTATACCAAAGAATAGAAGAGGAGGTGATAGAGAAGGTGCACTGCGAAAACTAGAAACGAGATATATTTTAAATCTCGATAGTAAATCCCCGGGAGGCCTTAACACCATAGAAGACCTTTACACATGTATATAGTAATTCCCTTTTATAAGTAAGCACGGTTGGCTTTTAAGACTCTTAAACAACAGCAGTTTTAAATCATTTTAGATCATGATTTTAACAGGGGTTTGTACCTATGAAGACTCATACAATTAGCTAACGGAGCTGCGACCTATTACAAGGGATAAAGGGAGGATGTATAATACCAATGGAAAGTATAAACCATAACAGAGAGAGGCTGCCACCTGACCTTAACCATAAAAATAATGTTTTTTTAACAATTGTTATTTGCACATTTAGGGGTGTAATGTTTATTATTAGAAGGTCACTTTTAAGGTCCATATCCGCAATGTTAAGGAAGTGGAACACATCATGCACAAGCACTTTACACATATTTTCATTTTTAATGAGATTTAGTGAATAGCACAGGACAGGACGAACAACATCATAGATAAACCAAGTTGAAACAAGTTTCACAACAAAAAAACTGCATTCATGCAAATATGTTATAAAATGGTTTTTATGGTGTCTTTTACTATGTTTTACAATCCGTTTTTAATACAGGATTGACCCAAATAATTTTAAATATTAATTGATTAAAGTAGGAATTTTATCCTCTATTTAATATCACACATTACAAATGTATGAAAATCAGCTGCTACGGTACTTATTATGTGTTTATTTATTGTCATATTTATTTGTACCCATGATCGAAGGCAAATGGAGATATTGCAATATAATATTGTAAAGAGTTGCAAAAAGATAAAATTGGGGGGAGAGGAAAAAAACGTGAATGTACAAGATTTAAAAACCATAGTATGTCTTCTATGTCTATGGGGAGATCACCGGAACCTTGCACTAGGCACTGTCACTTTAAAAAGGGAGAAAATGCCAAAGAGCGCTGTCATGTGATCAAGGTCCAGGAGGGACCGAAACGCGCCATGGCCGACTGAAAATAAACAACTTTTGCACAGAAACGTGGTCCGTGCCTGCTTTCCGATTCCAGGACTGGTGAAAGATTTGAAGCAGTGTGTGAGGATATATATATATATAGATATATATATATATATATATATATATATATATACACAATGAAACCGTAAAAAAATATAAACAATTCAATAAAAAAAATATAACAGATAATGTAAACAATAAATAAAAAATAAAAAATTGAAAACTCTAAAAAACATATTTACAAATAACTGTAAACATTACATTTAATTTAAAAATAAATTTAATGATATAATATATTAAAACATTAAACAATTGATACTATCAAATATATTTAACAAATATTATGAAAACTGTTGGAGTCTAAGAATATTAAATATACTATTCCCACTCTAGTTTATGCAACATTAGGGAAAGTGTTGAATTTCATATGGGTTAGATTTACTATTCATACTCCAGTCACCACAATAATAGGGTAAGTGATGGACTTTGGAGGAGTTAGATTTACTATTCCTTCCCCAGTCAGTGCAACAGTAGGGAAAGCATTGGCCTTGGGAGGTGTGAAATGTACTATTCCCACTTTAGTCTAAGCATCAGTCGGTAAAGCATTTGATAACGGTGGGGTGAAATTTACTATTCCCACTCCAGTCAGTGCAACAGTAGGGAAAGTGTTGGACTTTGGAGGGGTAAAATTTACTATTCCTACTCCAGTCAGTGCAACAGTAGTGTTGTATTCCGCTTTAGGGGTCCGTATATAGGTTTTCCTGAATCATGTCCTTATATAGGCACAATTCGCCTTGCCCTTATATAGGCAAAGAATCCCTGTCCTTATTTAGGCATTAACCGTGCACTCCAAATACAGGCATGGTCACCGACATCCGTCCACCCTAACGTCACAACGAGTTCTTAGAAACCAGACCCATAAGCTTCGGGAGTTCCCCTAGCACAGGACTATTGATTTCTCCAAGAACTCATCTATTATGTATGAACCGTTATACCTTAAGGGTTCATTCCTGACATCTTCCTCTGTCCGACCTCACGTCAATGCTAACATTCCCCGACACCTACCAGGTATAAATATACCTTCCCTTGCCCAAGCAAGTAAGAGGAGACCTCGACTTCAGAGGAGCCCGTATCCCGGCCTGACGCACTGAGAAGACTCTGTCATTCCTGCACGCAGACGAATCCAGCTTCCAGTGTTTTGACTCCCTTCGCGGGGTGTTAGAGTTCCAAGATCCGGCAGGAGATTCCCACCTCTCTCATTCTCAAGGTATGGAGCTGACTAGATCCTAGAGGGACTCTTGGCATACTAGACTTAACATACTCTCAGTCTACCATACTAGAGAATACTCCACCTACTTCTACTCTTCCCTACACCTAGACTAGGTTAGGTACACTGGGGTAGAACTAGCTTAGAGACGCATCGTATGAGTACTCGCATTTTTAGCTCATGTTATTTATGTACGTGAATATATGCTAAAAGATAATGCTAGCGCAGTATTATTTATTTTTACTGCTTACGCTGTACATTATTTATCTTGCATACTGTCTTGTGATCATAACAGCACATATCTCTTACACGAGAAACAAGACTGTTCAATAAAACCTTTTTTATTGAAACGCCCGTCTTTCCTTTCTGTGTAACTCTGCAGAAACTAAGCATGCACGATTGAATGAGTGAAACTGTTATCTATGGTTTCCACGATTCTGAGACATGTTCCGCTTCTAAAGGGAAACAAAGTTGTCATGTTTTTCGGTTGCCAGAAACTACTCCTTCTTGTTCTCAAGGAGTTTCTAGTGGCCTCTGAGCTAGCTGGCACAGGTAATTAAGTTTAATATAATCGATAGGGACATACCGACCTTAGTTCTATGTCAAACCTATAGGTTATATTATTCCAATGCGCAGAGCCTATTAGGGAAATACGAACTACACTACAGTAGGGAAAGTGTTCTCTGCAATAGTACGGAAAGTATTGGACTTTGAAGGGACAAAATTCACTAATCTCACTCCAGTCTCTGCAAAAGTAGGGAAAGCGTTGGATTTTGGAGGGGTGAAATGTACTATCCCCACTCCAGTCTGTGCAACAGTAGGGAAAGTGTTTGAACCGCGAAGACGTTAATTTTACTATTCCTACTGCAGTTTAAGCAAGAGTAGGGAAAATACTTCACTTCAAACATGTTACATATTTACGATATTTCTACATCACAATATTTGTGTGTCTCGATATTTAATTTCCAATATTTCTGTCTCCCTATATTTTGAAATTAATATTTTGTCCTTACCCCAAGACACTGTGGCCTTTAGAAACCCAGTAAGAGGCTGTGGATGTGATTTCTGTTCCTGATACCATTATGGGACAACTTGAAAATTGGATATTGTGGTTTTCATTCGATCTTCGATCTTCAGATTCGAATATTATAAACTGATGTCACCAACAACATATCAGCCCTGAGAAAGAGGGAGTTTCCCTCAAAGCACGTATAGGCAGGCTGTATACTTGGACTTAATGTGAATAAAGATATATTTGAAGAAATAGGGATATGGACTATTGTGAATAACTGTTAATTTACTTAAACAAGGGAATGAAATAGGATACAAATTGAGTGTGTAGCTCCTTCTGATGGACTTGAATTATTACTAAACTCTTGTGACTGATTTGAAGGGAGAGGAGCTGGGCTATAGATCACTTACCCCAAGATTTTCGTTTTTTCCAAGACATTGGGCCTTTTTATGAGTTTGGCGGTCTTTGGCTGAGACCGCCACCACTGCGGTCCCAGGAAGGCCGCCAAGCCTGTGGTGCACCTACCTGCCAGATTATGAGTTCAATCCAAAGCGAGCAGGCGGTGTTGCGGCAGTCTCACAGCGTCAGTATGTTAGGCTCATAGGAGAGCCTAACAAGCATGCTGCTGCTGTGAGAGAGCCTGCAGTACGTTCCTGCGCGGTGTGGCATCCACCATGTCGTGCATGCCACACCGTGCAGGAACGAAAGTGCAAGTCCAAGGGGACACAACATGTGCCCCCCCGCATGCACCCCCCATGGCTAGATTTGGCTGACCTGCATATTCGCCACCCTTTTCATGGCAGGGTCCCTGCCATGAAATGGGCGGTGAAAATGCAGGTCACAATATGCTCGGTGGTGCAGGCATCAGCACCGCCAGCATATTCAGCACCTTGAAGACCGCCGCACCAGCAGGATCCTCTATCGTGGCAGAGGTGGTGGTCTTGTGGGGGTCCCACCACCACCCTCGTAATAGGGTGGACAGGTGGTGGTGGTTGGACCGCTATCGAGAGAACGGTGGTACCAAGACCGTCGTACTTGTAATAAGGACTATTGTCTTTGTCTGAGCTCTCATGTCTTTGCTGCAGCCATACTCTTGTCTGTCCAGAAGGCTCAGTCTGGAGCCTCCCACAAGAGAAAGCCCAGTCAGCCTGCTCTGCAGAGGATGGACATGGGAAGCAGATGCCTGGTGAATATGGTGCGCCACAGGCAGATAATGAGCTTTGTAGGCTTCCACTCATGCTAATTAGCCGTAAACATAAGACAATCAATTAATCAATCAGGGAATTGTAAGCACGCTACTCACCCGTGAGGGTCACAAGGCGCTGAGGGGGGGGTCCGCAGAACTGTTTAGCCGAAGAGCCAGGTCTTGAGGGTCTTCCTGAAGGTGTTCAGGGAGGGGGCGCGTCTGATGTCTGCCGGTAGCTCGTTCCAGGTCTTGGCTGCAATGTGAGAGAAGGATCTTCCGCCTGCTCTGGCTCTGTGGATGCGCAGGGTTTCGGCCAGTGCGAGGTTGGAAGATCGGAGGTTTCTTTTGGGTACGACCAGGTATGAGTAGCAATATCCAGCCTCTTAAAAACACTCCATAGCTCCTCCTTCGAGACAGCACATCGTCTTCGTGCCCCTGGATGCTGTATAGCATGGGTACTCACAAACATTTTCCTGGGGGCCGTAAAGTTTGGTCTATTGTGTGACCGAGGGCCGCACTGATGCCAGTGGGGGGTGTACAGTGGGTGTAGGGAAGCAAAGCATGTATATCTAGTAGCTGTCTTTAAAAATTAAGGTGTTCCTAAAGTTAAGGGCCTAGTTACTTCCTTTCCCTAACTACAAATTAGCCTTTAAATAAGTGGTTGCTGTATATTTAACACTTTTTCATGTTAGTGCTGAGCCGAGTAGACAGCAGCCCAGTGTTGCTGCTGCCCAGGGGGCCGCATGTAAAGGTCAGAAGGGCTGCATGCTGCCCCCGGGCTGTACTTTGAATATCACTGCTGTATAGACTGGTCTGCTGCGGTCGGCAGGTGTCCTTACTGGAGTATCCCCCACTCTTTACTTAGCTTAGAGCTGCATTGGAGACGAATGAATGTGCGGAATTACACTGTCGCCATTGTTCCTTGTTGGGCCTAGTATTTACCACACTTGATTAGGGTCTCAACTAAAGGAAGGCTTTAGGAAAATAGTTCTGGTTTTATTCTGAGTACCTTAGTTTCCTGAATATATATTTGTGCTGTTCATTAAAGGTATATTTTATTTGCAAAGTAAACACTGCTGACTGGGCACCATATTTTATAGAACTTAGCTTTGAGCCGCTTGGCGATCATCTGCAGTTTGAGAAACCAATTGGACAACGGGTGTGATTTTGTTCTCCACTTCATGAATGTTTAAAGTGTGCAGCAGTATAGAGCTTGAAGACTGACATCTTTTTCCAAAGTGCATTTTTACACGTGATGAGTGGAGCGCGGGGAAAGGTTATCAAGACTGTGTGCTGATCTGAAGATATGTTTTCAGATGATCAAAGTACCCTATAACTATTGGACCTGCATCGATTCCTGAAGATGGTCCCTACAAATGACTAAAGGAGGACCGAAACGTCAACAGACGATGAGCTCCATAGGGCAGTACTGTGTCTATGATTTATCTCCTCCCCCCACCGGCCATTGGGCTTGCTTCCCCCTGTTGTTTGTTTTTAATTTTGTCTAGATGTTTTGTGTATATGTTTTTTTAAAACACAGGTGTAATGGGGTTCGATTGCTCCACCTTTTGGGGACACATATAGGGTATTTGTATGTCAACAGTTATGAATTGTTGATACCGCATTTTTTCTATACATAAATTAAAATAAGAAGTAAATGTAAATGATGTGTTGCTCTCCTTTTGAAATTAGAATTCTGTAATAGAAAATGAAATTGAGTGTTTAAATCAGGAAGAGATTTAGTTAATGTCTAAGGTGCATTCTGCTGAGTTTGATATTTCCTACCAGGAGCTGGCACGTGGCCACCCTCCAGCTGCTGCGGTTGGGTTACAAGGGCAGTGCATGCAGCTCACGTCCAGCATCCAGCTGTGCCTGCTGTGGGGGGCAATATTAGCGCCTCTCAGTCCAGCTGCTGTTGTGGGTCGGTACTGACAGCCTGACAGGTCTCATCCGCTCCACACATGCCACGATAGGACATACAGACCTATCTCAGCACGAGCTGGCTGCTAGAATAGGGCAGTACCAGCAGCACTCCATAGACGGGCCCTACCTACTGCTACGGGAACTTTGTCGGCAGTTACCAATGCTTCTCAGCAAACTTCCAGCTCTTGCATCTGTAAAAGGACAGCGCCAGCACTTCTCAATTGGATCCTAACTGCTCTAATGGGACAGTGACGGACGGTACTGCTCATCGGTGATATGACAGCATCGATCCTTCTCAGCCAGACGCCATATTAGAGGGCTGCGGTGAGACCCAGTTACCGCTCCTCAGCTAGACTCCAGCAGCCGGAAGTAATGGGGCACGTGGAGCTCCAGACACGAGGCCCGCGAGGGAAGAAAGACTGAGAGGCAAAGAGATAACGGGCGCACAGACAGACACAGGGACAGGGAGGCCAGGCAGCAGAGACAAGAGGGCTGGGGCGCGAGGAGAGAGACGGAATGGGGACAGGAAATACTAACACGGCTCCAGGTGCAAACACACATTAATTCAAAACGACGTGGACAGGAGGACGGAGGCGCAGGGGGCGGGGGTATCAGCTTCACAAGCAGGAAGAAGAGATCACAGATGCCAAAGAAGGCTGCAGCCCGAGGGGTGGGTCGGGGGTGGGGGGCGCTGAACTCAGATACTGGGAAAGTATCACGCAAAGAGAACACACACTAGACACAGACTCGAAGAAACAAGGACACAGACTCGAAGAAACAAGGACACAAGCATGGGAACAGAGAGACACAGACACTAGGCAAGAGGCAAAGACAAAGGGCACACAGAGCCCAGGAGCACACAGATGGGATGACAGTGGATATATGCTTGGTGACAGACAGGCTCAGGCCTGTGAAACAGCAGGCGCACACACCAAAGGCTGGATAAACAGGGTGTGGCCTAACGGCCCGAGCTGCCGACCTTGGAGTTGGGGAACCAGGTTCGAGCCTCCGCGTGGGCTCAACATCCTGTGAATCTGCCCATGCCTACCGAAAATGAATGTGTCCTTGTGTAAAGTAGTTGGTGCTCATGTAAAGCACTCCAGTACCTTCAAGTCGGGTTTGTGCTATATAAACTGCAAAAAAAAAAAAAGGGGGTTGGCAGATTATAAGAACGGAAAGGCCAGACACCTGGACTATCATTTTTCACTTAATTGTAGATTTGCTGCATTTTCCACATAATTCATCATTCAATGCAAAATTACAGATTTTAACAACAAAACTTTCTAGCTCAAACGGTTCAAAAGTTACTAAAAATGCAGCGGCACAAGGTGCTACACAGAGGAGGGCACTCTGAAACATTTGACTAGTCACCTTTCTGTTGTATATTGATATATTTTGGTGTTAAACTGGTACTAATGAGGTGCAACCAATGTCCTCACAGTGTTAAAAAGTGTAAAAATGGCAAAACAATGAAGTAATAGTATAAAAAAATGTGCAGCATTACTCCACATAATTTGCCTTTCCTTGCAGCATTAGTTACTCAACCCTTCTGCATAATTTGGCCCATACCTGCCACATAATTTCAGTGGTCCTGACTATAGCACATCAATCAACACTCTTCCTTACAACATAACACATCACGCAACACTATACCACATTTACCACATCTCACCACATTCTACCACACTACTTCATACCACACATCACTATACAACAATAAAGTATTAAACAATGCATCCCAAAACCACACAAAAGCAACCAAATCTCACACTATACAACACCTGCACCATGCTACACCATATGTTAAGATATTTCTTCTTCCTTCCAATTCATTTTAATACTACATTTACTTTACTATATCACTTAACATAAAAATATATCGCACCACCACGCTGTGTGCCACATTGCTGCAAAACTTATGACACATTGTACCACAACATAGAGACCACTCAACACACACAACTCAGCATTAAACTTGATTACACCACTACAACTCACACCTCACAACAGGGCACATTATCCATCCCTCCCACTTCATTATACCATATAACACCCCACTACTCCATTCCACACGACACTAAGGGCCTTATTATACCGATCATGGGCCAACCACTGTCACACTGCGGGACCGGCCACAGTATTATAAGTGTGGCAGTCGGACCGCCACTGAACCGCTGCTACCGCCGCAGATCAAGGATCCCGCGGCAGTCTGGCAGCGGTTCGAGGCCAAAATATGCTGGTGGTGCCGCACCGGCACAGCTGAGCATATTTTGAGTTGGCTTACCACCACCCTTTTCATGGTGGTGCACCGCCACGGAAAGGGTGATGGTGAGGCAACAAAGGGGAGCCCACAGGGTCCCCTTGTGCCTCTGTGCACAGGGGTGCATGCAGGGGGGCACTTGTTGTACGCCCTGTAGTTATGCATCCCCAGTTCCTACGAGGGAAGGAACGCACAATATGATGCATTCCTACCCATGCAGGAACGTGCACTGGCGGTCCCACAGTTGTGCTGTTAAAGGCTCATAATGAGCCTTTAAACAGCACTGCCACGGAACCGCCATGCTGCCCACCAATCAGACCACAAAATTACTTGTAATCTGGTGTGCAGGCGGCGGTAAGTTTTGGCGGTCCTGGAGTGGAGCGGTGGCATGCCACCTGCTCCAGGACCGCTGAAACTCAGAATAAGGCCCTAAATCAGACTACACCTCAAAATACAGCACAACACCTACAATACCACATCATGCTCTATCACACCACACACCGTGGACCGCCAGGCTGGCGGTCCACCTGCAGCATTAGGACTGTGTCGGTTGGACCGCCACAGGACCGCTGCTGCCACCAGCGATCCACGATTGCTGGAGGTGGTGCAGTGCTCTGAGGCTACAAATATGCTGATGGTGCCACTGCGGCACCATTAAACATATTAGGAGTTTCCTCACTGCCGCACTTTTCATGGTGGTGCGAGCGCCATGAAAAGTGTGGCAGTGAGGAAACAAAGTGGGCCCCTACAAGGCCCCCTTGTGCCTCAGCGCCATGGGATGCATGCAGGGGGGCACATGGTGTCCCCCCATGTCTTCATGCACCCCAATGTTCCTGCACGGAATGAAATGCACAACATTGTGCATTTCGGTCTGTGCAGGAACATGCTTTGATGTTCCCTTTGCGGTGCCTATTTTAAAGGCACCGCTGTGGGAATGCCAATGAACTGCCTGCAAGCCACTTCAAAAGTCGGACTCTGTTTTGGTTTAGTCGGAGTGGGAGCGGGGCAGCAGCGTGGCGGCTCCGCTCCCACACCGATAAAGTCATAATAAGGTCCTACGCACTGTAGGAACAAGGTTAAGGTGACTAATGGCTTGGCAAAGTCATCTCTGCGGGCGGCATTTGGGAAAAGAAGCTTACAAAGCATGTCTAGGGCCTGCGCCTAGGCTAGTGGGCACACCACACCGGGCGTGTTTTTGGACCAACTGCCTGTCAGACTCAAAGGAAAGACAAACACACCCCACTCTCAACACCACACAACATCAGTGATAGTATCATTTGAGAATGTGAAGACACTGGCACACAGAGCGAACCCTCTGCAGCAATACATTATTACATTTTCTTTGTGTGCCTTTCCTATAGCACACGCCCTCTCCAAGCAGCAGAAGAGCACGTTGTAGGAAACCTTTTTAGTTGCAACAAAAGCATCTCAAACATGAGTTTCTTTACTTAGAACAAACAATAGAGTGTGCGTGCGCGCGCGCGGAATCAACACGAAACCAAGATGGAATGGGAATGAGGAGTGATATCTTGGACTGATTGGGGGGCGTGGCTTGGCGCCCAGCGGAGATGGCGGCGCATGGGTGAAGCTCTCCGGTGTGTCTCGGAGAAACCACGCTTCCGGATCGAGCCGTGACTAATGGAGGACAGACACAAGCGGATGAAGATTGGAGGATCGTTATGAGATCCTCGGTGCCCTCATTTATCACCAGCAAGTAGTTTTATTTTAATGACTATTCTGCTCCTTATCGACCGCGTATTTTCGCGGCCGCCATTTTGAATTTTTACCGCGATCGCGGAATTTGTGCACTTCAGGCTGAATCTTCCATTAAATACTTTTTGATGCTTCCAATGTACCTTGACGCCTGGATGATGTTTGGTTCCTCATCATTTCAAAGGGGTAAGAGGACATAGAGGGTTGCCAAGAGATATTGGAAGTTTGTGGAGTTTGTGCTTGGCGGCCATTTTAAGTTTCCTGGAGAGCCCTCACAGAGAATACTTTTCTTCACTTTTGTTCTGTCGCCTGGAGGCGACCGCGGAATGCTTATCTACTACTTTCACCGACTGTTTTCCAACGCACTCAGCATACTTCAGTTTTTGCAAAACTGCATGATCCCTCCTCAGAGCATCGAGGTACGAGGTTATGTACTGTCATCAAAGGTTAGCTGAGGATTTATGAGGGTTTTGATTGGCGGCCATTTTAGGTTTTCTAAATAAGTCTGCATTGAGATTCCTTTCCTCACTCTCATATTGCTGACTAGGAGTGGGATTATCTGGTCAGCGTTTTATGGGCAGAACAAAAGGAGTCCGTTCCTCTCCATCCAAAAAGCACATCTTTATAAAAAACTCAAAAATTTTCACCGAGTTTTCGAGACTTGAGGACTCTCTGCGATCCACGCCTCAGTACTCCCAAATAAATATGGATCCTTCCTCTGGAACCTCTGGAAAATCTCTTACGTCTTAAAAAGGACCCTCCCTCGCCACCCAAGTCTACCTCGCCTGTTTCGATGGAACTATTGCTTGAGGAAATCAGGGCCCTTCGACCCTTCATGGAAGAGACTAACACCAAGTTGCAAACCTTAACAGATAATTGGTCTCAACTGGACGCGAGAGTCTCTTCAGTCGAAAATACTGTTTCCTCCTTGAAAGAGACATGTGTAAGCATTTCTCAACTACACTCTCACGTCTCTACACTCCAGAAACAGGTGGAGGATCTTGAAAACCGCAATAGACGGAACAATTTACGCATCTACGGCCTGGGAGAAGGAGTTGAAGGTTCGGATTCGCTCACTTTCTTTAAATCATTTCTCCCTAAACTACTTCACATGCCAGAGGGGACTCAACTCAATATTCAGCGAGCCCACAGGTTGGGACGTGCTCCATCCCATACTAGTCCTTCACAGAGGCCAAGAGAAGTCATCTTATACTTCTTGGAGTATACAGATTTGATGAAAGTGCTCGCAGCGGTTAAAGCTTCTCCAAGGATTGCATTGTCAGGATCGCCTTTATTTTTCACACAAGACTATGCCAAAGCTACTGCTGACAGACGTAAGGCCTTCCTCAACATGAGAGCTGATCTACGTTCCTTGGGAGCCAGATATGGCCTTTTTCATCCATGCCTCTTCAAAGTTACGTATAATAACAGAACAACAACGTACGAAGATCCGATACGCTTACAAAGCTTCATCAACTCATGCAAAACGGCTGTTATGGACGCTTCTGGGCCCTCTTCCTTATTTAACACTTGAATGTTTGTTAGCTCCTTCACAGATGCTTCAGATTCTGTTTTCTTTAGCATGGTATCCTGTCACCTCAGAAGTGCTTATTCATAGTTTTTGACATAATTGTTGATGTTCTCAAGAAGTTACACTTTTTACCGAGTTGTTGAATAATACTGTTGGTCTCCTCGCTTTTGATTGTTCCAATATATGTTTCATATGTCTGTTCCAACGCTTTAATTAGTCTTTATTTGGTATTGTCTCCACAGATTATTATCTTTGTATTGTGGTTTCTCCTTGATCCTCTGTTCTGTTGATCCCGGATGTGTTGCCTACTCCATGTGGTTCCATCCCCCTCCCGTGTATTCCTGGGTCTTCTTTTGTAAGTATGTTACTTTCCTGCATTTTCTTAGATATATTATTTGTTTTGTCTCTTGTTTTTTGTTTCTCTCTTGTAGTTTGTATTTTTTCATCAACCGGTGTCTCTTGTTTTTTCAACTCTTCTTATCTTCTTATATCTATTACTCTTTCGGTCATTATAACTATAAATATTTCGACTCCTATGATCTCCTTCTACCTTTTTACCTGGGTTTTCCTTTTTCCTATCCTGTCATTCGATTCCTGTTCTTCACTTTGGCTATTTGACTTGTCTACTTTTCTTTATTCTGAAACTGAATCAATCATTTCCTTCCTGTTTTATCTCTCTCGTATTTTATACTGCTATTATAACGAATTGGACTTTTGTTTTACATTGTTAGTACAATTTGTTTTTAAGTGCTTATGTCATTAAAATTGATCACATGGAACGTTAAGGGACTAAATTCTCCCATCAAAAGGCAGAGAATCCTGACCCATTTAGCCAAATTAGACGCTGATGTTGTATTCTTGCAAGAAACTCACCTCTCGGATGTTGAGTCATTAAAGTTGAAGAGGGGTTGGGTGGGGGAGGTTTTTTATTCCCCTGGCGATGGCAAACGAAACGGAGTGATGATACTTTGCAGCAAATCCCTTTCGTTTTCATTTGTGTCCCAAGACTCAGATGTTGACGGCAGATGGCTGAATGTCAAATTATCATTGAAGGGTGTTATAATCTCTCTTCTAAATGTCTATGCCCCTACTTGTGGTGAACCCGCTTTTTGGCCCACACTGGCTAAGCAAATCACTCACTGCATGGAGGACAATTTCATTTTAGCTGGTGATTGCAACCAGACTTTTGACCCGTTTATTGACAGAAATTCTAAAGTCTCCTTTGTTCCCAACAAGCCCCATAAGTCCTTTGTTCATGCTATCAATCAACATAAACTCTTGGATGCTTGGCGTCTTTGTAATCCGACCACTAGAGAGTACACTTTGTATTCCCCATCTCACCAAACTCAATCAAGAATTGATTATATATTTATCTCGCACACCATTTCACAAACCCTTACACACGCAGAGATTGGTCCCATTTTATTGTCAGACCACGACCCAGTCTCAATTGGCATTGACATTCTACCTAAGGGTACAAGTCCCAAAAGGTGGCGTTTTAATAATGCTCTCCTTTTAGACCCAAAGTTTACTGCCGCATTCACTACCTTCTTCGAAGAGTTTTTTGAGTTGAATCAAACCAATTCCATGCCCTTCTCCACTTTGTGGGATGCATTCAAAGCTACAGCGAGGGGTTTCATAATTGGCTTTGTTGCAAAGAAACGGAAACTTTCCCGTAAATTCACTAAAGATCTCCTTCAGGATATTAAAAGACTGGAGCACTCTTTTTACACCTCACATTCGAAGGAGTGTCTCACAGCTCTTATAAAAGCCAAAATGCAATTTAATGAGAAGTCAACAGAGGATGCCTCATTATATTTGTTAAAATCTAGTGCAAAGTTCTATGGGGGCAAGAATAAGGCAGGGAAAATATTGGCTAATTACCTAAAAATTAAACACAATAAGCTAAATATTGAATCTATCTATAATGATCAATCAGATTTAAAATTTAAAGACGCTGAAATCCTGAACAAATTCTCCATCTTTTATAAATCGCTATACACTTCTGAGACACAACCCTCTGAACACTCCCTATTGCACTTTTTCTCGGACATCCAAAGTCCCCAACACGCTTTGCCGGACTTGTCTTCCTTGGAGTTAGATCTAACGCACCAAGAATTATTAAACGCTCTTCAACATCTTAAAAAAGACAAAGCACCAGGACCAGATGGTTTCACTGTAGAATTTTATCAACACTTCTCTGAACTCATAATGCGCAACTTGCGTTCTCTAATAAATTCCTTCAGCACATTAGGTAATTCCTCGGGTTCTTTTTCAGAAGCACATATATGCCTTATCCCAAAAGAAGGTAAAGACTCTAAACATTGTAAAAATTACAGGCCTATATCCTTGGTTAACATTGATTATAAAATCTTTTCTAAAGCATTAGCCATACGTTTGGATTCCTACTTACCTGACTTACTGGGGAAAGAACAATCAGGATTCGTCAAGCGTAGATTCATAACCGATAATACGAGACTCCTTTTAACGTTTTATCTAAATCCTCACACTTAAAACATTCCCTTGTGGCAATAGCTCTAGATGCCGAAAAGGCGTTTGATAGAGTCGAATGGACTTATTTGTTTTATACCCTCAAATGGTTTGGTTTTGGCCCTAAATTTACATCCCTGGTTTCTCTCCTCTACTCCAACCCCGTGCGGCTGTATGCGCCAACGGCTTGATCTCCCCATACTTTGAGTTGGGGAGAGGAGTACGTCAGGGCTGCCCTCTTTCCCCCTTCCTTTTTAATTTAGCTTTGGAACCTTTTCTCTCTAAATTACGTCAAAATCCAAATTTATATGGTTTTCAAACATTAAATTCCCACATTAAACTCGCAGCTTACGCTGACGACATTTTGCTTTTTATGTCTAAACCAAGTGACTCGATCCCTGCCTTTTTGGCGGAGGTACAAGCCTATTCTAATATCTCCGGTTATAAATTGAATAATGATAAGTGTGAGATCCTACCTTTAACTAAATTTGCTTTTAAATCGGATTTTGACGCTTCCAATTTTACTTGGAGCCCCAACCACATTAAATATCTAGGATTACATGTCACTTCTTCAATATCAGACATGGTAACACTATGCATGAATAAATGCATACAAAAAATTTCAGATTTGGCAGTTAAATGGCATCCCCTCTATTTATCCTGGTGGGGTCGGCTGGACACCATAAAGATGATGTTATCGCCTATAATTCTATATACCATTTCCAACATTCCGGTCCCTATTCCTACTAAATTTTTTAAGAAGATTAATTCCTCCCTCTCTTCCTTCTTATGGAATAATAAGAGATCCCGAATGTCTCTATTTAAATTAACTCGCCCTAAAACAGAAGGTGGGGTTAACTTTCCTGACTTTCAGACTTACCAGAAAGCCTTCCTCTTACGTCAAGCCTCCCTTTGGTTGCTTGACCCCACAGAAGATTGTCCTCTATGGACCACAATTGAACGTCTTTTTATCCCCTTTTTCTTTTCATGAATACCTTTCTTTCTCACGCAAACCACAGGCCTTGTCCACTCCCATAATCAAATTGACCTCTAAACTTTTGGAACCTACATTTATCCCCACACATAGTAACATAGACTCCTTCCTTAATTCAACAATTTGGCATAACAAAAATCTGACTATCCGTAATAAACCATTTTATTGGAAGACTTGGCGACAGAAAGGTTTAGTATGGATACATCAGTTATTTTCACAATTGGACTTTTTATCTTTTTCCTCACTCAGTCAATTATTCAATCTACCTGCCTCATTTATTCATAAATATAACTTACTTAAGAAAGCTGTGACGGATAGATACACCCATTTATCGGACACACCCACTGCTTCCAATATCTCGGATCCTCCCTCACAACTTCATACTCTATTAAAAACTATACCCAAAGCCTCCACTATATACAGATGTTTGCAGGGTAAGGACAGTACTAGGCAGAAATCTAAAGTTGAAGAGGCTTGGGAACGAGACTTTATGCTATCTTGGCCAGTGTTTTTGTGGAATAAATTATGGCTCAAACTACGTAAGTCATCCAGAGCAGCTACCATAATACAAACGTTGTTTTTTGTTTACAATAGGCTCTTACTCACACCGAACGCCTTAAGTAAAAGATTTGCGACTGTATCAGACGTTTGCTGGACATGTTCTTCTCCAAATGCTAATTTATTTCATATGTTATTCTCTTGTCCAAATGTATATAATTTCTGGAAACAAGTATGGTCTCAAATTAATCAAATTTTTGGAGCTAATTTTTCTTTCTCCTTTACTCATGTTTTCCTGGGAAGTCTTTCACCTTGTTGGGAGAATGTTACACTTAGGGGCCGATTCCGATTCGGGCCGAAAATCTCACCGACCGAGTCGGATTCGGAGAGATTTCCGACCGAACCGGACTCTGGCAGTCCGACCGAACGAGTACGATGCGGACGCATGCTATCGGACTCGATTCGGTCGGACTCCCATTGAAGTCAATGGGAGCCAGTCGTACGACGCATACATGGGCTCCCATTGACTCAATGGGTGCGTCGCGAACAAGGGCGCCCCCTACAGTGGGTACGCGTCGGTGCGACTCGCGCCGTACATGCATGTGTAGGGGGGACCCATGGGTCCCCCCTGTGTGCGACTCGCGCGGCTACGCGTACAGGGGGGTCCGACACGGACCCCCGAAGTCCGGCTCCGACTGCTCTTTCGAGCCGGACGGCGCGAGTCGGTCGGACTGATCGAGGCGCGCATCGTACTTGCCCGGTCGGGGAACGTCTCCATTGCGTGGTGCGAGTCGAGTCCGTACGAGTCGGTCGGAGCGGTTCGGAGCCGGGAACGAGTCGGTCGGGGATTTCACGTACGCTCGCATCGTGACTTGCTCGCGCGGACGGGTGTTCGAATCGGTCGGAAACAGGGCGTCCGAATCGGATTCGGTGAAGCCGAATCCGATTCGGTGCCCTACCGGCCGAGATCGGAATCGGCCCCTTAATGTTAAAATTATTGATTTACTATTAGCGGTTGCATTTCAGCAAATCACTGTAAATTGGAAAGATTTCACAAAAATCTCTTATAAGGCATGGTGGTATGCTGTTTGTCATAATCACAGGCTGGACACCTCCTTTGTTTATCCCATACACATGGCAGCGAAACGTCTGGATTTGTGGTCACCTGTTACAATATATCTTGATGCATGTGCCAAAAGATATTCCCAACTGCAACCATTTCAGCAAGAAGTTCTAAAACCCCTTGATTCCCCTAGACGTTCCTAGAATATTTGTTATTCCACTTCTCTTAATGATTTATCTTCATTGTATCAATCTTTCCTTTTTTTTTTTTTATTCATAAGTCCGATTTGTTTATCTTTATTGTAGCACAGTTTATGGTAATGACATGAATTTAATGTTATGAATTTTGTATCGACACCTTTATTTCTTTCAATAAAAATTTTCTTTTTGAACTGAAAAAAAAGGAGTGATATTGTGTAAGTGAGATGGAAAACTGTAAAGGTTTCTTTACATTACACATTTATTTTTACAACCTCACATATTTATGTTGCATTACGAATATTTACAATTTGACAAAAAGGGAGAAAAAAGATTTTCCCACAAACCTGTCTTTTTTGTGAAGTATCACACCTGAGACTAGAGCTCAGGGCTTTGGGCTCTCAGCTCAGCAGGAAGCATTGCAGCAATGATCTGACATCTAAGGTCAATGGCACAACACACATCCCCCTTCTCAGCACACTTGATAAGGGCGGTGACAAGTTGCAAGACCGACCTGGCAGTTATTGCACACTATACAATTAGCGCCATATAATATATTTTGGCACTTTTATTGATTGCCTCTTGTGCAGTGCCCCAGATTTCTTAGGGCAGGGCACTGTGTGCGAAGACATGCCGAAGAGATATGTTAGAATCCCTTCCTGCCCAGGCAAGAGGCACCGAGAGGGGAGGCAGACTGTGGTGGTGGGGTTCAATGGAACTTGGGTGGTGGCGCCAATGATGGGAGGATGAGTGAGCGACCTGTACAGTGTGAGTGATGGAACATGAGGCTCGGTGGGGTCATCCTTCATGCGGCTCTGCATGACTCTTCACTGCAGCACGAACAGTTTCCCGCGGCTGCAAAGGAATGCTAAAGCTGTTTTTTTCAGTTTATGTGCTTTGAACTTTGTAAATTCCAAATTTGAAAAAATAATCATTATGAATGTATGTATTGCCCTGCTTTGAAACGTAGTACACTACAAAATGGAAGTGCTCCCTGAGGTCTGTTCTAGGAGGACTAAGGTTTACACGTCCTGCACGGGAGGCATGTCTGCTCCCTTGGTTAGGACCTTGGATTACAGTCCGTAAATTGTAAGTCAAAGGCCATATTTGACCAGGTATAGCGTGGGAACCCAAAGCATCCCTGGAAATAATGCTGAAACCAGCCCCGCCTCCTTCCTCACTTCCCTTTTCTTCCTGACCTTCTCTCTCACACAACTAGACCTCCCATCTGGCTGTTTGAACTCTGTTTCTCTCCTGAGCCCCTCTTCCCTGTTTCCCGTCTGCCTGTTTCCCCTTTGCCTGCTATAATGAACCCCGGTGGCCGGAGAAAAAGACAGGGGCGCCAGCAGAGGCCTTAGACCTTCGAAGACCGACCTCCAAGGCCCCCTCCCCCCCCCCGCTGCCCACTCCACAAACTCTCCTCACCTCGGTGGTATAAAGGGCCGCTCGGGCCCTGGATTTGACGCCCTCTGATTCTGGATAAACAGATTTTAGCTTTGTGCCTTAATTAGGCATTTGCAAGCTGCGCTTCAAGTGGCGAGAGGACCGCGCGGGGAATGGATGGATTGACTCAGTTCAAGGTTTTAAACACAGGTCGTCTCTGGAGCTCTGGTGTAAGTTATTGGAGTTACTTTTAAACACCGATTTCAAATACTGGAAGAGAGATTAGTGACTGTGACAAGCAAGTAATGCCAACAGTTGTGCTGAAGGAAGCAGTAAGGCTTTTAAAGTCCAGATGTTGAAAAGTGCTCCAGGCACCAGTTGTCAAAGCAAGAACAGACTGCACGTGCACGGGAGAGGAAATCTTTCTTTTCCCATAATATATTTGTAGCAGGACCTGTCTGTTTTTTCCCTGCATCTTCAGGCAGTCTGCGCGCTTGTGCTTGAATCTCCTACAGCTGAGGGCTGGGACAGACGCAGAGGCAGTGGTGGTGCAGTGAATTACTGACATCTGTAGAGAGAAACTTACGTGACATGGTGAGATGCGGCGGAGTGACAAGGAAGACACAGATCGCCGAAGCCTCGGGCCTGCGCCATCCATCAGCTGCGATGTGGCAGGTGAAACGGGCCGGGGGCTGCAACCGTCTGCCAAATGCTCCCGGAAACCGCTCAAGAGCATGTGTGCCGCTGCCATCCAGCCAATAGGGTGCTAGCCCGCACCTGCCAATGCGTGTCAGCGCCGCTGAAAGAGGAGTACGTGCAGCGGCGCAGCAAGGCTGCTATGGACGCTAACACAAGCGAGGAAAATGGGCCCCTACCATCTGGTGGGGCACTAAAGCATGGACTTAACAGATGTCTGTGGGGGGGGGGGCAGGGGGATAAGACTTCTGGGCCCCGTAACCAGCCACCAGATCTGCTGAGCCAATGATAGCTACGCCCCTATCTATATGCATGCCTGTGAACAGATACAGCACTGGAGCACTCTATCTCAATGGTTTCAGCTGCCCTGGTCCTCACCTGAATGTAATGTCAGACCATGCCATTTCATCGAAATATATTTCGAAGACCCACTTTATTGAAAAGTAAGATGCAGCTGTTCTTTCGGTCAAATGGCAATTTGATTGAGCCCATGTTTTGATGAGCTGGAAGAGACACAGCAAGAAAAGTTTAGAGAGCGGAAGGACCATTTTAATTACAATGTCCTTATTATCTCAGCCACTCATACAGCAGGCCATATATTAGCTCTCTGCTCTGATAATGAGCAGTGCAGTATAAATGCTGTTTACCCAGTACCTGGGTCATACCCTGCGGTGATATTATTCGAATTAAAGATGGAAAACCAATTTCTGGTGAAAAATAAAGAGGTTCCCCTAGATTTGACCACCAGAGGCTCAAAGTAGATGCTGGGCTAGGGTGACCAACTGGCAAGGGTGCAAATTCAGGATATAATTCGAATTAAAGATGGAAAACCAATTTCTGGTGAAAAATAAAGAGGTTCCCCTAGATTTGACCACCAGAGGCTCAAAGTAGATGCTGGGCCAGGGTGACCAACTGGCAAGGGTGCAAATTCAGGATGGTGAGTGTAAAAATTCAGGACAAGGGTCAAAATTAGGGACAAAAATTCAGGACAGGACGTCAAAATTCAGGACAAAACTTCGGGACAAAAGGTAAGTTTTACAGACACGTCAGAGGAGGTCGCACAATAGTATATACGTAAGTAAATAGACAACCACTTAAGTACATGTCAAAATAAGTTTATATTAGGTTGAGACAATCGAGCACTTCACAGTTTTTCAGTATGCCCCAGCTTGCTACCTTAGATGATTCAAAACTCGCATCTCGCTCCAGCAGGTACATTAGTCACCAGACAATGGTGAACCACACCTGAATATAAGTGAGGCTGCTTTTATTGTTGATTGAAAACTACTGGATATACAAGGAACTTTGCAGTGCCAGCCCCCAGTAACAAAACCACCCCTCCCCCTTTCCAGCCTCCCAGGGAAAACCCGATGCCTGGTCCGGCCAGTCCAGCCTTGCTACCACCCTCCAATGGTGCCCCTCATCTTCACATAGACCGTCTCTCAGGTGTATTTAATTTCCTTTATAGGGTTACTCATCCCAAGTATGTAGGGCAGGGTGTCGGAGTGCGTTACATCACACACACATTATATAGAGACAATGACTCATATAAACGTGAAAGTCAATGTATAGGAAATGTTACTTAAGATAATGGGTGCTACAAGGTGTAATCATTCTTTTATCTATCATTCAGTCTTTCACCAATCATTCTGTCCTTCCATCTGTGTGCCCATCTATATCCAAACATATTCAACCATTTGCAAAACTATCCACCATGTATCCTTCCATCCATCATTTCACTCACTCATCCATCCCTCCATCCACCCTTTCACTCATCCATCATTCATCCATCCACCCTTTCACCCCATCCATCCGTACACTCATCCATCCACTCTTCCACCCACCCATCTATTCACTCATCCATCCAGTCATTTACCCTTTCACCCATCCTTTCACTTACTCATCCATCCACCCAGTCACTTATCCTTCAACCCATTCACCCTTTCAGTCATTCATCCTCCCTTTCTCTCTCTATCCCCCTTTCACTTATCCATCCATCCTTCCACCCACCCATCTACTCATCCATTCATGAATCCATCCATTGACCCTATTACTCATCCATCCTTTCACTCATCCATCCATCCGTTCTCTCAACCATCCACCCTTTCACTTCTTCACTCATCTATCCATCCTTTTGTCCATCTACCCCCCTTTCACTCACTCATCAATCCTTACATCCACCCTTTCACTCATCCATCCATCCATTCACCCTTTCACTTATCAATTCATCAATCCATCCATCCTTTCATTCATCCATCCACCTATTCACTCACCCATCATCTACCCTTTCACTCATCCATCCATCCTTTCACTCACCCATTCACCCTTTTACCCATCCATCTACCCTTCCACCCATACATCCATCTATTTACCTTTTCTCTCATCCATCCTTCCACTCACTTACTCATCCATCCATCCTTTCTTTCATTATCTATTCATTCACCCTTTAATTCATCCATTTATCCTTTCACTAATCCATCCAGCCATTCACACATTTCTTCACTTATTTACTCACCCACCTTTTCACATTATGAGCTGAGCCTTTGTCTGCAGAGTTGCAGACAGAAAAGGCCCATCAAGAACTTCACTTCACTGTAGTTCCTAAAGCAAGGGGTGGGGTGGGGGAGGGTTCACTATGCCCCTGCACATAGGCAATCTGAAAACTTAGAAGTCATGAGTCATGCATGATGCACAGTGCCAGGACGTGAGGTGACTGTGACATGGTGTTGTTTCCAGGGCTTTAAGTGGGGTAAAAAAACTGGGGGGTCTCTTCGAAGGGGGTGTTCGATGTAATTAAGGGCGTGGCTTAAAACACCTAGGCTAAAAATCTGTGCTTAGCATAGTGTTCCGCCCGACTGGTATTATGTTGTTTCTGTCATTGCATCCAGATATATATTACAGCAAGTATCATTACACCAACAACAAGCCAGGACTATTGGCTTTGTCAATGGTTGTTAGTTGCTTAAAATAAAAAGCAGCAACCATGGCTTTGTTAAATAGAATATTGAAAATGCGTCAGTTCTAAAATGATGAGACAGTGAAAGAACTATAACCCGTTCTTTTTAACTTGTTTCACAGGCTTCTTTATATAAACTGTTTTCTCACGTTGCAGCATGGGCGTTTTACCTTTTATCCATCTAACAGAATGCCCTACTGTACACTAAGGCAGGAGGAGGCCACAACATGCTTTAACAGCCCAGACTGCCCCATTGTCATTCTGTATGTGGCAATCAGCCCCATACAGAATGACAATGGGCGGGGTGGGGCTGCTCTTGTGCTCGAGGAGGAGTGCGAGGTGGCCCCATCAGGGGGCTGAGGCTTCTCACAGGGGAGCAGTGCTGCTCCCTGTAATGGCCATAATTACGGACAAAAGGCGTCCGTAAAAGGGATCCTCACGGACAACGGACGTGAGGTCCAAATTACGGACGGTCCGTGAAATTTACGGACGGTTGGTCACCCTATGCTGGGCATTTAGAGCACGTATTATATAATGTATCCAGTTTTGAAAGCAAGCTGGAGGACCCGTCAGAGTTACTAGAGCTATATAACAATAAACTAAAGTCAGCCCTAGATATATTGGCTCTGTGGCGCTTGATGCAGAAGAAACTAAAGTTGGTTGGTAATAATGGCTCTCTAGAAAATTACAAGGAGAGAACGATAATCTACGTTAACTAGAGCTGGCTTGGCATAAAAATTACTCAACCACCTCCAAATTAAGATGAACTGTAGCAAATTCTGCATATAAAAAAAGCTATTAAGTCAGCCAAAGCAGCCTTTTATTCTAATCGAATAATAAAGGTCATTAATATCACGAAGTCCCTAGCCCAAGTGGTCAAAGAATAATAGAACCTCCTACTGCCCACCCATTCAATAATTTGAGTGATACATGCAATCAATGTGCCACTATCTTTGAAGAATAAATAAATCAAATAAAGCTGGTTTCACATGTAAGATCTGGAACTATACAGAATGATAAAACTGGATGTATGGTAAATGTGTGGAAACAGTTTGGTAAGTTGAACCTCAGTGACTGCGAGGTACTGATTGTAAGAAGTAAATCCTTGCGATCATGGGATGATTTTGTACTCAACAAAAGAAATTAAGAAATGTTACTGTCCTCTCGCATTGATGTTTGCCACTTTATTAACACCTCACTAAAATCAGGAATAGAGCCCAAGACTTTGAAGGGGGCTAGGGTTATTCCCCTACTAAAGAAATCACTGCTGGAACTCGAGCACTGGGACATTTATCAGCCAGTTTCACAACTACCATACTTTTCAAAAATTCCTGAGTAGACGGTTTTGACCAGTTGTTACATTTAATGGAGTCAAAAGCACTCTTGGATCCATCTTAAGATTCGGACAGGGTCCAACATGGAATGTGTGGTTAACTCAGTCCTGAATGACCTAAGATCTCAGCCATGGTGTCAATTCTTCTTGCTCTCCGATGACTTCAACACCATGGACCACCAGATCCTTTTGTCCAGTCTTTGGTGGTCTTCAGTGTCAGAGGTATTGTCTCAAAGGGGTTTCAAAGTTTTTAAACTCATCACACACTCCAGGTTGAACTGGGGTCACAGCTAGCAGACTGTAAACACCTTGCCGGAGGAGTCCCTCAGAGATCTGTGCTGACTCCACCATGCTTCCACTGACAGAGATGGTGCATAACCTGACCGCACTGATATACACTGACGATACCCAAACTATCTTTAGAATCGAGGATAAGGTTGAGAGCAGTGCTGAATACTTGAAACTATGCCCGACCGATGATAGCAAATAAGCTGAAACAAAATGGAGATAAAGCAGAAATATAACGCCCGTTTAGACAATAACATAAGTGGAATTATGAGTTTTGGCCTCACACAATGGGCCAAAAACCAGTCTCAGGTGTAAAAATGTGAAAACCTCAAAGTTATATTAGACTCTGTTTTACAACTGAATGAGGAGATTAAGTCAATAGTGAAGACTTGTTTTTTATATGTAGGTGCTGAAGATGATTATCTACTTATTCAGACACTCACAGAAGGTCCTGCTAATAAATGTGTTTGACATTAGCGAGGCTTGATTATTGTAATGCAATCTATTCGACCCTCCCAGTTTATGATATAAAAATTCTCCAACTGGTCCAGAATGTGGTGGCCCGACTGGATTTGAACATTAAAAAAATAAAGGGGGATATTCTCAAGAACGTGCGATAATCATCGCCAAAATAGGTTAACGAAATTTTTCATATCGCCGTCTATCACGGGAAAATAGCGCTGTGTTAACGTCTTATTCTAAACACGGCGGTAACATGCGATAGTTTCCCGATAACGCGTCAAATGTCCGCGATAAAATTACCGGGACGGCGATAAAAGTCTAAAGCCGAACGTGAAAAAAGGGGCGATGGGCCCAACTGCGATAAAAAAATCAGCGATAAGCTGCGCCAGGCCTGCAACACATGTCAGGCGGGAAAAATCACTATAAAAGCTGAAAAAAAACCCACAAACAAAACCAAAACAACTGCGAAGCACAATGGAGGTAGCCGGAGCAAGTACAGAGGACAACCAGAACCCCACAAGCCCCACAGAGGACCAGCCTGGGACCTTGGAGTCAGGGAAGGGCAAGGAGAAGAAGAAGAAGAGAAAGACGCGGTTCAGTCCGCAGGAAAACAGGATCCTGAAAACGGAGGTGATAGAACACAATCAACAACTGTTCGTCACCTCCACTGTGTCATTGGCAACAAAAAATGCAATATGGCAGTCCATCGTGGACAAGGTGAATGCAGTCGGAGTGCTGAGGAGGACAATGGAAGAGCTCAAGAGACGCTGGAATGATGTGAAGCGCAAAACCAAGCAGAAACTCGGCAACAACCAGAAGGCAGCAATGCAGACTGGAGGTGGGAGTCCAGCGCCACAGGAGGAGCTGGATGAGATGGAGGAAATGGTGTCCACAGTCATCAGAGTGGAGACGGTGGCAGGAGTTGGGGGACCGGATACTGCTCAACATGACCTGACACAACAGCAACAGGGTGAGTAACGACCAGGGACTGGGGGGACGGGGGGAGATGGGCACAATTTCACACATGCACAATTAAGTATAGCACAGTGCACACCCACAATGACTCTGGATCATGTCCCTGATCCCCTTGGCACACTGCAGCACACCTAGAAACAGCAAGTAGGCCCCCGTCGACTATGTGCCCAGAGGGGCCCTTCCACACATCACCAATCTCACAACCAACCCATGCACATGTGCCAAACCCAGCAAAGCGGCGGGTCTGTGAGCCACACTGACAATGCAAGTGACACTGCATGACGAATAGCATGGCTGCAGTCAATATATCATGACATGTTGCATGCCACGACACTGAGGTGGCTGAGTGTGGACCACATCCGTAAAGGAGCAGGTCACACTCTGACACATCCACGTGCACAAACAACCCCTGACGTCAACAACACATCTGCGGACAAACCATGCCCCAGAGTCCCAACTCCCACCAAGACCCAAATTCACCCAAGTCTGCAACATCTCAGCACTGTATGGGCACAGAAGTCAAAGGCACACCGCCTGAAAGGGATAAGGGACAGCAAAATCAGAGCTGCAGGGGCGGCTCTCCCAAAATGCAGCACACACACATAACATTCAGAGCACATCAACTTTGACAACAATGTGGTACAAACTGCAACACGTTCACAACAGAACAGAGGACACAACTGGTGCCGCTTGTGTGTAGAAACTGGCCAATCACATTTGGCATAGCAGGGAAATGTGAGATGATAATGTACAAGTACAAACACACATCCGTGATGTTGTCGAAATGTCCACTGTCCCGCATCAAATAGGCAGCTCCTCCCAAACAGTCACAATGTACATTGTCATGCAGTCTGTATGTAAACTTATACATTGCGTCAACATACATGTGAACACAATGTTAAACTGCATCTCCCCTTCACATTGCAGAGGGAGAATCAACACCTCCTGCAGAGCAGACCGAACATCTCTTCACTGATGACGAAGAGGACCTCCACACCTTCGACACCGACGCCCTCCAAGAGCTCATGGACAGCTTCAGCACCTCACCTCCAGGAGCAGGGCAGCCCAGCTGCATCGAGGAGACCTCACCCCCTGCACAGACCACACAGCAGGAAGCACCCACCACCCCGGCTGTCTCCCAGGACCCCCACGAACAACACATGGCCTTCCAACTCCGTGTGTTAGGGTGCCAGGAGAAGATGGCTGATCAGGTGCGGGTGGGGTTCGACCTCATGGCAGCCAAACTAGATGCCATACGTGGGTGTCTAAGTCCTATCAGGGACCACTTACAGTCCCTAACGGACACCCACAGTCCGCTCCATGCTCTCCAACCATCCATGGCTGACATCGCTGGAGTCCTGACTCTGAGACAAGGACAACTGTCTAGTCAGAGTGGCTCCAGCGATGTCAGCCGGGAGTTGGGACACATGCGGAGGATCATGGAGAACAGGGAGCGGATGCAGGTGGAAAGAATGGCTGCCACGGCTGCACACCAGCGAGATGTAGCTGGGATCTTCCATGCCCTGCAGACCTTCATCATGGCATTGCTGCCACAAGGCCTGGCGCCGATGAATGCTGCTGCTGCTTCTACATCCACATCTCCACCCCCTGATGTGTCAGTGACTCACAGTGCTGCAGACAATCCACCTCTGGCCACTGATGTGTCACTGCCACACAGTGATGCAGACAAAACAACACCACCCACATGTGAGGCACATGAAACATCAGAGGACGAAGATGCGGATGAGTCTGCCTTAGTGGTAAGAAGGAAGCGGTAGCATTCATCTCCGCCATATGGCCTGTTTCTGCTTGGTTCTGCCCTCTGCATCATCACCTTCCACTGTCCCCCGATACACTCTGCGACACTCACCTTGGACCTCGACATGGACTGCCATATTCTGTTTGGTTACCAATGACACAGCAATCAGACTGCGGACTGCACTCTTCCTCTTCCGATGAACTTGTCATTTCCTAAAGGACTCTGGCTGGCCCTCCACGGGGCAACAATGTAAAGTGGGGTTTGCATGGCCCTGTACTGCTCCAGCTTCTACACTCCACTGAATGTGAATAAAACATTCAAATTCACACAGATGTGTCATGTCTATGATCATTCAAGTATGAAAGTATGGCTGAATGTAGGGTCAGTGATTCCCCCTTATGTCCATGTTGCTCATGTTGTGGGACTTGAGTCACAGGGTGCAACATTGCCGATTGCGGTCTGGGTGGCGCCGACACTACAACAGAGACACACGCATTAGTTACTTTCTTGTCCAGCCCAGAACTGAACCACGCCCAGAGCCCCGGGCTCATTGTTCACACCCATACGCTGGACTGGCATACGCCAGCCCAGCCCACTCCGCTTACGCTTACAGGGGGGGGACGACAAAGCTACATGTCCCAGGTCTTCCCTGTAGTGATCTGCTGATCACTGGTCTAGTTGTCAGCATGCCACAGCCACTCCCTGAGGGCTGGTTTACACCCACACCACACCCATCCAGCACAGGCGTCAAAGGACATGTGAACCTGCCAATAAAAGGGGCCTACCACATCACATTCCCCACTGCCGGAGGTGACATGATGGTGTCCGCACCACGAGACTCAATCATTAAGGGTCCATGACTTGTGGCGCACTGGGATAGTGGCACCCGATGCACTGCAGCCGGCACGGGCCTACCGCCACGGGACGATGACTTGCGGTGCACAGAGTTGGTGGCACCCGATGCACTGCGGCCGGCACGGGCCTACCGCCATGGGACGGTGACTTGCGGTGCACTGAGGTAGGGGCACCTGAAGAGCTGAGCGGGTGTGCAGCCTGCGATGATGCGTAGACCTCGATACGCCATCTTGCCAATCAAGATTCGATTTGAATTGAGAGCCCTGCTGGACCGCAGTGTACGCCGAAGGCAGCAGTCAGCACACACATGACTCCGCGGTGCGGTGCCGCAGGGTGTGCTGGGGGCCTGTGGCGCGGAATCCAGCGATCGGCTGAGGAGGTTGCACCGGCACGTGGTGGGCCCTCTTGGAGACACGCCGGTGGCGGCAGGTGAGCATTGAGGCCTGGGTGCGCAGGGGCGGCCAGTCATTGCTGGGCGGCAGACCGGTCTGGGGACCAGGGCTGGGGTGCAGCAGGCGCACAGGATCGCGCAGGCACCACCGGTCACGGTGGCGGCCTCGTGGCTGGGTGAGGGGCGCCGCCCTGGCAGACACGACCCTGCATGCGATGACGAGATGTGCGCGAGTTGGCTTGGGACGTAGCCACCTCGTCTCCAGTGTAAATCTGGCCGTTGAAGGTGGTCGGCCATGTGTGTGTAGGCCTATGGACAGGATATGGCGGACACAGAGACAATCGCAGTAGTTTCTTTGGTGGCCATCCCGGAACTGAACCACGCCCAGAGCCCCGTGCTATTTATTCACGACATATGCCGGCCAAGGCCACTCCGCTCACGCTTACAGGTGGGGACGACAAAGCTACATGTCCAAGGCACTGTTCCCAATAAGGTGCGCGCGCGCGCGCGCACCTCTCTTCCCGTGAGCGCGCACTCCCGTGAGTGGAGCGCGCACACACGCAGGACATCCAGCGAGAGAGTTCGCGCCGCCGCTTTAAAAGCGAGCGGCGCGAAACAGGCACTTCCTGCGGTTTTGCCAGCGTGAGCCAGGAGTGCAGGTAAGGCTGGCTTGGGGCTTGAGGCACTTGCTGTATTTTGCGGTGCGGGGCAGATTGTGGGCTTTTGTTTAAGTATTCATGTTAATCACAGCTCCTTCACGAGCTGTGATTAACATGAATACTTAAACAAAAGCCCACCATCTTCCCGCATCACGCTTACTAACAAAGAGTAGAGCAAGTTTAAAAACACAGCGTGTTTTTAAACTTGCTCTACTCTTTTGTTAGTAGAGCCATAGCTGCCAAGGTTTCAGGTTGCCTATGTGACATTTTCATAATTTCAGTGAAATTATGAGTGACATTCAATGACTATGAGTGACACATTCTCAGGAGCAAAATCGAGCAATGAAGACGAAGGAAACATCAGAAATTGCACCCATTTGAATGTAGATTGTGAATCTTTAAACCTAGCTTTGAAGGAACAGCATGTTTTTTCATAGCTGCCAAGGTTTCAGATAGCTAGGTGTGACATTTTCATAATTTCAGTGCAATTATGAGTGACATTTCAAGGAATATGAGTGACACTTTCTCGTGCGCAAAATCAAGTATCAAAGACTAGGGAAACATGTAAATATATTAAATTACACGTATTTGAGCAATAAAAAGCTCTAAGATCTTGCCCCAAAAATAAATTGTCCTGCACAGAATCTGGAAACCTCCGTGAGTCACGGTCTGTCTCTCCACTTAGCAATATTGTGTGATCCTTGTCAAATCACCCGATCTTCATGTACTCAGCTCCGTTACCCACAAAATAGGATTGCTTGGAAACAGGTGCCTGCCCGTATTAGATGCTGTGTAAAAACAAACACCCACCCTCGCTTAGGGATTATTATTTCTGAAACGCTCATCTTTCTAGAGCCGCTTCTGGGGTACTGTATGCTTGAAATTGTTTCAAAGGGGCTACAGGGGAAACATGTTTTCTAAGAGTGACTATCTCACCAGATACCAAGATGTGTTTTCCGTGAGCTATTTCAGGTCTGACCGGTTTTTACCTCAGTCCAAAAGAGTATAAAAAATAGCACAGGGTAGAAGAACTTCAGCTATTAATACGACTGGCACTGCAGCAGCTGATCGCGTGCTGCCACTAAAAAGCAAATTTAATTAACACACTCGGCTGCACTCAGTTGTGAGGCCGCAAGCCACAGCAATTGGTCCAGTCCAGGCCGCTGCAAAGTCACTCCCTTCCTCAGCAATTCGCGGCGGGGTGACGGTCACGGAGTGCAGTGTACCTTCCATCGCCAGTGAGAGAGGCCCCAACACAACATCATCCATGACAGTGAGTTACAACACTCACAAACGACAGTCAGGTCTCGTGAGCACTGCAGCCTCCCACTCCAACTGCAGGCAGCGCTGCCAAATTTAACACATCTCTGACGCACTGTGTACTGTCACTTGGGGAGGGTGTTCTACTTACTTGTTGTTGACTCTACTGTCTACTTGACTCGGACCCCAGGCTTGTTCCGTTGGTCGGCTCGGCAATTTCAGCCGGAAGCGTGATTGGCACGTCGCCGGACGGTGACTTGCACTGCAACAAGGCTGCTGGGTGCTCATGCCACAAGTGAGCTACCCCCACGGCAATCTGCCTTATACTTCGGTCCAGGCTGCTGCTGTCCTCACGGAGACCTGGACCTGACAGTGACGGTCAGTCATGGCTCCGTACCCGTCACTGCACAATTCTCTCTGCGGCCAGCTCGGAAATTTTAAGTGAATGCTGCGGCGGCCTTGATTATAATGGCCTACAACACAGTGTGGCCGGGCCATCATGTGCGAGCAACAGCGCTGCCTGCCCCATAATTATTTACGGCCGCCTTGGCGCCTTTCTGAACAATAAACTCCCCGCTCTCGGAGCCAGCAGGATGTGACATACCCCTGCGGAGCCCTAGCTATTCATTGGGCAACGGACTTGACGTCAGGCAGGCTGACTCAGAGCCGCGCGGCACCGTGGCCGCAGGTGATATATTGTAGCAGAGAGCCTGGGACTGGCAGGCCATAGCTTAGATGGGATCACTGCCTCAAGAACACGGAAGCAGCGCGCCGGCACAGGCAGACCACAGGCAGTGCCTGCAGCCAGCTGCCACACTCACGTTTGCAGCCATCATGTACACCTGAGACTGCCACTATGCATTATGCGTGACAACGCATTTCAGTGCGGTGATGCGGAGCACCACACTGAAATGCTTTAGTGTCACGTCTGATGCGTGATACTTGGCAGGACTGTTTTTTATTTCAGAGCAGGGTCAGGATTTTCTACATCTGTTTCAATGTCTAGTGCATTCACAGTTAAGCATTACTCTACCTGTTTGGACCAGATTAATTAGGGAGAATTGTACACTACCTCACAGCTTATTTTGCCCCATGCATGCTGTATTTCTTCTAGTGTTCAACTTTTTTTTATATCTGCATACCAGAACAACCTCGGATCTCAGTCGACCAGATCTCACTTTCTAATAACTATAAGTAGGTAATTACAGCTCCTTTAGGCCCTGTAACGGGAAGCGATGGTGCTAACTGGGAATACATGTTCTGATCCTTTAGGAGAATCTCCGTCATCGACTGCTTTGTTTAAACCAGAATCCCATTTTAGCACAAGCTGTAATAAAACAATGCAGGATCGACAATTTTAATCTCGAATGTCTCTTTATTTAGGCAGAATTTACAAGTGATGTTGCGCACTGCATTATAGCGCTAAATTTTGGCACTTAATCTAAAAAGTGATCAGAAATCAAACATGGAATACGTACCTCCTCTCATCGTGACTGGACACAGCCCCCAGCGAACACCACCCCCACACACAAGCATGGGAAGGCAGCACGTGCCGAGGAGGACACTCCTTTTCCTTTAATTTAATTCCGGCAGCAGCAATTCTAGGTGGCCCAGGCTGGCTGCAACAGGAATTTGAAATTGAAAATATCCTGCCTGCGCCGACTGGAGCCTTTCAGTCCCTGTCTGTCCACACGACGCACCTGCTGAACTTCTTCCTTTAGCTGCGTTGTGCTTGCAGGCCACATGGCTGCACGCATGTGTGCACTACTACTGACCTTTTGGTGCCGGGGAGGTAGCCAGGTCAGCCTGCGCTACGCAACACCAACAAAAGACAGTCCAATAGCCAGCCCGGTCCCAGCAAAGCATAACAGCACTCGCATTGACTGCTGTGCGCCGCCTACAACCTCACAAAATATTCGACTCTACAAAGCATTATAACAGGTAATACACTCAGCTTTTTAGTAAGCTGATTTGCGTGACAATCTTTTTACATGCGGTAATGTGACTTAAAATGTGTTAGTGTAACGCAAGATGTGTGACACTTGGCAGGGCTGTAAAGCGCGGCTGCGCTGAGCAATTGTGGCCTTTTGTTTAAGTATTCATGTTAATCACAGCCCCTTCACGAGCTATGATTAACATGAATACTTAAACAAAAGCCCACATGCCTTTGTAAATCTTTACTACTCACCTTTTTAATTTTGCGATATTCTTGTAAAATTTGATCATGGATCGTCTGGAAAAAAATGTAAAAGCTTTTTTCAGCATAAACATGATAGGGCCACATTCTTTGATATCTATGCTTATGGAAATGCGCCACATTGGTGCAAATCTGCCTTAAGCCCCTTAACGTGGGTTGTATGTGTGGAAATGCACCGTCTTTTCAGTTATTTTAAGCAAAAGTTTGGAGTGATATTTGGCGCTGCGCACAAGGGCAGTCTGGTTCCTGGCGCACATAGCCATGGCTGCAGCGCACAGAGACCCTACACTGCCGCACACAGAGGAAAAAAATTAGAGGGAACATTGGTCCAAGGTCTTCCACACTGCCTGGCAAGTTTGCGACGACATTCGTGAACAGGCCCCGGTGGTCCACTTTTGCCTGCACATTGATGGAATGCGTGTGGTTTCTGTTGCAGTTATTGTGTGCAGTGTCGGCAAGGGGCACAAGTAGTACATGTGTGCAGTCAATTGCCCCCAACACGTGCGGGAAGCCAGCTATGGCATAGTTCCCTTGCTTGGTCTCCAGCTGTTCCTGCGCAGTGTGGGGGAAGTGAAGGTGCAGGGGTATCAAGCTGATACAAACCGTGATGCTTACAGGTATGATAAATCCTGCATAATAAGACCGTAACAGAAGTTTGTGTGGTCGTAACCTTCCTTTTCTTTCTTACGAAGGTTACGACCACACAAACTTCTGTTACGGTCTTTTATGCAGGATTTATCATACCTGTTAGCATTCCGGTTTGTCCAAGTGCAATACACTGTGCCAGATTACGTTTGTGACTATACGTACGCTTGACCATTGTCACCATTTATCCAACAGGTTTCTGAATACTGACTTTCAGAATATGGAATTGTATTGGGGAGGTCCCGCAGTATATGCAGTTAATTGAATCCACACGTTGCCCTGATGAAGTTCCCCGTTGGGAATGGAACGCGTTGGCTGAGCTTTTCGTATTGTTGATTTATGTATTTGTAATGAAGAACTGTTTTTACACTACTGTTGACTACTGGACTTCATGACCTGGCGCACCCCCATTTCAGTAACTACAATCTTGGATCTGGAGCACAGAGGCGTCAAGCAACGGCTGGCGGGGTTGGTTGCGCAGGAACACTACGAATTGGAACTAGCATGTGGTGCGGATACAGGGGCCCGCCGTTGCTTTTGTGGACATGCATCCAAGACAGGTGTGAGGAACTTTGATAGGGCTGGCTGTGAGACTCCTCCGACTCTGGCAGTTGTAGGTTGGAAGGTACTAGAGGCCAACAGGTGCAGCACAGCCAGCAGCTTTGTCTGCGGAGGGATGTTGGTTGTCCGCTGTGTTGGTACCGTCAGCCTGTGGGCAATGTGGGTCAGGATGCGGAGGATGGTTGTCCTTTTGAGCCTGTAGTGGGCAATGGCATCCTCTGGCTTTGAGTATCTGAGGCTGGTGCGTTTTAGGAACGTCCGCTGTCTTCTTCTGTGCTGCCTAGGTGGTAGTCCAGGGGGGGTGGTCCGGGGGGGTCCTGGGGGTGGTGGCGGTGGGTGTTGTGGTCCTCTTGGGTCTCCAAGCTGCATGATCATTGGCTCCATGGCATCTGTTGGTCTTCAGATGTGGTTCTGGGCTGGGCTCCCTTTCTACTGCAGGTTGTTGTCCTGCTTAGCACCAGTAATAGGCAGGTGTTAAATCCCTGCTGCTAACGCGCCTTATCGCCTGTTTTTGGATCGCTTCGCCAATCTGGCTGGTCGTTGAGAATATCGCGAAGTGGTGTTTTCATGTGTTTTCGCTCGGGAACGCCTACTCTGCATATCATTAGCGTTAATTGTCGCTCTCATCCGTGGCGATGTTTTTTTGCGGCAGCTATCGCTGGAAAACTGGTGATATCGGCAGTTTGCACCAGCTTGAGAATAGGGCAAAAAATCTATCGCCACTTTTGCGGCGCTAAAGTGCCGATAAATCGGCGATAAGTCCTTGAGAATATACCCCAAAGACTGCTACCTCTGGTCTGATACAGCTAAACTGACTTGCAGTGGAACAAAGAATAACACTCAAGGCATAATGCCTGGTCCATGAATCAGTTTATGGTAAGAAGATTAATCCTTTTCATGACAATTTTTTTTTTCTACTAGCGAGGCTGCCCTTTAAGATCTGGAGGCTCGTGCATGCTAAGTGTTCCCCGCGTTGAACATGTAACAATAGGAGCTAGACCATTTCCTGTTGTAGCCACACGGCTATGGTATGCACAACCATTTAATCTTAGAACCAATCATTTCCTTTATCCTTCACCCCAACTTTAACCTATCCCAGATTTTGTTCTTGGCGCATTCCACTACCCTAAATGAACCCTAATCCGACCCTAATCCAAACGTGACCTTAATTCATACCTAAACATGGCCCCACACCTGAGCCTAATTTCACTCTGACCCTAACCTAAGTATAATCATGACCCTAACTTTGACGCTAACCCTTATACTGATCATGAGCTTGTCCCGAATCCTTCTCTTAACCATTCTGGATTTCTGTTTCCGATTAAAAGTATTTTACAAGACTTTTTTCTATAAAATGGTTTTTCAATTAAAAGTTTTCAATGACGTGTTTTATGTGAAAATGTGATGTAGTAACATGAAAGAGCCACAACAGGCAGCACAGACTGGTACATTAGATTACGTTGGAGCCGGCCTCCACCAAAGCTGCCACAGAAAGAGAAAAGTAACTAAAAGAGACTTGTTGTGGCCCTGGACCAGAATGCCCTCACATATGAGGCTATCCCACAGTTCGAGATAGACATCACTCTAAACCATCGCTGAGCGAGACAAAAGAGTTGATGAAGAAAGCAACTCTGATGCCAACCATGTTCACTTTAAATCTGCTTTTTAAACATCTGGAATGTTGCAACACACTGGACAGCCCTGGTCCTCAAGCTTTTAGCAATTGCATTCTTGTCCAGGCCTGTAGGTGCATAATAATGTCATATTTAAAAGAATCAAGCCCCAACAACACATGGACTGATTGGCTCTTTGAGCAAAAAAAAGGAGAAAAGGAGAACTTGTGTGATTATCAGATAGGTACAGGAGAAGCATGGAATGAGAGTGCTAGAGAGGGGAAAAAGACAGTTTTAATGATGGAAAAGAGAAGCATAACATGCAGTTGTGCAACATTTCTTCCACATGATCTTGTGACTATGCCTGAGGAGTCTTTCCAGAAGATCTTTTACTTCTCTATTTCATTACTGTCTTTAGAAATGCAGTGCTTGCTTTCCATCTCTTTGGAGACATTTGTTCCCAAAGGACAGAGGCACGTCTTTGAACTTTGGGTTTGAGACAGCTTCCTGTTCTTACATTATATATTCTCTCTATCTTGGATGAACCATCGCAAGCACATGGTATCTTCTTTCTGTCGGGAATAAACTGTGAGCAGGTGCATGGTATCTTCTTTCTCTCTAGGATGTACCATGGACAGGTGCGTGGTATCCTCTATCTCTCTGGGATGGAGCATGGGCAGGTGCATGGTATCCTCTATCTGTCTGGGATGAACCATGGGCAGGTGCACAGTATCCTCTATCTGCCTGGGATGAACCATGGGCAGGTGCACGGTATCCTCTATCTGTCTGGGATGGACCATGGGCAGGTGCACGGTATCCTCTATCTGTCTGGGATGGACCATGGGCAGGTGCACTTTATCCTCCTTCTCTCTGGGATGGACCATGGGCAGGTGCACAGTATCCTCTATCTGTCTGGGATGGACCATGGGCAGGTGCACGGTAGCCTCTATCTCTCTGGGATGGACCATGGGCAGGTGTACGGTATCCTTTTTCTGTCTGGGATGAACCATGGGCGGGTGCATGGTATCCTCTTTCTGTCTGGGATGGATCATGGGCAGGTGCACAGTATCCTCTATCTGTCTGCGATGGACCATAGGCAGGTGCAAGGTATACTCTTTCTGTCTGGGATGTACCATAGGCAGGTGTATGGTATCCTCTATCTGTCTGGGATGAAACATGGGCAGGTGAACGTTATCCTCTATCTCTATGGGATGGACCATGGGCAGGTGCACAGTATCCTCTATCTGTCTGGGATGGACCATGGGCAGGTGCACGGTATCCTCTATCTCTATGGGATGGACCATGGGCAGGTGTATGGTATCCTCTTTCTGTCTGGGATGAACCATGGGCAGGTGCATGGTATCCTCTTTGTGTCTGGAATGGACCATGACAATAAACAACAGGAGTAAACCCATAAACCAGGTTGAGATCTGGGTAAGGAGGTATAGAAAGACTACAATGTCTCAACCGGTATTATTGAGAGAGCTAATTCGTAAGTATGTACACGACATTACAAAGAAAGAGAAATAGGAAGACTTGTAGTTTGTTTAAATGTGCTCAAGGCATCATATATTTTGAAAGAGAAAATAATTGGGAACAGTTGTATTAGCACTGTAAGCAATTATTGCAGGGGCAACCCGAAGACTTTGTGCACGCAAGTGCTCGTGACACTCAAAGGTGAACGACGCAGGTGACAAGTGAAAAAACAGCAAGGGCGCAATGTGAAAAGGTGACTGATATGTACAACGATTTATGGTTTAGGAAAAGGAATATTTACATAGATTGATCATATTTTGTAGACATTTTTTGACAGAACCATAATAGAAAAAGGCGCCGCAAATCGCGCTGGTATGTCGACGGCGTTTCGATCCTAATCATTTGGGATCATCATCAGGACCAGGTTGCCATCTGAAGGTGCTTAGGAAGGTGCAGAGGTATGGGTGCTGGTAGGGCAGCGAGGCTGTCCCTATCCCAGAGGCGTGTATCCAGGAGAAGGGGCCCGAAGGTGAGGAGCTGAATCAATAGGGCGCCGGGATCCTGCCGGGGGGCAGAGCCCGGGATGGTAGATCGTTCCAATGGAGGAAATCGGAATAGGTCGGCTCCGGTATCGAAGGAATCCGGAGTGGCGATGGCCCCGATACGTGAGCGTGAGCCAGAAGGTCAGCAGGAGCAGAAGACAGGGTCGGGGCCCCGATCCACTGTCGACCGGCTGAAGCGGGTGGTGGAGGAGCCGTCTAGTGGGTCCGTCCGTAGATGAGAAGAATCAGTCCAGACATGGAATAAATCACAGTCAATTTGATTCCTTGGTTGGAGTGCGCGATATCCAGGAGGCCGCCATGATCGTGATCGGCTCGAAAGTATCCACTATCTGTCTGGGATGGACCATAGGCAGGTGCAAGGTATCCTCTTTCTGTCTGGGATGTACCATAGGCAGGTGTATGGTATCCTCTATCTGTCTGGGATGGACCATGGGCAGGTGCACGGTATCCTCTATCTGTCTGGGATGAACCATGGGCAGGTGCACGTTATCCTCCTTCTCTCTGGGATGGACCATGGGCAGGTGCACGGTATCCTCTATCTGTCTGGGATGGACCATGGGCAGGTGCATGGTATTCTCTATCTCTCTGGGATGGACCATGGGCAGGTGTATGGTATCCTCTTTCTGTCTGGGATGAAACATGGGCAGGTGCATGATATCCTCTTCGTGTCTGGGATGGACCATGGGCAGGTGCACGGTATCCTCTATCTGTCTGGGATGAACCATGCATAGGTGTATCATATCCTCTTTGTGTCTGAGATGTACCATAGGCAGGTGCACGGTATCCTCTATCTGTCTGGGATGGACCATAGGCAGGTGCAAGGTATCCTCTTTCTGTCTGACATGTACCATAGGCAGGTGCATGGTATCCTCTATCTGTCTGGGATGAACCATGGGCAGGTGCATGGTATCCTCTTTCTGTCTGAGATGTACCATGGGCAGGTGCACGGTATCCTCTATCTGTCTGGGATGTACCATAGGCAGGTGCATGGTATCCTCTATCTGTCTGGGATGGACCATGGGCAGGTGCACGGTATCCTCTATCTGTCTGGGATGGACCAAGGGCAGGTGCACTGTATCCTCTATATGTATTGGATGGACCATGGGCAGGTGCACGGTATCCTCTATCTGTCTGGGATGAACCATGAGCAGGTGCACGGTATCCTCTATCTGACTGGGATGGACCATGGGCAGGTGCACGGTATCCTCTTTCTGTCTGGGATGGAGCACGGGCAGGTGCACAGTATCCTCTATCTGTCTGGGATGAACCATGTGCAGGTGCACGGTACCCTCTATCTGTCTGGGATGGACCATGGGCAGGTGCACGGTATCCTCTATCTGTCTGGGATGGACCATGGGCAGGTGCACGTTATCCTCCTTCTCTCTGGGATGGACCATGGGCAGGTGCACGGTATCCTCTATCTGTCTGGGATGGACCATGGGCAGGTGCACGGTATCCTATATCTCTCTGGGATGGACCATGGGCAGGTGTATGGTATCCTCTTTCTGTCTGGGATGAACCATGGGCAGGTGCATGGTATCCTCTTTCTGTCTGGGATGGACCAGGGGCAGGTGCACAGTATCCTCTTTCTGTCTGGGATGTACCATAGGCAGGTGTATGGTATCCTCTAACTGTCTGGGATGAACCACGGGCAGGCGCACTGTATCTTCTTTCTGTCTGGGATGTACAATAGGCAGGTGTATGGAATCCTCTTTCTGTCTGGGATGAACCATGGGCAGGTGCACGGTATCCTCTATCCGTCTGGGATGGACCATGGGCAGGTGCTCGGTATCCTCTATCTGTCTGGGATGGACCATGGGCAGGTGCACGGTATCCTCTATCTGTCTAGGATGGGCCATGGGCAGGTGCACGGTATCCTTAACCTGTCTGGGATGGACCATGGGCAATCAATCAATCAATCACGGCATTTATAGAGCGCGCTACTCACCCGGGAGGGTCTCAAGGCGCTGGGGGAGGGGGTAAGTTACTGCTCGAACAGCCAGGTCTTGAGCTGCTTCCTGAAGGAGAGATGGTCCTGGGTTCGCCGAAGGTGAGTGGGGAGGGAGTTCCAGGTCTTGGCTGCCAGGTAGGAGAAGGATCTTCCTCCGGCGGTGGTTCTGCGGATGCGTGGTACGGTGGCGAGGGCGTGGCTGGTTGATCGTAGCTGGCGTGTGGGCGTGTAGAAGGTCATGCGGTCGTTGAGGTACTTTGGGCCCAGGTCGTGGAGGGCCTTGTGTGCGTGGGTGAGGAGTCTGAACGTGATTCTCTTGCTGACGGGGAGCCAGTGCAGGTCTTTCAGGTGTCCGGTGATGTGGCTGTGTCGGGGGATGTCCAGGATGAGTCGTGCGGAGGCGTTCTGGATGCGCTGGAGTCTCTTTGAAGTTTGGCTGTGGTTCCGGCGTAGAGGGTGTTCCCATAGTCCAGTCGGCTGGTGACGAGTGCCTGGGTGACGGTCTTCCTGGTTTCAGTGGGGATCCATCTGAAGATCTTGCGGAGCATGTGCAGGGTGTTGAAGCATGAAGATGAGACGGCGTTGACTTGTCTGGTCATCGACAGGGAGGAGTCCAGGATGAAGCCCAGGTTGCGTGCGTGGTCCGTTGGCTTGGGCGCGGTGCCCAGGGCCGGGGGCCACCAGGAGTCGTCCCAGGCGGAGGGTGATGAGCCCAGGATGAGGACTTCCGTCTTGTCTGAGTTCAGTTTAAGGCGGCTGTTCCTCATCCAGTCGGCGACGTCTCTCATCCCGTCGTGTAGGTTGGCTCTGGCGGTGGTGGGGTCGTTGGTGAGGGAGAGGATCAGCTGGGTGTCGTCGGCGTAGGAGATGATGTTGAGGTTGTGTCGGCGTGCGATGGCTGCGAGGGGGCTCATGTAGACGTTGAAGAGGGTTGGGCTGAGTGAGGATCCTTGTGGAACGCCGCAGATGACTTCGGTGGCTTCGGATCTGAACGGGGGAGGCGGACTCTCTGGGTTCTTCCGGCGAGGAACGAGATGATCCATTCCAGTGCTTTCTCTCGGATTCCGATGTTGCTGAGGCGCTTCACTAGGGTGCGGTGGCAGACGGTGTCGAACGCCGCGGAGAGGTCCAAGAGGATGAGGGCAGCTGTTTCCCCGTTGTCGGTTAGGGTTCTGATGTCGTCGGTGGCTGCGATAAGGGCGGTCTCGGTGCTGTGGTTGGCCCGAAACCCGGACTGCGAGGGGTCGAGGGATCCATTCGTCTCGAGGAAGGCGGCAAGCTGTCTGTTGACGGTCTTCTCGATGACTTTGGCCGGAAACGGAAGGAGCGAGATGGGACGGTAGTTCTTGAGGTCGGTGGGGTCCGCCGTTGGTTTCTTCAGGAGGGCGGTAAGCTCGGCGTGCTTCCAGCTCTCCGGGAAGGTGGCGGTGTGGAAGGAGGAGTTGATGATGTCCCGGAGATGGGGTGCGATGGTGGCGTCGGCTTTGTTGAAGACGTGGTGTGGGCAGGGGTCGGTTGGTGATCCGGAGTGGATGGAGTTCATCGTGCGGGTGGTGTCTTCGGTGCTGATCGGGGTCCAGTTGCAGAGGGTGGTGGTGGCGGGCGTTGGTTCGGCGGTAGGGTGCGTTGTTTGTGCGTCGAAGCTGTTGTGTATGTCGGTGATCTTGCGGTGGAAGAACGCGGAGAGTGAGTTGCAGAGGTCTTGCGAGGGGGTGATGTCGTTGTTTCCGGCGCTGGGGTTGGAGAACTCTTTGACGATGCTGAAAAGTTCCTTGCTGTCATGGGCGTTGTTGTCCAGTCGTTCTTTGAGTGCCGACTTCTTGGTGGCACGGATCAGCTGGTGGTGTTTGCGGGTGGCGTGCTTGAGGGCGGTCCTGTTGTCTGTGGTCTGGTTGAGTCGCCAGGTTTTCTCGAGAGTGCGGCAGTTCTTCTTGGATTCCTTGAGTTCGTTGGTGAACCAAGGGGTTTTCTTGCTTCGGGTCTGCTGGGAGGGTTTTTAGTGGTGCGAGGTCGTCGGCGCAGGCGGTCAGCCACTTGGCGAGGTTGCTGGCTGCTTCGTTTGGGTCCGTTGTGTTGGTGGGTGTGTTCTGGCTGAGGGAGGCGGTGAGCTGCTCGGCGGTGATCTTGCTCCAGCTCCGGCGGGGAGCCTGTTGCGGGTGGTGGTGGGTTGCAGTCTTTCTGAAGCTGAAGTGGACGCAGCTGTGGTCGGTCCAGTGGAGTCCGGTGGCGTGGCTGAAGGAGATGTGCTTGCTGGACGAGAAGACGGGGTCAAGCGTGTGGCCGGCGTAGTGGGTGGGCGTGTTCACCAGTTGCTTGAGTCCGAGGTTGGCGAGGTTGTCCAGCAGGGCGGTGGTGTTTCTGTCGTTGCTGTTCTCCAGGTGGAAGTTGAGGTCCCCTAGGAGGATGTAGTCGGCGGAGGGCATGGCGTGCGGGCTGATGAAGTCTGCGATGTCTTCGCTGAATAGTGTGCGTGGTCCCGGGGGTCTGTAGATGAGGGTGCCTCGGAGGGTGGTCTTGGGGTCAGTGTGTATCTGGAAGTGTAGGTGTTCGGCGGCGGAGAAGGTCTCGTCGGAGTTAGTCGAGATGCGGATGGTGTTCTTGTGTACGATGGCGATGCCTCCTCCCGTCTGGTTGACGCGGTCCCTCCGGGTGATCTTGTATCCGTCCGGGATGGCTATGGCGATGTCGGGCGCTGAGGAGGCGTTCATCCAGGTTTCGGTGAGGAAGGCGATGTCCGGTGCTGTTGCGTCGAGCAGGTCCCAGAGTTCCACGGCGTGCCTGTGGACGGAGCGGGTGTTCAGCAGGATGCATTTCAGGTGGTTGCTGCTGGTGCTCGACTTGGCGGAGGTGGTGCACGTCCGGGGGCAGGTGAATCGGCAGGTTTGGCAGGTGAAGGGTCCGTGGGTGCGTCTCGGTGAGGCTCGGTAGCAGGCAGGGTTCTGGCCGGCATTGAGTGCGGTGAGTGTGGCGGCGTCGTAGGTCCGTCGAGTAGTGTTGCGTTGGTGGGATCCAGGGGTTCTGGCGCTGGGCGCGGTCCAGTCGCGGACGGGCGCAGACGGAGCTTGCCTTAGGCGCGCCTTCGGCGCGCCAGCGGCGCGGACGCACAGCGGCCGCCATTTATAGGGAGGTGGGAGGGAGGAGCAGCTGGGAGGCGGGAGGCAGGGGCAGCGAATGGGCAGTCAGGGGCGGGGCCGCAGGGACGCAGCGGCGGGAATGGCGAGAGGCAGCGGGGGCACAGAAAGGAAAACAAGGGGAGAGCAGACAAAATCACGGGCACAGCGTCAATGGGGCAGCGAGGGGCACAGAAAGGAAAACAAGGGGAGAGCAGACAAAATCACGGGCACAACGACAGTGGGGCAGCGAGGGGCACAGAAAGGAAAACAAGGGGAGAGCAGACAAAATCACGGGCACAACGACAATGGGGCGGCGAGGGGCACAGAAAGGAAAACAAGGGAAGAGCAGACAAAATCACGGGCACAGCGTCAATGGGGCAGCGAGGGGCACAGAAAGGAAAACAAGGGGAGAGCAGACAAAATCACGGGCACAACGACAATGGGGCGGCGAGGGGCACAGAAAGGAAAACAAGGGGAGAGCAGACAAAATCACGGGCACAACGACAATGGGGCGGCGAGGGGCACAGAAAGGAAAACAAGGGGAGAGCAGACAAAATCACGGGCACAACGACAATGGGGCGGCGAGGGGCACAGAAAGGAAAACAAGGGGAGAGCAGACAAAATCACGGGCACAACGACAGTGGGGCAGCGAGGGGCACAGAAAGGAAAACAAGGGAGAGCAGACAAAATCACGGGCACAACGACAGTGGGGCAGCGAGGGGCACAGAAAGGAAAACAAGGGGAGAGCAGACAAAATCACGGGCACAACGACAATGGGGCGGCGAGGGGCACAGAAAGGAAAACAAGGGGAGAGCAGACAAAATCATGGGCACAGCGTCAATGGGGCAGCGAGGGGCACAGAAAGGAAAACAAGGGGAGAGCAGACAAAATCACGGGCACAACGACAGTGGGGCAGCGAGGGGCACAGAAAGGAAAACAAGGGGAGAGCAGACAAAATCACGGGCACAACGACAGTGGGGCAGCGAGGGGCACAGAAAGGAAAACAAGGGGAGAGCAGACAAAATCACGGGCACAACGACAATGGGGCGGCGAGGGGCACAGAGAGGAAAAGGGGAGACAAGCAGACAAAGCGGGCACCGGGGCCACAAGCGGAGGGCGATCTTACCTGCAGAAGCAGCGGGCAGACAACACAGGCGGAGCTGTGTGGTGGGGAGCGACCTACCTGGCAAGGTCAAGGGTCGCTCTCCTCACGCGCAGCGGCCGCCATTTATGGGGAGGTGGGAGGGAGGAGCAGCTGGGAGGCGGGAGGCAGGGGCAGCGAATGGGCAGTCATGGGGGCGGGGCCGCAGGGACGCAGCGGCGGGAATGGCGAGAGGCAGCGGGGGCACAGAAAGGAAAACAAGGGGAGAGCAGACAAAATCACGGGCACAGCGTCAATGGGGCAGCGAGGGGCACAGAAAGGAAAACAAGGGAGAGCAGACAAAATCACGGGCACAACGACAGTGGGGCAGCGAGGGGCACAGAAAGGAAAACAAGGGAGAGCAGACAAAATCACGGGCACAACGACAGTGGGGCAGCGAGGGGCACAGAAAGGAAAACAAGGGGAGAGCAGACAAAATCACGGGCACAACGACAATGGGGCGGCGAGGGGCACAGAAAGGAAAACAAGGGGAGAGCAGACAAAATCACGGGCACAGCGTCAATGGGGCAGCGAGGGGCACAGAAAGGAAAACAAGGGGAGAGCAGACAAAATCACAGGCACAACGACAATGGGGCGGCGAGGGGCACAGAAAGGAAAACAAGGGGAGAGCAGACAAAATCACGGGCACAACGACAATGGGGCGGCGAGGGGCACAGAAAGGAAAACAAGGGGAGAGCAGACAAAATCACGGGCACAACGACAATGGGGCGGCGAGGGGCACAGAAAGGAAAACAACGGGAGAGCAGACAAAATCACGGGCACAACGACAGTGGGGCAGCGAGGGGCACAGAAAGGAAAACAAGGGGAGAGCAGACAAAATCACGGGCACAACGTCAGTGGGGCAGCGAGGGGCACAGAAAGGAAAACAAGGGGAGAGCAGACAAAATCACGGGCACAACGACAATGGGGCGGCGAGGGGCACAGAAAGGAAAACAAGGGGAGAGCAGACAAAATCACGGGCACAGCGTCAATGGGGCAGCGAGGGGCACAGAAAGGAAAACAAGGGGAGAGCAGACAAAATCACGGGCACAACGACAGTGGGGCAGCGAGGGGCACAGAAAGGAAAACAAGGGGAGAGCAGACAAAATCACGGGCACAACGACAGTGGGGCAGCGAGGGGCACAGAAAGGAAAACAAGGGGAGAGCAGACAAAATCACGGGCACAACGACAATGGGGCGGCGAGGGGCACAGAAAGGAAAACAAGGGGAGAGCAGACAAAATCACGGGCACAGCGTCAATGGGGCAGCGAGGGGCACAGAAAGGAAAACAAGGGGAGAGCAGACAAAATCACGGGCACAACGACAGTGGGGCAGCGAGGGGCACAGAAAGGAAAACAAGGGGAGAGCAGACAAAATCACGGGCACAACGACAGTGGGGCAGCGAGGGGCACAGAAAGGAAAACAAGGGGAGAGCAGACAAAATCACGGGCACAACGACAATGGGGCGGCGAGGGGCACAGAGAGGAAAAGGGGAGACAAGCAGACAAAGCGGGCACCGGGGCCACAAGCGGAGGGCGATCTTACCTGCAGAAGCAGCGGGCAGACAACACAGGCGGAGCTGTGTGGTGGGGGAGCGACCTACCTGGCAAGGGCAGGTGCACGGTATCCTCTATCCGGCTGGGATGAACCATGGGCGGGTGCACAGTATCCTCTATCTGTCTGGGATGTACCATGGGCAGGTGCATGGTATCCTCTTTCTGTCTGGGATGGACAATGGACATGTGCATGGTATCCTCTATCTTTCTGGGATGGACCATGGGCAGGTGCACAGTATCCTCTATCTCTCTGGGATGAATCATGGGCAGGTGCACGGTATCCTCTTTCTGTCTGGGATGAACCATGGGCAGGTGCACAGTATCCTCTTTCTGTCTGGGATGGAGCACGGGCAGGTGCACGGTATCCTCTTTCTCTCTGGGATGGACCATGGGCAGGTGCACGGTATCCTCCTTCTGTCTGGGATGGACCATAGGCAGGTGCACTGTATCCTCTTTCTGTCTGGGATGAACCATGGGCAGGTGCACTGTCTCCTCTTTCTCTCTGGGATGAACCATGGTCAGGTGCATGGTATCCTCGTTCTCTCTGGGATGAACCATGGGTAGGTGCACAGTAACTTCTCTCTGTCTGGGATGGAGCATGGGCAGGTGCACTGTATTTTCTTTCTGTCTGGGATGACCCATGGACAGGCGCACTATATCTTCTTCCGTCTAGGTTGGACGATGGGTAGGTGCACGTTATCCTGCTTCTCTCTGGGATGGATCATGGGCAAGTGCACTATATATTATTTCTGTCTGGGATGGACCACGAGTAAGCACATTGTATCTTCTCGCTGTCTGTGGTGGAGCATGGGCAGTTGCACAGTATTTTCTTTCTTTCTGGGATGTACTATGGACAGGTGCATGATATCCTCTATCTGTCTCGGATGAACCATGGGCAGGTGACGGCACCTTCTTTTTGTCATAGACGTACCATGAGAGTGCCTTCTTCCATCTGGAATGGACCATGCGCAAGCACATTGTATCTTCGTCTGGGATGTACCATGGACAGGTGCATAGTATATTCTTTCAGTCTGGGATGTACCGTATACAGGTGAACCATATCTTCTTTCTGTCTGGTACGGACCATGAGCAAGCTCACTGTACCTTCTTCCATCTGGGATGGACCATGAGCAAGCACATTGTATCTTCTCGCTGTCTGTGGTGGTCCTTGAACAGGCACAAGGTACCTTTTATCTGGGATGGACCATGGCCAGGGACACGGTACCTTATTTGTGCCAGGAATGGACCATGTGTAAGTACATGATAACTTTCTCTGCCTGGGATGGACCATGGGCAGGGCCATTGTATCTTTTTTTTGTCTAAACTACAGACACAGGCACAATACTTTTATCTATATAGAACGGACCATGAGCCGACACCCGGTACTTTTATTATATCAAGAATGGGTCAAAGACAGACGCACAATACCTTCTTTCTGTGCAGAATGGACTATGGGAAAAGAACAATACCTTCTCTCTATGTAGACTGTAATATGGGCGAAGCACTAAACCTTCTTTCTAACAAGAGTGGGCCATGAGCAGATGAGCAGCACATACATGACACATTGTTCCCCATAGTGGCCCTTGCATGGATGTCCAGAGTGGATTGTTTTTCGTACCTTCCGTTAGTCACTCTTCTCTCTAGAAAATGAATCTGAGGCAGAACATTTGCGCGCATCTCTCTTCGGGACACTCTCGGGAGCATTTTTTGTTGGAGGAAGCCTGTTGCTCCAAAACCTGTGTGTAAGGTATTTTGTGGATACAGTTGAGCTTCTGGTATTTTTTCTTTTAGACGTGGATGACGCTGTTTCCCTACTACTAGGGGTTTTAATACAGAGATTTACTTCTGTCGAGATGTTAACATTTCTTGTGCAGCCCCTGTGCTATTGCTTCTGTTTCTGCATGTGATTTATACAGATTTTGATGCTAATGGCCAAGAATCTCTTTCCAGCATTTACTGACTAGGCCTCACGTAGACACTCCTTTTAAAGGCCTCACATGTCGCTGGTATTTGTATTTACTTTATGGGGTCCCTAACCAGAGCTTATGGCCAGAAACCTTTTCGAGGCAGCCTGAGGCAACTAAAGCGACCTGCTCCACAAATATCTTTGCATGACGTCAATTGTGTTATCTTATCGTCGGTCACGAGAATGCTTCTTATTTTGGCTTGGAACATTTCTTCTAAAAGCTGAAGGAATGGCTTAGACACCGGCAGAGTCAGAAAAGACGCCTACGCTGATGTGGGCCTAATCACCACATTACACGCTGTGCACCGTGGCAGATTAAGAATGTCACAGTGCACAGAGAGATCGTGATTACTAGTACCTCAGACGTGAGCTTGCACCACGCCTGGCCCTGTCAGGCTGAGGAGGCCAGGGCAAGAGGTTGTTTCATCCAAGACACAGAAGATCCCGTGAAGAGGCAACGGAGGCTGGAGCCCGCGAAAAGAGCCCTCTATTAGGGACACGGTGACACGGGACAGCCCCGCTCCAAAGAGAGATTAACCCTCAATCACAGGAGCCTCCCGGCAGCTGGCGAGGGCGGGAAGGGTTGGTTTATTGGAGATTAGTCCTTAATCTGTACAACAAATTGTTTTCTCACGTCTCTTTCCTTGTCAAGACTGCTGTTCGTCGAGCGAGATGGCGGGGGCAGCGCACACGATGTATATGCGCGCTGCGTGCAGCTGAGACCGGGGCTTGTCGCTAGTCGAGACCGCGTACACCCGCCTCCCGATAACCTCTGGAAGGGGCAGGTGTGTGGCAAGCGCTCCGCAGGCGGTTATCCTTTATTCATAGCTAGCTTTCCGCAGCAGCCGAGTGTCTCCAGCAGCTAGACGAGAAAACATTGTGTTGAACAAGCCAGAGCTGAAAAGATGCTGGAATAACAGAGGTTCTCTCCAAAGCCTTCACCACAGGAGCTCTCCGTTTCTACGCCGTAGGACGCGCGCTTCGAGATGGAGCCCCGAGGAGCCATCCGCGCACGCCAGGTCCAAGCAGCGCTACCCTGTATATCATTAATGGAAGGTCACCACCATCTATTTTCAGAAAGGTGCCTGCCCAAACGGATGATATCTAAAGAGGAAATCCCACAGTTGGGGGGGGGGGGGACACTGAGAATACAACCGAGAGATTAAACGGTCGATAGATTGAAGGATGGACGTAGAGAGACAATCGACAGACACAGAGTTTGAGATTAACAGACCGGAAGGGGCACAGACACACAGAAATTACAGGATAGCTAAAGTCAAAGATCCAGATGGATAGTTTGATGGATGGAGGAAGAAGTCGAAACATGCATGACGTTGAGAATCGATTGCAGAGACGCATTGACGGGTAATTGGGCACACAAAAATGCATTCATAATGAAAGGTAAAGTATGGTAGAAAAAATAACGTTTCCTTGGAACACTCTCTCATTGAAGGTGGTGTGGACGAAAATAAGAACGCCAGTTTCCTAAGCATGAAAGGGTCCAAGGGAGTCCACGGTGATAGGGAGACACATGTTTGAGACAAGTAGGGCTTGTGTCGTATTTGCCTGAATCTTAAGAAACAGACATGGTAGGCATCAGAGCTGTCTAAATATGTGAATGGTGAGTTATAGGCAGAGAATAGACTAACAGAGGGAAGTGTAGAGAGATAAAGATGACAAAACAGAGAATAGATGAAAACATAAACGAGAGAGAGAAAGATGAAGGTGCAAATGGAAGGAGAGGCGATATATATATATATATATATATATATATATATATATATATATATATATATATATATATTATTCTCCAAAGATGCAACGCACTCCAATTTCCAGTTTTAAAGCTTTTATTGTTAGCTTAACTGGCTCCAACCAACGCGTTTCAGCCCAACGAGGCCTTTGTCACGGTCAGTGAGTCCCTCTTTTGTGTCACTATTTATACCAATCACCTATTGCCTTTAATGCAGCATTGTGGGAAACGTAGTGCTAGTTTATATTATACATGAATATTTACACTATTTACAAAGTTTTCCAGTTTTCAGGTGACAATTCATTACTTTACATTACAGTAATCAATCATTGCAAGCATTTCATTACATTCAGAGTTACCTTAATTAAACGTTTAGTACATTAAATGAGTCTTTTTTCTATTTTAAACTAAGTGTCTTGTTTTTAATGTCCATTCCTTTCCACTTAAATGGTCTCAATCCAGGTGTACAAAAAGTTCCTCATCATTATTGATCCCATAAGGGGTCTTGGTTCTTAGCCTGATTATATATCTTGACTCTGTTTGGCGTAGTTTCCTGATTCTATCACCCCCTCTTTCGTGGTTTTCTATGGCATGGATTCCAAAGAAGCTCATGGCTCTCCAGTCACTGTTTTGACACACCATCATGTGTTTAGCTGTGGCGTAGGAAGTATCTTTATTTTTTACGGCTCGAATGTGCTCAAGGATTCTTTTTTGAGCATACATATTGTACTTCCTATGTATTGCATGCCGCATTTACATTGGATGACATAGACTACAAACTTTGTTGCGCAAGTGATAGTTTGTTTGATTTCAATCGTCTTGCCTTGGAAGTCCTGTATGTTTTTGCGATTCACTCCAATTTTACATGCCTTGCACGTGATGCATTTCACAAATCCCTTTTGCTGTTGGTGCAACCAATTCGTTGGTGTTTCTTCTTGAAAGTGGCTTCTTACAATTAAGTCCTTTATTGATTTGGTTTTTCTGTATGTTATCATAGGTCTAGGTCCCAGTACGGATCCAATGTCCGGGTCATTGGATATCAGGTGCCAGTATTTTTGGATATTTTTTGTGATTAGTCCACTTTCTTTACTGTACGTCAGAATACATCTTGGCGTATTTTGTTGATCATTTTCTGTTGTCATTTTCTCCTTTTTAGTGATCAGAGTTTCTGTTCTTGTTTTCTTTTGTATTTTTTGTCTGCCTTTGCGTAATGTGGTTTCATTGTATCCTCTTGATCTTAATCTTTTTGATGTTTCCTTTATTCTCTCTCTTGCGTCGTCTTCTTTTGAGCAATTTCGTTTCATTCTAGTAAATTCACCGTAAGGGATACTTTCTAAAAGAGGTTTGGGGTGAAAGCTTCTACCATGTAATATGCTATTCGTTGCTGTTTCCTTTCGGTATAAGGTGGAATGAATTTGATCCCCCTCTATATATATCCAGGTGTCAAGGAAAGCTATACCTCTTTTGCTTGTTGCGCATGTGAACCTTAGGCCTAAGGTATTTTCATTCAATATTTCAAAATATTCCGAAAAGTTTTCCTCAGAACCGTTCCAAATTATAAACAAGTCGTCAATAAATCTGACCCATAAAATTATGTTGTTCATCTGATTCTCATTTTGTGTATTCCAGGCTACTTCCTTTTCCCACCACCCCATCACGATGTTCGCGTAGTTTGGCGAAAAGGAAATGCCCATGGCAGTTCCACACTCTTGCCGATATAGGTCATGATTAAAGAGGAAAACGTTATTTGTCAAGCACAGTTCTATCATTGTCAATAACATTTTCGTGTGCTCCAATTCAGATATATTTCGCTGTTGTAAAAAATATGCACATGCCTTCAATCCTATGTTATGCTCAATTGACGTATAGAGCGAGACCACATCTATGGTTGCCATGATGTACTCCGGGCTCCAGCTTATTCCAGTAAGGATTCTCAGGAAGTCCCCCGTATCGCGTATGTAGGAATTTAAGCTTTGTGCGATGGGGGCTAGAAAATGGTCAACATATTCCGATATTTTCTCATAAAGGGAGTTGCAAGATGATACGATTGGTCTCCCTGGTGGTTGTTTTAGTGACTTATGGATTTTCGGTAGAAAATAAATTGTTGGTATTGTTGGCAAATCATTAGTCAAAAATTGCAATTCTTCCAAGTTCAATAGGTTTGCTTGGTTCCAGGCTTTTAATTTCACATTCAACTGCATTGTCATGTCATTGATGGGGTTTCTTTGGAGTTTAGTATATTTAGAAGTGTCATTTAATTGCCTGTATGCCTCATTTTTGTATGCTTCTATGTCCTGTATAACAATATTTCCACCTTTATCCGCGGGCTTGATTATCAGTGTTTTGTTCTCCATTAGATTTTTTAGAGCTTTCCTCTCTTTACAGGTCAGATTTTCTTTTCGATTCAGATGTGTGAATTTTTCCATTTTATCCAATTCCTCTATGATTCCTTCTGAAAAGAGGTCGAATTTATTTCCAGGTGACATTGCTGGACAGAACCTAGATTTCCTCTTTAGACCAGTCGGGGGATGTTTGGTTGTTTCTATTTGTAAGTCCTGGACAATTTCTTGTTCTGTGACTTCTCCTTCGTCTAGATTGAACATAAGTTCCAGCATATTTTGTAAATCCGGTATTTGGTCTATTGTTAATGCAATGGTCTCATTTCCTATACTCTCTGTTGGTTGTGTAGTCATATTTCCAAGCTTTTTTGAAGCATGTACTTTTGCAAGTTTCAATTTCCTTACATATTTGTATAGGTCTATTTTCGTTTGGGTGTAGTCGAAGTGGTTTTCCGGACAGAAAGATAATCCTTTGTTTAATAACGTTGTTTCTTCCTGTGATAACTCATATTTAGATAAATTTACAATCAGATTTTCCTCTATTACTTCTTCAAACTGCGCAGGGGTATTTTCTTCTTCCGTTTTCCTCGCCTTGTTTTTCTTGATTTCTTGAGGTTTCCATTTCCCCTCTTCCTCTGCCACGTCCTCGGGGTGTACCTCTCCCCTTCCCCTCCCTCTTTGTATTGATTGATCCATATGCATTATTCTCAGCTCGTCTAAAAAAGTCGGCTTTGCAATAGTTGTGTCTACCGTGGTTTGTTCTGTCTCACTTATGTCCGATTCGCTTAGTGCTTCCCCAGTGCTCCTATATTTGTTTGGTTGGTAATTTCTTTTTATGGCATCAAATCTTTTGGCAAAAGTTAGTATTCTTCCATGAGTATAATCCGCCTCATCCCTTTTGAATTTTCTTTGTTTGCGTTCCTCAATTTCAGTTTCATATTTTTCTAAACGTGTTTCCATATCTTTGCGCAATTTAGTTACATCTTCTTTATTTGTTATGGCCATAATTTGTTTTTCCAAATCATCTATGTCCTTTATTATTTCATCCAGGTCTATTTTGGCGTGTTTGATGAGAATCCTCATCATATTCATTGAACATTCCATGTTGTTTTGTCCCCATTCTTCAAGTAGCGCCATTTTTGTATCTGGATGTGTAGGCATGGTGAATATACGCAGCCCCCTTGGGACTCTCTTTACCTCTATGTACTTCTCCAAAGCTATCATTTCCCAGCTTTTATTTATTTCTTTTTATAGAGTCTTTCAATTTGGAACATCAGTTGTTTTGCCGACTGCCCCTGATTGCCTTTTGAATTCTTTTCTCCTGTTACATTTGTTGCTGTTAACTCTTCCGACTGAAACATGGATACAGCTTTCAATGCGCGTTTAGCTTTCCGCGCTTCCATTTCTGTGTTAGAATGTCACCTTTAACCTTCCAACTATTTATCTCACTTGCGCCAGTTATTTTTATAATTAGCTGTCTATTATTTTTGGAGCTTATTAGGAAATGGCTTGAACTGTCAGGTAACTCGTTTTTGGGACCGTTTCCCAGAACGATGCAGATATTCTGTCAGTTTTAAAGCCGTCTCGTGGCTTGCATTTTCATTCACTTTCACATGTGGTTTCACTCACCTCCGAGGAGACTCCCGTTCTTCTGGCGTCCTCCGACCCCAGATTCTGGCGCTCACACTCAGGGGCGATTATTCCAATCCTTCGTGGTTGCTGCAAGGCTCACGGGTGCTGCCACTTTCTTCGTATTTTTCCACACAATCGGATTCTCCTAGCGGCGCGCTCAAGTGACGGGTGCAATCGCGATGGGGCTGAATCCAAGCCCAATATTAAATTATTCTCCAAAGATGCAACGCACTCCAATTTCCAGTTTTAAAGCTTTTATTGTTAGCTTAACTGGCTCCAACCAACGCGTTTCAGCCCAACGAGGCCTTTGTCACGGTCAGTGAGTCCCTCTTTTGTGTCACTATTTATACCAATCACCTATTGCCTTTAATGCAGCATTGTGGGAAACGTAGTGCTAGTTTATATTATACATGAATAGAAAGGTGCCTGCCCAAACGGATGATATCTAAAGAGGAAATCCCACAGTTGGGGGGGGGGACACTGAGAATACAACCGAGAGATTAAACGGTCGATAGATTGAAGGATGGACGTAGAGAGACAATCGACAGACACAGAGTTTGAGATTAACAGACCGGAAGGAGCACAGACACGCAGAAATTACAGGATAGCTAAAGTCAAAGATCCAGATGGATAGTTTGATGGATGGAGGAAGAAGTCGAAACATGCATGACGTTGAGAATCGATTGCAGAGACGCATTGACGGGTAATTGGGCACACAAAAATGCATTCATAATGAAAGGTAAAGTATGGTAGAAAAAATAACGTTTCCTTGGAACACTCTCTCATTGAAGGTGGTGTGGACGAAAATAAGAACGCCAGTTTCCTAAGCATGAAAGGGTCCAAGGGAGTCCACGGTGATAGGGAGACACATGTTTGAGACAAGTAGGGCTTGTGTCGTATTTGCCTGAATCTTAAGAAACAGACATGGTAGGCATCAGAGCTGTCTAAATATGTGAATGGAGAGTTATAGGCAGAGAATAGACTAACAGAGGGAAGTGTAGAGAGATAAAGATGACAAAACAGAGAATAGATGAAAACATAAACGAGAGAGAGAAAGATGAAGGTGCAAATGGAAGGAGAGGCGAATATATATATATATATATATATATATATATATATATATATATATATATATATATATATCAGCACATAGTCCCGTAGTAACTGCAACCAGCAAGGAACACACGGGCACAGACCACAGCAGCAGGTGAAATCAGGAGTTTATTTCAAGCCAAGAATAGTCCACATAACGCATTTCGGCCGCCGACCTGCGGCCTTGATCACATAACAGCGCTACGTGCAAGTAGCAGCTTAAATATGCAGGTAAGTGCTAATGTTGCAATATGTAGTAAAACATACACGGTGCAAGTGCTTTACGGTAATACATTAGAATTTGTGACAGTGCAAAAATATACTTTAGTGTAATTTATGACAGTCTTGAGGCAATGACTGTCTAAGAAACTGGTTTACTGTAATGCCAGGTGCAGCAAAACAATGCTAGCTGCTTCAATGCCCTTAGAAATGGTAGAGTTAGTCGGATTAACCTCAGAACTGAGGAAACCGGGAGAAATGAAGACAGACTCACAAAAGCGACGTGAAGCGGAAAAGAGAAGAAAATAGTGGGAAGTAAGATTTTGAAATTTAAAAGAATAACACACGCATTCCTCGCTGATTAATGCCACATGCTGTGAAATGACCAAGTGAGATGCGAGTGCCATCCCAAGGTAGTACAGGGCATGTGCCCCACTGTCTGCATAATACGAGGTCATAACGTGATAGACGTTAATCACAACAATGCTGAAACCCACGGAGGGACAAAAGATAATGTATGCAGTAAGAGGAATGAAAAAATGAAGGAAAGTGGCAGAAACAAAATATTGATAACAACATGTCCTACTAGGTATATAAATACATACTGAAACAATATTGAAAAATGAAACACAAGAAAGGCATCGGCCACGGAGAGTCATAAGACTAAAGACCGTAGTACAAAACTCTAAATACATAATGTAAAAATAAATAAATATCGCCACAGGACTGCTGTGTGGTATCTGGAGGAGCACATCACAAGGAGAAAAGTAAAGCTCCATGTACGTAGATGTGTCCTGTCTGTACAACCAGGAAATGCCTCATAAGTTACCGTTAAAGGTGGTGAGTGAGTTGGTGATGAGTGGTGTAACATAGTATAGTGTGACAATTGTGTGTGATGCGACGTCTAAGAAAATATATATAAAAACCAAATGATAAAGTCAAGAGACAAGGTTCAAAACTGAACTATGCTCAGAAACCCAGCCGGATTTCCAGAAAGATAATATTTCTGTAGAGAAAACAATATAAAAGAGTACAAACACTGACCGCATAATGCGCAAAAATACTAACTCCATAGTGGAGAAAACAGTCAAAGCGCAGACGCGTGAAAGTGCAAAAGACAAGAGGAAAGACAAAAAATAGGCAGTCAGCAGAGCTGAAAAAGAGAAAAAGAGAAAAACAGATACATCATGAGAAGTAGCAGCAAGATGCAACAAATGATACAGTGAAGATCAGACACAACTTAGTCTCGAATTTACTTTACCTTTCACAGAAGGCTGAAAGGCAGTCATACCGTAAGTACAAGGCATGGTACACATATGACCCAGAGACGGATGCACCTTAGCGCGTGCATACCCCTCGGGTCACTGTTAAGGTCCTGAAGAAAACCTGGTACTATCGTTTACAGGTTGAAACATGTAGACCACCACTTCACTTATCCTGATACCCTAGGCCAATTTAACCTACATAGGTATCACACTTCATTTTTAACCTTGTCTTATTGCTCCATATTAAAATTTAGGGAACAATAAAGACATTTTTAAACCCACCTTTTCACTCACTTGCACCATCGTCGCTAAAGAACCTGCTCAGCTGTAATCAGGCGTTGAAGCACACCCGAGTGGCATTCGGCTGCTCGGGTGGGACCCCGATGATGAAGCAGGTCACCAACTAGGTTGGTGAGTGAGGGGTCTTCTTAAAAAGGAATGATTTTTTCCTTTTTCACCTTTTGTCTCTTTTCTCCCCTTTCATTACGAATCTCGTCAATTCCATTCGTTCGGGGCAAACTCCCTCATTTGTTTATTGAAGTATCTCAAGGGGTCTGGGAGTGTTCCCCATTGGTATAACCCTTTCTCTCTTTTTGTTGATTGTGTTAAATATATATACCTAGGTGTATTGGTGAATCAGTGGGTGTATGAGTGACTGTATGGATGACTTAGTGGGTGCGTGACTGACTGTATAAGAGAGTGATTAGGTGTCTCAGTGAATATATGGGTGAGTGACTGGTTGTGTGAATGTGTGTATCTGTCCATCAGTTGATGTCTAAGTGGGTGTATGAGTGTGCTAGTGGGTACGTAAATGGCTATATGGATGATTAATTGGTTGTCTGACTATCTCTATGGTTGTCTGGGTGTCTGTGTGTGTGGGTGAGGAGGTGTGTGACTGCCTGTATGGATGAGTGAGTGGGTGAGTGAGTGGCTGTATGGGGTAGAGAGTGCGTGTGTGAGAAGCAGTATGGGTGAGTGAGTGTCCTTATGGCTATGTCAGCGATTGAGTGCTTGTGTCAGTATGGGTGAGTAACTAGGTATGTGAAAGGCAGTATAGGTGAGTGACTGGGTATATGAGTGACTATATGCATGAGTGAGTGAATGTGAGAGCGGCTATATGGACGAGTGCATGCTTCTGTCAGTGACTGTATAGGTGAGTGACTATGTGTTACTATTTGTATGAGTAAGTACGTGGGTGTGTGTGTAACTGTTCGGTGAGTAAGTGGCTGTGTGATTGACTGTATGGGCGAGTGTCTAGGTGTGTGAGCAGTTCTATGGGTGACTGTCAGTGTGTGAGTGTTTGTATGGGTGTATGGGTGAATATGCCAATGGCTGTATTAGTGAGTGAGTAGGTGTAGGAGTGGCTGTATGGGTGAGTGAGTGGATGTGTGTTTAGATCTATGCATCAGTGAATGGGTGTGTAAGTACTGGTATGGCTCTGGGAATGGGTTTGTGAATGGTTGTGTGGGAGTGGCAGTGAGGGTATAAACGATTCTATAGGGGTGTGTCAGAGATGCTGTGGATGATGTCATCAGTGATGTCATTTGAGATGTTATCAGTGATGTCACTCACCATGTCATGAGTGATGTAATATGTGAGGTCATAAGCAGTGCATTGCGGGGGCGCGAGTTATATTTAACTCAGCTAACTATAACGGCTGAATTTCTCTGGTTTGTATGAGTAAAATCTGACCCTAACTATAATGTCCCTGTAACCTTTGTTTTTTTAGTGAATTTCTAAGGTTTTTTAAATTCTATTTGCTAACAATAACGTCCTTGTAACCTTTGTTTTTTTCAGTGAATTTCTAAGGTTTTTAAAATGCTAATTCCTAACTATAACATACCTGTAAGCTTTTTAATTAGCAGTCACGTTTGCAGTGTGGAGGAGAAAGGGGGCTCGGCTTCCGACCAGCTCTCAGAAATTCCACTGCGTAAAATTTACAGGAGGTACCAGGAGGGCTTCTTGCCCCCAAGTTCCCTCTGGAGCCAAGGGGACTTTATCCCCCAACTAGTAGTGTGCTGGGAGGCACATTTGCCACAACTAGCCCTCCCTTTACTTCCAGTAAGCCCCACACAGCTGGATTGCTGACAATTGGTCACAGGCCACGCTCCTTTTCTCCACCACTCTGCAAACACGCTTCCTGCCACACTGCTGCTTGGGGGATCAAGTCCACTTTAGTCCTGAGGCCCTCAGGAGGCAAGGGGACCTCATCGCCCCACCAGCAGTGCGCCGAGCGGCGGTGGTCCTAACTATAACTACCTACTGGTGACCGCCATTTAGAGAAATTAAGTTTGAAAAATAATTGTATATCTGGACCGTTGGGTCCGCGAGAGTCTCTGGAGTGGCAGTCTAAAAATAGAGAGTTCTGATTGACCCAGGGAGCTATATTTCTCTTGTCCATCTCGCTTTCGTGGGAGTCAGACTCCTGAGGAAGCGAGCACTCTGATTGTCTGACAGCAACATGAGAAAGCTGTTGCTGGCAGCCATTACAGGACTCGGGGACAAAGTGCCCTCTCATGAAGTTAAAAAAATAATATAAGGGGGCAGGCTAGGGATACCCTGACTACCTACGTCCCATGGGGGACCCAGAGGGACCCCTTTCATGGGCAAAAAAGTAAAAAAACCAGCAAAAAATGCAGCAATCTTGCAGGACTCCTGCAAGATAAAAAAAAAGGCATCTGGACTGCATTTACTATGTATATGCCTCTGCCCCCCCCCTCCTCGGCCTGTATGCATAAAGGGGAGGGGGACTGCGCGGCACCCCTCCAAGAATCTCCAGAGGGCCCGGGGAGCCCACCCCCAGGGCTGAAATTAGATTATGAGGGGAGAGGAGCTGCGCAGCCCCTCTCCCCAAGCCTCAAGAGGCCCCGTGGAGCGCCGCCTCCCGTTCCTGTAACCTTTAGTTTTTGTCAGTGATTTTCTAAGTGTTTTTTTACTCTATTTCCTAACTTTAACATCCCTGTAACCTTTGTTTTTTTCAGTGAATATATATATCTATATATTTATAGATATATATATAGAGAGAGAGAGACGGGAGAGAGCGAGAGAGAGAGAAGGGAGAGACAAAGAGAGGGAGGGACAGAGAGAGAGAAAGAGAGAGAGAGAGAGATAGAAGGGAGAGAGAGAGAGAGAGAGAGAGAGATGAATGACAAAGTGAGTGAAATAATATAGATGAATGGATAGACAGATTCAGACAGGGTGGTTCTTGCTATAAGCCTTGGGGATGGGGTCAGTGGAAGTCCCCAGTGACAAGACTTTAATTGGTAGATTAGGTTTAGTGGTTGATTACTTTGATTTTATAATATTGACTACCAATATGTTGTCAAGGCAAGCATAAATAGGGAAGGATACATTTACTATTCTTGAATCCACATCAATTTACCGTGAGACATGTTGGCAGTGGATATTGTTTAGTCAAGGTATGTGCATGTCGATAGTCAATCTAAATGTAATGCTTGAAAACCATCCATGTAGGTTGGTACAAATCTCAAAAGTTAATGGTAGCCTGGCAGGTCCTTTTCCAAGTGCAGTGCTGGTCTCTTCTGAGGGTAATCCTACTTGGGATTGTGGATAATCAGTAAGGTAATACATCCTTCAAAGATAGAAAATTGGGGTATTACTCTGAGGATAAAGGAAGCCGTAGATGAGTCTTGGGATGCCATTGTCAGGGTATGCGTCTCCACTACAACCTCTTAATAAGTCAGGACATGCCAGACCCAAGCTAAGGAAAATTGGACTCCTGGGGACAAAGGATGCCTTCTGCTGGAGAATAGTAGGGAAATTCCTAAGAATGGCATGGCAAGGGCATGAGAATGAATAGGGTTTGAGAATGGAAACCTATTACTACTCACCTTATAAGCAGAGGTGTTAGAGATACAACATGATTTAAGGAGTTGTTTCATTAATTCCTTTCCTACAGATCAAAGTGTAGCTACCAGACAGGGCTTAGTACCCGCCCTACATTCTTGTTCCTTTGGGAAGATTAGAGGGAGATAATCCCAAGAAGAAACTATAAGTAAAGCAGCCTGAGATCAGAACTCGAAATTCCCAAAATGTGTATACAGAGGAACCCCATCCTACATATGTGTGCCTGAAGAGAGGCAGTCCAAATAGAATCACAGACGGGGCAGTTTTAGACTGAATACTATAAATAGTTCTTCATCCCTTTGCTGCCATAGCATTGCCTATCTCAAGTGGTAGAAGGAGGCCACACCAGGAATATATAGAGAATCTTGTCAGTCCCTCAGTCCTTATCCTAAAGAAGCTCAAGTCCTGGTATCAATCAAGCATCCCCTGAAATTAAAACACTGGTGCAAACCATAAAAAACTATGATGTATTGATTTTCAATATTTATATAATGTTTTTGGAACTGGCCCAATAGTTCTCTTTCTAAATTCATTGTGTATGCACACACACTAAGGGCCTCATTACGATGTCAGTCGGAAAGCATTCCGACCGACTCTGTCTCGAAATCGTTTCCGACTGAATCGGATTCGGGAAGTTCGACGACCGATTACGATGTTTCCGAACACTGTTCGGTCGTACTCCCATTGACTTCAATGGGAGCCTGTGTTCCGACCAACAACACAGGCTCCCATTGAAAAAAGTGGTGGTCACGGAAAACCCTACACCCTGTAGCGGGCACCCCTTTGGTGCCTGCCACACCCTGCATGGTTGGAAAGAGGGGACCTATGGGTACCCCCACAGGCCCCAACCGGAGGATTACAGGTGAAGGGGGACCTGCTATGGGCCCCCAAATTCAGATTCCAACAGCTGATCCATGTCGGACAGACCGATTTGGAAAGGCTGTCCGAATCCGAATATCGTAATCGGTCAGTCGGATGTGTTTCCGAGTCGGTCGGAAACGCAGGTTCCAAATCGGATTCGGACGAACCAAATGCCATTCAGAGCCTTTCCGACCGACATCGTAATCGGCCCCTAAGTGCTAATTCTAGTTCCTTGGATTAAGTCTTTGCTATATCGCTACAAACGGAACAACCTCAGGCACTGGCATTGCTGACTTGTTTTAATATAAGACATGTAAGGCTTCATTAAGAATCTCCCAGTACAAATGGAGCGCTAATAGTCAGCCCATCATTACAAATACTGGGTGGTATTATCAGGCAATTAAAAGGGATAGGCCCACTATGGGTGTATTGTGCTATACCCGGAATCGCCAGACATTTTAATGCAAGGTTTTCCTAATTATCACCCTATTAGGGCACAAGAACAGAAAGGAGACACCTTCCCCACTCACGTGCACCTCACCCTCTTTTGGAGACAACCTCAAGTTTGACTATCCCCCTAATAGGGTGGCCAACCATCCCTCTTTCTTTCTTTTACTCACTTAGGAACTGATACCATTCTAGGGTTACAAGTTGTTCTCGGGAGCATTGGTACAGGACCTACACTTTCTTCTAACTAGCTCCCAGTCCCTCCTTTACATTGTGTTGATATTTCCTAATTATCAACCTTTTTTTCCAGTCATATATTCCAGCTGCTGAATATGTGACCAAAAAAGCAGGTGGTGTAAACATGCAATATTACTGGGTATGGGTTATTTCTGAGAAATTGTGAGTGAGATTCTACACTGGGTAACACCTGTAATTGCGTAGAGTGGTAATCTGTTGTGGGCTTTGGCTTGTGCAGCAGTATGTTATTTTTCTTAGTTATGGAATGTTAGATAGGTAAGAATGTGGAAGGTTCCATTAAAGGTGCAAAGGTTCTGTGGTGACAGTTGAGAGATGGGTCAGGAAGAGGTTGAATGCTGTTGGTGATGTTATCTCCTTATGAATAAACTTCTTGAAAAACAACTTTCACCAGGCATACAGAGCACTTAACACTGGCGATGAACAGAAACATTTGATTGAGGACAAGTGGAACACCACCAATGCTCCTGGAATTTCAATTTATGGGACCTACGTGTGTTAATAACCGTCACTGGAATTCAGTACTTTATTGAAAAACTGAGGAAGGACTCTCTGATTTCTTGAATTAAACCAGGCAAGTTTTTTTATCTTTCAGGAGAGACGGCACAGTTTGGAATTTCACATCCTGTGAGCTCATGAGCACCCTCACACTTGGTGCAACTGATGATGTCTCAAGCTTGATTTATGTTGCCATGACGAGCCTTAGTTGCAGACATGCACATGCACTGTCCTGGCCCAGGCATTGCGTACATTAACGTGTGGCATCATTACCTGATCACGTTGGCAGCAATTTTGAATTTGGATAAATGTTGCATCGCTCATCATCTGAATATCGACACAGTATTTACACTGAGGCATTCAACAGTAAACATTGTGGAACCACCAGGCATTGTCAGGTGACCTACTGATTTCCTTTTATTTTCATGCTGAATTTGATGAAGACTTGAAAACATTGCTTTGTGTATTCACTGTGACTGGTAATTTCTATTGTAACTACTGGATTATCTTTTATCATGTCAGTGAGTAACATGTCTCAACCTCGAGCTTTTCTCTCAGAAAAAGGTAATCCTTTACTTTTATGGAAGTGTTGTAAGAAACTTTTTGACTCCTATTTAGTTGCCATTGGTGGAGGAAAGTTTTCTGCTGCCATGAAACAAGCTATTTTACTGCATAGTTTAGTTATTGAGGGCCGTAACATTTATGAGAGCACGTAAATGAGATATCTACTGGCAATGGAGAAGGTGAACCTGCTGACATATATGAAAAGTCAGTGGAAATGTTGGAACAAGGCAGATGTTGTATTGGAACGCCATAAAATGTTCACTCCCATTCAGGAACCAACAGAGAGCGTTGGCAACTACATAGCTTCTCTTAAAACTCTTGCTCACACTTGTGAGTTTGGAGAACTAACAGATTCATTAATAAGAGACCAGTTGGTGAGATGCACTAACTGTGGTCGCTCGTGTACAAGGGAAGTTATTGTCTCATAACCCATCACTTAAGGAAGCAATAGCCATCATGGAAGGAATGGAAAATACTGGTGGATGGGTGAAGATGAGGAATCATCATACATTCACAGATAATGCTACTGCGCAGAGTAGTATCTGTGTCAACACAGATGATGCTGCACTAACTGACATTGAATTGATTGCGCAAAAAGTAACTACCAAAAGCAAAGTGACTGCAGGTTTCTGGGACCATAAAACCAAGGGGGTTATTTGGAATCCTATTGCACCGCTGGTACGTCACTTTTTCCCATATTAAAAGTGACGCACAGGCGGCACAAGGGGCTTGTAAATAAGGCCCCAAGTGTTATAGATGTGGGAGTTTAGGACATCTTTCCAACAATCTTACTTGTTATGCAAGAAATTCAAATTGTCGGAAATGTGGTCTTAAAGGGATTTATGCTCGTGTATGCAAATCTTCTGAGAAAGTGCATGAAGTTGAAAGTGTCACTGAGGGTGTGAAAACATTTGCCCTAAATGTGAAGGGTAGCACGAGTGTAATTGATGCTGGATTTTTGGTTATGCCGGAATGTGATGTTGAGATTGGTGGCAGGAATTTTTTAGTCTTGGCAGATTCAGGATCTTCTTATCCCATGATTGGTGACAAAAGTTGGGAGAAGTATTTTCCTAATCAACAATTGGAGTTGCTACCCTCAGATATACATCCATTTAGTAATGAAGTTAACACAATTGACATTTTGGGGTATGTTGTCATGGGAATTTTTTTCCATGGCAGAGAAACTATTGGGAAAAATCTATGTTGCAAAAAAGGATGACAACTTATTGGGGTGGAGACATCAAAGACACTTGGACAGAATTTTAAATCCCAATGCTTGCAATCAGGTTATGCTTGTAGACAATAATGGAGAGGAGGAAGCCTTTTATAAGGAGTTTCCTAAAATGTTTAAGAACAAGTTGGGGTTGCTTAAAAAAATTTTAAACATCGAATTGTGCTTAAGAATGGCATGAAACCCTGTGTTCAGAAGGTACACAAATTTCCACAGTTAATGCTTAAACCTTGAAGAGCTGAATTAGACATATTGCTTGAATTGAATGTGATTAAGGAAACTGAATCCTCAGAGTGGTTGGCACCAGTTGTATTGGCCCCCAAAGATGGTGGTAAACCCATTAGGATGTGTGTAGATCTTCGTGATCTCAACAAATGGATTTGGGTAAATCGTCAGTCACTACCTAATATATCAGAAACTCTCTCAATGGTCACTGGAGCCAATGTGTTCAGTGTGTATAACCTTTCTTTGACTTATCATCAGGTGATGCTACATAAGGATTCGAGACATCTGACATCCTTCGGAACACCTCTTGGAGCTTACAGGTTTGTCAGGATGCCTTTCGGCTTGGCGTTTGCCTGGTTCCAGAGAGTGATGAAATTGGTCTTGAAGGAAGCTACAAATGTCTTGTTTTTCCAGGATGAAATACTTATTTATGGGTAAAATGCCACAGTGCATGATGATACTTTGAGAAGAGTATTCAGAATATTGCCAGAAAGTGGTCTATCACTGAAAAAAGAGAAATGGAGGTTTGGGAAATCATCAGTGATGTATTTGGGCCATGTGATATCAGGTGAAGGAATTCAAACTAAGGGGTCGATTCCGATCTGGGTCGGAAATCCCTCCGACCGAGCCGGATCCGGAGTGTTTTCCGACCGAGCTGTACCCCTGGAGTCCGACCGAGCGAGTACGATGCTGCCGCATGCTGACGGACTCGGCTCGGTCGGATTCCCATTGAAGTCAAAGGGAGCCGGTCGTACGACGCGTGCATGGCCTCGCATCAGCTGAATAGGTACGTCTCGCAAAAGGGCGCCCCTGCAGTGGGTACGCGTTGGTGCCATCCGCACCGTACATGCATGTGAAGGGGGACCCTTGGGTCCCCCTGTGTTCGACTCGTTAGGCTACGGGTGAAGGGGGTCCGGCACGGACCCCCGAAGTCCGCTTCCCGGAGCTTTTTCGTCCCGGAGACTCCGACTCGATCCGGCTGTCCGATTCGTGCATTGTACTGGCTCGGTCGGAAATCGACTCCATTGCGCGGTACGGTTCGTCTGCGACCGAGTCGTACAGAGCGGTTTGGACCCAGAAACGAGTCGGTCGGCGATTTCGCGTTCATTCACATCGTACTTGGGCATCCGGACCTCTGTACGACTCGGTCGGAAACAAAGCCTCCGACTCGGATCCGGTAAAGCCGAATCCGATTCGGAGGCCTTCCGACAGAGATCGGAATCGACCCCTAAGTTGGAATTGGCACACAATATTATGAAAGCCCCCACACCAGTCAACAAAGAACAAGTGAGGTATTTTCTGGGTGGAGCAGAATATTATTCTAAATCCAATAAATGAGTTGCTAGTGTTGTAGAGCCAATTAGGATGCTTTTGAAAAAGGGCTCATTGTTTGTTTGGTCAGATGAATGTGAGGCTCCTTTTCGAGCAATTAAGATGGAGATTAGCAAGCTGGCTATCCTGAGACACTTCAATATGATGAGGGAAACTATATTGGCAATGGATGCTAGCCTGAACGGTTTGGGTGCTGTTTTGACGCAAGTGGTGGATCATGAATAAAAGGGTTGTTGCCTTTGTTTCTCGTGCACGTAAACAGGCTGTAGAACATTTACTCATGTATTGAAAGAGAGCCTTTGGCAATAGTTTGGGCTGTGCGTCATTTCAAGTTTTATCGGTGGGGTATTCCTTTCCTTGTTTGCATGGATCGTCACTCTTTATTGTAGATTTTCTCCTGTAAGAACGGTGAGAGGTTTACTCCGAGGTTGAAGAGGTGGAGTGAAGAATTGTGAGAGTTTAACTTTCAGGTGCAATATCTACCTGGACTTGTGAACAAGACAGCTGAATGTCTTTCTCGCTGTCGATGATGATGGTGTTCTTGATATAGGTGAGGATCACTCAGTGAATTGGGTCAAGGAATCAGACATTACCAAAGGGAAGTGGGAAGAGAGTGAAGGTGAGAATACGTTTTTGTCCCTTATCAAGCAGTAGGTGGTACATGGCTGGCCACAGTACAAAGTCTTAGAACCAGGAATAAAACCATTTTGGGGTGTAAGGAATGAATTAACCATTAGTGATGTGCAACTTATGAGAGGGGAGAGAGTTGTTCCACCATGTTGCGTTAGGCCCAGGATTATCAATTTAGCACATGAAGGACATCTAGTAAGGAGTCTCACAAAAGCTAGGGCGAGAGAAAGGTATTTGTGGCCAGCCATGTATCACCAAGTGGAAGAAGTGGTTAAGGATTATTTCATGTGTGCCACCAATGATAAATCATGTGTCACATGTCAGGCACCTACGTCACTAGTGGAGGTTCATGAGAAACCTTGGATCAAACTGGGACTAGATATCATGGGTCCATTAGAGCTGGTATATTCAACAGAGTGTTTTGTATTGTTGTTAGTAGATTATGCCTCCAAGTGGGTGCCAATGAAATGCACGAGTGTGGTGTGCACGGTGTTTGTTTTGGATTTTCCAAAGGATGAATTTGCTAGGAAGGTGTACCTACATTTGCAGTGACTGGCAATGGTGTGGAGCTCATGTCTCATGAGATGCAACATTTCCTGGGAGACCTGGGTAATGTTCACCAAATTAACAGTCTTATATGCACGGCATGCCAATGGTCTTGCGGAGTGCATAAATATGGTTGTAAAGTCATGTGTGCAATCAGCGGTGGAATTCAGGGTTCCAATGAAGGATGTCTTGAGAGAGACATGGTGGGCTCATCATACTTTGAATTGTGTAACATTAAAGTCACCATTTTTATAGTTGAAGGGTAGAACGCCTAATTCCAAATCGATTCCTGCCTGGCTACCTCATAAGAAGAAATTGTCTGGTAGCAATGATTATGAGAAGGGTAGATATGGAAGATACCAACTGGAATACAAAGATAAGTATGATGAGAAACACTCTAAAAAATGAAATGTTGAAGACATGGTTTGAGTGAAGAAGCCTCATTGGGAGAGGAAAGGAGTAACCCAATTCATGGGTCCTTTCATCATTGTATCAACTAAAAAGAATTTTCTCCCCGTTCATACTAGTGAATACCACTTTATACAACTTGTTATGAGGCCCATAGTGGCCTATTTAAAGTCCAGTGAGCGGGCTGCCAAACCAGTAAGATCACGGAGGTCCTGCCCTCTGCAACTTTGCAGAGACCCACACGCCATATTTAAAGATCCCAGCAATACGGATGGGAAGTTTTTGCTGTCCACAGACACAATAGGAGCATTTTCAGTGAAATTGTTCAATGCCAGCCAACTGACTGACTAGCATCTTTTTTTGGTTGTATGACAAAACCATGGCTAAACCATGCGAACACCGAATGCATCTGAACAATGCATTCCTTTACCACGCATGCCTTTACCATGCAATTTTGTGGTAAAGGTATGATTGGTAAAGGGATGTGTGGTAAAGATCATACCCCAGGCTCCCCCACCCCGAGCCCTAAAAGCTGCCTGACCCCCCGAGCCCTAAAAACTTCCCCAGCCCAAGCCCTAAACACTACCCAACCCCCTCTTCAGCCCTAAAAACTATCCCAACCCCGAGCCCTAAACACTACACTGACCCCCAGCCCTAAAAACTACCCCAACCACCGAGCCCTAAACACTACCATGATCCCCCGAGCCCAAAAAACGATTCCAACCCCGCCCCCAGAGCCCTAAACACTACCCGACCCCTCCTGAGCCCTAAAGACTATCCCAACTCCCCATGAGCCCAAAACACTACCCGACCCCCTCTGAGCCCTAAAAACTACCCAGACCCCCGCTGAGCCCTAAACACTACCCTGACCCCTCCCCGAGCCCTAAACACTACTCCAATCCCTCCTTGAGCCCTAAAAACGACCCAACCCCCCTCTGAGCCCTAAACACTACCCTGACCCCCCCCCCGAGCCTTAAAAACAACCCCAATCCCCCTAGAGCCCTAAAAACTACCCCCACACTGAGTCCTAAAACTACTCCAACCCAGCCCCAGCCCCACTTACCGGACTGCGTCCTCTCCCAATCCTTCCTCTTCCTGTGGCCGCCTATCCCAGCATCTAGACCGCGCACTGCATTAACCACGCATATGCCTGGTTAAGGCATATGCGTGGTTAAGGCAAGCGTGGTTCCGTTTGCGTGGAAATGGCATGCGTGACTCAGCCAACGTTGTAAAGGCTGTTTCCCTCTTTTTTTTCAAGACAAACACCCAAAGTGGCGGTTTGTTTTAGAAAGACAAAAAATTATTGTCCTTGACCCTTGAAGTTTTTTCTCAGAGAGTGGGAGCATTACTTGTATTGTCCGGCTAGGGCGCACCACACCATAGATAGAGTGAAAGCGCAAGAAAAGCAGTGATAGATAGAGAAAGAGAGAAAAGGGACACAGCAGATGAGCATTGCAATCCATAGTCAACATCAGGTTCTGTGACTCATTTCACAAATGCCAACAGAGTCCATCCAAAGGGAAACATGAAGGCATATTCTATGAGCGCATGCGCAAACACCGTTTAGGCTCTGAGACAGAGCAGAGAGAATGAACCCAGATCCTGCCATTGTGCCCTTAGGCTGCAATGCTTTGTAGATAATATTCACACCATGTTTATGTGTACAAACAGCTCTCTTTCTAATTCATTGAGCACAGACAATCCTGTCCCCAGGTGTATATGTGGAAACACACACCATGAACATCTTTTTGTCTCTATGTGCATGTGCATAGTATTAAAAAAAGACAGTCATCATCCTCTCCCAGCATATAAACTCGTTCAGGTCCCGCGCGAACATATATATTCCTCTTTCTATGCAGCTGTTTGCAGACAAGCAGTTTTTCCATTCCTTGGTAAGTAACAACCAATCTTTTGTGTCACTTAAAGAAAGAAAGTGGGCCAGGCGTGCAATTCAAAACTCGTTTCATCTTCAAGTCACTGGAAAGGTAGGTTAGCACTGATGACAGACTATGATATGAACTTTAATCACAGAAAGAATGACAGATAGAGTGATAGAGGAAGAGAGAGAGAGAACAGGGACACAGCAGATGGCATTACAGTCCATAGTCAACATCGCATTCTGTGACTCCCTCCAAAACTGCTAAGAGAGTCCATCCACAGGGAAAACATGAAGGTATACTCCTCAACAGCACGTGCAATCACCGCTTAGGTAAAGTCTGAGACAGGAAGCCTACACTGCACATCAGCTCTGAGATAATGAATCGAGGTCGTGTCATCCGATGACTTTCATTGATAGTACAATTACCTAAGATGCCTCAACAAGTCCAGCGCACAGACAACTACTGAGCAAAACCTGAAGATCAATAATGTTTCAAGCTGGCCCCGCCTGTCCAATGACACCCAGCACCTACACACTGAGCGTGAGACAAATCGTGTGCAGGATGAAGAGTGCTGACCTGCGCTCACTGCCAATACTCCGTGGTCAGAGTGGAGTGCAAAACCGAAGCGACACAGTGCCTGGAGCACAGCCAGGCGCCCGTGCACAGTGAAGGGGTTTATCACACGGATGGAACAGAGGCCTGCACTCTCCGATCAATGCAAAACGTCTTCAATAAAGGAGGAAGAGAGCGTTTATTAGGGTATATCAATCCGAGCGCCATTTGGAAGTGTATAGCTCCTTGTTTGGGATTGGGAGGCGTATCTAGAGCACAAGCTATCTTTAAACTGACCTACGAGCCCAAAAAAGAATCTTGTTTAGGTTAACCCTTCCACTGCCCTTAAGACGCATAGATATTTCACATAATGAAATGAACCCATAGAAACCCATAGAGGGTCTCTGGAGTCGATGAGATGGCTTTTGCCAGTCTACACAACATTCACAGTAAACATGGAAGGAAAATCACCTCAACAAAAATGGGCCACTTGGTGACTGATGTCACAATAGCTCTCGAGACTGACTAGAAATAATCATGTGGGTTTCTGGAATATTTTTATTTGCCATGTTGCCATTGTGACTGGTGCAGGGCTGGATATTTTTTTGTCTTTTTTTACTGGGTTGTCCCTTTGAACAGCTGGGGTGAATGGTGATCCACAATCCCTCTTAATAATTGACAGACCATAAAGTCATGAAACGCAGTCTACATTGGTGCCCCAGCCTCACCCACGTTAGAATGCTTGCAGATTGTTACATTAGGGTAAGGAGACATTGACATCCATGCTCATTGCATGAGGGGTGAATGGGTAGACTTATCACGGGTGCTAAAGAGTCCGAACCAACAGGCAGTGCCACCTCTTAGAATAGCCATACATGAATGGTCTCCTCCTGGTTGGGTTAGTGTTATCCAGGCAGACTGAGCATCCTGCTCCTCCCCTTCATTTCTCCAGTAATAAGAGAGTCATCAAGGCAGAACCAAAAGCACAGGAACCCAGTTAAGAAGTGTCCAGACAATATATGACATGTGCATTAAACTTCCAGCAAGACCACCAGAACACAACTTTTGCCAGAAGAATTGGTAGTGAAGTGGGGTGGTATGCAGAGTTTAGTGCCCTCAATTGTAGACCTAAAATGAATTGTTTGAGTATACGTGAAGCCTTTTTCAGCCAAAGATGGGCATACGCAAGATCAACGATGAGCAGTAATAAAATGAGAATTGGACATGCATTTGGGTTACGATGTAGGGTGTGAGATAATAGCATAGCAAGACTGAAATGATCCCTGATGCAAGCTAGTAAAATAACCTCATTGACTGCTGTTGTGGTAGTAAAATACAGCATTGTCAGGGTTCAATGGGCTCTTGGGGCTCTGCACCAATGTTAGCTGTACCCCTGGAGTGAGAGGGAATTTAAGAATTGACAGATGGAAGCCTGCTAGAAATGGCATTAAGGAGACATTGAGAGAAAGAGAAGAAGGTACATATTTGCAAGTAATTCGGAGAAAAAATTAGGTTAGAAAAGATGAAGCTATGATAGAGGCAGAGTTGTGCATGTACAAGTCGGTCCACAGTAGAACCTTGGTTTACATCACCGTTGAGGAGGAACAAAGGGTGAGACGGTACCTGTGCACGAGATGAAGGAGATATGCTTAGAGAGGTTAGAACAGAACCATCATAGAGTAGGCAGGACCCAGGGAAGAGAACATGTACTGAATGAGAGGGAGGTATAAATACTACTCATAAACGTTGAAAGATGCGTAAAGATTTTTATTATTTAGGTTTGAAAACCCTTAATTTCATCCACATTATTAGTATTTCTTCGAAACTGAAGAACGTGAAAAACACAATCACATACTCTGTATTGACCTCTCACGTTCTGATGTCATTTAGAAAGCACAAAGCTGGGTTTGTGAGACCAAAAACCAAAGAAGGCATTATAGTATCATGAAACCTGTTCTTCGCTACCGCCCTCTCTCCTTTTATTAATCTATTATTAAAGACTCTCCAGTTCTAGTGCCACGTCGCCATTTTCTATCTGTAAAACTTGCTGTAGATAATAGGTATACATTGCACCCTTCTTCCAATCTCAATTGCCTTTAGGCACTGACAACAGGTATTATTATTAATCAGTGAAAAGGCACTTAATTTAACAACATGAGAGGAATGAGAGGTTTTAACAACAAAAACAAACCAATGGCGGACCAAGATAGCCGCACCTCACTGCTATGATCCTTTAGTGATAGTTTGTTTGATGATTTAAAAGCATGTGCACATTCAACTCCTGCACCTGCTGCTGTTGGGTGCAAACTGCAAGGCAGATCAGATACTGGATAAATGTGGAGAGGTGCACCACCAGACTGTCTTTTCCCAATGATAAAGACTGACCAAATTCCTTCACGGTTAGAATTCCTTTATTTTAATGACATCATAAAATGGGCTCCAGCCAACGCGTTTCGTTCAATAGAGATCGCACTTCATCAGGGCTGAAAGTGACAATATAAATAACATAAATATAAACATACACTGAAGTGGACACAATGTAACAAGATGACATGAAACACATATGATATGATAGACAACACAGTGACATTATACATTGACCAAATTAACATCAGAGAGAACGAGCTGGCAACAGGAGACAACAGGACAAAACTAACTATGGTCACAAGTGATGGAGCAGGATTTCGAAAAAAGAAACCTGCTAGAATGAATACCCCCATAATACGTACTAGCAGTAAGTAGTAATAGAAAATTAAAGTGCACCTTACATGAACACAAGGAAAACTGCTTTGGGCATGCATGCACTAACGTAAGATAACGCATGAAAGAACTAAAACCGTATTTACATTATGCTTTGAAAGAAACGAGAAACAATGCATGGCTAGGCCACATGTGCATTTCGTAGTTTGCATGTTACAGCTTGCTTTGAAATTATAAATAATATCGTTTTTGCGTAAAGCTATGCTAGGAAAAACGTTAACAGGGAATAGAGCAAGGTGGGTGGTGAACAGTGAAAACTACATTATCATATAATTAATGAATGTTCATTTTCCATTTGCTATAGTGAGCTGGATGAGACGCAATTTTCCTTAAATTAGCCGAATAAAGGAGGGGTTGGATAAATGAGTGAAATTGATCTGACAAAGGCACGCTGAAGCGCTGAGCACAGCAGAAGAAGTGAAAGGGTTGAAGGCCAATGCGATGATCGTCTGCCAAGGGATGTGACAGACCGTGGGACAGAAGGACTCCTTCCGTGGACATTGCTTAAGATTATATACAATTGTAACGGATTAAATCGTGTGAACGGAACAATTATGAGTTTATGGGAATGAGCATAAAACAATGAATATGTTTAGAGGCTGAGTGAAGTCACCATGGTGTGACATACCACCCCCAAAGTCCACCAATCAACTGTTTGGTTACGTTAAATGTTACAACTGATGTGGGACAGACATGTAGGTTTTAGGGTATAACTGGGGGTGCCTTTAGGGGTGTGGTTAAGTTAGGCTGGTGAGGCTGAGAGAGAGGGGAGACGCGTCGCTGTTCGTCGGTTTGCAGAGAGGCCTAACTGTTCCTGTCCTGTCCCTGAAATCTTTGTCCTCTGACTCTATTTCAGGAGACCCCCACCATCACTTAGGCCAGAGTGGTGGTTTTCTACAAATCCATCGGGTTTGTTTTATTCTGACTTGTTCTTGCACAATTTATCTGCAAATGTATCTTGTCTCTGAAACTTTTGTCTCTTCATCTATTCACTCCTTCATGCACAATGTCAGTATTGATTGATGAGTTTGTCTCTATTTGAAATTGCTGATGTTTTCCTCTCCTTTTGTGACTTCATTGTTTGCACTTGTAACCGTATGCATTGAGCATAATTTGAGATAAACTTTATTAATTTCAACGAGAGTCTGTGTTTATTTAGTTGATCGAATGATTAGTCAGATAAGGAGTATCATTACCATCAACTATTCAACTAATTGGTTCATCGACCAAATAGAAGGAAAATTGATGTATAAATTAGATAAGTATTTTGAAAACGCCATATATGAATTTTTGGAGGAAAAGAATTGAATTTTTATAAAAATTGACCCCAGCGCATCAGGGATTTGGGTGAATGTGTATGGGCCATTGTTCTGTGATATTATTGAGTATTGATCCCTGATTAGGCATTGGCCTCGCGCTGGATCAGTTTCTTGGTAGCAGAGGATGGTTTAATTATTGATTAGTTTGGTAATGATTATCGATTATTGATTATATCTTCTTAACACAAAAAGTGAGTGTCCTGTTTTATGTTGTCTAGAAGTACAGTTACGGAGATACCTGAAGAATCCAGGGAATGGAATTAGCCTGAAATAGGCAGAAGAAGAGTGTGGTAAAGAAATCACACTGCAGAAGTACTTTGTCTGTTGTAATAATACCAAAGCTACGGAGGGCTGAAGGTGTTATATTTAGAGAAATTTCGTATGAGAGTAGAGTGTCTGAAATAGCGATGGGTCCACTTCCAAAACTCTAGCCTTATCCCCAGGGGAGTACCAAGACCTCTTTTCACACCAAAAAGTCCTCTTGCAAAACTTTGGCCTTATCCCTAGAGGAGTAATAGGTCCACCCGGAGCTTGTTTGAAGAGTAAAATAGCGCTGGATGTTATTAGGACTCGCAGTGAAGAAAAACCTCTCGGAAAAGTGAAAACTATCTCTTTATTAGTGGAACAGACAAGGTAGCATTGTTTTGTGTTGTTACTAATCGAATTTTTGATTAAGAGTACTTAGAAAAATATTGCCGTTTTATTTTTGCAAATGGAGGTTCAGTAGAAGGAGTAATAATGACGTCAGAAAAAGCCGCGCTGGCATTGGTCAGGCAGCGGGTGGGTACTGAGCTGTGATTGGCTAGTGGGTGTGTGCCGCGCTGACATTGGTCGAGATAGCAGATACGTAGAGAGCTGTGATTGGCTAGTTGGTGTGAGCTGCGCTGGCATTGGACGAGAAGCATCAAATAGAATAAGAATTACGGAAAGGATTCTTAGTGTGTTTTGTGTGATACAGTTACGTAAAGAGTCAAAAAAATGAAGGGTCATATTAGCAAGACCCACGTTCAAATTATCGCCGTTTTAGCGGCAGGAAACTGCCGCTAAAACGGCGATAATGGGCTTGCTAATATGCATTATAGAATTCCAATAGAAGCCCATGTTAGATGTGCAGGGCATCTAACCTGGGCTTCTATTGGAATTCCATAACGCATATTAGCAAGCCCATTATCGCCGTTTTAGCGGCAGTTTCCTGCCGCTAAAACGGCGATAATTTGAACGTGGGTCTTGCTAATATGCCCCAAAGTTGTTAAAGAAAATAAAGAATTTCTTTAAGAAGGATAAACCAATAGTGACTAGAGAGGGAATTCTTATTCCCCCTCCAGGAACGCCTGCTTCCTATATGATGTTAGAGCGAGGATACCATACGTGTACATAGTTAGAGAATTTGGTGGAATATACAAATGATGATGGTGTTTTAGCTTTTCCACAGCATGGGTCGTTTAATATGAGGATTTTGCAATATTTGAGAAATAGAATGAATTCATTAGAGCCAAATCCCAGACCTACACAGTATGAAGCGTTAGAGGAATGGGAAGTAGAAGCAATGGAAAGAGAGAAATATCGAGGAGGTAGGAGATACAGAAATGTAATGACTAGGTACCCTTTTGAGAGAAGAGAAGACACAATGAAACGATGGAGTAGAGCTGTGGTAACTGAGGGTTTGTACCCAGTTTTAGTTGCTGACGAACAGACAGGAAGTAAATGTAAAGAGAAAAAGAAAAACATAGAAACTTCAAGTGTAAGAGATGGTGTAAACGATTCAGATGATGAGTTATTAGAGGATATTATGGCCAAAAGACCCCCGCCATATAAAGAAAATTCAGTTGAGGTGACGCCAAATGCACCCTTTATGGGAAATCCATTAATCCCACAGATTGCGGACATGCTAGGATAATGCGAGAAAAAGAATTTGATATGCTAAAAAAGGCAAATGTAGAGCAGATTCAGAAAATAAATCAGTTAAGTCTAAATGCGGAAGCATTGACCGTACCGGTTACAATAGGTCCTGTAGTTCCTTTGTTTGGAGAAAAACAGAATATTCCTAAAGTACATACATTAGCAGTTCCAAGGAGTAATGTCAGGAGTGGAATGGAGACGGTAGTCAATGAGAATACACAGGCTGACACAAATATTACATTGTTAGATCTTCCAGTTTGTGAAATGATAACGGAAACCACTAGAAGAGGTATACAAATAAATACAAGGAGAATAGGGACAAGTGTCTCTCCAATGACAGGGAGTTAAGCAGGTCCTTCATCAGAAGAATTGAATGATTGGATAAAGGGAATGGAAAAGAAAGAACCTCAGCCGCAGAGTATAAATGTGAGTCAATTGAAAGTAGATTTGGAAGAGATGATTATTGGTACAATAAATCCAGACAGATTAGGGACTTACCGAGATGATGAATTATTGTTTTTGTGTAAAAGCATTACTTGGAGAGCAAGGAATCTTCATGAGAAAATATCCGAAGCTGCTAGTGAGTATGGAATAGATATAGAGAAGTCAAAGGTGTTGCACAAATCGTACAGCATGGCATTTACTGAAAAGGATCTGGAGAGTTTGAATGCGTCTGGAAAAAGGTTACAGATAATGATGAATATTTTGAAGAAATGGGGAGATGTAGATCGATGGAAAAATAGATGGTTGAAAAAGAAGGAAGAAGCAGCTAGTAAAGGAGTGTCTATGTTCCCGTTAAAGGAAACAGAACAGGTTGAAAGGGCGTGTCCGATGAGAGAAGTACCAGGTGGTGGATATGTTCATGTTCCTTGGTCAAGGCAGGATATATTATCTTTTACGAATGATTTCCCCAGATTAAGAGAGAAACCCGTTGAATGGTACAAACAGGTAGAAAGGTTTGTGAAGGTCTCGAAGGTTCTGTTAAAGGACTTGGATGGATTGTTTGAGATTATTGTTCCAGCAGACTTGTGGACAGAATGTAAGATCACTGTCGATTGGCCAAAAGAAGAATATCCTAGAGACCCTAAAACAGGTGCACCATCCGAAGAGGTGATGAAAAAATATAATCAAGTAATCACTTTCTTAAAAGGAAAAATTTCCCCTAAGGAAACAGATTGGGTTAAGATTGACAGAACGACCCAAGAACCAAAAGAATCAGTGCATGCCTACTATGACAGGTTGTTACAAGTATTTAAACAGTACAGCAGATTTGAGAATATTGGAGACAAAGATATGGGACATTTTGTGTATCGTTTTATGTAAGCCTGGGCGTAGTTCGCGAAGTAGCGCTACGCGAAGCTACGCAAAGTGCAGTTCGCACTACGCGAGCTACGCGTAGCACTACGCGAACTGCGTAGTGCACTGTTCGCAATGATTGCACAGTGCCGGATGCTTGTCCGCACTGTGCAATCATTGAAAACGGCATCTTGCACAGTGCGAGCTGTCTTTTACTGCTGCTCGAGTAGATTTTTACTCGAGCGGCAGCTTTCTCAACGCGGACTGGTAGTTTCTCATCGCGAGCGGTCGCGAGCATACGCGACCACTCGCAATGAGAAACCTGACCTCCCGCGTTGAAAATCTCGCCGGGAGGTTTATTTTCCACGCTTGCGATCGGCAACTTGATGTTGCTGATCGCGAACGAGGAAAAAGTCTCGCCGGGATGTCATTTTGCTTGCTCGCGGTCGCCAACTTGACGTTGAGGACCGCGAGCAAGCAAAAAATGACCGCTGCACTATGCTACGCTACGCGTGTTTGCACTGTGCTACGTGCAATTCGCGTTGTGCGAAGTAGCGCAAACTTCGCAAACTACGCGAGCGTAGCGTAGTGCTTTGCCCAGGGTTAGTTTTGTGTTTGGGTTGAAACCGGAGATTAGTAATATGATTCAGCAACATTTGATTTGTTGGCAGAGTAAAACAATTGATGAAATATTGAGATATGCGAAATATTGTAGCGATGACATTGAATCAAGACACAAGAAACTAAAGGAGAAAATGATGTGGGCACAAGTGAAGGTAGCAGAGCAGCAAGAAGTAAATATTAATTCCCAGACAGGTTATCAGATGAATGGTCTGAATCAAAATGGTCAGGTACTCAATGGAGATAAAGGTAGAGGTAAACTGAGTAAAGAAGAGGCTAGGAAAAAATTTCCTTGTCATGCGTGCGGAAAGATTGGACATTGGAAGAATGAGTGTAGATCTGCTCAAAAGAATAATGGGGTAAATCAAAATTTAAATCCACAGATGCAGAATGAGGTGGTTGTGAACCAGCAGCAGCAGGTAGTTACTCCACAGTTACAGGTGCCACAAGCTCGTATGCCAAATAATGTGAATGCTCAGGTGCAGAGGTACGGTGTGAACACTGGATTTCACGGAGGTGACCAGATCGGTAAGAATCAAAGTGTGCAAATGGTTCCGCAATATTGGTTGCAGTGCAATGAGAATGATTCAGACTCATCTCAATGACGGTGCCTAAGGGGGGAGGAAGAGTGCGTACTTGGCGCATCTTTGGCGGTAGATCAGTCAGGTCCATTTGTCGAAGGAAAGGTGGAAGGTAATGATATTACATTCCTGGTGGACACTAGGGCTACCCGTTCTACTGTGAGAGCAGCAGAAATTCCAAACCTACCAATCTCGGGAGAAACTATCCAAGTTGTAGGAGTCTCAAATAAGCATATCAGAACCCCAGTCACAAATCCAATAGAAGTTCATATTGGAAATTTCAGAGACATGCATCGGTTAGTGGTATGTGACTCGAGTCCAGTAAATCTCTTAGGTAGAGATTTGTTATGCAAGATGAATTGTACCATCTACTGTACACCAGATGGTATTGCGTTTCAGACACCTGATGAGGACGTTGAATTCAAAATGATGTTAGCGAAACAAGGGACAGAAGTGGATGAGTTGTTTTCACTTCTCACAGAAGAGAGTTTGCCTGAAGAATTAAGAAGTACAGTGAGGTCGGATGTATGGGATTTTACAGGAAAAGAAATCGGCCTAATGACAAATGTAGACCCGATTCAGGTTACGGTGAAAGAGGGTGCTGTGTATCCAAACACTCCTCAGTACAAAATGAGTCCAGAAGTAATTGCGGGAGTCACTCCTGTGATTGATCAAATGATTGAACAGGGAATTTTGAGAGAAATAATGAGTAGTCCTTGTAATTCGCCCATTATAGGAATTAAAAAGCCAAGCGGAAAATATAGAGTAGTACAGGATTTAAGAAAGATTAATAAGATTGTGGTACCTTGCTGTCCCATAGTACCAAATCCAGCAGTAATTCTTTACCAAATTCCATGTGATTCAGAATGGTACACAGTGATTGATCTGTGCCAAGCATTTTTCTCGATTCCCTTGCATCCGGAGAGCCAATATCTTTTTGCGTTCCGGTTCGGAGACCGTGTCTTGGCATGGTGCCGAGTTCCTCAAGGGAATACCGAGATTCCTTCAATCTTTAACCAGATTCTGAAAGGATGTCTGGGGACTTTGATCAGGCCAGGAAATTCAGTCTTGGTTCAGTACATTGATGACCTACTTGTGGCATCAAAGACCCAAGAGGCATGTGTGACAGATACCATTGCCTTACTAAACCATTTGGCAGAAGGAGGACACAAAGTGTCACCAGCAAAATTACAATTTTGTAAACAAGAGGTCCAGTACCTAGGACACAAAATAGAAAAGGGAGTCAGAAAAGTAACACCAGAAAGAATTAGTGTGATTAAACAGATGAGCCCACCTACCACTCAGAAAGAAGTACGAATGTTTTTGGGAATGGTTGGATACTGTAGGCAGTGGATCTGTGGTTTCTCACTGATTGCAAAACCTCTACAGAGGTTGACACGAAAAGATGTGAAAGATCCGTTTGCACTGGACGATGAAAGTATGGAAGCCTTTACGAAATTCAGAAACAGTCTTTGTCGAGCACCTGCATTGGGAATGCCAGATTATGCAAAGGATTTTGCATTGTACTGTTGCGAAAGAGATGGATGTGCACTTTCAGTCCTAACTCAGAAACATGGAATGGCACGACGTCCAGTAGCATATTTTTCTGCTACTTTGGATTCAGTGGCTGCAGCGTTACCAGGCTGTTTAAAAGCAGTAGCCGCCACTTGTGTGAGTCTGGAACAAAGTGAAGCGATTGTGATGGGATATCCAGTCAAAGTGTATGTGCCACATTCTGTTGAGATCCTTTTAACTCGAACCCGGACTCAATATCTGACCTCTAGTTGGCTGACTAAGTACGAGAGAGTGATTCTGGGTGCTGAAAATGTGACTGTGGTGAGGTGCACAACTGTAAATCTGGTAACTCTATTGCCAAATTCTCGTTGTGAGGAAGTGAGAGAGGAAGCGGATCATGATTGTTTGGATGTGACAGAACTGTGCACCAAACCCAGGTTTGATATAGAGGATGTTCCTTTGGAAGAACCAGACTGTGAAATATTTGTGGCTGGGTCATGCTTAAGAAATGAGAAAGGCGAATTATGCACTGCCTATGCTGTTTGCACCATAGCGGGAGTTCTAGAAGCATCCTGTCTAAAAGGGGTAAACTCTGCTCAAATTGCTGAATTGATAGCTCTAATTAGAGTGTGGAAAATTGCCAAAAGTCCGAGGGTGACCATATTCACGGATAGCCAATATGGGTTTGGGGTTGTCCATGATTTTGGACAGCTATGGATGCAAAGGGAATTTCTGACTTCTTCAGGTTCCCCTATCCGTAACAGCAAATCTGTAAAAGAATTATTGGATGCTTTGCAATTGCCTAAAAGAATTGCAGTGGTCAAATGTGCCGCACATAAATCAGGAGATGATTTTGTGACGAAGGGCAACAGATACGCTGACCAAATAGCGAGTTTCTGTGCACGAAATTTAATGGCTTTAAACAGAGCAATTGAAAGGGGAAATACCGAATGCCATCTTATGTTTACAACCACATATGAAACTTGGGACGAAGTGAGGCAGATGCAGGAAGAGGCAAGTGATGAGGAAAAGGAAATTTGGGGAAATACAGGTTGTAGAAAGCGAGTAGAAGACGAAGTGTGGGTCTATTTTGACGAAAGACCAGTCTTGCCAGATTCTTTACTCTCCCATATGGCCGGGTATATCATGGAATTGCACATGTTGGAAGAGATGCAATGATCAGACTCTTCAAGCAGTCATGGTATAACCCAAGGTTCAGGGTCATTGCAGAGAGCCTTTGCCAGAGGTGCATAATTTGTCAGAAGCAAAATCCAGGCAGAAAGACAGTTGTTAGTTGGGGACGAATTGGAAGAGCAGGAGGACCATTTACCCGCCTCCAATTGGACTTCATTGAGCTGCCCCGATGTAATGGGCTGAAATATGTGTTGGTTGTTGTCTGTTTGTTTTCTCGCTGGTTGGAAGCCTATCTGACAAGAAGGAATGACAGCTTAACTGTCGCCAAATTACTTTTAAGAGAACTGATTCTTAGGTACGGATTTCCAATCACTTTAGAGACAGATAGAGGAACACATTTTAATAATGAGATAATTTGGGTGATTTGTGCAGCATTACAGATTGAACAGAAGCTGCATTGTGCCTATCGACCCGAAGCATCTGGAGTGGTTGAACAGTTAAACGGCACAATAAAATCTAGGTTAGGAAAGGTGTGTGCATCCACAAAACTGAAATGGCCTGACGCTTTACCCCTTGTACTAATGAGTCTTAGAAGCATTCCTGACAAAAAGACGGGTCTGAGTCCACATGAAATCCTAATGGGAAGAGCAATGAGACAAGCATACACACCAGCGAACAAACTGATGACTATATCTGATGATCTAGTGCTTGATTATTGCAGAGGATTGGCTGATCTGGTGCGTTCTGTGTCTCGCCAGGTTGGAGAAGATGCCACAACAACACAGCCGAATCAAGCTCATGATCTGAGTCCTGGTGAGTGGGTTCTCAACAAGAAACACGTGAGGAAATCATGTTTAGAACCCAGGTGGAGCGGTCCTTACCAAATAATTCTGGTGACGACGACGGTAGAAAAGTGTGGTGGTCTGCCAAACTGGATTCACGCAAGCCACACTAGACGAGTCCCAAGTCCACTTGAAAGACAAAAAGAGCAGCAACCGGTAAACAAAAGTCAAAGACCAGAGGTTGAAGTGTGTGAAGCTGAAGAATCTAGAATAACAGATTCTGAAGAACAAACTGATGACGAACAGCCGAGCACAAGTCAAGTAAAGTGGGCACCAGCTACTGGGTCTCGTGAAACTGCTGTTGAGCCAGAGGAAGGTGAAACTGCTTTTGAACCAGAAGAAAGTGAGTTCACTACTGAACCAGAAGAAAGTGAGTTCACTGCTGAACCAGAAGGAAGTGAGTTCACTGCTGAACCAGAAGGAAGTGAGTTCACTGTTGAGCAAGGAGTCAGTGAAATTACTGTCGAAACAGAAGAAACAGAAGTTGCTGAAAAACAGAAAGAAAGACAGATAGAAGGAAGGCCAAATAAGAGAACCTATGAACCAGATACAGAAGGTGAAAAAGTAGTTCAAACCAAGAAACCAAGAAAAGGTGATAATTGGCCACATGGAGTGAAAAGACTGAAATACACTCTTGTTAGGAGAAAGTCAAAGAAAAGACCAGAGCAAAGTAATGAGGTCTCAAGTCAGACAGAACAAGAAGAGTCAGGAGAAGAATTAGTACGAAAAACAAGAAGAGTAAGAATTCCAAGTAGAAAATATACAGCACCAGAATGGACCTACGTAATCTTGGAAGAAATTGAAAGCTCAGATCCAAGTGAAGAAAAAGACAAATCAGACACTGAACATGTTGATGAAAGCAAATTGAGACCACCTTAAAAGAACTGTGACAAAAACTAAGGTGCAGCATTGTCAGTTGGGAGAAGAAGCAAAGAATTCTGAAGACCTAAAGAAAATAAAAATAAAAGAAAGGGGTAAAGAAGAAAGTCTGAAGTGTATGATTACACTATTTTTCCTAGAATTTTTAAATTTTTTAGTAAAGTTTAGTGTTTATAGATTTAGATATTTTTTATATATTTTTGGGTAAAATACAAAATGGCTAAAGAAAAGGTGACTGAACATCCAAAATCTAGTCTAAAACGTAGATGTATTAAAGCTTGCTTATGTAGTGTCTTGCTATTAACATTCATGTGGATATTACTAACTGTCCTAGTACCTATCCTAATGGTAACTAATAATGGAAATAATACTAATGATGTAACAAGTGAAAGAGTGAACGTTGTTACTAAAGGAACACCTAATACCAACATAGAACAAATGGATGGAAGCATTCTCCATCATGATAAATCAATTAGTGATTTCTCATTAAATGTGTTTATTAAATTGTTGTATGAGTATATTTACACAATGAATGTGAGTGATTGTTATGTGTGCATGCAATTACCTTTGTCTGTCTCAGAGGGGGTGACGTACCATCACCTTCCTTTAACATATGGTGCGTCTTGCAGTGTATTAGCAAGTTTGTTTTACGTGACGGGGAAGCTCGAATATCACTATTCTAATATAGATTTAGTGTTTTCAGAAATACCTGTTATTAAGGAACTAAATAAGGTTTTGAGTAGTAAAAATGCACATTATATGGGAGAGTTCTTCCATATGACTAAGGCTTTAGATGTAGAATATGCTTATAAAAACAATTTAACATGTAGTTTGCAGGTTGAAGAAAAAGTATTTATAGAAATGGTAGAAAGCAGAAGGGAAAGTTTCCAGAGAAAGGCTGCTGAACAGAAATCGCAAATTCCACCATGGGCTTTCAGGGAAGGAAATTATGAGAAAGGCGAAACATACGCTGCAATGTCCCTGGACTGGCATCAGAAAGGAAAAATATGTTTGCTTAGAATGAAAACTAACTATAACAATTATTTCATCGGTACTAGTGAATGTGAGCATACCTTTCAAATTACTGGAGGTTGGGGACTGAAGGGTGGAACTGATCCTGTGTTTCCGGGAATCTATTATGTGTGTGGTAAGAAAGCCTACTATAGGTTGCCTGCAGATTGGTATGGTAGTTGTTATTTTGCTATTGTATTTCCAAAGGTCTTTCACATGGACCGAAACAGCAACAGACTAAAGGAAATAGATCACGGACTAACACGTAACAAGAGAGCAAGTTTCTCAGAAATAGTAGGTGATATTTTTGGTGCACTGATACCCTCAGTTGGAGTCGTTCTAAATTCGCATAAAATTCGGAAGTTATCCACAGTGGTTGATCGTTTATCAACAGATACTGCTGGTGGTTTCTTAATGATTGACACAGAAATGGTTGCAATCAGATCAATGGTTTTGGAAAATCGACTTGCCCTTGATATCTTACTGGCAAAAGAGGGTGGAGTTTGTGGTATGTTGAAAATCCAACACTGCTGTACTTATATCCCTGACAAAAGTAAAGGAATTGAGGGATATATAAAGAATATTACGAAATTACATGAAGATTTGACCCAACTGGAGGTTGACGGTGTTTGGGAGAGACTTGGTAAGAGTTTCTCCTCTATAGGTAAATGGTTTTCTACTTTTGGAAGTAGTTTATTAGGAAAAATAATAATGCCAATTATTTCAGTAGCTGTAGTAGCTTTAGTGATAATAACAACATACAAATGTTGTAAGTGTAAGTGTAAGAGCGGGAAAAAGGAAATGACAGAATCAGAGAATAGACGAAGAGCGAGAAAGAGAAAAAGAGAGGACATTGAGCTAGAAGAATACTATAATATGATGAAAGATATAGATGAAAGTGCCATAAAAAGAGAGAAGAATACAGAGTTTTTGATAAATGAAGATGGCACTCGGTATGGTAGGTATTTTTATGATGGCTCCAGGAAGCCATCAAAGGGGGGATTGATGGAGCAGGATTTCGAAAAAAGAAACCTGCTCGAATGAATACCCCCATAATACGTACTAACAGTAAGTAGTAATAGAAAATTAACATGCACCTTACATGAACACAAGGGAAACTGCTTTGCGCATGCATGCACTAACGTAAGATAACGCATGAAAGACCTAAAACCGTATTTACATTATGCTTTGAAAGAAACAAGAAACAATGCATGGCTAGGCCACATGTGCATTTTGTAGTTTGCATGTTGCAGCTTGCTTTGAAATGATAAATAATATTGTTTTTGCGTAAAGCTATGCTAGGAAAAACGTTAACTGGGAATAGTGCACAGGTGAACAGTGAAAACTACATTATCATATAATTAATGAATGTTCATTTTCCATTTGCTATAGTGAGCTGGATGAGACGCCATTTTCCTTAAATTAGCCGAATAAAGGAGGGGTTGGATAAATGAGTGAAATTGATCTGACAAAGGCACGCTGAAGCGCTGAGCACAGCAGAAGAAGTGAAAGGGTTGAAGGCCAATGTGATGATCGTCTGCCAAGGGATGTGACAGACCATGGGACAGAAGGACTCCTTCCGTGGACATTGCTTAAAATTATACACAATTGTAACATGGATTAAATCGTGTGAACGGAACAATTATGAGTTCATGGGAATGAGCATAAAACAATGAATATGTTTAGAGGCTGAGTGAAGTCACCATGGTGGGACATACCACCCCCAAAGTCCACCAATCAACTGTTTAGTTATGTTAAATGTTACAACTGATGTGAGACGGACATGTAGGTTTTAGGGTATAACTGGGGGTGCCTTTAGGGGTGTGGTTAAGTTAGGCTGGTGAGGCTGAGAGAGAGGGGAGACGCGTCGCTGTTCGTCGGTTTGCAGAGAGGCCTAGCTGTTCCTGTCCTGACTTGTCCCTGAAATCTTTGTCCTCTGACTCTATTTCAGGGGACCCCCACCATCACTTATGCCAGAGGGGTGGTTTTCTACAAATCCGTCGGGTTTGCATTATTCTGACTTGTTCTTGCACAATTTATCTGCAAATGTATTTTGTCTCTGAAACGTTTGTCTCTTCATCTATCCACTCCTTCATGCACAATGTCAATATTGATTGATGAGTTTGTCTCTATTTGAAATTGCTGATGTTTTTCTCTCCCTTTGTGAGCTCATTGTTTGCACTTGTAACCGTATGCATTGAGCATTTTATCATTTAATTTGAGATAAACATAATTAATGTCAACAAGAGTCTGTGTTTATTTAGTTGATCGAATGATTAGTCAGATAAGGAGTATCATTACCATCAACTATTCAACTAATTGGTTCATCGACCAAATAGAAGGAAAGTTGATGCATAAATTAGATAAGTATTTTGAAAACGCCATATATGAATGTTTGGAGGAAGAGAATTGAACTTTTATAAAAATTGACCCCAGTGCATCAGGGATTTGGGTGAATGTGTATGGGCCATTGTTCTGTGATATTATTGAGTATTCATCCCTGATTAGGCATTGGCCTCGCGCTGGATCACAAGTAACGTGCACTTTAACAACATGTAGTAAAAGAACCTCCTTCACACGTTGTGCTATACATGAATATATACAATACCAGTACATTGATGCACAAACCCGTGACACTAATCTAAAAAGTAAAATTAAAAATAAAGAAAAAGTAAAATTGAAAAGAGGCCTGGTGCATACCACGTAATTGTGTAAAACTGTTACGGTGGAATGAGGGGGATGGGTGTTTTGGGTCATATGATCATGAATATGTTGAAAGACTAGAGGGCTATCTATTCCATAGGACCACAGTACATGATTAAGTAGTGCACCAGGATTTCATCCTTAATGGTGCATTGCATCTAAATTCATATTATATCAAGCCACAAAGGTATGCAGACATACAACTGTATGAAAACATCAACAATGTCGGGTGGGTGCTCTATAACATAAGCAAAACCATGTGAGACACAACCACCCCATAAGCTAGTGAGTACATGAAGTCTGGAAAAACATTTGCATACCTTATAATTTATGTGGACATTAATAATCCAAAGTTGGGATGTGGTAGTTGGTAGACAATTGACAGCGTAATGCGAAATGTAACGATATTTCAGTATTCCGTAAGTAGGAAACAATATCAAACAATGTGCTTTCGATGTGTCATGCAGGGGCTCCCTGATAAGGGCCCGGCTTTCGTACCTAAGTGGTAAGAAATAAAGGAAGATTAGGAGAGTGTGTTGGGCCACTCCGTGGTCCGCGGAACAGGAGTAAGAAAAAAATGAAGGGCCTGTAGACATGGGCGTCCGCAGAAATTTTTCCAGGGGGGGGCAAAATGTTAACGCCATCACCATCCTCCGACATGATGTGTGCCATATCATCCTCAAAAGGATGAATGCAAGTGGTGACCCACTGGAGTTTGAATGCTATATGTAACTGACACTAAGGTCTTTGTGGTATGACCATTAACACACTCCGTTCTATATATTAGAGACAGAAACTGCTAGACTGCATTGCGCACACACACAAAATGTGGTTGCACGAACCTAAATCACAGCCAAAGCTCAACGCTTACCCCAAAAAATCCCATAGAAGGTTCCATTTGAACCACAGCTTCACTTAGTTTCACAAAGCACAGAAAGCAGCCTGCAGGATTCTGTACCCCAGTTCCAAATTCGGCAGCTCTGGCCATAGTGCCACATCTTCTCCCCCACTGAACACCATACTCTACCACTAAAAGAAACTCGCACTGCCTTTAGATGCAATCCAATTGTGTCCCGCTATAAACGCCTGGATGCAACTCAATTCAAATTATGCACTAGACAAGAGTAATCTTCTGTCTGAAAAAACAGTAGCAACCTCCTGGAAAAAGCAAACACTCACAGGGAATGCAAGACTAAGTAAGGTATGTGAAATGTAAGCATGGAACAACATGCTTACCTTAATGCTTGTGCACTTGTTATTCAGAAATCAATGTGTGTTTTTGCCTGAAAAGCTAAGGACATGACTACAGGGCCCGGAAGGGACCCGTTTCAATGTCCATTGCTTAAATCCTTACAAAACATAAGGAGTATGGTTTTAAAAGACCACATTCATGAACATAAAGCTGCAGTACACTACACATTTCATAAACTACTAAAAGGAAAACAGCTGATAAGGATCACATGAAACATTTTCTACACCACGCATTAACCAGATATCGCAGTACCTCCAGGAATGGTGAACTTCCTCACCTGAGGAAAAAAATGCTATTCAAAGACGAGAAAAATTAAAGTAATGCTGCCTTCACTGGGAACGTCTGTTGGCGCTAAGGTGTTTGGGTGTGAATAAAACCAATCTGGCAACTTTTTGACCACTCTGTCTTGCTCATCCATCCAGCCATTTACCCTTTCACTCATCCAGCCACCCTTTCACGTACTCATCCATCCACCTAGTCACTCATCCTTCCACACATTCACCCTTTCAGTCATCCACACATCCATCCTCCCTTTCTCTCTCAATCGACCCTTTCACTTAGCCATCCATCCACCCAACCATCCATCTACTCATGAATCCATCCATTGACCCTATCACTCATCCATCCTTTCAATCATCCATCCATCTTTTCTCTCATCCAGCCACCCATTCACTCCTTCACTCATCTATCCAACCTTTTTCCCATGTACCCTCCCTTTCACTCACTCATCCATCCTTACATCCTCCCTTTCATTCATCTGTCCATCCATTCACCCTTTCACTTATCGATTCATCAATCCATCCATCATTTCACTCATCCATTCACCCATCCTTCCTCTCATTATCCATTCACCCTTTCATTCATCCATTCACCCTTTCACTAATCCATCCAGCCATCCACCCATTCCTTCAATTACTCTCTCACCCACCTTTTCACATTAAGTATGAGCTGAGCCTTCGTCTGCAGAGTTGCAGACAGAAGAGACCCATCAGGAACTCACCCCTCGCTGTAGTTCCTAAAGCAAAGGGAGGGGTTCAAGACGCCCCTGCACACAGTCAATCTGAAACTTTGGAAGTCATGAGTCATGCATGATGCACAGTGCCAGGACGTGAGGTGGCTGTGGCATGGTGTTGTTTCCAGGGCTTTAAGTGTGGGGGGGTCTCTCCAAAGGGGTTGCTCGATTTAATTAAGGGCGTAGCTTGAAACACCTAAGCTAAAATTCTGTGCTTAGCATAGTGTGCCACCCGACTGGTATTTTGCTGCTTCTGTCATTGCATTCAGATATATAATACAGCAGGTAATGTTACACCTACAACAAGCCAGAACTATAGGCTTTGTCAATGGTTGTCAGTTGCATAAAATAAAAAAAGCAGCAACCATGGATTCGTTGAATATAATATTGAAAATGCTTCAGTTCTAAAATGATGAGACTGTGAAAGACCTATAACCCTTTTTTTTTTTACTTCTTTTACCGCCTTATTTTGATTTACTGGATTCTCTCGTAACAGCATGGGCGTTTTCGTACATTTCTTCCTTCTGACAGGATGCCCGAGGCTGGAGGAGGCCCACCACACGCTTTACCAGCCAGACTGGCCCATTGTCATTCTGTATGTGGCAATCAGCTGCAAACAGAATTACAATGGGCGGGGTGGAGCTGCTCTTGCGCTCAGAGGAGTGCGAGGCGGCCCCGTCAGGGGGCTGAGGCTTCTCGCAGGGGAACAGTGATGTTCCCCAAAGGCCAAAATTACGGACAAAAGGCGGCCGGCTGGGTGATCCAAGGGGGGGCAAGCGCCCCTCCTTGCCCCCCCTGCGGACGCCCATGCCTGTAGATGAGAGCCTAACCATTTCATGTCATCTTGTTACATTGTGTCCACTTCAGTGTATGTTTATATTTATGTTATTTATACTGTCACTTTCAGCCCTGATGAAGTTCAATCTCTATTGAACGAAGCGCTTTGGCTGGAGCCCATTTTATGATGTCATTAAAATAAAGGAATTCTAACCGTAAAGGAATTTGGTCAGTCTTTATCATTGGGAAAAGACAGTCTGGTGGTGCACCTCTCCACATTGATCTGGAATGAGAGGTTTTGTGGAACGTTCAGAATTTGAAACTGTCACCTTCAAGATTACTCAAGGATCGCTGCAAAAGATGCAAAGTCCATCAAACTATTGTAAGTGCTTTAAATGCATCCCAAGCCTAAGCAACCGAACGCTAAATTAGCTTTGTTAATAGGCTTTTTAGTTATGTTGTATGGTATGGTATGCTGTGCTATGCTATGCTATGGCATGGTACGCTATGGTATGGTATGCTATGGTATGCGCTGTCATTGTATGGTATGGCATTGCCTGTCATTGTATAGGATTGTACTGTTTGGCCTGTCCTTGAATAGTATGTAATGCTACAGTATGGTATAGCATGCTATGGTATGGCCTGTTATTGTATCGTATTGTATTTCATGTCATTGTATGGTATGGTATGATATGGTATGGTAAGGCATGGTGTATGGTGAGGCATGGTATATGGTATGGTATGCTATGGTATGGTATGCTATGGGCTGTCATTATATAGTAATATATGGTATGGCCTGTCATTGTATAGTTAACTCAAGTCATAAATAAGTTTATTTTGGACCTTAGTCCCTAAACCATAGCCCCTAAAATACATTATTAGTAAAATCGATCCAAAATAAAATCCGGTAATGACTTATAACTTAATAGTTCATATCAATCAATAAAATTCCATTAATAAATAAAATGAAAAGTAGGTTAAGATGCAGCAACAGTTCACCTGCTTAATACTCACAACCTGGAATGTACCAGACCACTATTTATCCAGGAGCCACATACATCCCTACCGCGTTTACATTTCTCTCATATCTTCCTACTTGCTATTAAAACATCACCCATTGCACAGATCACAACTAAAAATTGCATATGAAATATGAATTTAGAAGCTTTCCAAGTAGGTACTCCATGTTATCCTGAAACTGGCTTTAAAAATGTCCTAGGCTCCCATCTAAAAAACAGGCAGTCTAATATGTGGTCATTATTGTATTTCATCTGCATCCTACATTCACATACACCCCCGTTTATTTTTAGCCTCTTGGCCATCTCAGCCCGCAAATACATAGGATTGACTCCGATTTGAAACCTTAAAAGTACCTGCCTCATAACGGTGTTTGGCAATGTTGAGGGATAAAGAAATAGCATGTTATTTTACCATGCGTTCCAACAGTGTGAGGTGGACTTCTTCGTAAGGATATATCTGAAATCTCTCTTTTCGAGATTTCGTCCATCCTTATCTGTAGATCTTTTTTTAAATTTGGAGTGGGACATCACACATGGGTGAGTCAGATGAGTAGTGCTCTTTTACTAATAACAAACCCTTCCTTGGGCTTGCAGCCCAGTTCCTCTCACTCCTTAAGTTCCCATCTTTACACAACTTGGATATCTTGAGCTCACTCCATTCTAACAGCTTGTTTCAAAAGCTCAAAGTAGCCCTCTCTGAGAGGCAGGACCATGAGGTCATTCCCAATTCCAGCCCTAGTGTCTGAACCATAACTGATTTGGCCATATTCAGTACCCTTTTCAAGCACTGAACTTCAAATCCTTCCGCTCAAAAATAACATTTCAGAGACATACAACCATTATGTCTGAACCATAGCTGTAAAAGCAGTCATAACTGGGCCCAGATCAAGCCCAGAGTACTCCATTCTAAATGTATGTATCTCCATTATAGTAGGCACAGAATTTGTTTTAACCGGTTCTCAATGTGTTTTCCTAAATTAAATGTAAAATGCATGCCCAGATATTGGCACGTTTCCACTACTTCTATCCGTGTCCTCTCTAAGTACCATTTAAACTCTTTCTTCCTCTGACCAAATTCTAATATTTTGGTTTTTTCCATATTAGCCACAGGTTTCTTGGTCTTACAGTACCTTATAAAGGCATCTAATTGCCACTGTAGCCCAATTTGCGCCATATCCATAATGACTAAGTTGTCCGTGTAAAGCAGACAAGATATTTGGCGCCCAACCATCTGGGGGAAAAGGAGGCAGATCCCATTATGTTTTCTGGCAGATTCCTGAAATATAGTGCAGACAAAGTCTGGGCCAGCACACACCCCTGACGTAAACCATTCCATATCTCAATCTTATTAGATAAGGTTCCATTCTTATCTAATTCCATTTGCGCCCAATTCCACTGATGGAGTTCCTTGAGTATACTCAGCTGCCCCCTAAGCATCCCTATCGGATATAAGTTAGCCCATAGAATCTCACAATTCACCAAGTCGAAGGCCGCCCAAAAGTCTACAAAGCATCAGTAGAGATTTGATTTCAGATCGATTGCATTCCTTGCAATAGCCCATAAACTGAAGTGGTGGTCTATAGTCGAATGACCAGCTTTAAAGTCACCCTGTTCCATAGCTATCAATCCTACCTCGTCTGTCCAGTCTTTCAATCTTTTTAAGATTAGTTTACAAAAAACTTTCTCACCCACGTCCATGAGAATTACCAATCTATAATTCTTTGGCTCGACAACGGGCCCCTTTTTATGTAAAGGTTTAAGGATTTCCCCTTCCAGCTTTCTGGTACTGAGTCTGTCATAGTTATTGCTCTAAATAGTATTTCCAGAATATCAGTCCACCAATCTACATTAATGGTCCTGCAGCTCTCCATAAGGATAGGGTTTTAATAACGTTCTTTATATTTTTGCCTTTTACACTATTCAGTAACTCATTATATGCCACATACTCTCCTGTTCGAAACTCTGGGTAACCCTTTACATATGTATCCTCCAGGTTCTTTACCCTGGCTCCTTCTGGGACCATACAATCTATGGTCGGTTGTTTATTTCCCATGCCCAAATGTACTAGGGCCATATGTATCAAAGTTTGTGTTTGCGATTCTCAAATAGCGAATTTTTGAGAATCGCTATTTGAGAATCGCAAACGAGATGTATGTAGGATTCGCAAGAAAATTTGCGAATCCTACATATTCCTTAATTGCGATTCGCAAATTGCGAATCGCAGTTAAGAAACCCTCCCCATTCATTCCTATGGGCCTAGAGACCCATAGGAATGAATGGGAGGACATTCTCAATTTGCGATTAGCAATTAGAGAATCGCAAATTGAGAATGCAATTTCAAGGTTGCAAGGGTGTCCTTTGGACACCCTGTTGCACCCTGAAATGAGCATGGGTGCACATGTGGCGCACATACATGCCCTAAGGGCATGTATGTGCGCCACATGCTACTTTGAAAAATGCAAAAAAATGCATTTCTCAAAGAAATCGCAAGTTACCACCAACCTGTAGTTGGTGGTAATTTGCGATTCCTTAAGCCATAATCGCACAACTTAGGTGCTTCATACATTTCATTTAAGGAATCGCAATTTGCTATTCCTTAAATGCATTCGCAAAATAGAGAATCGCAATTTTTGCGATTCTCTATTTTGCGAATGCCTTTTTGGATGATACATCCCAAAAGGCTTGTTCCCGTTCGCAAACGGGCCGATTCTGAGAATCGGCCCGTTTGCGAACGGGAAATGGGCTTGATACATATGGCCCCTAGTCTCTAGAATTTTCTTGCATCCTTTGAGGAGATTACATCCAGCATCTCATCCCAGTTGGCCTTTAAAAATAGCCTTTTTTTCTCTTTAATTGTTTCCTTATATTTTTGCCATAGCTTAAACACATTCCCTACCGTCTCACCATCCTGGCTTCTCTTCACGGACTGTTGCAACATTCTTCACTGACTCTTCAGTTTCTGGCATTATGAGTCAAACCCCCAGTTCTGACTGGTCAATTGCTTCCCATTTAAGTTTCCTATTTTTACATTGGTCCACTTTTATGCAATGAACTACTTTTCCTATTATCTCAAAGTACCAGTTAAAAACCTCTGAAAACTTTGGATTTTATGGAATTTTGTGTAGGATCTAGTTGGATTTTCATAAGCATAGCCATCTCCTTTTCTTCTACCCTATTGTTTAACCTTTTTGATAATGTAATATCTGTGATCACAACCTTTAGCTTTATTTCTTACAACCTTCAATTTACAATGGGCTTTCAGAGGAAGATGGTAATTGCAGTCAACAGACAGCACCCTAAACTCTGTAATTACATAGAAATACCAAACTGAGAAAAATATATAATAGATTGGGCATTTCTGAGACCCAATACGAAATGTATGGCAGGCTGGCACATCACTTGGAAAACGGCCATTTAAGCAAATTAAACCTATATCATGCATTACACAGACCACTTCTTATCCATATTGTGACACGTTCCTTCTGAGAAGATTGCCTCAGGTATATTATATGCATTGAGCAGCTCATTCACACTCTGCTTCTGACTTTTCAGCTTAATTCTTGCATTGAAGTCACCTATTATTAATAACAATCCCTTTGAATGGACATACACACATTCCTCAATATCCTCTATAAAGTTTATCTGCTGGTTTTTATTATACATCATATCTACCCTTGCACGTAGATGCACACCACAATTAAATAATCAATTTCAGCAGAATTTGATATAGATCAACTTTACATGTTTGCACCCACTCAATTTCGCTGGCACTGATTTCCAATTTTCCACTATCTTTACAGAAGCTAGAGTTAGCAGCCCAACTGAGGGACGCCCCTATATATTTTCTTTAGCGTCTGAGTTAATTTGTAAATAGTTCTCAAATTTTATCTTCTCCCCACACAGCTAAGTTTCTTGCATATAGATGACTTCATTTTCGTGTAGGATCAGAACTAGATTTCCTGTGTTCCTTAACCGTTTTAAACCATGAACATTCCAAATCATTACTCTTAGGATATGTAAGGACGCAACCATCTCCTAGTCTATGTCGCTTAAGCTAACCCCTTCTATGCCCCTGAACTCATTTAGCTCATACTTGGGCTGCTCAAATTGGCCCACATGTGCAATTTGCTTATTCCTGTTATTGTGGATCCTTATATATAACTGTACATTTTCTTACTTATTCTTTTTTACACCTTGTTCCACCTGCCATACATCCCTAATTTGTTCTAAAAACAATCCTGCATGGCACTGAAGGAAAGCTCCTTGCTGTGGCATTTCTACTTCTTCATGTGGAATAATTTGAATTCCCTTACGATTCAATTCATGTTCCTTTTTGGTTATTAAATCTTTACTAGTTTAGAATGACGTACCATCTTTGTTATTTCCTTCACATCATTTCTTATCACAAAATCAACTCTACTGATATCCTCAGATGAAACAGCTTCAAGATTTTCACAGTTCTTACATATCCCTAGAAACATACTTCAATTTTAAGGTTTCAGTTTTGCCCATTTTCCCGCCTTTTTTAACACATCCACAAACAGACAGAGCTCCACCTACTCCTGATTTGGGCAGGGATTTTGGTTTACCCATACTTTGGCACTCATTAACTGATTTTGATTCCCCAATTCCACAGCCCCCTGTAGTTCCAGTTCCCACATACCTGATTTTATCCCTTTCTTCTTCTTTTCCTCTCCCAACATCCGTTCACCACTTACATCTTTATTCATTGGTAAGAACTGTGAACCCCTTTTAAAGCAGGGCACATAACGCTCAATGTACGTCAGGAGCCAGTAGAAGAGATGATACAGTTTATTAGGTTCTTAATCCAGGAAAGACACATCAGCCATCCTTCTCAGTGCAGGACACTTGTTCACTCATTCAAAATCTAACATTTCACTTGGAATCACCCCAAGACAATACCATGACACATGGGCCCACATTCTAACTGAGCTGGTGGCAGCCTTAGTTACCACACACCTCATAACATAACATGTGTATTTGTAAAGCACACGTTCACCTGTAGGCATCCTGGCACTGAATAACAGATGTTTATTGTTACCCAACTCAATGGAACTCCCTCTCCTATAATAACATGACAAGAAAAAAAAGAATAGCACAACATTGAAAGCTTCCATAAAAGAACCCTATTCATGTACAAACAATAAAACACATATTACTGCAAAGAAAAATGCATGTGAAATTACACGTTAAGAAATATAGTCCTCCAAGTATGCAGGGCTCTGTATAATCCTACCAGACTTCCTTGATATAGAAAGTTTACCATTGCCCTCACCTTCTCCCTGATTTCACCACTAGCTTCACCAGTAGAAAACTTTCCTCTGTTTTCACCCTTGTGACCAGCCTTTGTCATGGGTATTGCTCTGACAACACTTTTCAGCATTCTCCACATTTCTCCCTTTGTACAACACCACACAATTGAAATTCCACACACAGCTGTCCTCAGTCCTGATGGCGCTTGTGAACACTTTTATAACCATCACAGACTTTTCCCCCAACTTCATTTCATCCCAGTCTCTTAATTATGACCATATCACCTATAGCCACAGCTGTCAGTTTGACTGAGTGTTTCGCATCAAAGCAGATTTTACTGTTGTCCATTTTCTTGTCCTCCTTCGACTTCCACTCCTCAGACACACCGTTCCTCCTCCCATCACTCATCACTCAGAAACTTGTTGACCCAAGAGGGTTCTAACACAGTATCAGGATGCCTCCCCGGAACAAAACGAACAGTGATTCACTCATAGTAGAGTGAAGCATGAATCTACATACCCACCCTCTTGGATACATCTTCTTTCCAATAAAGTCAACTGTTTTTGGCTAAAGAGATGGTTTCTTTTAGAATGTGATTAAACCACTGTACCATCTCGTTGGATTTGGGATGATAGAGGGCACATTTTTTGTTTAATACCACACCCTTAAAGAAAACTTTCCATCTTCTTTGACACCAACTGCACCCCATTATCTGTCAATATATTTTCAGGAAGACCCTCCCTTGCAATGAGGTCTTTCAAAAAATAAATAAATCACATGTCGTGTCTCAGTGCCCTGGGAAAAACATACCTTAGGCCACCTGGAAAATAAATCCATCACAACAATGACATAGCTTTCATGACCCTCCCCATGGATTGACCCTAGGATGTTCCGGGCAATGTCTTCCCACGGACTATCAGGGCGCTTCCTGGGCTTCATGGCTTTTTCCCTCACAGCACACTGCATGCAATCTCTCACTAGGTGTTCTACATGTAGATCCATTCCAGGCCACCAGTATGTTGAGCGTAGCCTTTATTTGGTTTTGGAGATGCCTAGATATATTTATGTGCTTGCTCAAATAACTCCTTTCATAACAAGCAAGGTAGGATGAACTAATCTGGTACCCCTTAACAAAAGACCATTGTTAGAAGTTAACTGATCCTTTCCTTACCAGAAATCCTTACACTACACACTACCTTGATCTTTATGATTCCAGCCTGTACATATCAGATTCATCACCTTTCTCAGCACTTTATCCCCTTTTACTGCTTCTTTCCATCTCTCTTCAGAGATTATTTCATAATCAACTTCAAACACAAACTCCGTGGGATCACCCGTGGTTGAATCATTATCCTGTTCAGAACCTACTTCAGGTACTAATCGGGACAAGGTATCTGCAATCACATTTTCTGCCCCCGGAGTATATTATATATCAAAGTTGTATTACTGCAAACTCACACCCACTTCGATATCCTAGCTGAAATAGAGTCAATACCTTTTGATTTGAAAACTTCACACAAGGACTTGTGATCAGTCTTCACTACAAATGTACTGCCCCACAAAAAGTTTGACAGTTTATTAACTGCCCAATGAACTGCAGGGGCTTCTCTCTATATTACTGAGTACGTACTTTCAGCTCCCTTTAGACTCCTTGCGATGAACATAATGGTATTTTCTGGGACAAACCCACCTTGTTGTAAAACAGCCCCCAGTCCATTGAGACTCACAACCATAGTGATTATTGAACCTTTATTGGGATCAAAAAAATTAAGTTTAGGGGCCTGTGCTAGTCTATTTTTTAGTTTAATGAATTAATTTTCACAATCAGAACTCCACACAAAGTTAGTTCCTGTCCTCAAAAAGTGTCTCATGCTCGAGCTGACATCAGCAAAGTTTTGAATAAACGTATAAGATTCTGCCATTCCTAGAAATCACATACATTCTCCCTTGGTGGATGAAGAAGCCATGTTCTGGATGGTGTTGATGAGCTCTGCTTTTGAGACCACCCCCTCACCTGTTATAGTATGTCCTAGGTAATCAATAGTCCTAGTTCCAAACTAGCATTTTTTTTAGGTTGATGGTACATAGCCAACACAAAGCCTGCCTGACCCTAAGTGTTGCGGAGTGTAACCGTAATGCTGAAAGAGCGGGCAGCCGTGCAGCACTGCGACGCGCCCAAGAAGAAAAAGGTGCCGCGGTGGGTGTCGCTGGCTGCACCGCGGCCTGCAACGATGAAGCGGGCAGTGCCACGGGCTGAGCCATGGCCCTCAGGGCAATAGCAGCCACCTCCACCTGACGACGGTAGCATTCGCATTTCCAAATCCATGACGTTTGGCTGAACTTCATCTGGAAACGTTGACGACTCCTTCCACCTTGGGATTTAGTGCTTTGTCCTAAGGAGTAAACACAAACACCCTTCCATGCACCCAACCCCTTGGATCCCTGAGGGGTGGAAAAGTAGGGGTGTGCTTACCCTCATGCCTTTGCCCCGCCACTAAGTCTCGCTGAGGTCCTGCTCAGCCACCGATTTTCAGCAGAAGGATGACCCCTCTCTATTTTTCGGACTTTTTCAGAATCAGTCTCGAAACAGATAAATTCCTCAATGCCACGCTTCCTCTGCATGGGCGGCAGTCTTCAGATTGAAGGTGAAGGCATGTAACTGTGGCACAGCGGGCACAAGCATGGCAGTATCAAGGGAAGAGATCGAAATACTCGTGGGAAGGGATACGGTGGTTAACGAAAAATTTTATCAAATGAAGATTCCAGTTGTAGAACTCGCAGTGGATGAAAGATCCACCCCTACCGCTAAAATTTCACGGAACCTCCATTACTTCCTTCAGCCTGCGCACCTACTTTACACAGACGGAAATTATGTTACGCTCATTCTGTATAGTATGATGGATTTAACCCAGATCTGTGACTGGGGGTGAGTGTCTCAAAAGTTTCAGCGCTCCGTCCATCATCTCCTTGTTTTTGCTTTGTTCGCCCTAAGTTGGCAGGGTATGCCCAGACGTGGGTCCCTTGCTCACTTTGCCACTGGATTCAAGCTAGCCTGGCTGATGAAGGGTGTTACCCAGAAACCGGTCCCAGGATGCTTGTTTCCGGTTCAGGGATGACCTGGCTTGGCAGTTCGGGCTGGACTGTTTCCATGAGGCACAGTGTCAAGACTGATTTGCATATAGCTGGGTCTGAACTGAGGTGGCGATGTGAGCTAAAGAATGATGATAGATTCAACCCAGATCTGTGACTGGGGGCGAGTGTCTGAAAAGTTTCAGCGCTCCGTCCATCATCTCCTTGTGTTTGCTTTGTCGCCCTAAGTTGGCAGGGTATGCCCAGACATGGGTCCCTTGCTCACTTTGCCACTGGATTCAAGCTAGCCTGGCTGATGAAGGGTGTTACCAAGAAACCGGTCCCAGGATGCTTGTTTCCGGTTCAGGAAAGACCTGGCCTGGCAGTTCGGGCTGGACTGTTCCCATGAGGCACATGGTCAAGACTGATTTGCATATAGCTGGGTCTGAACTGAGGTGGCGAAGTGAGCTAAAGAATGATGATGGATTCAACCCAGATCTGTGACTGGGGGTGAGTGTCTGAAACGTTTCAGCGCTCCGTCCATCATCTCCTTGTGTTTGCCATGCTGTATAGTGTGGCACGGTAGTATGGTCTGTCATTGTATGGTATGTTATGGTTCTGTATAGTATGGTATGATATGGTCAGATAGCACCCTGGGCTGGGGTGGAGAGAAATTTGTCACCCTTGCAGATGGTAGTGAACTAAATGAGGCAGCAGGGTGGCCCTTTTGTGTTCACTGGTGAGTAATTGTATGAGAAGGGACTGGCCCCTGAACACAAACATCCCCAGACCTCCCCAGCTCACCTAAATCACCGATAGCTCCTGCCTCACGCAGATGATGGTTTTGCTGATGTGTGCCAGCAGTGGTCAGACGGTGAAGGATGGGCAAGGAAGAGGGGGCGGGGCTAAATGAGTGTTCAAAACATTGCCCGTCGTATGCTAATGAAAGACTAAAACCACCTTAAACTGGCAAATCAGACAGAAATGAACAGGCAGGGACAAGGACAAGGCTGGAGCAAGGTGAGAATGGCGCTGTTGTTGGCATCACCTTAATGCCCACAGATCCATGCACCCATCAGAAAATTGGCGCCCTGGGCCTGGGCCCAGCTCGCCCATGCTAACAGCCGGCCCTGGGTTTGTTATGTTATGGTATGGCCTTTCGTTGTATGGTATGGTATGTCCTGTCATTCTATGATATGGTATAGCCTTTCATTTTATGGTATGGTATGGTATGATCTGTCATTGTATAGTATGGTGTGGTATGGTTCAACATTATAGCATACTGTACAACATTCTACCAACAATATGCACAGTATGGTATGGGCCATCATTGTATAGTATGGTATAGTTTGGCCAGGCATTATAATGTGTGCACATGTTGTTTGCAAATTCTTGCCAGGCAGCACAGCAATATGTGGTGATTGACTGTATCAAAGGCAGCAGCTAAATAAAGGCATTATCAGGGCAGAAATGCTACTCCGATTTCCAACAACATTGGATGCCAGAGCCAACTCTAATCTGCTCTTTATTCATTTAAAAGCATTAACCAGTTTAGATTCAATGCTTGTCATGACTAACCAATAGCTAGCTTATCTAAGTAAATCAAAAATGTATTTGCATTTTCCCCGCAGGACAGTCTCAACAAAGAGAGACAACACCTTAAAGAGATCCAACACAGCTCAAATATGCCAGCTATCACAGGCCAACCTAAACAAACACCACACAAACATCCAATCAACAGAACACTTCACATACATCCAACAACAAATATACGATGTTGACTTCATGCCCAGACAGCCATCACGTTTCTGTATATGCTCCAGCAACTTTGAGATATCGCACAAAGATAACACAGAACATCACGCATGCAACCATTCACTACACACTGACAAACCGACAGCACTGACAGCTCCATCATATACACAAAGAACAAGCTTATCAGAACATCACTTCCAATGTAGCGCATACCTGACTTCATAACAGCTATATCACTCCAAAACTGTTGGCCAGGCATTCAGCATATTTTCACACTAAGGTCTGCAGAAGTAATCACAAAACTTCTGACACTAGTATCAAAGAGTCACCCCCCAGAGAGGGCAGAATTGCCACTCAGAAATCCAAAAGGAACAAAGAGCACCCTTTCGTCCACTAGTCCAATGCCCTGGACTCCCACCAGACAGGAACATGTGACAGTCCTGTAGACGGACCAGAAGGTAACACACAAAACATAACACAGGACACTTCACACTACGACTGCGAAAGGAATCTTACTTACGTGGGAGTATGGCCACAGATATCCAGTAGCGCTACAAGGTCAGAGTGCAGACAGACGTGCGCTTTTCAGACACCGATAAGGTAGCTTCAAGAGCCCTTATGCGAAGAGCGATTCTTAGGAACATTTATTGGGATACACAGCACGAAACAATCATTTCACCACCTGCTGCTGGCGGTGTTCTAAGCAGCCCACAAGTTGTGTGCACAAGTTATCCCGCAGCGCAACCTTTTCGCTGCAGGCAGAGGGTAGACAGCATTTGTATCTTTACTGCTCTAAAAATAAATAAGCCACCTTTAAACTCAAAGCAGTAACTGAAATGTTCTCCTTCCACCTTGTAAAGTTCACCTTAATTATGTTCCCTGAGAATATGTATAAAGTAATGTGTGTGCACATTAGCAGTAGCAATTAGGCTAATAATAATAGAAGCCGAGTAACCAAAAGCTAACACAGGGTTCAGATTGAAGATGTTTTTAAACATTAAATAAGTGCGCGGCTACAGTGTCAAGGTGCCTCAATCCGAGAGCAAGCAGCATAAGGACACTAATTATGCAACCAATCAGTACTTGGTTCATGCTCCATCGAAGGGACAAACACACGAAGAGAAAAGTGAAAACGCACGTGCTGACCAATGAGTCGCAAGGAAATGAGAGTGGTGATGAAGCCAACCAATAGTAAAAACAGGGGCGGCTGGCATGGCTTGCGGGTGGCGGGGCAGTTGGCGGGGGAGGGGGGACCGCGATGGTGTCGCAGGGGGGCAAATAAAAAAAAAACAAAAAAAAACTTACCTTTCCACCGGGTCCCGCGTCTTTGCTCCTGCTCTCCTGTCTCCTCTCCAGGAACAGGAAGCAGGCAGCCAGGCTCCCTCCCCTAAACCAATCACATCACTGCAATGCAGCGTTGTGATTGGTCTGAGCCCTGTGACACGGCGCTCAGCCAGGGGCTGTAGGGGTGGGAATGTTCTCCATGCAGACTGTAATGCAGTCTGCATGGAGAAGGGGAAAGTGGGCATGACTGGTTTGGGCGGCCCGAGAGTGCCGACCAGTCATTGCGCACTTTGGAATGGGCTAAACGCTCCTCCCCTGCCCTGCTCCGAGAGCAGAGCAGCCCCGCACACCCGCCGGCCCGCAAAGCAGCAGGAAGCATAAAATGATAATAACGCAAAGTTATTATGATTTTATGTTTCTACTATGTACTCCACACACTGCTTAAAAGCAGTGAGGTGATGCTCCTCCGCCATAGCGGAGCCGCCGCCACTGAGTAAGTAATGGGCGGGTTCTCAGACGTTTTTAGGTTGTTTTTTTATTTTAAGAAACAAAATATTACGCAAGTGACAGCGCATATGCTGTCTTAGGTGAGACCTAAAACTGTGCTGTCCTCAGTGCAGCCACGAACTCTGACAGCTCACAACTGTGCAGAGGAGAGTACATTAGTGAAATACAGGGCAACAGTTTGAAATCACGGCTCTCTACTTCACTAGAGGCAGACTGGCCTCTGTTTGAAGAAGGGGAGAGGCATCCCCCTGCAGGTAAATGCAGTACGTTATAACTCCTGCCTTCAGAGGAATACATGGGGTGAGAGTCCCTTTGGCCCCTGTGATCACCTCCCTAACCTCCCAATAGTTTCTTTCAATCTGCTACAAGGTGTGCAATATGGCGCGGTGCAAAAGTAAACTGTTCCATCATTTGTTTGGCACTATGCCCCCATGCAAGTGAGGGAGTTCCCCAGTGTGATCACACCAGTGCAAAATGTGTTCTGGTGTGATCCATATCACAGAAGAGGCCACATAAGCTTCTGCAGCCCCTACTATAACTCCAAAGTGGCCTGGGGGTGCAAACGTTAAAGGCAAAAATGCCTGTTCTGCCCCGTGGGCACTTTCTGGTACATGCCCCTGGTCTCTTAGGATACCTCGAAGTCCATAGTTAATGGCAAATTTGATCAATGGAGGGTACCCCTATGAGTTTTCAGTCTTACGACCTTCCTCAAGTTCCTTACGTGTATTATAGCATTTTCTGTCAATGCAATGAGTTGTTCCTTGTCTCTGTTCTATTTTACTTCCGGCCCCCTAATCTGTGAATTTCTTGTGGTCTCTGTGCTCTTTTGCTTGCTGTCTATGAACTACAGTTGGCTGAGCCACTGAAAGCTCAAGCCAGACTTGAGGCAGATGTCTGGCTCGGGCTCAGCATGGGGTCCTCTTGGATCATCAAGGCCGAAATGAGCTAAGCTTGATGTGGTTTCTGCCTGCTCTCACGCTCACACTTCATGCGCCACGAATTAAGGACAAACATTAACCATTGATGCTGTTAAAAATAAAACACAACACACTGGGAAGCCTGAAATCCAAATAGCGTTTAATGCAAAAGATTACAAGACAATTGTCGTTTCAACTGGACCAGGACACTCACTAGAAAACGGTCAGTTGGAGCTGTAAGCTAAAATCACTTAAAATCATCCTAGTGTATATACAATTTCTCTCAATACTAGTCAATGTAACATGATCACGTGGCATAAACTTGTTATTCTCAGCGAAAACTTCTCTAATGTGCTGGTGGCAGGATCTTCCCTTCAAGGAAGCGCAGAACGGCCTTGAAAGGACGCTATCATTCATATATATATATATAATACTAGCTCCATTAGTCTCACAAAATCCTGCTTCCCTTGCAAGGTTTGAATCGAGGTTACGCTGCTGCGAAATATGCAATGTACAACACGAAACATTATGGCTTCTGGGCCTGCGAAGGCCATGAAAGGTATGTGACTCATATAATGCCATGGAAAGCTTCAAGCAAATAGAAGACATTCAGATCTGATTAACCGTGGATACATTCACGATTCCACATATGGGGGCAGATTTACAAGCCCCCTGCGCCACCAGTACGTCACTTTTTGTGACGTACTGGTGGCGCAGGGGGCTGCTCCATATTTACAAGGAGAGGAAAAGCCACCCTACGTGACTTTCCCTCTCTATAGGGCAGATTTACAATTAACTAATGCAGCACGGCGCAGCAAGTCATTTTGCTGCGCCATGCTGCGTTAGTTTGGAAAGCACAGGGATGTGACATATTTACAAGAATATGTTGCATCCTTGTGCTTCCCCCTGCGCTGGCGCACAAACTGCAACCATGCGCCGGCGCAGGCACCCTTGCACCATGGTGCAAAGATGCCTGCGTCGTGGGGAGATTGTTTTTGTACAGGAAGGGGAACCTTCCTGCACAAAAACAATCACTACAACCATTTTCCTCTTTCAATGCGTGCTGCAGAATGCAGCACGCATTGAAAGAGGAAAAACGAGGAGAAATGAAAACATTTCTCCTCGGTGCGCTCCCTACGCCACCTCTAGGGTGGCGTAGCTCAAACGCATCTCCAGAGTTACGATTTCTTGTAATTCTGGAGATGCGTCTTATTCCATGGGTGTTGCGTGGGAACACCCACAGCAACACACATGGAACGCCCCTTCACCGCAAAGTGCTGCGTGTGAAGGGGCCGTATTTACAGGAGAGGAAAAGTCACGCAGGGTGGCTTTTCCTCTCCTTGTAAATATGGAGCAGCCCCTGCGCCACCAGTACGTCACGAAAAGTGACGTACTGGTGGCGCAGAGGGCTTGTAAATCTGCCCCCTTGTAAATACGGCCCCTTCACACGCAGCACTTTGCGGTGAAGGGGCGTTCCATGGGTGTTGCTGTGGGTGTTCCCACCCAACACCCATGGAACAAGACACATCTCCAGAATTACGAGAAATCGTAACTCTGGAGATGCGTTTGAAAGCTACGCCACCCTAGAGGTGGCGTAGGGAGGCGCACCGAGGAGAAATGTTTGCATTCTGCAGCACGCATTGAAAGAGGAAAATGGTTGTAGTGATTGTTTTTGTGCAGGAAGGTTCCCCTTCCTGCACAAAAACAATCTCCCCACGACGCAGGCATCTTTGCACCATGGTGCAAGGGTGCCTGCGCATGGTTGCAGTTTGTTCGCCAGCGCAGGGGGAAGCACAAGGATGCGACATATTCTTGTAAATATGTCGCATCCCTGTGCTTTCCAAACTAACGCAGCATGGCGCAGCAAAATGACTTGCTGCACCGTGCTGCGTTAGTTAATTGTAAATCTGCCCCATGGTTGCTAGCTTTACTCTTTACTTTACAAACACATTTTAAGTATGTTTTTCCACAAAATTAAACAGGAAAGGGAAAGAGATACCCATTTAGTGGCTAAATTTTACAAGGTGAATTCATAAAACCTGGGATTAATTCCAACTTCTGTGCATGACGAAATTGTGTAGTCCTAGGCAAATATTTCATTTTACCCAGCCTCCTTTTTCTTCCTTACTACATATGAAACCATCTTCAAATACATGAGTGCAGTTTGTAAGCAGTATCAAAATGCCTTGTGTTTGATTTAAGAGACTACAAAGTTGCTCCATCTGTATGAAGAATTGATGCCACATATAAGGTACACATGCCACTGACGGGTCACGTAGTTCACTAATGGCCTTGTCATCAGGGCTGGGGGCAAGAATGATTCTAAACGTATGTTTAAAAACAGTTAGATCAGTTAATGCATACCTCTCAATGCAGCGTCATAATCTGATGTACTAAAGTGAAACAGTTCTGGATTTTAAAGAAATATATATTTTTTTAATGTTGAAGAGACTATATCATATTTTTACACGTCTGTTGCATGATTTACATGCCAAATATACTCTTTGCCTGCTTGTGCAGAGGTTCTTAGAGCCAAGCCATATCCTTGGCTCGGCTCGGCTCTGCCTCGGCTCTACCTGTTAATTTGTAAACTCACCCACCTCTATGCTGAACTTCCAGTTCCTGTTGTCCGCTGATTGAATTTATTGTAATTGTAATTGCATTTAAATAGTGTCTATCCCTCATGAGTGTTGAAGCACTTGACGGCAACTAGCACTCTACTCCAGAACTCAAGGTTAGTGGTTAATCCAGTCGTATTGTTGGTCATTGGAATTAGTCATGTGCTCTCAAGAAAAGAAAAAAAAGCATTACACACCTTTACTCCAGTTTCTTTGTGGTAGATTAAAATGAATAACAGTTAGGTATGATCATTAGTTGGGGAAATGTGATTTCAGGCAAATGGTTTGTGAGATAAATAAATAGGCTGGCGGGCGTTAGGTATTGTTGGTGTTGCAGGGATACGTTTTTACTGAAGGAGAGGTTGTGATCTTTGAGAAGAGGTGTAAGTAATTTGCAGAAATACAATAACATAGATGAAGACAGAGAGTCATGTGACTAAGAGAAGGCTTTACTCAGAAATACAAGGCAGGCAGAGGACTGAAGGTAAGGAGAGGTTCACTCTGAACAAAGAAGGCATAGCAATCAATCCTAAGTAAACAAGGTCAATTTTTCAAGCAGGATTTTAGGAGCATAGTGGGAGAAGGCTTTCAGAGATAGCAAGCAATCTGAGGATGTAAGCTGTAGAAAGAAGCAACATTATATATGTATATAGTGCTCCATGTACTGGACGGACAGCCTAGACATGTGAGTACAAGCATACAGATTATTTCAACATTAAGAGCCGGAGCCTGCTGTGTCCCAAACCTAGGACAACCCTCTTAAACATAGTCTATAGGATCCCAACTTTGGCTCAGAGTCTGTATGCTGCGCAAGAGGAGTTGGGGCAGAAAAAAAGAAAAGGTTTGAAGGAAATCCTTGGCTGTAAAAAAAACCCCACCCCAACTACAGAAACAGACCTTTTGAAAAAGTGAGATTTGTTATGGAGTCGGAGCCTACGAAAGGCCTGGGTCCCTGGGGGTTAACACCATGAAGGCTGCCAGCAGGGCTTTAAGTGGACCAGGTCGTCTGGGTCTCAGACCCGGTAGTAATTAAAAGTGGAAATGGGTTCCTATTGGGCTTATATTCATGTCTTGAACTTTGCAGGTAATAACACTGAATGATTTCCGAATAATGAATGTGGAAAACATTAAGATAATCCATGCCGGTGATTTAATTTCGCGTTATGTTTCACATGTTTTACTTAATCTTGCATTCCCTAAAAGTGTTAGCTATTTCCAGGATGTTGGTTTTTTCTTGTAGCATAATACTTTTGTATAGAGCATACATTGAACTAAGTCTCCTCTGGGTGTTTTTAACAGCCCACGATTGAGTGCTCTGGGGTTGAGGCTGAAGGTAGTGCAAGTTTCTCACGTTGCCTGTCAGTGGGTTATCAAGGTGTTCATAAATCATATTCATCCAATCCTTAGCCTCTATGCAGAGCACACACGCAGTGATCACATATTCTTGTTGCAATTTTGATTCTGTGCAAATGCATGTGAAGGAGGTACACAGTTATCAAAATATTGACAACAGGACAGTAAAAGAAAATGCAATGCTTACAGGTGATTGAGTGTGTTTTGTGTTTGGGGTGGTGAAGTGAAGGAGATGCAAGGAAGTGCAATCAAGAGAGAATGAATAAAAAGGGTGCTGAAGAGGAAAGAGATGAGGTGTAGCATATTGATGGAGATGTGGAGAGAAAAAGAATGTGCATGTCTAACATTGAGTGAACATAACAGGAGTGACTGAGGCACACTTAAGACCAATGCCCCTTCCACAGGCCCAAGTAATGTTTAATTCCCAGTCTCATAATGAAAACATTTTCAATGTTATGAATTTGCAACAAATAATTGACAAAGCCAATAGTTTAGGCTGCTTTTAGGTGTCAGTTGTTGTGGTATATATTTGGATGTAATAACAGAAAGCTCAGAGAGGCACCAAAATACCGGTCGGGTGGGACATTGTGGAAATCACAGAAATCTAGTTTACATGTTTAAGCCACATCATTAATTACATAGGACGCACCTCTTTCATAGAGCCCCCCCGCCCCCACTTTTTTCATCCCGCTTAAAGCTTAAAGCCCTGGCTGAAACGTCTCCAGAGATCTGGTGCTACAGCAGTTCCAACCCTACCCCTAACCTAGCTGATGAAGGCTTACCCTCATCCTGTAAACCAAAACTGTTGGGCAGCCAGAGCAGAGCTTACAGCCACACATGCACCATGCTTCCCGTGCACTTCAATTTTCCTGTAGCGCTTTATTGTGTGCATCTACTTTAAAACATAAAGCACTTTTACAGCATTGACACTGATAACACCTTTTTTATAATCCGCCATTAACCTCCCACAAAATCAATAGTTTTGTTCACAGAACGACCAATGCCACAATGATTCAGTGACTTGGGATTCTGTTCACATCCAACAAAAAAAAGCATTTTCAAAACGGCGACCACAAAACATGCAACAATAGAAAGTTTGATGCACAGACCCTCTACAACATGCTTCTTCAATATCGATACATGCCAGTACTTCGTCAACATGATCGTTTTAGTGCTTTATATCTGCACTCTCATGTAGAAGGGTCTGCATTCTTATACCCCTTCGATGCTCATGACGAGCTCAGCTCGTCATGCTGCGCGGTTGGCGTGTGCGCATGACGAGCTGAGCTCGTCACGACCACACCCGCGATCGGAATGTCCAGCACCTGGGCGGAATTCCGATCGCGGCGAAGCGGTTAAAACGTGTGTGCTGCTTTCTTCTATAAGCCACCAGTGCCCTTTCAAAAGATTTGTATTTAATTTTTGCAATAGGAACCTTAATTCATGTGTACCCATGTGTACCCAGTGTGCACACCCACACTGCACAAAGAAGTTTCACACCTGTGACAGACATAAGGGCAGCAGCACTGAGAAATCGAAGAAGGGACAGGCCTTGCAATGTCCACCTTGTACTCAATTGATTAGTTTATGTTTTAGCTCTTGTAGGAGCCGAGCACCAATAATAATCTGAACTTCAATATTTGATCACCTGAATATTTACCAAATTAAATTGGCTCCAAAATCTCCAGTTGATCTAGCGGTTAGACACAACACAATTTAGCAGAGTTTAAACAGAATAAAATGTCAGTCGCATAAATCACTGAGTTCTAGGTCAAAAATAGAGCAAAAAGGCTATTTATTACAGAATAATCAGTACAGAGAAAGAAATGCATTGACCGCCATGAAGGCCCAATACAGAAGTACAAATAAATGCAAAGTTGTGTAATTCCTCATTAGGCATAATCTAAGTAAAACTGTTAAGTGTCAGACTCATATAGAGCACCGACAGCATATCAAGTCACCCACAAGGAAAATGGCAAAATAATCCTACGAAATGCAGAATCTCAGAGGTTTTATAGAAAAATCACACAAGCTATGAATAGATTTGGCAAATTCAGCACGGTATGATCGTGGTTTGGGTTGCATTTGCAAATGAGAAACACAATTAATTACCAGAAACCCATTTCTTAAGGTAAGAGAAATTTCCCACTTCCTTCCTCAGCAACTACACTCTGGAGATGTATAATACAAATTAAATATTTCTTATACAGTGGCTCATAGAAGTAACACCAGCACGTCCCCAGCTGAACTTCCAGCGGAAGTCCCTAGAAATAATACTTTGGGTACATCATGGGAGCCTGATTCACAATGCAAGTTCTCTAACAAATGTTATACAATGCTATTATACTGACGTCATTCACTTGATGGTCCACAGAAACAAGGGGAACCATGGCTTTGCAGCAGGACACTAATTGGGTGGGGGAATGTGCAGGAGAACACAAGAAACCTCATCCATTTTTATAATAATTATGTTCTACATGAAAATGTGGCATAGCTATTCATAGCATTATTTACTCTTCTAATGACCTAAGTAACAAATTTCAGGTGCAATCTCATCAATTCATCAATTAACACTCTGTGCATCATTAAAACTCAAATAATTCAAAAATAATTTTCACATTATATTTACGCATTTTGCATATTTCGTAAAACGCTATAACACCCTGTAAACTGGTTTGGTCGCTGTGCCAATATTTGAATGTTTTTAAGTAAAAAGTCACATAAATTCTTGCAAAATGGGGGGGGGGGCTTGGCTAGATGCCGATGTAGCTGGAAGTGGGTTGCGGAGCTCTGCCCGGAGAATCTCCCATCCGGTAAAATCCTGTGCCCCAGCCCCACTCAAAACTGGCTGGAGCAGCGGGGGAACCATTCCGGAGCAGTTTCCCACCAAATCTGACGGACCACATTCCGCGGATAAGCCGGGATTAGCGAAATACGGCAGTGAGACGCCGTGCACAAAATGGCGCCCATCCCGACTAACGAGTACTGAAGCTGGGAGCCCGCGAGGAGTGAGCCCGGCGAGACCAGCTGGCAGCGGAGCAGTGAAGGGGATGGGCGCCTGGCGAATTCACCCCGGGGGATCTCCCACTGGTCCAGGAAGTACAGGTTGTGTCCAATGGAGCGGTACAGGCGGGACCTGGAGGCCGAGGAGAACCGCTCTGCTAGCGGTAATGAGACCACGGGGGACCAAGATGACAGCGCAGCTCCAGAAACAAAGCTAGGCCACGGGGGAAGCCCAGCACAGCTGCGCTCCCGAGTGGTGACGGCCAGGAGGGCTCCGGGTTCCCCCACAGCCGATAGGAGCGGGAAGAGCCGAGTGGAAGGCGGCAGGGATGAACTATTGAGGAGTGGCCCAAAACAGAGAAGCGCCAAAGAGAGGGGGTAGGGGCAGTCAAGGGCCCTGAAGCAGCACTTATAGCGAACTGAAAGGGCCGTGAGGAGGGCAGCGCCTGACTGGGGAGGCGGCAGAGACGCTACGTCTGAACGGGGCGGCAGCGACCGAGCTGAGAGCGCTAGGCAAAGCGCACACTAGATAGGGGCGCAAACAGAAGGGCGACTGCAGGGCTGCGAGAGTTCCAGGATTGCCAGGAGTTGTGGCAGAGAGAGGCCTGCAGGAATCAAGGTGGGGGCAGGCGAGAAACTGGATCATCGATACAGGAGTGAGAAGAGGCTCCTGGGGAACCATAGCGTGGAAGGTTGACTGAGGGAGCACCCACTGTATGACAGAGACACCAACTGAAGGGGGACTAGAAGATACCACCCGAGCCCCGCGACTGTCCCTTTAGGCTGCCAGTGTAGGGGCACATTGATAGAGGCACCAAAAGGGACAAATGGCCCACTGTGAGCAAGTAAGACAGTCCTGGGACACACGCCGCCAATTGAGGGGGAAAGATGACAGATGGAGGAGTGGCGCCTGGTTCTACCCTAAGCTGACAGTTGTTCTGAGAGGTCCCCAACATCTCGGATACTTTCGGGGCACTGGGACCAGCGGTTGAAAGCGGGCGGAGCGAGCAGAACGAGTCCGATAACCACGGGTGGCCAGAGAGAGGCACTGTGCATCATGCCTCAGCGAGGCAGGAGCGAGCGGGGAGCAGCGAGGGGTCGTCGGCTGCCCCCGCCCCAGTTGGCGGTCAACCAGCAGAGAGGAGTGGCCGCCTGTGAATATGGGGAAAATACAAAACGAAGGGGGCACAGTACCCTCAGCATGGGAGGGGGGAGTGCTCAGATAGATGAAGACGAAGACCGTCCAGAATTGGTTAGGGATACTCCTATCACAAGACCTACCCTGACGGATATCATGCAGGCCATTACAGCCTCGAGGGAGGAACTAGAAACAAAAATCGACGCCATTGGCACGGACTTAAATCTACTGAAAGACGACATCCGTCGATTAGCAGAGAGGGTAACTAATGTGGAACTGACAATTTCTGATTTCCCCCCAGAGGTGACGGAACTGCGGAAATCCCTCAAGGACCTCGAAGCCAGGTACGGATCCTGGAGGTGAGGGCAGAAGACAGTGAAGGGAGGTCTCGTAGAAACAACCTATGTATAGTGGGAATTCCAAAGAGGGAGGAAGGAAATGATATGGTGCAGTTTCTGGAAGACGGGCTCAAAACAGAAGTGGCCCCAGAGGGGCTCTCACCATTTTATGCGCTAGAACGGGCGCATAGGGTCCCATCCAGGCCTCCCAGGCCGGGAGCTCCTCCGCGACCCTTAGTGGAACGACTTCTTCACTTCAGAGATTGGGACCACATCCTCAAGCAAGCCCGCCAGAAAAATATCAGTAAAGTAAGGGTGTTCCCCGACTTCACTAGGGAAGTGCAGAGGCAGAGAGCCTCATTCCTGGTGGTTAAAAAGAAGCTACGACAGTTACAAGTCCCATATGCAATGTTGTTCCCAGCACGGCTGAGGGTGGTCAGCCAGACAGGGGTGCAGTTCTTTCAGATGCCGCAGGAGGCTTGGGAGTGGCTGGACTCTGGCCCGGGATGCGGAGCACGAGAAAACTCCCCGGGTTCAGTAGCAAAGAAGAAAGATGTGAGACCGGGCAAATCCGGAGTGCCCTCCTTAACAGAAGTTAGAGAGGAGCGGCTCAAAGCACTCAAGGCGGTGGCAGAACTCAGTCAGACGAGTCCCAGCCCCAGGTCAACTCGGACTGACCAAGAGACGGAACGGTTGGATTGCTCACAGGCAACCAGTGCAGCTGAAGAGTCGGAGAAGGACCTCCCAAAGATAATGCCCAAATCTGTGGATGACATCATATAAGTGATGACTGTGGAGGCAGAGGGAACACTGATCCTAGCAGGATATATCCTTTTGATGCAGAGCTGGGGACAGGGTGGGGGACTCACCCGTAGGCCGGATGGCGGACTGAGTGGGACGCTGGGGCTGAAAATCTGGATATAGCAATGGGGGAATTCGGCTAGCGGGGCTCCTGGGTCTAGTTGGCAGTCTCCACAACCCCAAAGTTAGTAGACACTTTACCCTTTTTTTTCCAGTTTGGATGGGAGCTGGACTACCTTTACCTGTCCTGGGGAGGGGGAGTTGGGAAGTTTGTTTGTTTTGGGGGTTATATTTAGGGACCAGGCGTGTCTGGGGTAGAAAAGTAGCTGGGTAGGTGTTAGAACCAGTCCAATGGTACCCACCATAGATCTTAACTGCATCTCGTGGAATGTGCGAAGGATGCACACCATGACAAAGCGCCACAAGATACATGCATACCTAGTTGGCAGAGGGGCTCAAATTGCAATGCTACAGGAGACACATATAAATGCGAAAGAAGGGACCGGGTTACAGCGCAGGTGGCGGGGACAAGTGTACTATACAAATTATTCTGTGTTTGCTAGGGGGGTCCTGGTCTGGGGGAGAGCTGGTGTCCCATTACAGTGCACTAAGCAAATAATTGACCCAGAGGTGCGATATGTGGTCTTAATAGGCAAGCTTGATGGGAAAGATGTGACGATTGGTAGCGTTTATGGGCCAAATAGCCGATCAAATGTCGTTCCTGGCACTCCTCTCTAGACTACTGGCACCGGTCCTGTCTGCCTCGGTTATACTGGGAGGGGACTATAACTGTGTTGAGAATGTGGAACTAGACTGTTCTGATCCACCCCTACCAGACTCACCCATTCGTAGAATGGCGGAAGTGCGCAGGAACTGGCAGCAACAGTGGGGGCTGATATACACTTGGAGGGCACAGCATCCAGGGGACAGAGACTATTCTTTTTTCTCGCACTTACAGGAGCTACATGTTAGATTAGACTCCATGTTGTGCTCCCCAGATGTGCATAAATGTGTGCAGACGAGTGAATATCTGGCAAGGACGGTCTCGGACTACAACCCGCTTCTGGTTGGGCTTGCCTAGATGAGGGGTAGATCGAGCATTCCAACATGGCGCCTCAAACCGGGGACACTAGAGGACCAGGTATATCAAGCAACAATGCTCACAGCAATTGGGCAATACTTTAATGAGAATGCAGGGTTGCTGCGAACCCCGATAGAATGGGAGGCCTTCAAGGTCGTGATAAGGGGCAGGTGCATTTCTGAGATGGTGGGGGTGAAAAGGACACTCCTGAGGGACACATTATCATTGGAGCAATGCCTCTGGGAGCTTGAGAGGGAGAGACAGGAGAATAGGGACAAACAAGAGGAATTGTTGGCAGCTAAAGAAGCAGTAGCAGAGCATGTAGAGAGGTTGCTCTGTTTCGACTATAAAAACTATATGGCGCGTGCTCACGCAGAAATGGATAAACCTGGGGCACTGCTAGCCTGGCTGGCTAGCCCAGCTCGGAGGGGGTCAGTTATCCTGGAAATGAGGGACGGGCAAGGAGAGGTTCGGTATTGACAACAGGACATCAACAACATATTCCTTGGATACTATACTGGCTTATATAAAAGCAGGGTGTCCCCCACGGATGCGGAGATAGATGATTTTATGGGAGATATTGAATTGCCAGCAATACAAGGGAAAGAGGCGGAGGCACTAGGGAGGGAAATAGAGCTGGTGGAGGTGAGGAGTGCCATTAAAGCTATGGCCAGAAACAAAACACCCGGGACAGACGGGCTCCCAGTTGAGTTTTACTCCACATATGTCGAACTCTTGGGTCCCCGCTTAGTGGAGATATATAACCAAGCAAAGCAGACTGGGAAACTACCGGGGTCCACTAGAGAGGCAATGATTGCCCGGCTGTTGAAACCAGGGAAGCCAGCATCTGATAAAACAGCGTACAGACCACTTTCTATGCTCAATTTGGATTATAAAATCCTGAGTAAGGTACTAGCCATGAGTCTCCTGCGGCATATGTCGGACCTCATACACCAAGATCAGGCAGGGTTTATACCATCCCGGAATACTGCGATGAATGTCCGGAGACTACTGTGACTACTTGAAGCAGAATCCTACTGCAAGGAAGAAGCTGCCATCTTTGCAGTAGATATAGAGAAGGCCTTCGACAGCCTTGAATGGCCATATCTGTTCCGGGTGATGCGAAGGTTTTGATTGGGGCCTGAATTTGTGGCATGGACAGCCTTACTCTACACGGATTCTAAGGCCAGAGTTAAGACTGGTAAGCTTATATCGGACTGCTACGGGGTGGAGAGGGGAACACGGCAGGGGTGCCCGCTGTCGCCCCTGCTGTTTGCCTTGGCCATGGAACCCCTGGCTGCCAGAGCTAGGAAAGGATACTCCTACCATGGCCTGGAAGCGTCAGGCAGAACTCACCACATAGCACTGTACGCTGATTATTTATTATTATTCCTCAGCAACGCGGAGGAGGACCTTAAAGGAGCCAGGGAACTGCTAGCGGCACTGGAGAGAGTGGCAGGCCTTAAGGTAAATTGGAGGAAATCGTGCCTCTTCCCCACCACGGTGGCTAGAGAACGGCCACAGACTGCGGATGGAATTTTATGGGAAAATCAATGTCTTCCATACCTGGAGGTCCAGATTTATCATGACCAGGCGGACCTGCTAGAGGGAAATGTGGGGAAAGCTTTAAGGGGGGTGAAAGCATGTTTCAATTTTTGGGGGATCCTTCCCCTATCAGTGGCAGGCAAGGTGCCCCTACTGAAGATGGTGACCTTGCCGAGGCTACTATACTTTTTCGGGGTGCTCCCGGTTTGGATCCCATTGGCGATGTTTCGGCATCTCCAAACACTGATGACGTATAATTTTTATGGGGAACGGGGAGATGCAGAGTAGCGCTCACAATGCAAATGAGACCGAAAATAGCAGGGGGACTGGCAGTGCCAGACTTTGAATATTGCTACATAGCTGCAATGGCTCATGAAATGGATAGCGAACCAGGTGCGAGGGGCAGGGCAAGAAGATTCTGCCACACCAAGCCTGAGTCTCCTTTCGTGGGTGGTGTTGCGGCTCCCCATCAAGGAGAGAGCTACCGCCACTGAATTAAAAGTGATTTGCAAGTGTTGGACCAGAAGCCTGCAGAGTTCCAAAACTAAGCAACCGTATGCCCCAGATATTCCGCTATCTATTTGTATGGCTCTCTCACATGGGGGGGACTGGCGAGGACTAGAGGACTGGATAGAGGCAGGGGTGACCACCGTTGGAATGCTGTATGAGGAAGGAGCCTTGCTACCCTTTAATGATTTTAGGGAGAGATGGGATGTGCCATAGGGAGACTTTCTACTACACACTGCCCTCATTGTGGCGATACGCAAGCAGTGGGGAGGGGGACTCTCAGAACCGCCCATATCAGAGGGGTGTCAATATGTGGTGTCCGCCCCTGGGATATATAAAGCGGTCACCTGCCTATACAGACATATCAGTCATGCAACACTCCCAGCCCTTAGTGAGCTACAACAGAGATGGGAAGAGGAAAAAGCATGGGGGGATCTGGTAGAACGAGCAAGCAAGGGCACCAGAAACACCAGATTTCAACTTGTTCATTTCTTTTTTTTTCAGTTCAAAAAGAAAATGTTATTGATATAGATAAAAGTGTCAGTACAGAGTTCAAAGCATTAAATTCCTGTCATTACAATAAAGTTTGCTACAATAATGATAAATGACTCAGACTTATGATTGAATAAGGAAAAATGATACAATAAAAAAATAAAAAATCATTAAGAAAAATGGAATAACAAATATTCTAGGAACAATTGAGGGGATCAAGGAGGTTTTAGGACCTCTTGCTGAGATGGTTGCAGTTGGTAATATCGCTTGGCACAAGTATCAAGATATATTGTAACAGGTGACCACAAATCCATACGTTTCGCTGCCATATGTATTGGGTAAACAAAGGAGGTGTCCAACCTATGATTATGGCAAACAGCATACCACCATGCCTTATAAGAGATTTTTGTGAAATCCTTCCAATTTACAGTGATCTGCTGAAATGCGACTGCTAATAATAAATCAATAATTTTAACATTGTGAGTAACCTTCTCCCAGCAAGGTGAGAGACTTCCCAAGAAAACATGGGTCAAAGAAAAAGCAAATTTAGCTCCAAAAATTAGGTTAATTTGAGACCATACCTGCTTCCAGAAATTATATACATTTGGACAAGAGAATAACATATGAAATAAATTAGCGTTCGGAGTAGAACATGTCCAACAAACATCTGATGTGGTCGTAAAACTTTTACTTAAGATAGCTGGTGTGAGAAAAAGTCTATTATATACAAAAAAAGCGTTTGTGTTATGTTAGCTGCTCTAGATGATTTACGTAATTTGAGCCATAATTTATTCCACAAAGACACTGGCCAAGATACCATGAAATCCTGTTCCCATGCCTCCTCTGTTTTAGACTTCTGCCTAACGCTATCCTTGCCCTGCAAAAAACTATATAAAGTGGAAGCTTTGGGCATGGTTTTTAACAACGTGTGGAGTTGTGAAGGAGGATCCAAAACAATTGGAGCAATGGACGTGCCCAAGAGATGGGTGTATCTATCTGTCACTGCCTTCTTAAGTAAATTATATTTATGAATGTAGGTGGTAGGTAGGTTAAATATTTGACTGAGTGAGGGGAAAGATAGAAAGTCCATGTGTGTAAATAATTGATGTATCCAAATTAGACCTTTAAGTCGCCAAGTCTTCCAATAAAATGGTTTATTACGGATGGTCAGATTTTTGTTATGCCAAATTGTTGAATTGAGGAATGAATCTATAATGTTATGTGTGGGAGTGAATGCAGGTTCCAAAAGTTTAGAGGTCAGTTTGATTATGGGGGTGGACAAGGCCTGTGGTTTGCGTGAAAAAGAAAGATATTCATGAAAAGAGAAGGGGGCCAAAAAAGACGTTCAACTGTAGTCCATAGAGGACAATCTTCCGTGGGGTCAAGCAACCAACGAGAGGCTTGACGTAAAAGAAATGCCTTCTGATATGCTTGAAAATCTGGAAAGTTAACCCCCTTCTACTTTAGGTCGAATTAATTTAAATAGAGACATTCGGGATCTCTTATTATTCCATAGGAAGGAGGATAGAGATGAATTGATCTTTTTAAAAAAATTGCGGAAATAGGAACTGGAATGTTGGAAACAGTATATAAAATTATGGGGGACAGCATCATCTTTATGGTATCCAGACGACCCCACCAGGACAAATAGAGGGGATGCCACTTGGCAGTTAAGTCTGAGATTTTTTGTATACATTTATTCATGCACAATGACACTGTGTCTGATATTGAGGAAGTAACATGTAATCCGAGATATTTAATATGATTCGGGCTCCAAGTAAAATTGGAAGTCATAAAATCCGATTTAAAAGTAAACTTAGTCAGGGGTAAAATCTCACATTTATCGTTGTTTAACTTATAACCGGAGATATTAGAGTAGGCTTGTACCTCTGCCAAAAAGGCAGGAATTGAGTCACTTGGTTTGGACATAAAAAGCAAAATATCGTCAGCGTAGGCTGCAAGTTTAATATGGGAGTTCAATGTTTGAAAACCATATAAATTTGGATTTTGACGTAGTTTAGAGAGAAAAGGTTCCAAGGCCAAATTAAAAAGAAGGGGGAAAGAGGGCAGCCCTGACGCACTCCTCTCCCCAGCTCAAAATATGGGGAAATTAAGCCGTTGGCGTACACAGCCGCACGTGGATTAGAGTAGAGGAGAGAGATGAGGGATATAAATTTAGGGCCAAAGCCGAACTGTTTAAGAGTATAAAATAAATAAGTCCACTCAACTCTATCAAACGCCTTTTCAGCATCCAGAGCTATTGCCACAAGGGATTGTTTTAAGTGGGAAGATTTAGATAAGACGTTAAAAGGAGTCTCGTATTGTCAGTTATGAACCTTCCCTTAACGAAACCGGATTGCTCTTTTCCCAATAAATCAGGTAAGTAGGAATCTAAACGTAATGCTAATGCTTTGGAGAAAATTTTATAATCAATGTTGACCAAGGATATGGGTCTGTAATTTTTACAATATTTAGAGTCCTTGCCCTCTTTTGGTATAAGGCAAATATGTGCTTCCGAAAAAGAACCCAGTGAGCTACCCAGTGTGGTGAAGGCATCGATTAGAGAATGTAACTTGGGCATTATGAGTTTAGAGAAATGTTGATAAAATTCTACGGTGAAGCCATCTGGTCCCGGTGCTTTGTCTTTTTTGAGATGTTGAAGAGCAATTAATAGTTCTTGGTGTGTTAGGTCTAACTCCAGAGATGATAAGTCCGGCAACGTGTATTGGGGATTCTGAATATCAGAGAAGAAGTGCGATAATGATTGCTCAGAGGGCTGTGTTGCGGAAGTATATAGTGATTTGTAAAAGGTGGAGAACTCATTCAGTATTTCAGCGTCTTTAAATTTTAAATCTGAACGTTCGTCATAGATAGATTCAATATTTAGTCTATTATGTTTAACTTTTAAGTAATTAGCCAATATTTTCCCTGCCTTATTTTTGCCCCCATAAAATTTTGCACTGGATTTCAACAGATATAATGAAGCGTCCTCTGTTGATTTCTTATTAAATTGCATTTTGGCTTTTATGAGAGTTGTGAGACACTCCTTCGAGTGTGAGGTGTAAAATGAGTGTTCCAATCTTTTAATATCCTGAAGCAGATCTTTAGTGAGCTTACGGAAAGTTTTCCGTTTCTTTGCAACATAGCTAATTATGAAACCCTCGCCGAGGCCTTGAATGCATCCCATAGAGTGGAAAAGGGCATGAATTGGGTTTGGTTCAGTTCAAAAACTCTTTGAAGAAGTTAGGGAATGAGGCAGTAAACTTTGGGTCCAGAAGGAGAGCATTGTTAAAACGCCATCTCTTGGGGCCCGAATCCTTAGGTAGAATATCAATGCCAATCGAGATTGGGGCGTGATCTGATAATAAGATGGGACCAATCTCTGCATGCGTAAGTGTTTGTGAGATGTTGTGCGAGACAAATATATAGTCAATTCTTGATTGAGTTTGGTGTGCTGGGGAATAAAAGTATACTCTCTAGTGGTCGGGTTGCAAAGACGCCAAGCGTCCAAGAGTTTATGTTGATTTATAGCTTGAACAAAAGATTTATGTGACTTGTTGGGAACAAAGGAAACTTTGGAATTTCTGTCGATAAATGGGTCAAAAGTCTGGTTACAATCTCCAGCTAAAATAAAATTGTCCTCCATACAGTGAGTAATTCGCTTAGCCATTGTATGCCAAAAAGAGGATTCACCACACGTAGGAGCATAGACATTTAGAAGAGATATTGTAACGCCCTTCAAAGATAATTTGACATTCAACCATCTGCCATCCAGATCGGATTCTTGGGACACAAATGAAAGTGAAAGGGATTTGCGACAAAGTATCATTACTCCATTTCGCTTGCCATCTCCAGGGGAAAAGAAAACCTCCCCACCCAACCTCTCTTCAACTTCAATGACTCAACATCTGAGAGGTGAGTTTCTTGCAGGAATACAACATCCGCGTCCAATTTGGCTAAATGGCTCAAAATTCTCTGCCTCTTGATGGGAGAGTTTAATCCCCTAACGTTCCATGTAATCAGTTTTAATGACATAAGCACTTAAGAACAGGTTGTAATAATAATGTAGCACATAAGTCCAATTCATTATATAAGCAGTATTCAAAGTAAGAGAGATAAAACAGGAAGGAATTAATTGATTTAGTTTCATAGCAAAGCATAATAGATAAGACCAATAACCAGAATAAAAAAAGGGAATCAAGTGACAGGATATGAAAAAAGAAAGTCCAAGTAGAGAGGTAAAGGGATATCATAAGAGTCAAGATATTTGCAATTGTACTGACTAAAAGAATAGTGATTATAGGAAGGCAAGAAAAGTAGAAAAAAAGAAGAGACGTAAATTGACGAAAGAATAGAAACTACAGAAAAGAGACAGAAAACAAAAGACAAAACAAACAATATATCTAAGAGGATGTATGAAAATACCATACTTACGAAGAAGACTCAGGTATACACGGGGGGATGGAGCCACATGAAGCAGGCAACACACCCAGGATCAACGGAACAGAGGGTCGGGGAGAAACCACAATACAAAGGTAATAATCTGTGGGGACAATACCAAATAGGGATTGAGAAAAGCATTGGGGCAAACACATGAAACAAATATTTGAACATTCCAATGCGAGGAGGAGATCAGTAACAATGATCCATAACTCAATAAACAGTATTACTTCATGAGAACAGTAGCAATAATATCCAAAACTAAGAAAAAACACCTGTGAGTTACCAAGATATTATGCCAAAGAAAACCGGATCTAAAGCAACCTTAAACAAACTATTAGAGAATCAAATGTTGAATGAGGACGAAGGCCCAGAAGAGTCCATAACAGTCGTTTTATAGGAATTGATGAAACTTTGCAAACGTAACGGGTCTTCATACGACGTTGTCTTGTTGTTATAAGTAACCTTGAAGAGACACGGGTGGAACAGGCCATATCTGGCTCCCATGGAACGTAGATCAGCTCTCATGTTGAGGAAAGCCTTACGTCTGTCAGCAGTGGCTTTAGAATAATCTTGCGCAAAAAATAAAGGCGATCCTGACCAGACAATTCTCGTAGAAGTTTTAACCGCTGCGAGCACTTTCATCAAATCCGTGTACTCCAAGAAATATAAGATAACTCCTCTCGGTCTCTGTGAGGGACTAGTGTGAGATGAAGCCCGTCCCAATCTGTGGGCCCGCTGAATGTTGAGTTGGGTTCCCTCTGGCATGCGGAGTAGTTTAGGGAGAAATGACTTAAAGAACGTGGGCGGATCTGAACCTTCAACTCCTTCTTCCAGGCCATAGATACGCAGATTGTTCCGTCTGTTGCGGTTTCCAAGATCTTCCACCTGTTTCTGGAGTATGGAGACATGGGAGTGTAATTGAGAGACAGTTGTGCATGTCTCTTTCAAAGAGGAAACAGTATTTTCGACTGAGGAGACTCTCGCGTCTAATTGAGACCAATTATCTGTTAGGGTTTGCAGTTTGATGTTAGTCTCTTCCATGAAAGGTCGAAGGGCCCTAATTTCCTCAAGTAATAGTTCCATCGAAACAGGCGAGGCGGACTTGGGTGGTGAAGGAGGGTCCTTTTTAAGCCGTTTAGTGAGAGATTTTCCAGCGGTTCCAGAGGATGAATCCATACTTGCTTGAGAGTACTGGTGCGAAGATGATAGAGAGTCTTCAAACTTAGAGAACTCAGTGAAAATTTTTGAGTTTTTTATGAAGATATGCCTTTTGTGTGGAGAGGGTCGGACTCCTTTTGTTCCACCCATAAAACGCTAACCCCAGACTCCCACTCCTATTCAGCAGTATAGGAGGAGAAAAAATAACTCCAATGCGAGCTCACTCAGAGAAGCTAAGATGGCCACCAAATAGATCTCTCATAAATCCTCAGTCAGCCTTAGCGCCCTCACACAGCTTCATACCTCGGTGCTCTGAGGAGAAAACATGCGCTGTAACCCAAACTGAGGTAAACTGGATGCGTCAGATCATAGTCAATGCCATTAGTGAATAATCACTCCGCAATTGCCACCATTTAGTAGAGCAAAATAAGGAAGACCATTTTCTGTGAGGGCTCCTCAAAAAGACCCAAAATGGCCGCCAAACATAAAAAATCGCAAACTTCCTGCAACTCTTGACGTTTTCCTATAAACCTTTACCCCATTAAAGTGAAGAGGTGTCAAACATCTTCTAGGCGTTATGGAATGGTATGAAGTACTTAATGAGGGGTCCAGCCTGAAATGCAGGAATGCCGCGATCGCGGTAAAAAATTCAAAATGGCGGCCGCGATAAATCGCGGCCGAAATTTAGCAGAAAATGCAAAAAGAGTTACTTGCTGGTGACATTCAGGTGCTGCAAGGGTCCCATGGTGCTCCTTCCATCTTCCGCCACTTGTATTTGCCCTCCGTTAGTCCCCGTTTAGTCTAGAAGTGCAGTTCCTCAGAGACACACCGGGGAGCTTCACCCGTGTGCTGCCATCTCCGTTGGGCGCCAAGCCACGCCCCTACTTGTTCATTTCTATGTCCTTCATAGAGCATACCTCACGCCAGGTCGCATCAATAGATATTTCAATATAAGAACAGCAGTTTGCCCTCGCTGTAACGAGGAGGGGGCGGAATTTCTCCATATGTTCTCGAGTTGCCCGAACATAGGAAGCTTCTAAGGCACGGTGACCACAGTACTGGCAGAAGTGACAGAGAGGGAACGTAGCCGCAACACCAGGATACTGCCTCTTACACTGGTTCCCCCACACTGCTCAGAAAAAGGTGACAAGTAAGTTTCAAGATCTGGGTCTTATATTGGCAAAAAGAGATATCACAAGCCACTGGAAGGCGCGGGGGCCCCAACACAAACAGGTGGAAGAGGGAGTTTATAATGTGGACAGACTGTGAGGAAGCAGTAAGGTTACGAATAGCCAGGAGAAATGCCAATGAGAAATCACTGGAATCAGCTAGAGCATGGGAAGCTCTGGTGGCACTGGTAAAGAGCCCAGAAGTTGGACCAGCAGGAGTACCACAGGGGGACGCGCAGGAACGAGAGACAGGAAATAATGGTCTGTAAAATATTATGGATAGCGGTGAGGAGGCAATAGATGGAGTGGGAGGAGACTGCCCACACACTGAGACATGAGAGCAAGAGCACAGAATACTGTCACAAGAGTTCAATTGCATGTAATGCTACTCGAGGGGTATCCGGCACTTACTGTGTGAGACACGCCTGGCAGGGGGAGGAGGCGGGGTGGAGGTGTTGCTGACCTCTTGCAGGAGGCAGGCAAGGCAACGCAGTAATCTAGAGCTCGTGTCCCAGTGAAGGCTATTAATAATGGGTGAATTGTTGAGCAGCGGGGGGCAATGACAGTGACGATTTACTACACAATCTGTGGGTCTATGGCAAGAGAACTGTCGGAAGAAGGGACCACGGGACGCGAGCGAACCTCAATAACATCTGCGTACTAATGTGTTTGCATTGCTGATTGTAAGATGCCAAGAGTAATTGTTTAATAAAATCTGTTTAAAAAAAATATATATATATCTTGCTAAATGCCTTTTCCTGTTCGAGTCACTTAGCTTAAGGTCCCAGGTATAGTTCCACGCTTCTTCGTCTATACAGTGCTTGAACAGCCCAGGATGCTCTCTCCTTCATAACTCACATTACATTCCTAACACGTGATGTCGGTGTGTACCTTTTGCAATGCATATCTATATTTCTATATTTACTAGCCACTTTCACTGTCACACACTAAGATGCCACATACCTGTCTTCATCATTCCGATTTTTTTTAAACCGCATTGTCAGCCATGCCATTAATTAGCTCTTCCATATAGAGCTTTGGCAGCTATTCAGCATGCCTCCTCTTTTATTAATTGCTTTTTCTATCTGGTAAAGCTGATCATCTATAAATCTCTTTTGGTTTCCCATAAACTGCATCGCGTCTTGCTATAACTCTATACTACTTCTATATTAAGCCTACATTTACCTAAATAGCTTTGTCTGCCATTTCCTAAAACTTGCTCTTCTATAAATCGCTCTCATCTGCTTTGCAGAACGTTTGCTTGCTTAAAAACACTATGGCCAACAAAATCCTAGGCATGCTTAGGACAGCCGTGCATTGTTTTCTTTTCTATAATCGGCTTTGGTTGTCAACGTTTGAAGCCCACATGTCTATACACTTTGCTGCCATGCACTAACTACTACCCTATAACCCGCTCTGTACTCTGCACCTCAGATGGAGCGTACCTCACCTGGAGTTGAACTTCTTGCCATGCTGGCTTGAAGGTGTCATTGAAGTGGTAGTGGAAGAAGCCTTCACCTCTCAACTTCATCTTTTCCTAGTGCAGACAACTTTTCATGTCCATTCGTCCCAGACCGCCATTGCATCCCTTGAAACACCCAACCTCAGTGCACTAGTTTCTACTCAGAACTAATTGGTCAGTTAGGATTCTCCTAAAGGTCGAGGTTGCGACAGAGCAGTTTCCACTATACTCACTCACCTCACAAGTTTTAAATATGACACCACCGCAATAATCTACCTACACGACCCATCAATCACACCCGCACAGGCGTGGTCAGAATCAGCTCCCTCAGTGGCACAATGGACCAGCAGGATGGATGTGTGCTAAACTCTATGTGTACCAGTCAAGGGGCTGCCCAAGGAAACATCATAAAGTTTGGGGTTGTTGCCAGAGCTACTCCACGTGTGAAGAAGTGTGAGAGATAGGTACATTTATTACATCCATTGAATGTTAGATGTACTTAAGAATATGTGCTTGCTGTGTTATTGTTTGCTTGTAATGGATACAAATGGTAATGTGCACTATATGAAGAAAATCACATAAAGAAAGGCGTGATTGAAGGGTCTTAAATGTGGATTGTGGTGGGCATATCAGTATTACCTAGTGCTAATTAACGTTGTCTGTGTCAATGCATCTGTGTCACCTAGTCCCAGGAGTGAGTAGAGTGAGTTCTCCCCCATGATGTTGGCACGTGGTCTGTCTAAAATGGCATCCTCCCAACCTGGTGTCTTGCTGTTTCAGGTCAACTTCCATGGACTCTCTGGGTGTAATGGTGAGGGCCCAGTGTAAAGACAGGGATATCACACTTCCCTCTGGAGGGAATAGAATATTCTGAAGCAAAAAACACACTGTGTCCCTCTCACCTTTTTAGACTTCACATTTAGATTTTGGAAAATTGCACCTAGAGAGACCACACCAGCACTCTCATTTTGTCACTTGAAAAACAGACTTAAAGAGCCTGTGCTACTGAAGCACCTTCTCATCTAACAATTTCCCCCTAAAACTGTCACTTCATTTACCTCTTTATTTCTCTTTCTTCAGCGCTTTCAGAAGTATCTAATTCTAAGAGATGTAAATTTAAATCCAGTAGTTTCATACCACAAGCTGTACTTCTGCCCTACTTAACAGAAATATTGTAGTATGCTAATATTTTCTACAAATTGTTTTATAATCATGAAACTGGGTCAGTCTCCTGGGTATGCAAAGTGCTCTGACTTTTTATTGCCTACATTTGCATTGTACATTACAGGGTAAATAAGAGGTGAGAGATCCAGCATCTGTGATAGAGTTTTAAGCAGGCGTGGCTGGCACAGGTAAGAGCGGTGAGGCGGCGGAGAGTCGACAGATGACGGGATAGGTAAAATTAAATAAATAAATAAAAACCACTTACCTTGCACTCGCCGCATCGCCGCGCCTGGTTTTGAGAGTTTTCTTGTTGAACTGGTGTTAAAAAAAAGACTAAATATACTTTATTGGAAGATGGTAGTGAGAGTAGAGATTGTGTTGAGTGGTGAGAGGTGGAGAGATCAGGAGGGTAGGAGGGAGAAGAGGGGAGACAGGGAAATGAAGTAAATGAGTACATACGAGAGACGGGAAAGAAAGGGACAAAAGAGGCTATGTGCACCGGTGAAGTTTAGGCGTGAGACTTAGAGCATGATTCACTAAACGTACACATTTGTGTAACTTTACAGTTTTGCAGTATTCACAAGACAGCATTTTAAAAGTACGTTTACGAGTCAGGAGACTCTGCAGTTGGGGCGGAGTATTCCACACATAAAAAGATAGGACAGGCCCAGGGCTTTAAGTGGGCCAGGTCCTGCCAGTGCTCAGCACCGGCAGTTCTTAAAAGCAGGTGCTGAGACGGGTCCCTAACAGGCTCTCCATTATTGCCCTCACCCTCACCCTCAGGGTGGTAAAAAAATCTAGATTCTGCAACAATAGGACTGCTCAAAGCCTTTGATGTAACATCAAAGAGACTCCTTTTAGTACTTTCACAGTCTCATCATTTCAGAACTGAAGCATTTTCAATATTATATACAACAAAACCATAGTTGTTGCTTATTTATCTTATGCAACTAACAACCATTGATAAAGCCAATAGACCCGACTTGTTGTAGGCATAATGTTACTTGTATCATATCGGGATGTAATGACAGAAACAGCAAAATACTAGTCGGGCGGCACACTAGTCTAAGCACAGATCTTTAGCGTACATGTTTTTAATCCATGCCCTTAATTACATCGGCCATGCCCCTTTGAGAGGCCCCCCAGTTTTTTCCTCCCACTAAAACCCCTCGACAGACCTATCTTTTTAAGTGCAGAGTTCTCTGCCCCAAATATCGCCTCCACACGCATACAAAAACTAAATGCTCCAAGTTACCACCACACACACCAGCTGGCCAGACTAGCATGGGATATAACATAGAACACCAACAATAACAGTAAATGATACAACCTAAAAACAAAACCAGGTACACCAAGAAAGAGACACAACCTAAAACCAAACCAGGTACTCCCAAATAATACACCACACCGGACTCTCCAACCCTCACACGCACACAAAAACTACTAAACCTGAAAAGCAAGCAACAGGTGGCTTACACCCAACACATCATCCCTGGAGCAGGGCATCTAGTGAAAAGTAAAGAATGGGTGAAATACACCCCACCGGTGAATCACCAAGCAGTAAAAACAAAGAATGGGTGAACTGCACCCCACTAAAGTATCAACCAGAACTACACCCCCACAGGGTATCAACAAGCAGTAAAAATGAACAAGTGAACTACACCCCACTAGTGAATTGCCAAGCAACAAACGCAAAGAATGGGTGAAGTACACTCCACTAGTGAATCAACAAGAAGAAAAAGCAAGCAAGTAAGAAACGGGTGAGCTACTCCTCACTGGTGCATTCACACCTCAAAAAAACAAACATGACAATAAACAAAAGAGGATTCCACGCACAAGGAATTATGCACAGATATGAGAACAGACTGCCTCAGGGAATCCTAAAACATGTCAGAAAATTTTGGTTAAAAAATTCCCACGCACGGGAAAACTTACAAACTGCAGTAAAAGACACCGTAATCTAGTATAACATCTCCTGATGACAACAAGAATATGTATAATAATAAATCAAAACACCATACATGCCAGGAGAAATCAAAGCATTCCACAACACATCCCAGGGGAAATCAAATCACACATCGCAGGAGAGAAACAAAGCACTCTACAAAATATGTCAAGGGGAAAACACAGCACATAGAAGGCAGCAAACATAGAATAAAAATGACGTATGTAACATCTAGAATATCATGGCAGTACTGAAGACAAATAAATCAGTATTGAAACATTAACTCTAATGCAGGGAACTGATAATTACACCCTGGTGAGCGACTCCTCACCCGAAGTCCCTCTCAAATTCCAGGTCAGCAGCGGTTTCTGGGTGAGGTCGTCGGGGCTCCGCCCCTTTAATATCACCCCCCTAGGGTCGGCCATTAAAGAAGTGAAAACACACTATTAATTATCAGTAAATCAACAAAAAATGACATACACCTCTCGCTTGAGGCCGGGCCCAGGTCTGTTATTCCTGTGATCATAACTGATGACTCACGAGTATTATGTCATGCAGTGGCGTCACTAGGTGGGTGCGGGGGGGTGCGGACCGCACTGGGTGACACCATCACATGGGGTGACACCTTTCCCAAATGAGACTATTTACTAAATAGTCTCATTTGGGAAAGGTGTCACCCCATGTGATGGTGTCATGGGGTAAGTCATGAGGGGGTGACTCCATGAGTTACCGCACTGGGTGACACCAACCCTAGTGATGCCGCTGATGTCATGTGACACTGGCAGCAACAATGCAGAATCCATTTTCTTTGGGTGGGCCCTGAGTGTACAGTATTTGCCGGGCTGACAAGCTCACAGACCTGAGGCCTGTGAGGTCATCAGCTCGGCAAAGACATAGCCTCAGGGACCAGTCTCCACCCCCTAATGACGTGAGGGTAAAGTTAGCCCTGGGCGCTTCAGGTGGAAGCCATGTAGCTCCAGGGGCTTCACGTTAGTCAGGGAGTGGAGAGGAGTAACCCCACCCTTTCCCAACTCGTCACAGGGGGGTGGATCCACCCTGTGACGAGTTGGTAAAGGGTGGGGTAGAGGCTGCAGGTATGCAGGAAGCTAAGAAATTGAGCCTGCGCAGTTTGTCATCAGGACCTTGGAAGACACACTGCACAGACTCGAGGTGGCTGCTTCCCACGCTGCTGTTGCAGGACCGTGTGGATGGCTGCCATTATTCATTTGCAGCTCCAGCGTTTCACTGGCAGGCTCTGACCAAACTTGTCAAGGCGCACCTCTCTCACTGTGCACCTTTTTCTCCCCACCCAAGGCCCATCTCGGGGTCATCTCAAGTCCCAGACTCTGTGCTAATGAGCGCTGGAGTAGGAAGTTCAGCTCTGCCACTGACGAATCCCCAGCTTTGTCTTCTTCCATTAACGAGCTGACAGGGGTGCTCCGAGTCTGGCCATTTATTGGCAGCAGCACATTTCCAGCTCGAGTGGAGCGAGCCAGAGCTGGAGAAAAGCGATCGGACAACCATGCTGAGGCGGACAAAGAGGGCCCCATTGTCTGCAATTAGGTGAGACAATCCTTCAGTCTGTTCTCTGTTGGCAATAGCTGGTAAAACTAACTGTTTTTGATACGTCCGTCCTTTGCCAGACCTTAATAAGCTGTAATTGTCTTCCGATTTGCAAAGCTGGTACATGGGGCCTGACTTTGGGTAATTCGGCTAACAAGCACCTCTAGAGGCCTCCAGTGCAGGGCGCATGCGATGGGGAGGTCTGGAACAACTGGGTACTGCTGATAGCGACTGACATGCATGGGCAGAGCTCTGTAAAGGGCCCTTGCTGTTAAAGCAGTGGGTGCTGCAGGTCAATTTTGAGGTACATTTGCAGGGGAGCGTGAGGAGCCAATGCTAGAAAAGCAGTGAGTCTTGCAGTTTAGTGAGGTCCCAGTGCTGCAATTAGCAGGGAGTGCTGCAGATTTGGAGTGAGGAATATTTGCAGAACACTGTGCAGGGGTCAGTGCTAGAATAGCAGTGGGTGCTGCAGGTTAGGGCAGAGGTACATTGACAGAGCAGCGTAACAGGTCAGTGACGGCTGGGAATGACGTACATTTATGTGAAGGGCCAGGGCAGGTTAGGACTGAGGTAAATCGAAAAAGCACCTTGAGGAGTCAGTGCTGGAATAGCATTAGGTGCTGCAGGTTAGCTGTGAGATACATTGACAAAGCAGCGGGTGTTGTAGGACATATACAAGACTCCCTCAGACCTGTGGACCGATGTCAAGATGTCCAATCTGGAAATTACAAGAACTTCCACACTTACTTTGAAGTCTTCGTCGGGGGAGAGATTTTAAAGGCGGTATCTGTGCTACTATTGGGTACGTTTTGGCAATGATTTAGTGTGAAGCTGCACGTGGTCTTTGGTCATTTGTATGTAGTAGCCAGTTAGTGCAGGACACCTTCGAGGTGAATTGACAATGATATATGCTGAAAATCATAAAACGGTGCTTGGCGTGATGGAGGTGCAGTGGTCTGCTGTCTGGGATCCTTCATTGGAAAATTACACAATGGTAATGTTAGAAGGTGGTTCTGACCATCTGAGCCGCACGGATTTTTCGCTTTTTGAGCACCTAATTGTTGATCTTTTACTGTGGGAGAGCCTCATAAGTTGGCACTCACCCACAGTGAACTCATGCTGAAAGAGACAGCATGTGGATTTTACTGGTGTCCCCCTAGCTTGACTAGGCCGCTGCGCTGCAGCTGGATTAAGGGGCACCGGGCTGGTTACATGCAGACACATGTGTACATGCGTGTGCACACGTGTAGGGGCTGCGCAGGGGAGATTCCTGGCATGCGCAGCCAAGGAGCAGGTGCAGATAGACTGGTGTGGCAGGACTTATGCAGAATTGGGTGGTGACATGGAATAGGCTTTAGAATTAGAAAGGCAACCCCCTAGGAAAATTGACTTAACAGGTCAGGGAGCAGGGGGAAAAGAAACATCAGACAAAGGCTACCAAGGTAGTGTTCCCTCAAGACCTCAATTTCTTTAAATAGTGGCTTCTCAAAGCTCAAAACTAGGGCATGACAAGTAATCTTCTCCACAAAATGCTTATTTGTTATTACATCTTTATTTGATTTTTCTTTCTTGTTTTTAAATTTCTTTCTTTTAATTTTTCACATTTTATAAAAACATTTTTTGGAAAGTATATGTATATATTCTTCAATTACAACACAGTGACTATCATCATTTATCAAAAATACTGTTCAATAAATACACAATGTTACAAAACTTATAAGATCACCTAAAATGAAATAATTACAATAGAATTCAACAAGCCTCACACACAGACACACCTCTCACAACTCTGCAATCATATCTCTTATACTCAATACACTCAACATATATACACCTCAGACAACACTGCATGCACAGATGGGAAAGCCGGGTGATAAAATCAACCCTCGGTTGCTGTGCTGGTAGCTAGGGTGTCACACTCTCTCTGGTACGACGCATTTCAATGGTATAGTGATTTCAAAACCATCTTCTTCAGGACCTATTATCAGATACTTTATAACAGGTGAAGGGAGGGGAATAAAGTACTGTCATTAATATCCGTATCGTGTTATCTAAAGATACTGATGGTTTCAAATGGGCAATTAGTAGTGCCACTACCAGGTTTGAGCCTAGCTTCTAAGGAACGGTCTATCAAGCATCTTGCATTTCAGTGTCCTACAATGTATTGGAAATCCTGATGTAGGTACACACCACTATCTGTTAGATGGTGCTTAGATAGTTCGACACAGATGTTTAAATGTCCTCTCAGGAGACCTTTCTATTTATGAGCCTTATTGTGGCTTAGTTTGCCCTATTTCTGGCCAGCGGCGTCCGAGTTGTTCTAGTGCTTGCGGTTTGTAAGAGTATTGGTTTATTTTCAGTAAGCACTGCTTCTTATAAGCGGTCCTCGGTGCAATCTCTCGTATGGTACTGCGTGCCGAACGTCTGCTTTCATCAGGTCTATGGCTGATGAAAGCAGACGTTCGGCACGAGTACCATACGAGAGATTGCACCGAGGACCGCTTATAAGAAGCAGTGCTTACTGAAAATAAGCCAATACTCTTACAAACCGCAAGCACTTAGAACAACTCGGACGCCGCTTGGCCAGAAATAGGGCAAACTAAGCCACACTAAGGCTCATAAATAGAAAGGTCTCCTGAGAGGACATTTAAACCTCTGTGTCGAACTATCTAAGCACCATCTAACAGATAGTGGTGTGTACCTACATCAGGATTTCTAATACATTGTAGGACACTGAAATGCAAGATGCTTGATAGACCGTTCCTTAGAAGCTATGCTCAAACCTGGTAGTGGCACTACTAATTGCCCATTTGAAACCATCAGTATCTTTAGATAACACGATACGGATATTAATGACAGTACTTTATTCCCCCTCCCTTCACCTGTTATAAAGCATCTAATAATAGGTCCTGAAGAAGATGGTTTTGAAATCACTATACCATTGAAACGTACGTCGACCAGAAGAGTGTGACACCCTAGCTACCAGCACAGCAACCGAGGGTTGATTTTATCACCCGGCTTTCCCATCTGTGCATGCAGTGTTGTTCTGGGGTGTATATATGTTGAGTGTATTGAGTATAAGAGATATGATTGCAGAGTTGTGAGAGGTGTGTCTGTGTGTGGGGGCTTTTTGAATTCTATTGTAATTATTTCATTTTAGGTGATTTTATAAGTTTTGTAACATTGTGTATTTATTGAACAGTATTTTTGGATAAATGATGATAGTCACTGTGTTGTAATTGAAGAATATATACATATACTTTCCAAAAATGTTTTTATAAAATGTGAAAATTAAAAAGAAAGAAATTTAAAAACAAGAAAGAAAATCAAATAAAAGATGTAATAACAAATAAGCATTTTGTGTGGAGAAGATTACTTGTCATGCCCTAGTTTTGAGCTTTGAGAAGCCACTATTTAAAGAAATTGAGGTCTTGAGGGAACACTACCTTGGTAGTCTTTGTCTGATGGAATAGGCTTTATACAGTGGGAAGGTGTTTTACTGTTTTTCACTTCATTATTCTCCTATGGGGATGTGGAGCCCATGGGCTAGTTTCACTTTCCTAAGGCCTACAGATTCCAGACACGCACTAAAGTCCACTGTAACTGGTGTGAGAAGAAGTATTCTGCAGAGTCCAAAGTCATATTTGTACTGCTTTTGGGTCATCCAGAAATGTCATATTTCTCTGAGTCAGCTCATAACCAGGGCCTGGCTGGCGGCTGACCCTGGCAGGCTGGATTAATGACCTTTCTTCCAAGAGCGAAGGCCTCCTCTCCAAGAAGAGAAGATGGGTGGAGCTACAGGCTAATCCATCAGCAGCTGTCACCTGGTGCCAGGCATCAAGCTGCACAAGGGAGAAGGCAGCGCGGGGAAGGGGCTTTCAGAGTCCATGTGGCATGAGACCCCTGGACGACGCCATCTTGAACCAACCCAGAGGCCTGGGCAGGAAGGAGGGAGCAGGGGCAGTGAAGTGATGTGTCACTGTTTGATAGGACAAACAGAGACTTCCTGCCAGCCCCTCCCCATTTGCACAGGAACAGAAGCTCTCTCTGGGGTGTGGTCTGCTGAGAACGACTGGTGCTGGAGCCTGGCACCATGGGCAGCTGTAAGGAAGAACCTCCAGTCTGGCCCAGGACCCTGAATTGCGCCAGGAAAGGAGACCAGGACCAGTGAGCAGAAGCCTGGTCCTCTGCGCAAGGAGAAGAGAGGCCCAGGAGGAGAGCCAGGTGAAAGGCTGGCGCAGGGAGCCAGTGAAAACAGCTCCCTGCTGAAGTTCACCCTCTTGGAGGCGAAGAGGGCGGCGAAAAGTGCTCCAGATGAGTAGAGCTGGACACCAGGAGTTAGAAGAGCCAACAATGGTGAAAATCGGCCGCCTGGGGGCAGAGATATACCCCCAGAAGGTAGGCGACCTTTGACCCAGTGGACCGACGACGAAGCGCGTGAGGCTCCGCCGCCGGTCTCAACTATGCCCCCGGGGTGGGTCAGGTCCCGGGGGCTGCCCCCAGAAGAAGTGAAGTTGGGGTGCGCCATCACGCACCCCGTGAAGGTGTCCCCGTGGGGTGCCAGGAGCCCACCCTGGCCCCCGCCGAAAATGAAACCGGGGTGCGCCGTCGCGCTCCCCGTGAAGATTGGGGGGGCGGGGCCCGGGATCCCAACTCTGGGCCCCGTGTGAGGAGGAGGAGGCGGGGAGCGCCGTCGCGCCCCCCGCGAAGAGGTCTCTGGGGGCCCGGGACCCTATCTCCGGGCCCCGAAGCAAAGCCGGGGAGCGCCGTCGCGCTCCCCGTGAAGAGATGGCCGCGGGGTGCCAGGAGCCCAACCTGGTCCCCGCAGAAGAGGCAAGTCAGGGAGCGCCGGCGCGCTCCCCGTGAAGCTGGTTAGGGGGCTCGGGACCCCATCTCCGGGCCCCGAAGTGATGGAAGGCGGGGGGAGTGCCGTCACACTCCCCCGAGGTCCGGCGAGGCCGAGGAGGTCTTCGCGTCTGCCCGCCGGAGTGGGCAGACCAGAATGGATGTGCCGGCTCCCGCGGCTGCACACGGAGGTGCGGGTCGAGCGGGGAGCCAGCAGGAGCAGCCGAGGGTGGGCTCCCCGGGCTGCCCTCCAGCGAGATGGGATTGTGGGAGGCCCGGGCCTCCCTGAAGAGAGAAGCGGCCGGGGGTGGGCTCCCCGAGCCGAAAACACCTACCTGGGGGTCCGGGTGGTACCGGGCCCCCCAACGAGCCTGGCGATGCGGGAGGGCCCGGGTGGGACCGGGCCCCCGCGAAGGAAGGCAGGTTGCGCGGCTCTCCCCGGCACAGCGGGAGAGCCGCTGTTCCGATATGCACGGGGCTGAGGAGAAGCGCCCCATAATGCCTTGCAGGCCCGGACCGGCCTGCAAGGAAAAGCAGCCTTTCTCTCGGCTTGTGGTGACCCCAGGAGGACGGGGTCACCGCTCAGTGAGTGCCAAGGTGCAGGGGGAGCTGCAGGAGCAACGCAGTCTCCCCCAGCACGGAAAATGGAACGTCCCTCCCTAAGTCTCATGGGGACTCAAGAGAATAACCCCTCAAGGGCTCAGCCAGGCGTTATCAGCATCCCCATGGCTGGAACTTTTGTTCTGCAGCTGGGGGTGCCTTAGGGACTGCCTCAAGGAGTGAAGGGCTGAGTTGGAGATGTCTGGAGAAGGGCATCCCCTGGAGGTGAAGAGGTGTAATTGCACCACAACTGCAGTTAACCACGTTATTTCTTTTTAGAGGGACTGAAAGGCACATGTGTTATGTGGAGTACCTGTGTAAGGTGATGACATAAGCCAAATGGGGTTATGTTGCTAGACACTCCTGCTAGGGTGTCTGGCTGTATATGCTTAATCCTGTGATTTCATCTGTGATGCCATTTAGGGGCTGTAATTGCAATGCCTTATAATGATCAACAAATGTGATGAGTACTGTCATTCTAAAGTGATGCTTAAACATGTATTCTTGCTGATGCACTTAGGTGATGAACAACCCAGACTGTTAGCCACTAAAGATGTAGAGGTGTATACGGTATGGTCAGTATGACATGTTTAGTCAGGGTTATGTGTCACCAAGGCAGGGGTACCCATTTTCAAGGCCTGTTGCGATAATGGGGTGGGTCGCCACTGGGTTGGTGCCAGTGCGCAGGGCCCTCGCTCCAGGTTATGTTCAACTAACGGCATTAGGGGGCAAGATGATGTGCATACATGGGAGTGGTGGTACTAGGCCCCACCCCCCCTGTGGGAGGGGTGGAGATGTTATGCAATGTCACAAAGTAATTCCAACAGCTTATGTATATTTGTAAATAGGTGCATAGTATTGAGTAGTGTGTGTGTCTAATAAATGTTCTCTTACTTTTATAAAGCAAAGTACAGACTGGACAATCAATTATTGAGTGTTATTTCTGCGTCCCTGTAAATGGCGATTACTAGTCCACACCACCTCCCTTGAGTAAGCCTTAGACTCCTCTGCAACGCTACCCTCTGAGAGTCAGGCGTTACACTAGGGTGTTTGGTTCCCAGTGAAGGACAAATGTGACATGTTATTTGTGCAGGCCTCACAGATACTGGCCCGTTTTCCAACAGGTACATACCAGGATTGAAGTGCAGTGGCATGGATGTCAAGGGTCCCTGCACTGGTGTAGCACACAGTACCAGATACCTAGATTGAAATTCTGTGGTTCGGAGGACTGGGGTACCTGCACTGGAATTGCAGGCAAGGTTGGATACAAGGGTTGAAGCACAGTGCTATGGATATCTGGGGTCTCTGCAATGGAGTAACAGACAGTTATCGATACTAGCACTTAGCACCTTGACCCACCGTTACCTTCTATAATAAAAGCCTGATGTGGATGATTCTTGAAAAGACCAACACAATGTTAAGGTGCAAATACGTTTCTTCATCTATTTTTAAAATTAGATTAAAGCTTAATGTTGTGAAGGTAATTGTACTGCAGAGCGAAGAAAGTAAATATCCCGAGAATTTTTTTTTTTAGAGCGTGAGTACACAATCGCTGAAAGATATAGCTCACGGGTGAGCATGTTAAGCAAAGCACAGGACTGGCCCTCACCAGGTGTCTAGTTCGGATCTGGGGCTGGCAAACGATCACAGAGCGGAGTCCAGAATGCCAGGCTTTGCCCCTCCCTCCTTAAAGCAGTTTTTCAAAGAATAGAACGGAGCTCCTGGTAAACGAAAAAGTGTCGAAGGAGGAGGAAAATGACTTAGACAGAGTAAAACGCGTGCTTTTCCGCATGAAACGTGCACTGAACAGACAAGTGTGTAAAGCTGTGTCTACAGTCTGCCGCTGAGTGTCTCTTCTCAGATGTGTCCTATTGAGGGTCAGTGACCAAGCTGTTTGGTGTGCTCAAATATTTAACGCCTCCAGTGGGGTACTCAGATACTCCTGAAATAAATGCTTGTTTTTTAAGCCAGGACAGCGCAGTGAGATTAACATATATAGAGACATCTCTTCCTTCCTTACACTTAAACATTGGTTATGGAAATGCCAGTCACATTTTTAATACATGTAATTGACTTTATTCTCTTGTATGCTTTTGCTCCCTCCTAAACATAGCATTGTCCTTTGGTAAGCCAGGAAGTAAAAATGCTGGTGAAGAAGCTGGTTATGTGGTGGGGGCAGCTGAGCGTGGGGGTGACTGGTTTTTGACATACGTGTGTCCTTGAGCCACTGCATTTGTGCATTACATCTGGGGCAGTTAATGAGTGCACTGACCACAAGTGCCAGTTGCAGACTGTGGACATTTATGCACGTACTGTCTGGGCCTTGTAATGAGCCCTCAAAAGGTGCCTTGAAGAGTAATTGGGCGCAACCTTTAGAGGCAGCAGGGGACAGAGTGGGGCTTGTGCTGAAAGAAACGTAACAGATGTGTCCATTAATGGCGACCAACCTACCCCAAAAATGCGGTGCCACCCCTAACGTGAATCACCCCACCCTGAACCCCCCCCCAGCAAGCCCAGCCTCACCATTCACAGACCTCACCAGCCGCCACTGTTCCAGGTACCTTGAGATGTTGACCAAAACACCGCTACCAATAGAGAACTGCAAACCCCGTAACTGGAGGGGACACATGGTGAAAAATTGAGAAATGTCAAAGACAAAAACCAGTAAGTTTAACCGTTCCACTGGAGAAACTTGATGACAGTACACACAGCAAGAGAAAGTCAAAAATATGGAGAAGCGTGTTCAGCATACACAGTACCTGAAACAGTCTCATTGATACGCAGATATAAAATGATAGGCAAGGGGCACTGCGTTAGACTAATGCGTGTTCCGAAATGATGAACATCAAATCTTTATAACGCCTTACTCTTCGACCCACAGTTCAGCACCACACAAGGTACGCAGCACCATGCTTCGAGAAAAGACCCCCCCCCCCTCCGCTATACAGCGCATCAGGGAAAGTAGGAATAAAAGAAGATGGCAGCACGTAGAAGAAGTATGTCCCAGGTGGCTCCGGGCACGTACATGCTGCAAGAAAACTACAGACAACAATGAAAAGAACGCTGCGGACATAGCTTACAACAGCAGTCTCCCAAATGCTCGCGCGACACATGGGCTGTAAGGTTGCACTAACTGTCTTCCGCTGTCTTCCTCACGAGAACGCCTTCTTCACACAGCCGAATCAAATTTGAATGACGCACGTTGGTAACGGTAAGAGTGCGCGTTAAGCACCCTAATTCAAATGCCGCATGTTGAAGCCAGCTTGAGCAAAGAGTAAACACACCAGTAACATCACGCCCAGAGAAAATGTGGCTGTCCGCGGCCCCCACAGGGGGCCACCTCAGCAGGGCGGCCCTTTAGTGCCATCTTGGCACCACCCACCCGCTCTAGTGTCCAGAGGGGTCTGCGAGCCCTCGGCTGGGCGCCTCCGTGACGTCCTTCCTGTGCGCGGGGGTGGGTGGGTGGGCTTATATGCCTCCCCTGCCCCTCCTGGCGGTCTCTTTTCCCAGCCACGCCGTCTCCCGCCCCTCCTCTTACCCGGCGTCCTGGCTGGGGGTCAGGGTATCCTGAATGTTTTAATGTTTTCCTTTTGTGTTGCAGGCGGAGTTACAGGGCGATCTGGAAGCAGACTGGTACAGTAAGGGTACCTCTGCGGCAGACCGGTACAGTAAGGGTACCTCTGCGCGGCACAGTAGGGGTGCCAGGGCCAAAGACCGGGAGCCTCAGGGCAGGTTCCGGGAAAACCGCGACGGCGCCCCGTTAGTCCTTTGGGCGGTTGGGGGCCTGACCAACCGGGGGTTTGCCCTGCTACGCTCCGCCCTGAAAAGGGCGTGAGTAGAACCAGACCAACGTGTCACGTGATCCGGAAGAGGATCGTCTAAGGTAGCACTGACGGGGTGCCCCACAGTGCTGGCTCACCAGGCGGGCGGGGGCAGCATAGGTTGGCACAGCTGCCCCGCCCTTGGATCGCCCGTAAGATAACCCACATATTGCATACTCCTGTATGGAATAAACCTGCAGCAATATTTTCCCACTACAAAGTTGTCTTGTGTATTTATTTACTGCATGCTCAGACAAGGGGGGGAGAGGTTGCCAATAATGGCACTATGCGACTCACAAACTTAGCTCACCGCAAAAGAATGGAAATGGGAACCCCACTTCCTTTCTTTTACTGTCTCTCCAGTGTGTGCGCACGGGACTAGAGCGGCAATAGGTCTAAGTCCAAATCCATGCGAAATAAACAACAAGTATGTTGCAGGCAAAAGCTCCCTTGATAGAAAACAAAATACCAAAAACCTTAAAATGATCGTTGTAGAATGTTCCTCTGCCAGGTGTATTGTGCCAAATGTAACTCTGCCAGTCCATCAAAATAGCACAGTAACAAGTGTCCTATTCCGCTGCTGCACTTTGCTGTATGCTTGAAATAAGAGCTGCCTCCTGTCTTGTGCTGAATGTAATCAGTAGCTTAAAATTACATACACCCTGTCTATGGGCTGTCTGATGAGGCTGGACACTGGTGGGGCAGCAGTGTGTTAAAATCCTTTAGGCAGGCTCTTGACTAAAAGTTATTTAAAGTTTCTTCAGTAGAGTTTCTTAAGTAGTATCTTCACATGTAGTTTGTGTAGATGATTCTCCAAATCGTCGCCAAATTATGTCATGATGATAAAGATGAAATCCAGTAGCTGAGGTTAAGTTATGGTTGAATCTTTTATTGATCTTGGTTCTTAAGATGGTCTCCTAGTAAGCTCTGTAGAAAGCTTGTAGTAATCAACCCCACCAGGAGCAGCCGCCCTGCTGCTCAGTCCAAATTAAAACTGACACCCCACATCCAGGCAACCTCACATTCCATTACATCATCATGCACACCAACATTCTACACAGCACATTCACACTGGCTGAGCGGCAGAGAAATAGGAAATATGCATAATATCAAAACCCAGATATAACAGTCTCCTTACTCATAAACTGACAGTTAGAATGCAGTCTTGTGAATATTTCAGAAGCTTAATCTTACACAAATGTGTAAGTTTACCTTTGTGAAGCATGTCCTCAGTATTCAGCAAAAGATGTTGGGCGAAGGTAAGTGTGAGAGAGCTGTTAAGAAAGAGAGGAGGGTGAAGGAAGTGGGAGGCAAAGAGGTGATAGGGTAAGAAGTACAAGGGTAAAAGTTGAGACAATGCAAGCTTGGTGCAGGGATTGCTGCTAAAGTACACATAATACATGAGTCAATTGAAACTTAGCTCAAGCATTCCCATAGAACTGCACACTTGCAATGGAAAAACAGAAGTGCAGGTACCCTATATCAGAGTACCCACTTGCATTGCCTAATTTGAGCCAGTTGTTGCCTGTGGGTCCCATCGGCACTCAGTTTTGGGGATCGGCACTTAATTTTCCTCATCAGACATTTCACGAGAGCAAGAGAGGGAAAACACACAAAGGGTAAAGAAAGTGAAGGATAGAAAAAGCATCACAAAGGGAGAAATCAAGAGCCTGCAATAGTGAGATAAGATGCCGAGAGTGCCTGATGGTTGAATAAAGAGACATGAAGTGGATTCCAGACTATGCAGTCCTGGTGTTTGGTGCGCCGACTTGTAGTCGAGCCCGCCGCGGGCTTCTGAGCATAGTTTTGGCCACCAGAACTCATTTTGGCCACCGGCACTCATTCTTTTACAAATTAAGCAGTCTACTTGCTTCTGAAAAGTGCTTGCTTGTACTCTTCAATTAAAAGTATTGCACCTCTGCTGAGAAGTGCAGGTACTCTCCCTCTCCAGATAAAGAAGTGCAGGTACTAAGTACCTGACAGTACCAGTCCATTTAAAGCACTGCACATTATCACTTACACTTGAAAGGAAGCTCGTTTTGGAACTGCAAACAAACCGTATGCACCCCCTTCACGAAAAAATGGAAGCTTGGCTGAGGTATAGGTGTAGGAGATACAGTCACAGATACACAAAAACGCAGAGAACACATCCTGCTTGTTAAAAAAACCCACAAAGAAAGATTCTTACAGTCACAACCACTTCAAAATATTACATTGTTAGCAAAAGACACATTTAACTACCAACATAACAATGAATACCCCATGAGCCACACACAAACATGTCCATACACAACAATCTACATTTTAACAAATTACAACTAGGCACCACAGGTGCATATTAGATGCACACAGCACACACAAATGTTACCTTAGTAAACAGCTTGGGAGCTTAAACCACCAAAAAATGACTCGGCGGTCCCCAATCCACACACTCGCTAGCACCAACAGACATACGTCACTGCGAGGGTAAACTAACACATACTCACTAGGGATAGCATGCATAGTGCCCATTCTATTATGCATATGTCACAGTTCTCCAACCTCTTTCTGCTAACAGTGCTTTAAATGGGCTGGTACTTCCCGTTTTCTTCCCCGGAGTACCGTAGCTTCTTCTTGGGCAAGGAGAGTAGTCCTAGTGACAGCAGGGCTCAGGCCTGAAGTATGGGCACGTGCAGCGCAAAAGCTGCTGAAAATAAGCCTTCAGATGGAGCATGACTTTGTGCTGCTTTGGCAGGCAATAGCCAGTGTATTCTTGCGTTGGGTTGCTACTGCAGTGTTACGTTCTAATTTGCATCACAACAAGAATGAGGATTTGGTCAGAGCTGCCAACTGTGAAACTGGGGAACCAGTTTCGAATCCCGGTGTCGGCTCATCATCCAGTGATTCTGAACAACTCACTTAACCACCAGTGTTTTAAAAACTATACTTTAATCTAAAACTTATGATTGCCTTGTAAAGAGCTGTGAAGCTCTTGGGCCAAATCCGCGCTATATCAAACTGCCAAAAATTAGACCCTGCACATATGGCATAGAGGCTGATGCCTGCCATATCTCACAACACACAAAATCAAAAATGTATGTGTTGGGAGCTGAGTGTTCTGTGGCCTGGTTGAGGCAGGAGGTGGTGAGTTGAGGCGCAGCATAGATAAATGAGACTGCCGCCACATTTAAAAAAAAAATATTATTGAAGGTTGCCTCAAGTACTGATTTTAGTGTTCTTGAATGTATGTGTGTGTGCATATTCCCGCTGTCACAGGCCCAGACGCATACCTGCCAACTAAAACAAAGATTTCGGAGTGTGAGGAGGGGGCGGGCCATGGAGGGGTGGGATCTCGTGCTGAGAAGTACCTAAGAGGCACTTTTGCCCCCACCCTGACCTCAATCCCCCTCATCCAAAAAAGAAGAAAAAAGTTTGCTTAGGCTGGTGCCGATGTCCTGGGGTGTTTTCACACCCCTTAATGGATGTCGGCACTTCAAAGCCTCTGAAAAGAAGCTGAAAATTCACTGTTTACAGTGGTTTTCAGCTCGTTTTTCCTGCCATCGTGTGATATGGACCCCTCCCTGGGTGACCCTGTGATAGGAGCCGATATTGTGTGTCACACGGTGGCCTGTGTGAGTTGGCAGGTCTGCAGACGTAGTGGGAGACCTAGAAGAGACAAGCAGGCACTTACTCCTGCTTACGTTCAATTCCAGAAGCGAAGGGGTGGGGGCATTAGAATGTGTGACACAGTTTACAACTATCCACGAGGTTACATCCTCTCAGTAATGCTTCATCTATAACTTTTTGTTGTGTTATACGATGCTTGTATGGTTCAAGGATCACCAGCCTCTGACAGTCGCCAAGACAATGTCGATATTGTTACATTCCTGGCTCATGGCCACGTCTCCAGACCCCCCCTAACTGCTCCTCAAGGCCCACCCAGTCTAATTAGTGAGTACCGGCACTTCCTATTTCCCATTGAAAACACTGACTATACACCGAGCACTCCTCCCACCCCTCAGTAAGCGCATGCACAAGATCAACACCCACACACACTGTGGGGCAGATCTACAAGAAAGTGCCGCAGCGTGGCGCTGCAAGCCCTTTGGCTGCGCCACGCTGCGGCACTTTCAGAGCACAGGAATGCGACATATTTACAAGAATATGTCGCATTCCTGTGCTCTCCCCTGCGCTAGCGCACAAACAGCTGCCAAGCGCCGGCGCAGGCACCCTTGCACCATGGTGCAAGGATGCCTGCGCCATGGGGAGATTGTTTCTGTGCAGGAAGGGGCACCTTTCTGCACAAAAACAATCAGTACAGGCTTTTCCTCTTTCAATGCGTGCTGCAGAATGCAGCACGCATTGAAAGAGGAAAACGAGGAGAAATGAAAACATTTCTCCTCGGTGCGTCTCGCTACGCCACCTCTAGGGTGGCGTAGCTTTCAGACGCATCTCCAGAGTTACGATTTCTCGTAATTCTGGAGATGTGTCTTGTTCCATGGGTGTTGCGTGGGAACACCCACAGCAACACCCATAGAACGCCCCTTCACCGCAAAGTGCTGCGTGTGAAGGGACGGTATTACAAGGAGAGGAAAAGTCACGCATGGTGGCTTTTCCTCTCCTTGTAAATATCGAGGAGCCTCTGCGCCACCAGTACGTCACGAAAAGTGACGTACTGGTGGCGCAGGGGGCTTGTAAATCTGCCCCTGTATTTTCAGTTGAACAGCTGCAGGCTCCCTTCACTAGAATTTTAAGTTGTGTTTTGGAGAACATTTTTCCACTGATTGCAGATTAAGTGACTTGTTCAGCATTGTTCTCACAGTGCTTTATCTGATAATAATTTAGATTCTATTCAGGTGCAGCGTTTCCTTTAGAAACAAAAACACTTATCTTGCTCTTTCCTATCTGCATTCTTATTCAGCATCCTCTCGCTCTCGGAATCTTTTCACTCCCAACACGGCAGTGATAATTTCTCCAATCAACATCTCAGTTGACAAAACATTGTTGATGTGTCAGCTCTGAGCTATTACATCTCAGCTACGGTGAGATAATTAATTTGCTAATTGCATGTACCCGTCACCATATTTTTGCTGCAAGCTCCCTGAATGTGTTGGCAGTGGGACGTCAACTTCACCAACAGAACAACACACAGAGGTGCAGTCACACCCTGAAAAGAGCCCCCAGAAGGTATAAATGTCGATAAGCAGTTACTTAAACAGACTTCCATAAGTACCCGCTGACACAGACGCGCTGAGGAGGTATGATGCTGAAAGACACAGGGCAATAAAACAATTGATCATAGCTTTCGAAAAGATATGCACAAACTCACACCCACCAACATACAGCTATATGCACAGGTATTCACACTGAGAGACACACAAGCAGAACATCCCACTAACAACCGCCTCCTATTGGGGTTTTTGCACCCTTATTTTTTTCAATTTGTTCCCTGAAAAGGAGGAGAGTGAGGAGTATTGCACCGGCGACGACGAGTGTGGTTGAGGAGCATTGCCCTGGGCAACACAACTCGCATCGGCGTAGGTAGGGCGTCCACGCCATTTTCGGTGATCATTAAGATCCCTTCGTTTGGTACCATTAATAGTGATAGTAAGGCCTTCACTGACCACTTTCCTCAGTAGTATATTATCACCACTGGCGTACTTGTGGTCCTTGGCATCATCATTAAGCCTCCCCTTCACCAGGAGGTTAAGTCTTTACTTTGCATCAATTGTTCTTTTTGCATTTGTCACCCAGAGTGGGAGGGTATGCCCAGACGTGGGCCCTGTGCTCTCCATGCCACTGGAGTCAAGCTAGCCTGGCTGATGAGGGGTGAAACACTGAAACCGATCCTAGAATGCTTGTTTCCAGTCCAGGGAGGACCTGGCTTGGCAGTTTGGGCTGGACTGTTCCCATGGGGAACAGGGTCAAGACTGATTTGCATATGGCTGGGTCTAAACTGGAATGGCATGGGGAGCAAAAAAACGATGGATTTAGGCCCAGATCTCTGTACTGGGGTGAATATTTGACATTGTTCAATATTCTGTCCATCAGTTCTTCTTTGTGCTTTTGTCACCCCGAGTGGGACGGGTTTGCCCAGACGTGGGTCCCGTGCTCTGCATGCCACTGGAGTCAAGTTAGCCTGGCTGATGAAGGGCGAAAATCGGAAACTGGTCCTAGGATGCTTGTTTCCAGTCCAGGGAGGACCTGCCTTGGCAGTTCGGGCTGGACTGTTCCCATGGGGAACAGGGTCAAGACTGATTTGCATATGGCTGGGTCTAAACTGGAATGGCATGGAGAGCAAAAAAATGATGGATTTAGGCCCAGATCTCTGTACTGGGGTGAATGCTTGGCCTTGCCCAGCATTCTGTCCATCAGTTCTTCTTTTTGCATTTGTCACCCCGAGTGGGATGGGTTTGCCCAGATGTGGGTCCCGTGCTCTCCATGCCACTGGAGTCAAGCTAGCCTTGCTGAACCGGTCCTAGGATGCCTGTTTCCAGTCCAGGAAGGACCTGGCTTGGCAGTTCGGGCTGGACTGTTCCCATGGGGAACAGGGTCAAGACGGATTTGCATATGGCTGGGTCTAAACTGGAATGGCACGGGGAGCAAAAAAACGATGGATTTAGGCCCAGATCTCTGTACTGGGGTGAATGTATGACATTGTTCAGCATTCTGTCTATCAGTTCTTCTTTTTGTCTCTGAGACATGCTGGATCTATGCAATGGGTGATTTAAAATTACTTCCTGTTCTCTAAGGAAAATGCTTTTAATCTGAAGGTAAAAAGAGAACAGAAGCAAGGTTAAAAAAACAAGTGAGATGTGCATAGGACTATTAGGTCGTCCTACACATTTAACAAAAAGAATGGGAAGTCGACATGTTTCAGCCAACTTGCGTCCAACGAGCAATGGTGGCTTTCCTCAGGACCAAAGATATGTGTGTCCCCACTTTACATGGTGGGACTATGTTGTCCCCCTGGAACTGAGGGGTCTATTACGATGGCGGTCGGATGTCCACTGCCGGGCCGGCGGTGGTGCCCGCCGGACCGGCGGTGGACATCCGTCCGCGATCGCAACCAAGAAAACCGCCGGTCAAATTAGGATGGCGGTGGTGACCGCGGCGGTGGGAAATTCCGACCGCCGCTTTTCCGCCGGTTGCCATCTGCACTCCTGCCCGGCGGACGGAGCTGGACCGGGACAATGGTGGCGGTGCAGAGCAGGCTCCGCCGGCAGGATTATGATGCTGGCGGTTGCCAGCCTTTCCTCAGCGGTCAGACCGCCATGGAAAGGCATGCTTAGATTGTCTTCCGGGGGCCCGTTGCGGGCCCCCAATGTTTTGGGGTGGGGTGTGGGTGCACTGGGGGGGTACCGATGGTCCCCCCCTACATTTCCCTGTACCAGGTGGCAGGCACTGTGCAGTGCCTGCCACGCACTGCAGGGAAATGCAGGACATGCTCCTTTGGACATCGCGGCGGTGCTGCGGGCAGCAGCAACTGCCGCAATGTTAAGGCCCGCAATCCGACCGCCGCGGTCGGATTTCGACCGCGGGTCATCGTAATTCGACCGGCGGTGATGTCGCGGTCCATGCGGGCGGTCTTTTCCCACTACCGTGGCGGTCGGGGAGGTTTTCCGACCGCCATCGTAATAGGCCCCTTAGTTTTTGGTTGCAATTTGCACATACCTCTAGGGTAAAATCTTCATAGCCCCTAGAAAATAAACAAAAAGAGGGGAGAGAACAATGTAACCCCTGTTTTTAGGTCTCGCCTAGCGACGCAGCGCTTGCACTGTCGCCTTGGCGAGATCTATTGTTGTCGACTTGGGTGCCGAAGGGGGACAGAGATGTGCACTTTCCCGGACAGCCGATGTGCACGCTCACGGCGTCGAGCGCTCCCACCGCGCTTTCACTAATGATGCTGTTTCTGATGCGCGAACGTCGTTAATTGTCCGCATGCGTGGTATTCGCCAGACAAGGAGAGCAACGTAGGTTAATCGGTTATTTTTTTAGCTCGTTTTAGGTTAATTGTAAATGATTCCTTTATAATGGTTTGGTTTAGTGCATGTGGGGTGCCAAGCACGCATGATGGTGTTCTCCAGTCACATTTGTGTGTTGTGGTGGTGTAGCCGCTCCTAAATGCTTTCATAGCAGCTAGCTCTCAGCACAAGAAGCCCATCCTCTGCTTGCCCAGACTGCTCTTATGCCCCATCATACCAGCCGTTCGCCGACTGTTGTGCGCCGAGTCCCGGCTTCCCGCAACACTTACTGTTCTGTGTTGCTCTTGGTTACATTAAAAGCTTTTTCCTTACCGCCACCAGTCTTTTGAGCTGCCAAGACAGACGTGATCCTTTCATATGCTCATGGCGCATGAGGCGCTCGTATCTGTCAATTGCACGTTTCCTGTGTTTACCACAGGCAGTGCCACTGCAGAGGAAGGGGTGGCAAGTACTACTTTATCACAATGCCTGCACGAAACTAGAAGGCAGGCCTATCTGTTTGTGGCTGGCTGCAGTATGCTCTTGTTCTATAATCACTCTGCAGCTTGCTGCAGAGTCAAGTGCCTGGGTCCCAGCACCACCATTTCAACTCGCATGACTTTACCACGTCTTGGCATGTATTAATGTTGGGCTATTAGTCTTGCTTCCCATCAACAATTGCGTCTTCTTTGGTGGGAGGTCTAAAAACTGCTTTGCAGGTCTGAAAACTGCTTTGAAGTTGCCGACTACCAGGCTGGAGCAGTGACCTTCAGCTGCGGTGAAAACGGGGCCACTGTTGGTGGCATGTCCGCATGCCTGCTCCTACCCCCTAGGCACTTTCTGTACTTCATTCAAAAGCCAGGTTAAATGTTTTTGAGGTCGGTTGAATTAGCGTGTGCAAAGTATGAATGGAGGCTTGAACGTGTAGCTGTGCTGGTGAATTCAATTAATTAACACGGAGGCTGCCGTGGGCACAGTTGGCTTTCCACAGAGCTAGGAGAGTTGGTGTGTGTTCCTGAAAGAGGGCTGGGTTGTCTTTTGTGAGGAGCCTTTCGTATGTCACATGAGAATCGCTCACTGGGAGACCTGGGCTCTTAATCTTGATTAAAGTACAACGAAGGGGGGTACACTGGTATTGAATACCCCACATTTCTCTTTTCATAAGTGACGTATATCTAGGGCTTGGGATAGACCACAAATGTGGTGATATATTTATTTGCAAAATCCTTCCACAGACTCATTTGTTGCAATACAACACCGCCTACAACGCTCGTAAATCTTTCTTTATCTGACAGCCAGAAACTACTTATCTCAGCTGCAAGAGCACTAATTAGAGCCATGCCCTCACGAATACCTGAGGGTCCAGGCTCTGGCCGTAAACCGGTTTTTAGGTCTCGCCTGAGCCAGCGCATGCGCTGGTCTGGCGAGACATTTAGTGAGTGGGCTTCAGAAATCCGACCACAAGCTTTTGCTTGTGGCCTAAAGCTTGCGGTTACGCATGCGGGCACGCGCACAGCCGCCATCTGGCTTTTCTCGCGATCAGGCACCATCTGGCATTCCTCTCGCTTGCTCTCCCAAGCGCCTCGCTCCGCCCCTCCCCCACCACAGAGCGCGATCACTTTCGCGGCCGCGTCACTTTCACGGCCGCGCAGCTCTCTCATTGTCTGTGCATTTACTGGTGTAAACAAAGAGAAGTGATCTTAAAACTGTAGGAGACACCCCCTCGCCTCAAGCCCCAGCAGTACTTAAGGGGTGGCTGCACAAAGAATGCTATGCCCAGAGGGGGTTGCTCCTTCAGTAGATGTGCAATTACAAAGCCCACTCCATGCTGCGAAGCAGCCCCTTGCATTTGTTAAAGAAAGGAAATAGTCCCACACCCACTCTTTAATTGCGGCCATTGCCAGCCTATTGTCCATTGAGAGGGTGTTGGTAAAGTCAGCTCAGCAGGACGTCCACACCTCAGGCCAGCGCCAAAAACAGACATGACTCTGCAAGGCCACTTCAGGTGTGGGTCAAGAGATAAACCAACGTATGACATCATTCTAGATCTATTAAGAGAGAAAAATGATTTAAATATAACCGAAAAAAATATGGTATGCTAATACCAGATTTGGAAGAAAGCAATTATCGTAAATCATGTCTTTGTTCTAAATTACAAATATCAAGTATATCCAATAATACACACTGCAGTATGTACGCACATGTATTACCATCAATAAGGTAATCATGACACTTTACTTGTTTTGCCATCTTTAAATATTCGTCCCCTACTCAATGGCATTCATTTGATCAGTTTCCTCAGAAATAGCGTTTTGATTCAGCGTCGCAGGTATTCAACCTGATGTCAAGCAGGCCACATGCACGTTTTACAGAAATCACATTTCCCTTCTATTTCCTAAGATCTGAACTTGTGAGCTGCGATGTAAACACGTTTCCTGCACCGACCGCAAGAACCCACTGAGCTATTTTATGAGAATTAAAACCTAAAACCTGCAGGCTTACGTGCAGCACTGTGCAGAAAACACGTCAATAATGCAACTTTATGAAACTATACTACCAACCTTAATGAGGAACACATAGGACACAGGTTTATGGACATTGTGGCACAAAGTTGGTCATAAAGGTATAAGCCACTTTCCAAAAGGCAAGGCTTAAAGTGTAGATTTTGCTGAAAGGTACACTATGAGCTGCAGATAACCGAGGTGCCTCGCTGCACAATGCATGGGTGGGTGTGTGTGGGGGGGGGTTGAGTTGCTAAGGAGTCTCATGTATTTTTAAGGTCAACAAATTGTATTGCAATTGCATTTATATAGCGCTTACTACCCCTGACGAGGCGTCAAAGCGCTTTCAAATGGGCTCCTGGAGTTAGTGGAAGCGCCTAAAGGCTTCAGTGGCCACAGAGAGATTGACTTGTGGCAGGTTAAGGACAGGTTGAAAGCGTCTGGGGAGATTCTGGGGCCTAGAAGCCTGGGTTTGATGGCCTAAGAGACGAAGGAGTAGACTATGTGAGCACCACCTCTGGGATGAGGATAGTCTGAGGGTTGGATGAGAGTGTCTCAGAATGGCAGGTGATTTCTGAAGTGACTGAGGGACATCTTTCTGGCTGAAGTCTGTGAAGACTTCTTAACAGTCAGCTAAAGATGGCGGAGTGCAATCAGGGACTCGGAAAAGCCACCTAAGTACCTATATGGGAAAAGTCATTCGATAGATTCCAGTGGCCAGTAAAGGAGTTTCAAAGGAGGTGGATGACATGCAAAGGGGCTTAGAGGGTCATTCTTCAACATGCCAAGCAAGCTCATGCCCCCATTCTTCCTACTGCACAAACGCTTGTGGGCAGGTACACCCTGGAGTTTGCCCTTGTACTCACCCTCTCACCAGCAGGGGTATAGAGGCCCTGCAGCAGGTTCCTGCCACCTACATGTGCAACAACACTTCTCGGGTCAGGAGAACCCAAACTTAGTCCCACCTAGAGGCTTGGCTTTGTGCTGCACCCAGTGGTACCTTGTTGTGTCTGTGAGGCAAGCTGGTGCTGCAGCTGCCTCTGCTGCATCTCTTCTATGTACGAGGACGATCCTTTTCCCACCTCACCGCCAAATCCTGGAACGCCCTTCCCCTCCACCTTCAAATCAAATCAAATCAGAGGGCATTTATACAGCGCACACATCACCCTAAAGTCTCATGGCGCTCGCAAACGGCTCCGAAAGGAAGTGAAATGGCTTAGATGTCAAAAAGCCATGTCTTCAACCTCTTGCGAAAAGAGTTATGGTCAGGAATGTTTCGCAGATGAATGGGAATTTTATTCCAGGATGATGGGGCAAGAAAGGAGAAAGATCGTCCTCCCTTTCTAGCAGTGTGTATTTTAAGAGGAGAAAGCAAAAACTGATTGCTAGACCTAAGGGCCCTACGAGGTTGATACCGGCATAATTTCCTGGTCCAGTATCTAGGACCTTTTCCATACAACTGTTTATGAACTAGACACAGAACTTTAAAAAGAATTCGTTTCCTGACCAGTAGCCAGTGAAGGGTTCTTAAGCATGGTGCGGAGGGCGATATAGGCGGAAGATCTAGGGCCAGCCTAGCCGTGGCATTCTGCAAGATCTGCAGTCTGTCCAGAAGGTTGCTGTTAATTGAAAACAGTAGGGAATTTCCATAGTCCATTCTGTTTATTATCAGCCCTTGGACTAATGGTTTCCTGGCCTCCACTGGGAGCCACTTAAAAACCTTTCGAAGGCTGCGCATTACTCCAAAACACGTGCCAATGATATGGTTGACTTGGTTCTTCATGGATAATTGGTTATCCATGTGGAAACCTAGGTTCCGCACCGTCGATTTGGGGGTGGGACAGAGGCCAAGATGGGATGGCCACCAGTCGGCGGACCAATGCTCCTCTGCGCTGCCAAAAAGCATAACCTCAGACTTGGCTCCATTTAATTGTAGGTGATTGGAGTTCATCCACCTGTCAATGTGGGATAGGCATTTATTAAAGCGTAGCTGGGTTTCAGTAGGATCTGGGCCAATAGTGACCAGAATTTGAGTGTCATCTGCATAAGATATGACATCAAATCCATAGGATCGAATCACCTTGGCCAGTGGGGTCATGTACAGATTGAAAAGGGTCGGGCTCAAAATAGAGACCTGGGGTACTCCCATCTTGACTGATCTCTCACATGAGAGGTTTTTTCCAATCTGTACTATTGTCACACGGTCGGTAAGGTAGCTCTTAAACCACTCGAGGGCCGTGCCTCTGACACCTATCTCCCAGAGCCGATGCTCTAAAATGCCGTGGGAGATGGTGTCAAAGGCTGCGGATAAATCGAGCAAAACAAGGATGGCTGACTGATGTTTATCCAAGGCCAGCCTAATGTTGTCTGTTACCTCGACCAAGGCAGTCTCAGTGCTGTGTGCCACCCTGAAGCCTGATTGGGAAGAATCGAGCAATCCCTGACTCTCCAGATGGTTAACAAGCTGCTTGTTAATCAAAGATTCCAACACTTTCCCGAAATAGGGAAGCAGAGATATAGGGCGGTAGTTGGCGAGCAGCGTAGGGTCGGCGGTGGGCTTTTTTAAGATCGGTTTTACCCTGGCCACCTTCCAACATCTAGGAAAGTCTGCTTCTACAAGTGAGTTATTAAATAGCTCAGTAAGTCTTTCCAATAATACCGGGGCGACAATGGGAAGAAATTTAGGCGGTACTATGTCAGTAGGGGAACCTGATTTTATCCTCAACATGGCGATGGCAACTGCTTTGATGTCAAATTTGAGGAATTCGTCCAAGATATGGGAGGGGTCGGTAAATGAGCTGTGTATGTCTTCCGAATTCAAATTATAAGGTGAAGGAAAGGACCGATGTATTACCATGATTTTTTCTTCAAAATATTCAGAAAGAGAATCAGTCCAAGTTTGAGAGTCAGGTATTAATGGCTGATTAGTAGGAACTGTAAATTCTTTCAAAATTTGATAAAGTTCTTTGCATGAGTTTTCTGCCAGATTTATTCTATTTAAGAGGAAGAGTTTTTTTGCCTGTTTGATATCGGTCATATAACCTTGATGAACTTTTTATAAATTTCACGGTCAGCCATACTTTTAGTTTTTCGCCATTTACGTTCCGCAGTCCTACACAGAAATTTTGTGGTTTTTAGTAAGTCTGTGAACCAGGGAGCAGACCTAGGCTTAATTTTGACCTGAGTGAGAGGAGCGATTTTATCTAATGCAACCAGAATAGCTTTATCAAGATCTAGTGCTGCCTGATGTATATTTATTTTTGCCCCTGAAAAGTCTGAACTAAAGTGTTTAGAAAAAAGGGGCAGGGTGATTTTCCGCCAAGGTCTTCGTAGTATTAATGCGTTTTTGGAGCCATTTTTAGTCATTATTGTGGGAATAGTAAATTTTAATAAATAATGGTCAGTCCATAATAATGGCTCAGGGGGTTCAGCAATGATTCCCGGATAATTTGTAAAAAGGAGATCTAGTGTGTGGCCTGCCTTGTGAGTAGGGCCAATGATCTGCTGGACAAGTCCGAGAGTATTCATGTTAGAAATCAGCTGATCAGTCTGCGCGTTAGAGAGAGACTCGGCATGGAGGTTAAAATCTCCAATAAGTAGGAAATTGTCGGAGGCCAATACATGGGGCACAAGGGTCTCTAATAGCGTGTCAGGGAAATCACCTCTGGGGCCGGGGGGACGATAAATTAAGGCTCCGCTCCAGGTTCCATTGTGTAAGTTATCAAGTTTAAAAATGCAAAGTTCAAGCTGATCTGAAGTAATGGTGTCTAGAATTGTAATCTTCAAATCCCCGGTAGAGGCAATTAGTAAACCTCCCCCTCTTCTCTCCTTTCTGTCTAGTCTAGTGACTTTATACTGAGGTGGAAAGGCAATGTGAACATCCGAAAAAGCGTGTTCATGTAGCCAAGATTCCGTAATGAAACATAAATCTGGTGCGACCAGATCTAACAGGCTCCAAATCTCTACTTCGTGTTTAGGGATAGAGCGAGCATTAAAATAAATGGCAGTAAGCAGATCTGGTACGTCAGATTTACTAGAGTCATTAGAGGTGAATGGTTTAATTAAATTGGGGGCACTCGGTAGAAGGGAAATACCTGGATGTCCAGATAGGGCCTCTTCTAACATAGCGTTAGTTCCTATACAGGGTTTATAGCCTGAACAATACCCTCATTGGTGGACTTCAGGAAGGGACTCAAGACCTGGCTCTTCAACTGAGACCCACAGCCCAGCGCCTGGATACCCTCATGGGTGAGAAACTGCGCTATATAAGAACAGTTTGATTGATTGAGGCAAAACCTGCACGACAGCTGCAATGCTCTTAACTTTGCTCTGCCGATTCAGTGTTTGTACTATAGCTGCACCATTGTTAATGCCTATGTTGTACACACTATAGGGCATGTCTGGTGGGCAGGAGTGAGGGATGTGCTGCTGACTATCAGGTTTGCACTGCTTTGTTCGATTGTAGCCCAAAAAACCTTTTAATTTAATGCTATCAGTTTTCAACGTTCACAAATTTCATTGCTTTAATGATCGGCATGTCACCACAGCTGTCCAAGGGACAATCTTAGCTCGCTGAGCCATCTTGAGAACTGCCAAAAGTGTTACTTGATTGATAGTAATACCAACAGAATTACTACTACTCTATACATTGTAAAACTTCTCCCAAATTTAGTGAAAGTGCTACTGCGCACAGCATAGCACTCCTAGTAGTATTGTTATTACTAGCAAGATTGTCAGTACTGCTACTACTGAGATTACCACTGATACTAGGATTTCTACCACTGGTAAATGCGACACTACTAGAAACAGTACTATTATTACTAGGATGATCAGCTCAGCAAATGCCACTGTCACTGTCATTTGTATTAACATTTTTATTACTACAACTAACATTACAAGCAGCACAACTATTACCGGTAGTGATATTAACAACCCAAACTACTACCACTACTGCCAGTCTAAGAGGTGCTACCACTTTTTCTGGGGGTAACACTATTACTCCTGTAAATAGTGCTTGATATTACTACAACCAGTAGCAAACAATAAAACCTCCGATCCTCTGAAAAACTGAAAGGAGTCATTTTGAGTAGGTGTCCATGTGAAGCACCAAGTACCTGGAAGAGTCAGGGAGATGAAATTCATAATCCCATTTTTTGTAGTTTGTAAAAAGTGCCTGTAAGTTTGGTATTCCCACCACAGCCAAAGAGGTCTATTTAGAACATCCCCATTTGCAAGGCCTGTCAAATAGTCCGCCCCCCCCCAAAAAAAAATAACAAGCATTGGCAAAGCTGATAGATCTGACTTGCATTTCTAATTATCAGACCGACCTGTTGGGCTTTGTTAAAGCCACTTTGTGCACATAATTTGTATGTTAGCTGCGGCTGGCAGCAGGAGAAGGGGAGTCACAAGGCACACTGGTTCATATTAGCATCCCAAATGGAACCACTTCCAAGTAAACAGAAAGATACATCCAAACAGCTTAAAGCAATGTTTCACAAACATTTTAGAAACACGACCCAATTTTTAAAACGACAAACTTTGGACATGAGGCAGGCGATTTTTCAGTGTAACTAAGGCATGGTGTGGAAGTGCACTGTCATTTACAGACAGCACATTTTCCATTGAAATGGCCACTAACTTTGCACAGACATACATGTTTCCTGTGTGAAAATTTGATTTCAGTGAATATTTATCATTTGTTCATCACCAAGTAAAGGATCTTGATTTTTTCTTTTGGTCCTATTAAAATCTTTTGTTTGTCACACTTCAGAATTAGAAAAAAGATCTTAATTTTTGTATTCCCAACTGTTGAATGTGTACAGTTAATTTACAGGAATTTATATTTTGTTCTGCGTTACAAAACAATGACATCCGACAACCTTTCATTTCACGCTCCTTAAGAATGTCACATAATTCACTTTATTTTTCCTTCCCTGACTACAAAGTGAGGGGTTTTTAAACACCAACCCCTGCTTAGACAAGCATTTGCAATACAATAGGTCTCACATTTACGCAAGTTTGAGCTATTGACATTGTAAATAACAATGCCTTTTATTTTTGTTTTCGTTTTTAAAACATAAATAAAAGGCATTGTCATTTACAATGCCAATAGCTTAAACTCGCGTAAATGCGAGACCTATTGCATTGCAAATGCTTGTTATATACTTTGTTCATTTAGAACAACAATGTATTGTGCCTGGTGAAGGGCATACACATTAGTATGCGTATTCAATAGCGTACTCAGTGGTTTCACTTACATATCAATAACGAGTGGGTAAACAAAAGGTTGGTGGACAGTGGGTGTGTCTGGATCACTGACATAATATCGACGACAACAATATCGACCTACCAGAATATCGTGTCAAGAATATCGATGGACAAAATATCGACATCCTATCTCTACAAAGGTAAGTACAAAAATATCGAAACCAAAATATCGTTGTTTAAAATATCGTTGTTCAAAATATCGTTTTTTTAAAATGTCTTAAAAATAATATAAAATAAATTAAATAATAAATATAATTAATAAAAACATAGGGGTCTATTAGGATGGTGGTCGGATGACCGCCGCCGGGCCGGCGGTGGCAACCGCCGGACCGCGATTGCAACACTAAAAACCGCCGGTCCCATTAGCATGGCGGTGACAACCGCAGCGGTGCGATTTTCCGCCCGCCACTTTTCCGCCGGTAGCAGTCCGCACGCTTGCCTGGCGGGCGGAGCTGGACCGCTAAAATGGGGCATGATTATGATACCGGCGGTAGCCAGCCTTTCCGCAGCTACCGCACATTGCAGGCCCCCATTGTGTTGTGGGGGTGTGTGGGTGCACTGGGGGGGTACCTATGGTACCCCCCTACATGTCCCTGTACCAGGTGGCAGGCACTGTGCAGTGCCTGCCACGCAGTGCAGGGATATGCAGGACATGCTTTTTTGGACATCGCTGCAGTGCTGCTGGCAGCAGCAACTGCCGCAATGTTAGATGCCGCGTTCCGAACGCCGCGGTTGGATTTCGACTGTGGAGCATCCTAATGGGACCGGCGGTTATGCCACGGTCCTAGCGGGCGGTGTTTTCCCGCAACCATGGCGGTCGGAGTGATTTTCCGACCGCCATCCTAATGACCCCCATAGTTAGAATTATTTAAAAATGTTAAAAATTATAAATAATAAATGTAATATAAAAATAAATTAAACATACATATATAAAAAAGTTTATATATATATTTACTTAATAATATTAATAAATAATTATTTTATTAAATTATAAAATGTTACAAACATAATAAAAATTATAAATACATATATATATATACATAAACCTGTAAGATAAATATAAAAATACATTATATATATAATAAAATAAAATATTAAAATAAATATTTATCTTTAAAACAACATTTTACACTACATTAACTAAAACAGTAGGGAAAATATTGGATAGCGTAGGGCATAAAATTACTATTCCCACTCCAAGGAGTGCAACAGTAGGGAAAGTGTTGGATAGCGGAGAGGAATAATTTACTATTCCCACTCCAGCAAGTGCAACAGTAGGGAAAGTGTTGGATAGTGGAGGGGAATAATTTACTATTCCCACCCCACGGAGTGCAACAGTAGGAAAAGTGTTGGATAGCGGAGGAGATAAAATTACTATTCCCACTCCAGCGAGTGCAACAGTAGGGAAAGTGTTGGATAGCGGAGGGGAATAATTTACTATTCCCACTCCAGCAAGTGCAACAGTAGGGAAAGTGTTGGATAGCGGATGGGAATAATTTACTATTCCCACTCCAGGGAATGCAACAGTAGGGAAAGTGTTGGATAGCAGAGGGGAATAATTTACTATTCCCTCTCCAGCAATTGCAACAGTAGGGAAAGTGTTGGATAGCAGAGGGGACTAATTTACTATTCCCACTCCAGCAATTGCAACAGTAGGGAAAGTGTTGGATAGCGGAGGGGATAAAATTACTATTCCCACTCCAACTAATGCAACAGTAGGGAAACTGTTGGATAGTGGAGGGGATAAAATTACTATTCCCACTCCAGCAAGTGCAACAGTAGGGAAAGTGTTGGATAGCGGAGGGGAATAATTTACTATTCCAACTCCAGGGAGTGCAACAGTAGGGAAAGTATTGGATAACAGAGGGGATAAAATTTCTATTCCTACTCCAACAATTGCAACAGTAGGAAAAGTGTTGGATAGCGGAGGGGAATAATTTACTATTCCCACTCCAGCAAGTGCAACAGTAGTGAAAGTGTTGGATAGCATAGGGGAATAATTTACTATTCCCACTCCACAGAGTGCAACAGTAAGGAAAGTGTTGGATAGCGTAGGGATAAAATTACTATTCCCACTCCAACAGTAGGGAAAGTATTGGATAGCGGAGGGGATAAAATTACTATTCCCACTCCAACAATTGCAACACTAGGAAAAGTGTTGGTTAGCGGAGGGGAATAATTTACTATTTCCACTCCAGCAAGTGCAACAGTAGGGAAAATGTTGGATAGCGGAGGGGAATAATTTACTATTCCCACTCCACAGAGTGCAACAGTAGTGAAAGTGTTGGATAGCGTAGGGGATAAAATTACTATTCTCACTCCAACAAATGCAACAGTAGGGAAAGTGTTGGATAGCGGAGGGGAATAATTTACTATTCCCACTCCAGCAAGTGCAACAGTAGGGAAAGTGTTGGATAGCGGAGGGGATTAATTTACTATTCCCACTCCACAGAGTGCAACAGTAGGGAAAGTGTTGAATAGTGGAGGGGATAAAATTACTGTTCCCACTCCAACAATTTGAATAATTTACAATTCATACTCCTGCAAAATAATAAACATTAATTAACAAATACTTAAATAATAAAAAATAATTTACCTCTCACCAAATACCCCTATAAATAACACCACCACTATTGTAAAACATGACACAATTAACATAATGGCTTAACAATTAATTAACTAATAACAATGAACAATAAAATTAAAAACAATGAGTAATAAATTAATTCATACTATTAAGACTATAAAATAACAATAAATAAATATTATCTGAAAAATTAAAAATTATATTAATTTTTAATTACTTGCCACACTACTCCCCTCTAAACCCACAACCCGCTCCTAAATAAATTACACAATTAACATATTTACCAATTAATTATTAATAATTAATAACAAATTAATAATTAATAAATAACAAATTATTTAACACAATTAACACTATGAATTATTAAATTCACAAATATTAATTAGTAAAAATTATTAATTAATTAATTATAATTAAATTACTTCCCACCCTTCTCCCCTATTAACCCACAACCCACTCCTAAAAAAATGACACAATTAACATATTTACCAATTACTTAAATAATTAATAACCAATTAATAACTAATTAATAGCAAATTAATTAACACAATTAACAATATAAATTATTAAATACAAAAATATTAATTAATTAACATTATTAATTAATTAATTTTAATTAAATTACTTCCCACCCTATTCCCTATAAACCCACAACCCGCTACAGAACTAAAACGCAATATTTAATTTCTTAAAAAATTAATAATTTCTAAAAATGTATTAATAAATATATTATAATTAAATTACTTCCCACCCTATTCCCCTATAAACCCACAACCCGCTACGGAACTAAAATACGCAAAAATTACTTAACATAAAATTAATTACTTCTAAAAATTTCAAACATACATTAGAAAAATAAACTATACTTTTAACACATATACTAAAATACAGAACACTAAAATAAATTTCGATATTATTATCAACGATATTTTGACTAACGATATTACTAACTTCGATAGTAACAAAAACGATATTTCTTATCTGCATGTCGATATTCTGGTCGACGATATTCTTGCAGGTCGATATTGTGTCACATCGATATTTAAACATCGATATTATGGCATATCGCTATTTAAACATCGATATTATAACTCTATACCGGTGTGTCTTTTGCTAAAAATGCATCTGTGTCAACTAAACTATTAAAAAGCATCTCTTGTAAGTTACTCCCTGGAAATTCTGGTTAGGATTACCTTTGGAACGTACGTCATGTATTTTTAAACACAAGGTTAACCATTTCCTGTTTTGAAAAAAGTACTTGCTTTCCTCATAGCCCGGGAACAAGAAATTCGCTGTAAAGGAGTCATACAAGAATCAAATTTGCAAAGTGCTCAATATGTTTACAATGGTAAAATCCCAAAACATACTAAAAAAAACAAAAACAAAGGAAATATGGAAGGGATAGCACTTACTGAAAAGCAGGGCACAAGTCCTAAAAAAAAGAAGTGGGGGGACTATCCAGGTTAGGCAGTATGCAAGAGAAATCATGACGCGTGCCATCACAGCGCATGATGTCACGACGCGTGACATTGCACATAACATCAAAGGAAGTGACCTCACTGGAAGTGACATCACAAGAAGTGACATCAGATATTAAGACCTCACACATATGTTTATCAGGTATATCATGAGTACCTTTAAGCGTGTTATGAGATTTAACAAATGAGATTTAGGGGCCGATTCCGATCTCGGCCGGTAGTGCTCCGAATCGGATTCGGATTCACCGGATCCGATTCGGAGCCCTGTTTCCCGACCAAATCGTACGCGGGTCCGGCCGAGCGAGTACGATGCAAGCACCCGCGAAATCGCCGACCGACTCGAACGCGGCTTCAACACGCTCCGACCGACTCGCATGGACACGACTCGCACCGCGCTATGGAGACGTTTCCCGGCCGGGTAAGTACGATGCGCGCCGCGAGCAGTCCGATCGACTCGCGCCGTCCGGCTCGACAAAGCTGTCGGAGCCGGACTTTGGGGGTCCGTGTCGGACCCCCTGTACGCGTAGGCGCGCGAGTCGCACACAGGGGGACCCATGGGTCCCCCTACCTGTGCATGTACGCCACGATGCGCATGGACGCGTACACGCTGTAGGGGGCGCCCTTGTCCGCCTCGCACCCATTGAGTCAATGGGAGCCCGCGTACGCGTTGTACGACAGGCTCCCATTGACTTCAATGGGAGTCCGACCGAATCGAGTCTGATTGCATGCGTGCGCATCGTACTCGTTCGGTCGGACTGCTAGGGTCCGATTCGGTCGGAATTCTCTCCGGGTCCGGCTCGGTCGGAGAGAATTCCGGCCCGAATCGGAATCGGCCCCTTAGTGTTGGGGTTGTGCCAAAAAAGTGATGCAATGCCGATGCAAAATCTGGGCCTTAACTAATACATTTTTTTTTTTTAACCCTGCCACGAAGAAATTGGCAACAAGGAGAAGCATGGCAGTAGATCTGTTATGCTTAATTGTTTGCAAAGTTTACATTTTAAAATATTTGATTGGGTTAAGGCATCTGCTGTGAAGATGCCCAGTAGATCTCAGGGAATAGTAATAATGGTGAGATAACTCTGGTAGTTAATGCACTTGCTGGAGAGATCTGTGTTTGTGAAGTCCCAGATTTGAATCAAAGTAGTAGAGAAAGTAAATGTGTCTCCTGCAAAGCACATCATCTAACAAGCAGATGACAGATTTTTATTTTATGTAGATAGTAAAGTGGGTACTGCTTTTAACACAGAGATCCTTTTGTTACCTGCAGTTCATAAATTGAAATCCTTCTAAAAGACCACAGTGAGGTATGAAGGACATGTGACTCCTACACCTTGTAACCCTCACTGTCTCATGTAACTCATCTTGTACATTGATCTACACATGTACATGATTTATTGTCAATGTATAATGTGTATGTTACATAAAGAGCTCTGACACCCTGCATTGGGTTGCATAGCGCTATAAAAGAAATAAAATAGTGCTATTGAAATTGTTATTTGTGTAAATACTGGGACAGGCAAACACACCTGACATTCTTAAAGTGCACACATCTCTTATATACAGGGACAAAACAAAGGCAAAGGCTGCCTCTCTTAAGTACTGGTGAAGAGATAACAAGCTGTGTGCCTTTGTTTCCCCTCCATGGCATTTACATTTAAGTGTGAGGTTCCAGGCCGCCTCCAGTCAGGATATTTAAGCAAAAGGAGGCCTGATGGCCCCTTAACTTCGGCCCAGCTTGAGGTGAAAAAAAGCTCCCTCCCCACCTGCACGTTGCTGCTGGGAATCGAAAGCAGACAATGTGCAGGCACTGCTGAATGTGTGCCGGTGTCTGAAAATTACACCGGGACGCGTTCAGCATATTTCTGTGGGGCCCAACTTCTTCGCAGGGGGGACGGGGTCCACCCTGTGAAAAGAGTGGGTGGACGCTGTGTACCTGCGTGTATCCCCGACTTGTGCCCTGCTGAAAAGGACTTTACTAAGTCGTGAATCGTGCTCGACAATGTCGCGTTTTCACTGTGCTTAAAGAAAGAAAGAAAAAGCATAATTAAACCATTTAAAAAAGGGGGATACCGGTGTTCTTGTTTTTTTAAAAGAAAACACCCAGTGACAGTGCCGTACTTACTTTTTAACCAGCAGCTTAACATACAATGCTGTGTACAGGAAAGAAGTAAGAAGAATGGGGCAAAAAAATGAGTCAATCCTCTAGTCATGGTGAAAATAGCGATAAGTTCTAAAGTTTTGGAGATCGGCGTGCTTCCTGAATTTGTTTGTGTAAGCGCATCACGGGGACGTGCTCTTCCCAGGCTGGGTGCGGGCTAGCCATTGGGAACATTATTTAGGTATGCGCTGCCCGATGCTTGTGAGGATCATTAAGGGCATTGGAAGCCGTTACACCTCAACCGACCGTATGTCATGTTAACTAAGTGAAGAACGTCCTGATAGAAATAGAAAAGCTACTCAAAGGACACATATCTGCAAAGATATAATTATCCTGTGTGTGCTAGAAGAAGTCTCAATAAACCTCATAGTCGGTCAGACAGGAAAAACAAGAAAAATATCCTTGTCAACCTGTAGAATTGTTAAGTGATGTATTTATATAACCGATAAGTGAAATTGCTACCCACACTTAGGGGTCGATTCCGATTCGGGCCGGAAAAAGCACCGACCGACTCGGATCCGGAAAAAATACCGACCGACACGTACCCGTGGCGCACGACACGCCAAGTACGATGCAAGGTGCGAAAAATCCGACCGACACGTACCGAAACCAAGTCGACCGACCGAGCCGCACGGAAAACAGCAATCCGGCCGGAAAAACACGCGAATCCAACCGACCGACACGCACCCGGAACAAATCCGACCGAAACGTACACGCGAACTCCAAACCGCAAAGTACGATGCAAGGCGCGAAAACCACGAGCGAGTCGGACGGAGGACAAGCCGTACGACCGACATGCATACAAAACCGAGCCGAAGCAACACAATACACCGCGACCGACGCGTACGCAGCATAGAAAACTGCACAAACACAGCGTGAACGAAACGGAGAACACCGTACGAGACCAATGCAGGGTCCGACTCGGTCACAAGAACGTTTCCAACATACACAAACAGCACAAAGGAAAAATCACCCAAAAAAGGCCAAACAAGCAATTACCAAGCCAATAAATACTGGGGGGTGGGGACAGAGAACAAAGACACACCCACAACTCCACCTATATAAAGGACACAAATCACTACCATGAGCCTTTGCAAATGCCATTCCACTGCCAGCACCCAAGAGAAAGCAACCACACACCCACAGCTCATCCCTCACACAAGCCACACACCATCAGCACACCAACAAATACCTACCTCACATACACCCAGCAAAACACACACTCACACACCCTCACCTGCACACCAACACACACATCACTCACCATCACCACCCATCACCATGCCCCCCAAGAAGAATCACAAGCTCCTAGATTGTGAATTGGAAGTCCTGGTAGACGAGATCCTCAGGGTAGAGCCACAGCTGTTTGGCACATTGGTCCAACAGACCCCCATGTCGCAGAAAACCAAGATGTGGGAGAGGATCATCAACAGGGTGAACGCCCAATCACCATGTCGGCGCACAAAGACCGACATCCAGAACAGGTGGTATGACGTGCGCAGGAGGGTACGGAAACTGCTGAAGCAAGACTACATCAACAGCCAACACACCGGCAGTGGCCCTCCTGCCAAGCCAATATACCTCAGGCCCTGGGAGGAGAAGGTGCGGGCCATCCTTCCGCCAGTGAGCGTATATGGACTAGAGGACATCCCAGAGCCTGGTGAGTACACAACAAATGTACACAATATACTGCCACAAAACACACACACATCACTGTCAAGGGGAGAGTCAAACCATGCACTCATAGCAATTACACAGCAACCAGAACAGAATCATCCCAAAATGTGTATGTCAGTCAGATAAACACAACACATGCCATCAAAAAAGTCACATCCAACTGTGCCAACACATGTACAAACACAACCACAACTACAGCTAGGCAGTGGCACAAATAGAACTAACAAACACATCCAGACATGTAGCCACCACAACAACACCAACACACAGTGAAGACCACTCAAAGGAAGGAATTCTGTGTATGCTGGCCAAGTCAGTGTAGCCAATAGCATCATGGGAGTCGAAGTCACACATATTGCCCCCCCCACAACTGTCCCATCAACACCACCATGAACCATGCGCACATCACAGGGAGTGGAGAAGGACTCACAAGATGGCTGACACTGGCTACTGCTGTGGGGAGCACAAGGCCCTGCTGGCAACTGTGCACCAACAAACAGCAGGACACCACTGACTGACATCCTGAGAGACAACTTCCACTCCCTGCAATGCAAGCACGTTCCATGGTGGGATATCTGGCTGGCTGGGTGGGAAGGGGGACTTGCAGCACTGACTATAGTCACAAGCACCTCCCCTCACACACACCCCCAACACAAACTCCACAGTACCCACCTGGTAGAATGCAATGCCCTCCATCCTAACACAAGATCCCACAAAGAACCACCACCCTGGGTTATGTTGTGTGAAGCACAGGGACACTCTTGGGACTCTTAGCCAAACAACTGCCAGGACAACACTCCCAGCCATCCTGTCAGCACAGCCAGCCCACCCCACAGGGAAGCAGAGTCAAAAGGAAGGAAGCATGGGCATGCTGGGAAGGGGGTGGAGGCAATAGCATGATGGGAGTCGTAGTCACTGATATTGGTCACCCCCACAACTGTCCCATCAACACCACCCTGAACCATGCTCACATCACAGGGAGTGGAGAAGGACTCACAAGATGGCTGACACTGGCTACTGCTGTGGGGAGCACAAGGCCCTGCTGGCAAATGTGCACCAACAAACAGCAGGACACCACTGACTGACATCCTGAGAGACAACTTCCACTCCCTGCAATGCAAGCACGTTCCATGGTGGGATATCTGGCTGGCTGGGTGGGAAGGGGGACTTGCAGCACTGACTATAGTCACAAGCACCTCCCCTCACACACACCCCCAACACAAACTCCACAGTACCCACCTGGTAGAATGCAATGCCCTCCATCCTAACACAAGATCCCACAAAGAACCACCACCCTGGGTTATGTTGTGTGAAGCACAGGGACACTCTTGGGACTCTTAGCCAAACAACTGCCAGGACAACACTCCCAGCCATCCTGTCAGCACAGCCAGCCCACCCCACAGGGAAGCAGAGTCAAAAGGAAGGAAGCATGGGCATGCTGGGAAGGGGGTGGAGGCAATAGCATGATGGGAGTCGTAGTCACTGATATTGGTCACCCCCACAACTGTCCCATCAACACCACCCTGAACCATGCTCACATCACAGGGAGTGGAGAAGGACTCACAAGATGGCTGACACTGGCTACTGCTGTGGGGAGCACAAGGCCCTGCTGGCAAATGTGCACCAACAAACAGCAGGACACCACTGACTGACATCCTGAGAGACAACTTCCACTCCCTGCAATGCAAGCACGTTCCATGGTGGGATATCTGGCTGGCTGGGTGGGAAGGGGGACTTGCAGCACTGACTATAGTCACAAGCACCTCCCCTCACACACACCCCCAACACAAACTCCACAGTACCCACCTGGTAGAATGCAATGCCCTCCATCCTAACACAAGATCCCACAAAGAACCACCATCCTGGGTTATGTTGTGTGAAGCACAGGGACACTCTTGGGACTCTTAGCCAAACAACTGCCAGGACAACACTCCCAGCCATCCTGTCAGCACAGCCAGCCCACCCCACAGGGAAGCAGAGTCAAAAGGAAGGAAGCATGGGCATGCTGGGAAGGGGGTGGAGGCAATAGCATGATGGGAGTCGTAGTCACTGATATTGGTCACCCCCACAACTGTCCCATCAACACCACCCTGAACCATGCTCACATCACAGGGAGTGGAGAAGGACTCACAAGATGGCTGACACTGGCTACTGCTGTGGGGAGCACAAGGCCCTGCTGGCAAATGTGCACCAACAAACAGCAGGACACCACTGACTGACATCCTGAGAGACAACTTACACTCCCTGCAACGCAAGCACGTTCCATGGTGGGATAACTGACTGGCTGGGTGGGTGGGAAGGAGGTCCGGCTGCCAACCAAACACAACCAATGCAGACCATGTTCACACCCCAGAAAATACATAGAAATGCCCAAATAATGCAGGACAATGTGCCACACCAATATCAACCCCTGACTGTGACGACTCAGGACAATGCAATGTACAGGCCCGCACCCAGAGGCACAGTCACAACTGTCATGTGTGTCAACCATTGATGCCTGCAGAAACATGACATACATTGTTTGTGTCTCCCAAAAACAGGTGATGATGGGGACACAGCAGCAGACGCTGAGGAGTCCCAGTCCCAGGCTCAAGAGGATGCCGAGCTCACTGGCGTCGTACAGCCTCTGTCCTCCTTGGACGATGAAGAACAACCTGGCACATCCGGTGCAAGTCAACATGCAGCACCAGCAGGACCACCAGCTGCAGCACCAGCAGGACCACCAGCTGCACCCCCTGCACCCACCCCTACAACGACTGTCACCACGAATACCATCCCTGCCGACATGGACAGAATAAGGAGCAACACCAGCACAGTGACCCTGGACCAACCTGGGGCCATGGACACCACCACCACCACCAACCCCCAAGGTGGACCAGGGTTATCTGTGCGTGCCACTGCACACACTGCACATGTCAGCAGGGGTGGTGGGAGGGGTGGGAGACAGAGGTCGCTGCTTGCAGACGTTGCTGGTGTGCATGATGACCCACAACTGGTACGCATAGCTGATGCGTACCAGTCCAGCACCGGAGAGCTCAGCCAGGTAGTGGGGCTCCTCAGAGACATTAAACAGCAGCAGGCTGCCCATCATGCCAGCTTGGACTCCCACATGTCCCACGTGGAGTCACACATGTCCCGTGTGGACTCACACATGTCCCGCGTGGAGTCCAAGTGGGATGCACTGCATGAGATGACGGTGGTGCACAGGGACATTTTACAATGCCTCCGCCAGATGAACAGCAACCAGTTCACACCTCCCTGTGTGCCAACAACATCTGGTGCCGAACAAACTGCAACTGCCACAGGGAGGGAGGAGGACTCTGGCGGAGAGTCCCCTGCACCGCAGCAGCCTGCACTTGAGGGCCCCCCCAAGAAGAGGGGTCGTCCGAGGAGGGAAAAGTGAGAGGCCGATGGCCAAGCGCAACTCCCAGGAAGCCTGAACCTGTTCTGGATGTTCGCCTTTGTGCACAGACTGTTCACCCTGTTGACGGCAACACTACTCCCACACATTGCATGGGGAGTACAAGTTGGACCAATGTGTCAGACAACTGTGGCCCCGATACTGGGGATCCTGTCTACCCGGACTTTCAATTCACCTAGGAACTTGGGATTGCAAGATTCATGTACAGCACAACCCATCCTATGCACTATTAACACAAATGTATCACAATAAACACACTAATACACCATACTTGCCTCTGTCGTGATTCCAACGTGTGTGCTGTTATGGGGATGATGAACTGCAAAATTACACTGTGTATGCGAACTGCAACAGCAAGGACAACACAGGCATGTGAGTACAGGAAACGTGACACACATGAGGGAGACACACCACCAGGGCTACACAACACATACACACCTAGGCCATCTGACTCATTGCCTACACTGATGTTGCCAGGGAAGACGGTGCAATGCACAGACACCACACCCATTCCCAGTTGTAGTCAAGTAGCCCACAGGTGCAGTAAGCAAATGGCAGTCAAATATGTGACCACAGACAACGCACATCACAAAGTGAAGCACAGGTTTATTACACAGTTGCAGCATGCCGTAACCACTACAGATACAAGGTAACCCCACCTGGCAGCGGGCACACAGTCAACAACTGTAGACGGAAGGAAGTCCATGGGTGTGGCGCACATCACCTGTAGGGACACAACAGCTACCAGCCTGGATGTGCAATCACGTCGTCGGTGGACACAGTTGACCAAACGAATCTGAAAGTACCCTGTGAAGGACAGAAATGACACACAGTCAAAAGCAATGGAGTACAGGACAGAACAGCAAAACACATGCACAATACATGTTACAAGATACCCACCCAGAACCAAGTTAGCATGTCAACACTGTTGGGGAGTACAGCCCACCTGTTAGCACACATCGCAACACACATCCAGTCAAGTGGCCCATGGACACACTCCCACAGCACCAGAGCACCACCCACACATCATGCCAACTCACATCATTGACATGACACCTCAGGATACTCACATTCAGCTAAAGAAGTTGGTGATGAGCTGTGTGCGGACATCACCATCACCATCATCATCATCATCATCGTCACTGGCATCGTGGTCCAGGCCAGGATCCTCCACAGGTGGCGGATGTTGGTCATTGTCATCCTGGATGAGAGGCAACTCCTTCCGCACTGCCAGGTTGTGGAGCATGCAGAAGACGATGATAATCTTGCACACTTTCGCAGGGGCATATGGGAGGGACCCTCCGGTCTTGTCCAGGCAGCGGAAGCGGCTCTTCAGGAGACCAAAGGTCCGCTCAATCACTCTCCTGGTCCGACCATGTGCCTCATTGTAGCGCATCTGGGCAGGTGTCACAGGGTTCCTGAGGGGTGTCAGCAACCACGGCATGTTGGGGTATCCCGCGTCACCTACGGACAGACAAGTGCACATTAGCTGACTTGGTACAGTGGGCGGAATACTACAGATCAGATCACACACAATGGCACAAAGTCAGTACACACCGACAAGCCAGGCACGCTGGTTCTGCATCTGTGCCATCATCCTGGGGATGCGACTACTCCTCATCACAAAGGCATCGTGTGCTGAACCAGGGAAACGGGCACACACGTGTGTGATGGTCATGTCTGCAAGACACACCACCAGTGCATTGACCGAGTGGTAGTGCTTGCGGTTCCTGTAGGCCTGCTCCTGGGCCTGTGGTTGTACCAAAACCACATGTGTCCCATCAATGGAGCCAATTACATGCGGCATCCTCCCCAGGGCATAAAAGTCACTCTTCACGTCAGTGAGTCGTCGCAGTCTAGGGAAATAGATGTACCGGTTCAGGAAGAGCAACATTGCCGCCAAAACATCACGGAGCACACGGCTGAACATGGTCTGTGACATCCCACCAGCAGTCGCCACAGTATGTTGGAAGGTACCAGTGGCAAAGAAGTGTAGGGCTGCCATCACCTTCACCTTGGGGGTCAGCGCTGTAGGATACGGCCGGCCAGGCTGCAAATGTGGGGACAACTGCACTGCCAAATCCTCAATCAGCTGCCTGGTGAAGCGGTACCGTCGGATGCTGTCCCGTTCCACCATCGTTGCCAGGTCTGGGAATGGCCGATGGACAGCAGGAGCCCTGCAGTGCAGAGGAGAAGTAAGCAAGATTGTCAGTCACCCCACATATGCGGCATTGAACACACTCAAGATCCCAACATACATCATTATGAGGCACAACTACATGAAGTGTGCAGTACCGGAAGGACATGTATGGTACATACATGGCCAACATCTGTCAACACGGTCCAACAGGTGGCATCAATTAGTCCCAGGTTGGCCCATTGGATATCATGAGGCCGTGTCACAGTTCCCATCTCCTGCTGCCGTGTCACAATAACCCCCACAGGGACATGTGAGGACAGATGTGCCCCAGGCACCACAGCTCAACGACAGGTACATTCCCAGGGACCCTGTAATGCCACATGGACACTGGCATTACATGGAGTATCATGTATACACCACAGCAAAACAACCATGACCCCCACAGGTAGTGGCCCCACTTGCCACGGCAGGACAGACATGGACGTCTGTGACACACACGCACAACATCAGAGTCCATGCACACACAACGTGGATGTGGAGACTGTCTCCCATTGTGCACATGAAATCAGAGACATTGTAAACACCACATGCACAAAGACTGTGGAGGACCATCACTATTGTGCCACTGGGACACCCTGGCTCAAACATACCATCCCACATGGGACTCACGGGGTATGTGACATGACATACACATACACCACTATGAAATGTGACCATGGCACATGCACAGATATGAACAGTTGCACATCACAGTGGTCACGTACACGTAACACCCAGGATCCTGTCCCCATGAACACGTGCACAGCCTGGGGGTGGCTGCCCACAGGTGACACCCACAGGACAACATGTACACCAACATACACACAATAGGAAATGCAGCCTTACATGCCTTATGATAAAGTTTGGACAGGCTGTCGTGTGGTAGGTGTGCCCCTCACTCCCTGGGAGCTATCTGTGGCTGGCATATGTCCATCTGAGACAGGCATGCTGACATATGCCAGTCACATGTACAGTGATGCGTTGAACTGCAATGGACCGATCGGTGCCTCCGGCCGGCCCATTGCTTTCAATGTGTGCGGGTACGCGTTGTACCCCTGTGCGCGTTGAACTGCAATGGACCGATCGGTGCCTCCGGCCGGCCCATTGCTTTCAATGTGTGCGGGTACGCGTTGTACCCCTGTGCGCGTTGAACAGCAATGGACCGATCGGTGCCTCCGGCCGGCCCATTGCTTTCAATGTGTGCAGGTACGCGTTGTACCCCTGTGCGCGTTGAACTGCAATGGACCGATCGGTGCCTCCGGCCGGCCCATTGCTTTCAATGTGTGGGGGTACGCGTTGTACCCCTGTGCGCGTTGAACAGCAATGGACCGATCGGTGCCTCCGGCCGGCCCATTGCTTTCAATGTGTGCGGGTACGCGTTGTACCCCTGTGCGCGTTGAACTGCAATGGACCGATCGGTGCCTCCGGCCGGCCCATTGCTTTCAATGTGTGCGGGTACGCGTTGTACCCCTGTGCGCGTTGAACTGCAATGGACCGATCGGTGCCTCCGGCCGGCCCATTGCTTTCAATGTGTGCTGGTACGCGTTGTACCCCTGTGCGCGTTGTACCGCAATGGACCGATCGGTGCGCACCCATTGACAATGGGCTTGCCTGGCAACGGACGCGTTTTCGAATTTTGAACGAGTCGGTTGCTGGAAAATCAGTTGGTCACCCACAACAATGTTGCAAAATCATGTATGTCATGAAGTTGAAGATTTGAAGGATGCTGTGGGCGTGTTTTGGTGCTGCTATTCCATGGATTGGCCAGATTCAGAAGATGCAAACGACTTGGACCTATCACTTTGGACACAAGGGACAGTATCTGCCTCTCCAGCACATATATATTGCTGGCTGTTCCCCTGAGAGCCCACTTGCCTGCACTACATGCTCCAAGACGACATCTGCCACTGCACTGCTGCTGTCTCTGCCCCTCTGGACTCTGCAATGGCACGTACTGTGGAGAGAGCCCCAGCCTTCAGCCTTGAAGAGAACCAGGCCCTGCTGGACAGCCTACTTCCACAGTACAGCAAGCTGTATGGGACACCAGGGGAGCAGGTGAGTGTTCTGTGCACTGCCTTTCTGAATGTGCATTTTGTCTGACTAGCAAGGCTGAGAGTCTGCACGCCACTGGCTAGCAGGCTCACTGAGTAGTTGTCACCCCCCATAGTGTGTAGTGACTTGCACTGGACAGGTATGGTGCAGTGACAGTGCATTTGAACATGGTTTTACTTCCCATGCAATGATACCATGTAGTGACGTCTGGCAAACTGTCCATGGTCAGCTTTGCACTGCCTGTGTACATCATGTGCCCCTGTGATTGAGACATGTATATACAACTGTGTCATGCACGGATATGTTGCATGTGTGGTAATGGCCTTTTCACTTTGTCATCCTCACAGGTTAATGCCCATCGGAAGCAGGAAATCTGGAAGGACATCGTCCGGGCTGTCCGGTCCGTGGGGGTCTACAAGCGCCGGATCCGCAACTGCCAGAAGAGGTGGCAGGACCTTCGGGGCTGGACCCGGAGGATTGCACGGGTCCAGCTGAAGCTGTCGCCTCCTTGCAGGAGGGGCGGAACACGGACCCTGACCCCCACATGCTCCAGATCCTGGTGGTGGTCTTTCCAGACCTGGATGGGCAGCTGAAGGCCAGACAGCAGCAAGGAGGGGGTGAGTCAAAGAGTGCACTGTGAACTCTGTATTACATGCTTTGTGCCCTCCTCTGGCCTGGTTCAACTGCCACAGTGCAGCAGTCATGTTGTCCAGGAGCCATGTCCCTCTATTGTGCACTGCCCACTGCTCATCTGATACCCAGGTGTGGCCCTTACAGTCAGGGAATTGTGTCACTTGGGACTGTGTCCTTGCAGTTTGCTTCACTAAAGGTGGGGGACAGCATCTGTTTCCCTAACTCTGTTGTGGGCATCAAGGTTGGGTCCATTGTTCACACAACGCCTGGGTTTGGACATGTGATCTGCGTGTTGCTTTGATATGCGGTCCACTTGCTGAGCTGAGCCACCACATGTGCCTGGGGTATGTGGCACACGCCCATGCAGCGGGTGGGAACAATGTTTGTGCCCCAGGAGTGTGCAGATTACGTGTGTCACACATACATAGCCAGCTATCCACTGTCCAGGGCACATCCCTCATTCATGTGGAGCAGGACAGTCATGCCTACTCCAGGCCATGCAATGCACTCTGTACTCCCACTCCCGTGTATCAGCTGACACATTGTGCACAGTGATTTGACCCCTCCGGTGTCTGCCTCTGTGTCAGTGTGCTGTGGATTAGTTGCCAGGACTGCTGTGGTGTTTCTTTGTAGGGGCTCAGCATGCCCCTGGAGATGTGACCATAGGAGACGATACTTGTGTGTCACATAGGTGTTTGATCAGCTGCCCGTGCAGACTGGGGTATGCGAATGTGATGTTCAGGCAGCTGTTCCCCATTCACAGCAAATTGTGAGGGGCTCAGGTTCAGAGGGTAGTGTCACAGGTCTCCCATATGTCCAATAGGTGTGACCTGGACAGATGAGGGTTGAGATGATGTGTTGTGTGGGGGATGTACATGTGCACTTGTGCAGCTCCAGGACTTGCATTCCCCATGACCTACTATTGTGACACAGTGCATAGTGTTGTTGTCTGGCTGCCAAGTCATACATCACTGAGACAGTGATGTATGACTTAACAGTCATGCCTCTGCCATGGCATGTGTCAACTTATTTGTGGTCCTGCAGGGGAGTGACATGTGCTACATGCACACCATAGTGGCGCTGGCTATCAGGACATGGGTGCATCATGGTGTCTGTCGCTGGTATGCATCACATGCATTTCCTATTTGACTCTGGGCATCCCTTTCATCCGGATACCTGTACTGACTCAGTGGCAAGAGCTGTGATGTGTCCACACCGTGTCCTCTGCACTGTCCAACTACTGTGTACTTGGTGCATGTGTCCACACTGGGGTGTTGCAATCCAACAGACACCAGACAGATGGGTGCAAGGCCATGTGGGATGTGAGTGCCATGCTTGGCATCAGACTGACAATTGGCTTCTCCTGTTCAGTTAGGGCACTTTTAGCACTGTACAACTAATGATGCCAGGGCTTGCTCTGTGATGTGCTGTGCTCACAGTGGTGTGTGCGTTTGGTGCAGGTGACTGATGTCTGTCTGTTTCCCCATTGTTTGCAGATACATCCACGGCCACGGAAGGGGACAGCTCCACGGACCAGGAGGAGCCAGAGAGCCAGACTGGGTCAGCAGCCGAGGAGTGGTCGGAGGGACCCAGTGGCACGGAGGGCGAGGGGAGCCACACCGAGGAATCCTCAGCACCATCCACCTCAGCTGAGGACCAGAGCAACTCGGAGGATGACTCCCTTGTGGAGGCGGTGTCAGCAGCCACCACACCCCAGCTAGTGTTGCTGTCCCCGCCACCACCAGCACCACCACCGCCCTCCCATCGGCTCCCATTCCCAAGGTCCGTGGAGGCTCCCATGTTCGGGAGCGTGTCTCCTTTGGCCCAGGCACCGCACCCCCTGCCCCTGTGTCCCCTGCTGCCCTGAGTGAGGAGTCTGTGTACCTCCTTCGCCAGCTCCATGTAGGGCAGACAGCCATGCTGAGTGTCCTCCATGCGCACACCGCACTGTTGACTCAGCTGGTGTCGTTCATGGAGGGCATCTCATCGGGCATGTCTGACCTACAGAGGGGCAACAGGTCCATGGACTCCTCCCTGACGGCAGCAGTGTCCCTCCTCAGACAGTCCCTCACCCCTCCTGCCTCTGCTCCATCCACACTCCCCAGCACCTTGCCCGTCCCAAGCACACACACACCGGCACAGGCACACACCAGCACACACACATCCAGCACACAGACACATACGCCACAAACTAAACGCACACGCACGCACAGTCAGGGGACTGAAACCAGACTCACAGGGGATGGGGCCCTGGTACACACACACGCATCCACGGGCACTGCGCAGTCCTCAGTTGCCTCTCCCTCCAAAGCACCCTCCCTTGCCTCACCTGCAACCCCAAAGACCCAGCGCCTCTTCCTCAGTGACCTCGGCCTCTTCCCCTCCGATCCAGCTGCCCCAGCATCCAGGGGGAAGAGGAAGCCCCCACACGGAGCAGAGTGCCCCTCGCCCCCGGACACCCTCCCCCAGGCGCAGACAGACTGAGGCCCCGACCCGCGAGTCCCCCGGAGTGGTAAGAGCAAGACCCCGCCGCCGCCCTGCAGCTCAAGCACCAGGTCACCTTCCTCCATCCCTCAGGCCCCCACTCCACAGGTGCCCCCGCCACACCCGGCCCCAGGTTCCCCCACCCACAGATATACCATCCCCAAGAGGCGCCGGCCTTCTCCCCCTGCCACTTGCTCTCCCGGCACCACACCCCCGCTGCGCTTGTCTGTGCCACTGATGTGGTGAGGGTGTCCTCCCCCTCTGTCCAGCCCACCTTGCCTGTTCCCCATTCTCCTCCCCTGGTGGTAGGCACTGCAGTGGAGTCCACTACCACCCTGTCTGACTTGGGCACTGCAGTGGCGGACCTGTCCACTCCATCTGCAGGGTCCACTGCAGTCGTGCCGGCACCCACAACATCTGAGCCATGCCCCCAGTTGTGCCGGCACACACCATGTCAGACACCTCCACTGCAGTTGTCAGTGGCTCTCCAGCACCCACCACCCCTTCCCTGCTTCCTCCTGGTGAGCCCTGATCCTGTCCCTGCGGTGCCTGGCCTACCCCCGGTTGCCCCTCCTAGTGGATTGTCCCTGGTTTTGTGCAGGCATGTGTAGGGTGGCATCTGCCACTGTCACCCACTTGTGACTTTGTTGATGGACTGGCCATTGGCCTTTGTTTATGTTCTACCGGACTTCTACTTTTAATGCCACATATGCTGAATAAAGCAACTTTCTGTTCTCTAGTGCTTTTGCTTCTGATGTACATGATGTTGATGATGCTAAGAATGCCCTTGCTGCAGTGATGGTGATATTTGGTCTCATGATAATGAAGTGTTACTGTGCAGGAACCCATGTGGTCCAGGGGTTATGTGCCCTATCCTGTGGTGTATCCATGTCATCCATAGCAGCATCTGAGGGTGTCATGTGTTCAGTATTTGGCAATGAGATTTCCTACTTAGATTGGCAACTTCACATCTGTGGCTTCCACCCCTGCACATCTGTTGTGCCTGCCATTGTTCTATTCGTCTACTTCCCTGACCGTGTGGCCATCTCCAGTGAACATGCAGGTTTGGGCATCAATGGGGAAGGACTCATCTGTGTTGTCAGTGCAACATTGCTATACAAGTGTGTTGGATCTGTGCTGATGATTCCGTTGGCACTTCCATGACAAGGCTGATGGGACGGGAGCCCTCATTTGTTGCTAATTGTTGATTGTGTGTCCCATTGCTGCCATGGTATGGTATCTGTTCGCCTCACATCTGCAGTCTCCACAGGGTATCTGCATGTGTGTGCCCATTGGTGCAAATATGTGGGTCTGCATTCGGATGGTCACTTCTGTCATTGTGTCATTGATGATTGTTGACGGTGTCAGCCCCCATGGGTGTTGTTTGTCTGCACATGGCCAAAGTTATGTCTTATTTGCACTGCAGGATTTGGCTCCCCCAATTTATGTTGCAATGGGACACATACACTACTTTGCCACTGATGTGTTTGTTGTTCTGTGACCAGGAATCATCCATGCAGTTTGGCTGTTGCACCTCTTACTTTGTCAACACTTGCCTTTTGGTCACTGTGATGATGGGGGTTTGGACCCCATTGCCACAATGTTCAAGATGTGCTGCAGCTATGGACCCCACACTTGCCTTTTGGTCACTGTGATGATGGGGGTTTGGACCCCATTGCCACGATGTTCGAAATGTGCTTCAGCTATGGACCCCACACTTACATTTTGGTCACTGTGATGATGGGGGTTTGGACCCCATTGCCACGATGTTTGAAATGTGCTTCAGCTATGGACCCCACACTTACATTTTGGTCACTGTCATGATGGGGGTTTGGACCCCATTGCCACAATGTTCAAAATGTGCTTCTGCTATGGACCCCACACTTACATTTTGGTCACTGTGATGATGGGGGTTTGGACCCCATTGCCACAATGTTCAAAATGTGCTTCAGCTATGGACCCCACACTTACATTTTGGTCACTGTGGTGATGGGGGTTTGGACCCCATTGCCACAATGTTCAAAATGTGCTTCTGCTATGGACCCCACACTTACCTTTTGGTCACTGTGATGATGGGGGTTTGGACCCCATTGCCACAATGTTCAAAATGTGCTTCTGCTGTGGGCCCCACACTTACATTTTGGTCACTGTGATGATGGGGTTTGGACCCCATTGCCACAATGTTCAAAATGTGCTTCAGCTATGGACCCCACACTTACATTTTGGTCACTGTGGTGATGGGGGTTTGGACCCCATTGCCACAATGTTCAAAATGTGCTTCTGCTATGGACCCCACACTTACCTTTTGGTCACTGTGATGATGGGGGTTTGGACCCCATTGCCACAATGTTCAAAATGTGCTTCTGCTATGGACCCCACACTTACATTTTGGTCACTGTGATGATGGGGGTTTGGACCCCATTGCCACAATGGTCATGGCCTGCTTGCATTGTGGGTGCCACACACATATATGTGTGGCACATGTGCTAGGGGGTCACATTGTATGTTCAAAGTCATGTTCGGTGTTGTAGGCATTTGACACAGTCTACACACGCTTGTCATGGTGTTGGGGGATGTCTTCTTCTTGCATTCCCTAGGTTGTGGTGTGCTGGTTGTGTCATGCATTGTCCATCCTATGAGTGGGGGTGGTAGTAGTGGTAGGCATCCTGCCCCCTGGCTAAGGGTGGTGGTAGGCATCCAGCCCCCCTGGGTGAGGGTGGTAGTAGTGGTAGGCATCCTGCCCCCCTGGCTAAGGGTGGTAGTAGTGGTAGGCATCCTGCCCCCTGGCTAAGGGTGGTGGTAGGCATCCAGCCCCCCTGGGTGAGGGTGGTAGTAGTGGTAGGCATCCTGCCCCCCTGGCTAAGGGTGGTAGTAGTGGTAGGCATCCTGCCCCCTGGGTGAGGGTGGTAGTAGTGGTAGGCATCCTGCCCCCTGGGTAAGGGTGGTAGTAGTGGTAGGCATCCTGCCCCCCTGGGTGATGGTGGTAGTAGTGGTAGGCATCCTGCCCCCTGGGTGAGGGTGGTAGTAGTGGTAGGCATCCTGCCCCCCTGGTTGAGGGTGGTAGTAGTGGTAAGCATCCTGCCCCCTGGCTAAGGGTGGTAGTAGTGGTAGGCATCCTGCCCCCCTGGGTGAGGGTGGTAGTAGTGGTGGGCATCCTGCCCCCTGGGTGAGGGTGGTAGTAGTGGTAGGCATCCTGCCCCCCTGGGTAAGGGTGGTAGTAGTGGTAGGCATCCTGCCCCCTGGGTGATGGTGGTAGTAGTGGTAGGCATCCTGCCCCCCTGGGTGAGGGTGGTAGTAGTGGTGGGCATCCTGCCCCCCTGGGTGAGGGTGGTAGTAGTGGTAGGCATCCTGCCCCCCTGGGTGAGGGTGGTAGTAGTGGTAAGCATCCTGCCCCCTGGCTAAGGGTGGTAGTAGTGGTAGGCATACTGCCCCCTGGGTGAGGGTGGTAGTAGTGGTGGGCATCCTGCCCCCTGGGTGAGGGTGGTAGTAGTGGTAGGCATCCTGCCCCCTGGGTGAGGGTGGTTGTGGTGGTAGGCATCATGCCACCCCTGGGTGAAGGTGGTAGTGGTGGTAGGCATCATGCCCCCCCTGGGTAGGGGTGGTGGTGCGCATTCAGGCCCCTGTGTGCATATGTGGCATTGGTGATGGGCATCCCGCCCCTATGGTGCTGCTGTTGCTAGTGTAAGTATATTCTGCATCCCTGTGTGTGTGTGTGATGTGTCGTGTACGTGTTGTATGTGTTTTGTGGTTGGTGTCTGGCTTACCTTCTGCGCCGTACGCGTCCGTGCCTGTTCCGGTAGTAAATGTAGAATATTGGTATGATCGGGACGAAGGGATTCATGGTTGGTTCGTGTCGTTCGTCCTTCTCGTTGCTTCGCGTCGTCCTCGTCGCTTCGCCTCGTCCTCGTCGCTTCGCGTCGTCCTCATCGCTGGCGTGTTCGCCTCGTAGCCGTGGATCGTGTTGTGGCGCGAATCGGAGCTTATGTGCGCCTCTCCCGGATGCTTTGACGTGCCGTGCGTAGCGACGGGTTCAGCGCGTACGGAAAGCGCATCGTACTTGTCCGGCCGGACGGGGCTGCATTTTTCCTTCCGTGCGACTCGATTCGGCGTTTCCGGATTCGCCTCGGTCGGAGAACAGGACCTGGTTTGGGTGAGTACGGCTCGGCCGGATTTTTTGCTGTTGTGCACATCGTACTTGCTCGTTCGGTGTGCTGTACGGATCGGTCGGGAAACAGGCTTTCGCATGGCTTTTTTCCCGACCGAATGGTATTGGGTGCGCCTCCGACCGAGATCGGAATCGGCCCCTTAATGATGAAACATCTCGATCGGTCTATCATATTGTGCCTATATCACTGTACTGTGAGAACAACTATGCATTCCTTGACAACTGCTTTCGCCTTTCTTAAAAACCTCAAAAGAAGCAGCTTTGTTAAAAATAAAATGGCGCGATGACATCTTACCATCGCCACGATATGAATCATGTGAATTCAGTTTTATAAAAAATTCTATAAAGGTTGCCGCATGATTATATATTATTTCTTTTCATTATAGCCCCATTATGCAGGACCGAACTAGGATAAGGGATGTCTGTTGATAACATCATAATACGGGTCATAAAGAAGAAAAGAGAGAGAGAAAGATGGAACTTGTGGACAACTCATGGTTGACAACCACCTAGGTGCCTCCTCTCTATGAGGAAAGATTTTTGTATGCATAATTGTGATCCGCAGATGTTTATTCGCCTTGTTTTTCAAATTGTCAGGTGGAATAAACTTATTCCGTTTTCCACCTGTATCAAAAGTGTAAGCAATATCAGAGTTAGTAGTTGCGATATGTAGCGGTGTCACCTTATTCATATGACCACTATGTTCCCCGAGTCTGTTTTCAACTGTTGATCTGCGACCAGCATATATTGTTGTTCAGGTCTGTCCTGGAAAGTCTTCAGTCTGTAAATTCATCTTTGTTCTTTCTGTAGTAGGTTCTACTATGCCTGTTCATTTATGTGGTCTAAGGTCTCCAAGACGATCCACTTCAGGTCTTTGTCTGAGTGGTCCATGCTTAGGAAATGATTGCTCATGCGTGTTGTAGATTTCTTTCATCTCATGTTGCTTCTGTGTGCCCCTATTCGGGTCTTCACCTTTCTACATGTCATTCCGACATACCGTAGATTGCATGGACACGTGTTGATATATATGCATTGGCTGTGTTGCAATTAGTGTGTTTTCTAAGTGTCCAAGTTTGGTTGGCCCCTAGATTTGTAACTGTTGTCAGTCCCACAAGGAAAATGTTCCACAATAGGACTGTTTCTTCATAATGTGGTGATGCTCTTGGTCTCTTCTTTTGTTCTTTTAGGCCTTGCATGGACCAGATAATCCCTTACATTGTTTGCTCTTTTGTGGGCAAACCTAGGTTTATCCCAATCCAGGGCCTCATTTATGAAAAGTGTTGTATCCCTGGTTGAAAACAGCAATGCAACACTTTTCATTGCGCCCTCCTTACGACACCTTGGATGTGCCATATTTATAGTACAGTGCTCCATGTCGCAAGGATTTACCAGATACATTAGGAATCCTGACGTATCTGATGGCGCAGTAATGACGCATTGCTGGAGTGTGTCGCAAAACAGACGCAACTCCAGCAATGTGTCATTACACATGGGCGAGTCCCATGTAAAAGGGCCTGCATCAATCCTTGCTCCTTCTGTGAAGCATATTATGTGAACAGTGGTTCTGCCACCTCAATGCATTTAATTTCATGTCCCCCTAGGGGTGGGACTGTCAACAAATGATTTAATAACACAACACTGAAACAGAAAGACAATCGATTTGAAAAAATGTAAATGTATTGAAAAAATCATGTATTTAAAGATAATGACATAACCAGACACATATCAAACATACACAACAAACATAGGTGATTATTTACAATAGTGACATACAAAAGTGATAAACTGTGACTGTACACATTTCAACAATACAAAGTTTACATAGAGAACACAATACATGGAACATCAATTTATCTTTTTAGTACTGTTGTATTATAGTAACAAAAACCCTAGCAAGACCTCCTATATTGTATGGGTCTGGTTGGGCAACAATGCTAGATCATGAACGTTGATGTTTCGACCCCTAAAAACGTGTGTGTATCAATGACATTACTGTGGGGTCTTCTTCAGGACAAAGAAACAGTTGTGTATAGCCTGTTCGGGAAGAGAAATAGGTGTATTTTAGAAATCAGTGTGTGCGTGAAGATAAAAGGAAAGCGAAGCCAAGAGAATGAGCTCACCTTCTGATGTGACTAATGAAGCTCAACTCAATGGACAGCTTACAACCTGCACCGACAGTCGCAGGACTTAATTATTCCGGAGCCCGCCGGGCTAACCAGGATTTCAAATATGCTGGAGGTGAAAGGATCTTCCTCCTGCCACAAATCATAGGGACCTATTAGTGGTTAAGTACAGGAATTGGTCCTGAGAACTAAAGATAAATGAGGCCAGGATCCTACCTGTAGAGCCACGTGTCTCAATAATTCAATAACGTATTCAGTTATCAAGAAGTATCAGGGGCACACCTGCCCCCGAAAATCTGTATCAAAGACATAATTCATTGCATAAAAAATGTTAGGACGGTATCCCTGGGTGACCAACCCATCACCATGTGAAATCATGGGCTGTGAAGAGTTAAAAGTTAAAATCACTCACCTCCGGTGTAACACCCTCGGAGTAATGACTATTTAAGCCTATAATGCTGTACACATCACATATCACCCAGACACGGTCGGTGCCCGTGTCTGTATTTAACCGACAGCTTCAAGGTTAATTTCATCCAACTCTGCATAAACAGGAGGAAAATAAAAGGAGTATTGTGATCATTCCGCTCCAGTATCTATGCGCTAAAACTTTCCATTAAACAGTAGTGAAAACTTACCTCCGGCGTCTTGCACTCGGAGTCCACTGTGAGAGCACGCTGCCCGATGCATATTCACAGTGAAATAGATTTCTCAGCGCTACCGGCATCCGCGTGCACGCAGGCACGTACGGAATGCGAGGCAGGTGCATATTACCATGGGAACTGAAACGTATTCTTCTGAGGTATGCGGATGGACGAGCCGACATCTCTGGCATCCCCGCATTGCCTGTGCAGCCTGATTGTCAGAAAAACCGCTAAGCGAGGACCCCTGGGTATTACTATACTTGTTGATAGTGAATCAAGCTGGTCCCGCGCGTTACGTTGGAAAGATTCCAAATGAAAAGAAAACAATTTAACTAGTCGAAGGCGGGGATAATTATTATAACTCGTCCCATCTCGATATAATGTGGGATGGCTCAATTCTCCTAGTAACCGGTTAGTCTCCGCTCAAAGAGAGGTAATGACGAACTGACAAGTGTTGGGTCAGATCGTATCCACAAATAACCTTCAATGACTGCGAATAAATATGTCATGACAAAGTGTAGGTTAAATCAGAAATGAAAGAACAGGGTAATCCAAAAGGAATAAATAGTGCACAGAGCGAAAGAATAGATTCATAGTTGTTCAAAAGGAATAAATAGTGCACAGAGAGAACGAATAGATTCATAGTTTTTACTGTTGTTTTAACCTAGAAAGATTATCCTAAACACTTATATGTAGGGGCAAATCCAGGATAACATAGGATCCCATGATTAGTCGAGCAACCTCTGCCCATGTGGACTGTGTCGGGCATAGAGTGGAACAATTCAAATAAAGGGCAATATGCAAGATATCATGTACTGTTGTATAAACAGGTCCCCAAGAATGGGTGTATATGTGGCGTGTAGGTGTACACAAACAAGTCATTAGAAATATACAAATTCACATTTTAGTCTGTTTTGTCAAAGTTGGAAACGCTTCTAATAAAGACAGGTGCCTATCCTTGTTAAAATATTAAATATACCGGTCTCATTCCAAAATTGGTGTGTCAGATAAAAGTGTGTGTCCACAATACGTGAACCTATCAGTTTACAATTCTAATCATCATTAACATTTGTTACAATAACAACATTACATGTAACAGTACGTCCTGTATATTGATTTGCCCATAACATTCATGGTTCTACACTGCAAAGCCCGTCTAAAGTATTGCGCGGAATTATCTCAAGTCTGTTATTGTATTCAGCCTGTGCAGAGTAGGGAGATTTGCCTGGAGATCTCCTCAGATTCATTCAGACCCTTGTTAACTGAGTTGAGGAGATGTATCCACTTACATTCATGTAAGTTTAATGTGGCTGCTAGATCACCACCTCTGGGATTGGGTAGAATTCTCTCAAGAGCTCACCACTTCAGACTATCAATCGGATGTTGCATTTCCGTAAAGTGGTCGACCAACGGTGCCCCCTGCACTCGACAGCGTATCCTTGAACAGTGCTGAGGCATTCTAGTCTTGACCTTTTGCTTGGTTTGCCCAACATATACTTTACTACACGGGATGATGATGATGTAAATCACGTCTTTGGTGTTACAGTTAGTATGGTGCTGGAGGAGATATTGGTTCCCAGCATACATGAAGTGCTTTTGCTCTACCGCCATGTCACACGCTTTGCAGTGCCCACATTTAAAGTGGTCCTGCAGTGGTGGTAACATCAGTTGTGTATGTATATTGGCAGAAGGTTTAGCCCTAAGATATGAGCTAACCACGTGGTCTCTGATATTCTTTCCTCTTTTGAAAGCAAAAAGTGGTGGTTCAGTGGTGCCTATCTCATCAGATACAAGAGACCATTTACGATTGATAAATTTTCTTTATTTCATTACTCCTATTCCCGAATGTGGTGACACAAACAACTCGGTCATTGGCTATTTTCTTTTCTTGATTAACCTGTAAAAGTGTTTCTCTATGGCAATACCAGGCCCTTTTGCGCGCTTTTCACAAAAGGCCCCTGGGGTAACTACGGTCACTTAGTCTGTGGATGAGTGAATCCAACCCCATAAAGATATCATCCCTATGGGCACAATTCCTCCTGCGCAACCTAAGAAATGGGCCATAGGGAAGATTATCTTGCAGGTTTCTTGGATGATGACTAGAATATCCCAATAGAGTATTGCGCTCAAGTGGTTTCCTGAACAATGTGGTATATAAGACATTTGCCACAGTTTTGATTGTTAAGTCTAGGAAATCAATCTGATCTTGGCTAAAAGTCATAGTGAATTGTATGTTGCTTGATCTACCATTCAGCCATATGTAGAAGTCCTGTAATATTTGTGAATTGCCTGTCCAGATCATAAGGACATCATCGATATATCGCTTCCATAGAGATATATTCTCTATGAAAGGATTATCTACACTGTAAATGAACTTCTCCTCATAGTTGTCCATGTAGAGATTTGCTATGTCTGGGGCAAAGCCTGCCCCCATGGCAACTCCCTTGGTTTGAAAAAAGAAGTCCTTTTGAAACATAAAGAAATGTTTGGTCATTGCTATTTCCAAGAGATTTACAATAAAGTCAGTGTGTACAAAGTGGGGTCTATCTCTTTGTTCCAGAACTGCACGGGCTACCACTAAGGCCTCGTCTTGTGGAATGCTGGTGTATAGAGAAGACACATCCAAAGTGACTAATAACTGTCTTTCTTTGTCAAATGGAAAATCCTCAATCCAATTGATGACTTCCATCGTGTCACGTATGTTAGATTTGGTTTTAGGTACCCAGGGCTGTAGAAATATGTCTACATAGCGTCACCGAGGCTCTAAAACAGAGCCACAGCCAGATACTATCGGCCTCCCTGGTGGTTTGTCCCTGTTTTTGTGTACCTTCGGGAGAGTGTAAATGGTAGGAAAATGAGGCTCCTTTTGATTCAGGAAAGCAAATTCCAGCTCACTCAGGTAACCCTCCTTGAAACCTTTAGTGGTAAGTTGGTGTATCAATTTTGCCACATCTTTTGTAGGGTCTCCTTGAGTCTTTTTCTAGTTATCTACAACCTGTAGTTGTGTTAGGATTTCTGTAACGTAGTCTTCCCTGTTTTGAACCACAATCGAACCCCCTTTATCTGCTGGCTTAATTACTGAGTCATTATTCTGCCTTAGAGATTCAAGACTGACCTTCTCGTCTTTGCTAATATTGTGTTTGATGTACTTTTTTTCTTCAAAAAGCCTCAGGATGTCTCTCAAACAACTTGTTCAAAAGCAAGAATTTTGCCTGACATTAGATGTAAAGGAGGTGTAAAAGTAGATGGAGTATGGAGCGATGTAGCAGAGCTCCTATTCATATCCGTGGGACTAGGGTTTTTGTAAAAGTAATGTCGCAAACGTATTTTTCTAAAAAAGTGGTGTAATTCTATCTTTGTGTTAAAGCTGTTTGCTGGAGCCGTAGGTACAAAACTCAGACCCTTCGAGAAAACTGACATTCCTGTGGGAGACAACTGGTGACTAGAAAGATTAATAATAGGGTTGCCTAACTCAGTGTCATTCACAATGGCCAATGTCGTATGTTGATTGCTCAACTGAGTCGCTGTAACATTGGGTACCTCAGCTGAACTTGTAATAATCGGTACCTCTGTTAACTCAGTTACCATCTGTAGGTTTTTCGTCTCGTTTGTATTTCCCTGTGTGTCACCTGAGGGTTAAACCTCACCGCTTTCCTGCCCCTGCCTCTGTTCCATCCCCTGTTTTGGCCTCTGTCTTCCTGCCACACCTGAGGAGGTGCTCCACCCCTGGGGGTCGACCAACGGGCGTCCCCTAAAAATGGCCCCGATGCTAGGTCTTGGTAGTTAGGACCTTGATAGTTTGGCCCCTGATAGCTAGGCCCCTGATCGCTAGGTCCCTGATAGACTTGTTGACTGGTAGAATTTTAACTAGTTTGTTTGTAGTCACTGCCCCCACCACTGGAGTAGGAAGATTCTGAGAAAGTTTTATACTTTCGGCCGCCTTGTCTGCCTCTGTTTATGTAGTGAGCTTGACTGTCTTGCTGACAGTATTCTTCAGTCGTATAAGGATAGGTAGATTTCTTATCATATGTTCTTATATCTCTCGCAAGTTTATCTAATTTCCTAGTTTGTGTCACAGTATTGAATTCAACAATAGTTGTATCTAATCTCTCAAGCGCCTCTTTAGCATTAGTTAATGCCCTGTGGTCTAGGATTTCTTTTCTTAATTCCTCAATTTCTTTAGTTATTCCAAGGTTCTGCGCGTTACTGGGTTACCCCATTGAGATTATCAATCCTTCTGTGAAGCAGGCGTAAGGATTTGACGCAGTGAACTAGTAGAAGTGGCGCAGAGAAATCTGTGAGATTTCACTGCGCCACTTCTACAAGCCTTTTTTACGGGGGAACGCCCACTCTGCATACATTATACCTGACACAGGTATAATGTGGCACAGGGGTTTACAAAGTGACGCATCTGCCTAGATGCGTCCATTGGTAAATATGGCACAGTGTGGTGCATTTTTTACGTCGCCGCAGAAGAGTCACAAAACATTAACGCAATGGCGACATAAGCCCTTCGTAAATAAGGGCCCCAGTGATCTGGATTTTATTATTCTCCAATTCTTGCTGATTGTTTTTTTGATGTAATTAGAGGTTATGCTATAGGTGGTAACACATGTCAGAGTCTCTTGTATTTCAATCCTTTCAATGGGGTTGTAACAAAATTTTTGATTCTCTTATCTTGCTCGTTTTGCTCACTTTTTTATGATCTGGCTCAGATAATTTCTTTTTCAAATTAAGAATGACAATTATTTTGCTTGAGTTTTATAATCCGTCAAATTTGTGCAGTTTCTTCTCAGGCGTAAGAACTGACTGTACGGTGGATTTTCCTTCAGAGACCCTGGGTGGAAGCTATTGAAAAGTAACAGGCTGTTCTTGTCTGTAGGCTTGTGGTAAGTTTTTGTTTCCAATTTCATATCCCTACTTGAGATTAGTACATCCAGAAAAGCTAGAGATGTTTTACTGTTGGTACTGGTAAATTTTAAAAACTCTTGTGTGCTCAGCCAGCTGAGGAATTCTAGAACACGTTATCAATATAATGGTTTGAAAAATCAATCCTCTGCCGAAAGGGGTTCTCATTTGACAAGATGTGTGTTTCTTCTAGTTGGCTCACATACAGTCCTGCCAGGCTTGGGGCAAACGTGCTGCCCATAGAAGTCCCATGCACTTGTATGTACAGGGTTCCTTCATATTAAAAAAAATTCTCAGTGCGAGCCAGTCTGCAGCATTCTAGCACAAAATGCTGTGTTATTCTATAATGCCAATTCTGTTTGAAGAGTACCTCTTCAATGGTGTTGAGAGTGGTGTCCTGTGGTAAGCTTGTATATAGGCTTTCTATATCGAGACCGACCATTAAATTCTTCTGGGGGTCAAAAGGTGCATCTTTCAAGACTCTTAATAGATCCCTGGTATCTTTTAAGTAAGTGGAAGTCACCTGTACAATCGGTCTCAAAATTTTGTCTGCAAATTGGGACAGTGGTTCCAATATAGAACCAATTCCTGTCACGATGTGGCGGCCAGGTGGTGGGTTCTTGTTCTTGTGTATTTTTGGTAATGAGTAAAAGTATGGGGTCTTTGGTTTTGTGATGCATAATAATTCTGCCTACTTTTTTGATATCCAAGCGTTAACCTCTGCTTCTTCTGCTATGCTCCTTATTATTCGTTTCAATATCTTTGTACGATAAAGGCGGCGGCATTGTGCTCTTAAAAACAGGTGACTATAGAAAACAATGCATGACTCTGCTAGATGATATGAGGTATTATAGGATCTTGACCAATATTCTGACGAAGAGATTGGAACAAATAATAACGAGATTCCAGGTTGTTTCACAGAAATACATGTACATTTGCACTGAGGGTGATAAATTTACCCCAGTGCAAAGTAAGTGCTGTGTTTAAGTTCTTGTGATTTATTTCTCCACACTAACAGTGTTCTGCAAAGCCTGGGCTCAGCCTGGCATAGGAGCTCTCAAGCATGGCTAGAAAATAATCTTTCATCATTCTTACACAAAGGTGGTTGGTAATTGCCAAGCTTGGTGGAGGATGGAGTACTTGTAATGATGAAACGAGAGACTCTCTTGAGGAAAATGAGTAGGGATGCTGGTGAGCAGGCACAACAGCTTGAGTCACTGCTCCACTGCCCTGCATGCATGCACTTGTCAACACCACGGGGCAGCTCTCCCCATCCTTGGTGATATGGTCACTGGACGGCTGCAGCTGCCAACAGTTTAGATGGCTCCCTCAAGGTTATAATTTAGTGGACGGTGAAGAGGTTCATGACAACAGTCCTCCAGAAAGGCAGACAGAGAGGCAGGGCCACAGATAGATTCTTTTCAGTCTTGCTTGACATCTTAGGTAAAAATCCAGCACACATAATGATGTCAGAAGGAACCATGGGTCAATGCAAGTGAGGCTAGATAGAGTTGTATTGTTATTGGTTCACAGGGCCTATAAACATTTGTTTTTGGGGGGGATCTCTGAGGTTGGCTTGCTTTGAGCATGCATTTAAAGCTTTTTAGGAGAGTATAAATTCTGATAAGGACTGCAAAACTGTTAGAAATTAACGCTGCTTGGTACTGGATAGACAACCTACTTCTGCCCTTTGATGTAAAATTAAAGCTAGAGTACTAATATAATAGTCATCCAAGCTTCAAGGTGACCGAGGGTGACTGTAGCATCTTACTTTCAAGGTTTTGCTGCCGTGCCAGCTACAAAGGGCATCTGAAAGCCAGGCTCGTTCTTTTAAAGATGGCATAGTCCTCTGCAGTCAATTGCTAACTTCAGAGTCATCATTTTTCTTTGCCTTGCAGCCAGAGAGCAGCCTAGCAGCCTGTGTGGAAGCCCATTAGGTATGCCCCCCTGGAGAGCACTGGCATAATCTAGCCAATGATTGACTGCTCTACCTACTAACATGGCATTGTGGTGGTGTCAGAGGTAAGGGAGCACCTTTTCTAGACTGTATGGAAGGAAGTAATGTTTTCTGTGCCCTCAATGTTATATCAGTGTTTTTTGGGGGAGGTGAGGTAGAGTGAAGTTTAGTTTCAACAGTCCAGTCCCAACAGTTTCAGTAAGATATTTCCCAAATAATTAGTTTTTGGCCAAAATTGAGAAATTCTATCTTGGCTCCGTGGAGTGATAATATGATCTCAATTTCAGGCTTTGATATCCAGAAGGCAGGACTGAAGTGATTAATATTCTTGGTCTGGGCCACATGCTCTAATATGGAGTTGGGTATGAGCATGTGACTATTTACTGCACATCTTTGATAATGATATATACAGGACCCAGATAGATGTTTAATGATACAGGTGATTGGGAAACCCTGTGGAACTCTACAAGTAATGGCAACGTTTCCAAACAGTAAAGGGCCCAGCTTGACTTGCCTGGTCCTTGCTGATAGAAAGGATATAAGCCAGGCTTCGGAGGAGTGGCCAGCATTTGCTTCTGTGGATAATCGACAGCTCGCTGCCCTATAATGCTGACAGGCCCATCATAACTAACAGAACCACGTATCCCTCATCAATAAATCCAAAGGTTTCACAACAAAAGCTTAGTAAGCATATTTCGCTTCATGCCTGGGTCTAAACCCTTGTAATAGGGTGTAAGGCATTTGTTTTGGTCAAGAAAGCTATGGAATCAATACACCACTTCATTTTAAACCAGGACCATATTTAAACCTATATATGGTCTGGCTACAGACCATATATAAGTTTAAATATGGCACTGCCAAAATATTGTCCCCAGAATATCAACAACATTGAGAGCGAAAACATATAGAGGTAAGTACAGATTTACTATTCTTAACTCTGCTTCTGCATATTTAAATATATCAAAGTACATACATGCGAGTTGCTAGGCCTTTTGATCAATCCTGCTGCTCATGGCCTTCAGCAAGCATGGGGATGCTTTAATAGAAGTTGCATTTGGGTTAAAAATTATGCATTATAAAGCTAATTTTAAGTGATGAATTATATTGAATTTTCTGTTTTAATTTGTCATCATAAATGTACTTTAACTGTCTTAATTTAAGTAACTATGCAATCTATAGACAGACAGACAGACAGACAGACAGACAGATAGATAGATAGATAGATAGATAGATAGATACTGATGGTAGACCTGATATATTGTGATGAGTGAAACCTCTGAGAAACTTCAGCTCACCACCTCTATTGGCTCTCAGCACACCTTTAGCCAGGAAACCAGAAGTGTATAAAAGAAAAAATAAGACAGCAGGCCTTTTCCCCCTATGAATACTGGATCTGGAATAACATCCCGAAACACATCAGAAATGCTCCAATCCTGCTCCAGTTTATGAAAGTGTTGAACATTCATCCCAATGCATTGACCATCGACAACCATGATACCTCTCCTATCACTCATTGAATTTATACTGGTCTTTGACCCTGTGCAGTGGTCTGCAGCCTTTGGCTAGCTTTGCGCTATACAAATAGCACATAGATCGCGAGGAGCAAGATGGTGTCGGTGTGAATTCACGCCACTCTGCAGCTCACGCCGTGCTGGAGAACATTGGCAATCGGCTATGCTGTCTGATCCGCGATGCCGATTCGAAAAACGTGCAGAACGCAAGTGATCTGCTTCTACTGCCAGACCGCCGGGGCTGACTCGTACGACAGAAACTGCTACTGGGTGCTCACTTTGACAAGAGCGCTTTGGGAACTTTTCACTCGCTGTCTGGTTTGCTCTGTTGTCACCTCGGCCCCCTGTGAGCTGATACTCCGGTCGAAACGGAGACGGAGTTGGAGCCGGATCATGACGACCCGAGGAGCTAAAAACAACAAAGTGAAAGCTGCCCAAACCGGCGCCAGTTCGAGAGACATTGAGGTGTTGGACATTTTCCCCAAAGGTAAACGGGAGACCAGTAGCTTTAAAAAGGCGACAGGGAGATCGGAGGGTGGTGGAGCTATAAAGGAGGGTGTAAGTCTTCAGCCCTCTGTTGCCAAACATTTTTCGGCAGTTAAGGCATCGCTTCCCACACCGGTCCCTTCATTGCCCTCCGAGAACGAACTTGGCTGCTCATCCACAAGCAAACAAGGGGATTCGAGCACTAGGCAATCGGCTGATACCCCAAAGGAAAACCGCACCTCTATCCAGTCCAAGGAAACTGTACTACTTAGGGACCAACAGTATGGGATACAGGGGTTGACTGACCCAATGATCTCCACTAAAACAACAGACCTTACCCCAGCTCCTACTAAAGTAAATACGGGAATCATAGTGGACTCAAGATTAATGCCACCACCCGCCTCTGGGGCCCCAGCCCAAGCCCCCGCTTTGGCTGTTTGTGTAGCAGAAGGGGGATCCAATCTGGTGCTACCAACTGTATCCATAGCTTGGAAGCTAATCCAGGTCCTCAAGCTCCACAGACTCCCGAACTTGTCGGTGAACATTTCTACTCCGTGTCGGATGGTTCCATGTCTGTGACAGACAATGGCGGAACCAGTTCAAGCGACGATAATGACACTGATCCTTCTAAAGATACCGGAACCGTTCAGCGCCAGAAAAAACTACGTAATAAGGCCCAAAGACGCAGCCAGCTCAAGTGGGACTACTCAGACTCTCAAATATCTTTCCCCCTTGGTGAAGAAGCTGCACAGACCTCGTTATGGGAAAATCAAAAAACCACGCCAGAGTCCACGGCAGAACCCTCTTTAACCTCTATCCTGGTTTCAATCAAGCAGTTTCAGGAAGAGGTTCGCTATGACAGTCGCCTAGCTAAAGGGGCTGCCAAAAAACTACAAGGGGGTATGAGGAAGTTAAGCAAAATTTGCACTGACATTGGCGACCATGTCACTATGGTGGAAGGCCGTACAGAAAGCCTAGAAGTCGAGGTTGATACCCTAAAAGTTCAAGGCTCTTCCCACGCTGCTTGTGTGTCCGATCTAATGACGAAGATGGAAGAGTAGGAGAACCGTCAGCGACGGAACAATCTTCGCCTCCTAGGGATTCCGGAAGGGGTAGAGGGAGACGACCCAAGGCGCTACATTGTGAAACTCCTGCAAGAGGCTTTCCCCGATCACTCAAATTGGAATTGGGACCAAGAGGTTCAGCGGGCACACCGCTTTCCCTTCAACCTAAAGCAACGGCGTGACGGCAGTGGCTTTCCCGGAGAAAAACCCAGGGTGTTCCTGGTGTTCTTTGGGAATTTTCTCCTTAGACAACTGGTTTATGATCAAGCCCGTCCAAACTCTCAGAAGGGATCTAAGGGGGCAATGTTCTTCGCAAAGCCCGATTTTTGCCACTCTACAGTAGAGCGGAGGTGGCGCCTTCGTCAACTAATCGTCCCCTTTCAATAGCAGGGTGCTCAGGTGTTCTTAATGAACCCTGCCAGACTAAAAGTTATCCTCAATGGGTCCTCTCGGGTATTTCTGTCAGAAATTAAAGCTAGTGAATTTTTGGGAGAAATCAAGGCAAAGAAGGGGCCTAGCTAATTTGAAGTAGAATTTTTTTTGACAAAGAATAATCTACTAGACCCATTGCTTTTTCACTATCTCCACTATCTTCTACTTTCCCTTTTGATTTTTCTGATTTCCCTGCCACCGTCTGCCTCAGGAGCAGCACGATAAGAGGGCTTTGGCAGAACAGTCTTAACGGGGGGAACCTCCTTTCTTTTTGTCTTTTTCTTTTTTGCCTTTTCTCTTCGCTGTTTTCTTTCACGTATTGATACACATTAAATCCTCTTGGTAGCAATATACGGCGTGGCATTGCGGCGGGGATCCACTGCTGACAACCATCACTCAGGGTTTTCCTGATTGCTCAATTTTAGGGTGGGGGTGGGCTGGGGAGGGTTGGGGGGTCAACTACACTGCAGTGGGGGGGTTAACTGAGTTTTTTTCACCTTAGTGGTCTTAGTCACTATGAAGTTATGTTGGAAGTTAGGGTTTAAAACTACAGAATTCATGGAAGGGCGGTTAAGGGAAATGAAAGGTCTAACAAGGATGGAAAATCTGAGTAAGCTTGTGGCGATAGGAAAGGATAATACTGACTGTATCTCTGATGTTGTTTTGTATTTAACCTGCATGTTGTTTAATTTAGGGCCAATTGATAAAACTTGTGTATGAACAAGTTAAGCAATCTTAGAATTGTCTCAGTTAACATCTGTGGCCTGAACGACGCCTTGAAAAGACAGAAGGTGGCACAGGGACTACGCTTGCTGGGGGCTGACATCGTCAGCCTTCAGGAAACACATATAGAGGGATCACAGAAACATTTGTTAAACTCATTGGGGTACAGAGTTATTGGGGGGACTTCTCAGGGTGCGAGGGTAAGAGGGGTAAGGGTTATGGTTCAAAGGAGGCATTTATTGAAGTCCGTCCGTATGAAATCCGATCCTCTAGGAAGATGGGTCATAGCCGAATGTTGCCTACCTCCCAATTCTCCTTTCACTTTATGTTCCATCTATGGGAGTAACACGGACGATCCTGGGGTAATTAACTGGATCACAGGAGAACTGGTCCATTGGCCTCTCCCAATTATTATCTGTGGTGACTTAAACATCAATTTACCCAGCAACTGGGAAGCGAACGATCAATGGGCCTATGTAGGCAGAAAGCCCAAAGTATATCAGGCTGTATTAAATTTAATGCAAACTCACGGGCTTAGTGATGTGGGGGCCAACTTAAAACCCAATCAGGCGGGATTTACATATTTCTCAGCCCCGCACCTCTCCTTAGCAAGGTTGGACTACTTTCTGGTTTCAACTTCCTTGGTTCGGGACTGCTCTATAGACACCGCTCCGCGATTTATGTCCGACCACAACCCACTTATCTTAAACATTGGGGGGCTAGGATCTAGTGGGGATACCCCGAATTGGAGCTTTGAAAAAGCTCTGCTATATGATACTGGATACCGAACGCATATGTAGGAGTGGATCCAATAGTTCTCAGAGATAAACACAGGGTCAGCCACAACTAGGGTGGTATGGGACGCACTGAAAGCGGGCATCCGAGGGGAGACCTTACGGTTCTCCATAAGGAAAAATAAGAAAGAAAAGATACAGATTCAGAAACTTCAAGATAAGATGAAAAAGGCAGAGGAGAAATTAATTTGGGCAGTTCAGTTGGGGACCGAAATTGAAGCTGTACAGCTCGAAGTGGTAGCCACTAAAGCTGAAATTGGGTAAATCTTCGCAGAGAGGGTGGCAGCTAAATGGACTTCTGCTCGCGAAAAAATGTATGAGTGCAGCGAGCTCATCGGCCATCAACTGGCTCTTAGAACTAGGCAGCAGATCTCTTCTAGCGAAATACTCTCGATACAACTCCCTACAGGAGAGATTACTAACGACCCGACCAAAATCCAGAGGGCATTCCGGGAGTTTTACCAGAATTTATACTCAGAGGAGAACATCAGGTCACTGGATTTGAGAGAGGATGATATTTCTAATTACTTTAACACGATCTCATTGTCTCAACTCAGTGCAGAAGATCATGACCAACTAGAAAGCCCTCCGACCTGGGAAGAAATTGCCATCGCTCTAGCAAGTTTACCAGATGGTAAAGCGGCTGGTGCCGACTGCATCCCGGTCGAGTTTTATAAAATCTTTTCCCCTCAAATAAGAGTCCTCTTCACATCACTAGTTGTTTCTATTTTTAACGGGGCTTCTCCACCTGCTTCATGGTCCACAGCTAAGATCGTTATCTTTCCGAAAAAGGAAAAGTCACCACTGGAAATGGGCTCTTACAGACCAATTACGCTCATTAATTGCGACTCTAAGGTTTACTCTAAGATCTTTGCTTCTAGATTATCCTCCAGAATAGAACCCCTTGTCTCTAAATGGCAACATGCTTTCATCCCCAAGAAAGGCACTACTGAACACATCCGACGGACCATCACATTGTTTGACGCAGCTCAGGTTTCAGGAGACCCGATATCGCTAATCTTACTCGATGCTGAAAAAGCATTTGATGGGGTCTCCTGGCAATTTCTTTGGGGTGTCATGAGGAGGATGTGTTTCGGGCCCAAGGCGATCCAAGCCATTTAAGCTCTCTATCTTAATCGCACAGCCTGCATTTCAATAAATGGGAAACTGACGGAGCAGATTGAAATCTCACGGGGCACTCGCCAAGGCTGCCCTTGCTCTCCGCTGCTCTTCGCTATATACATAGACCCCTTTAGTAAAAAAATTGAAAATAATCAAGACATTCCGGCTGTGAGCAGATTTGACTGGGATACTAAAATCATGGCCTACACCGACGACCTGGCTGTGGTGACCCCTGACCCTGAGTCTGCCATTCTAGTTTTGGAACAGGAGGCTCAGGAGTTTGGGAAGATCTCGGGATACACACTCAATGAAGGAAAAACGCAGATCATCTTGAATAAAGAAATTAATTGGGTGGACAGGCGGGTTGTCCAGAAAGCCAAATATTTGGGGGTTACCATTGTTGCTGACACGGATCTGATTATAGAAGCAAATCTGATCCCGCTAGCGGTAGAAACTAAAAAAGCGTTTAATCGGATAAATAACTTACACTTGACTATAGTGGGGCGGTGTAATGTACTTAAGATGACCTATTTCCCCAAACTACTCTATTTTTTTAGGGCTATCCCCCTAGAGATCAGTAAAACAATGTTTCAGAGGTTTGAACAGTTGTTCTCTCAATTTATCTGGGCATATTCTCAGGCTTTTAAGTTTCTTTCCCTTCCTCTGGAGAGAGGGGGATGGGCGCTTCCTAATTTAAGATTGTATTACTGGGCCACGGTTTTACAATGTAGCACGGAACTGATACACGAACATCCCCATATCGCAACCACAGGACTCCCGTCTCCCTTTCAATTGTTACTTGGGGCGGAGGTTAGGGGGTGCCTGTGGCGGCAATTGTCATTTGGATATTACAAACGGGTCAGATTTAAGACCCTGATGAGTGCCTACAAGGTTTTTTCCAACATACGTAGATTATATGGGCTGGGCAGACTGAATTTTTACTCTCCCATCAATAATAACATCAACCTGCCAGCTATCTTCGGGAGATCTTACCTCCAAAACTGGTATAAAGCGGGCATCTTAAAGCTGGGAGACCTGTTTTCCACCGAAGGAATCCGGCCGTTTGTCGACCTTAAAACCCAATATAATCTGAGCGAACACGAGGCTTTTAAATATATTGCCATTAGGGATTTCCTGACCCGTAAGACCGGTGGGTCTGCTGGGTTCGTAAAGGTTGATCTTATTGACAAACTAAAGGATCCCGCTTTACCCCGTATTGGATATATATACTCCACATTGAATAGCCAAATGCCAGACGATTTGTCTAAGACAGCAAGCAAATGGCAGCAGAAGTTGCATGCTCCCCATAATACCTTTTACCTGGCCTTGCGATCTGCCCAGAGCGACCTGCTGTCGGCCAAATTGCAGGCACAATTTTATAAGACTGCCTTTTTTCTGTATATTACACCTAGCAAAATCTCCAAATGGGGAACAGGTAAAGGAACGCTCTGTCCTAGGTGCTCGGAGTTTAGCGCAGACTCTGTGCATATGTTTGCCACCTGCCTGAAACTAGCACCATTCCTCGGTAAAGTACAAGGGGGCATATTATCAAGGAATAGCGATATTTATCGCTAACCGCGCTTAGCGTCAATTATTTTAACGCCGCCTATCGCTGGAAAATATCGCTGAGATAACACCCTATTAACAAGGTTTATCTCCATAGCAATAAAATTTCCAGCGATAGCGGCAAAATGTGAGAATATCGCTGGAAAAGCAGCGATATTCTCGCATTAACGCAAGGATGGATTCAGCCTGACAATCCACCTCCTATACTTTAAACAGGTAAGTCATCCTCAGTAGCAGGTGTTAAAATCTAGCGATAAACGCGCTTAGGGCGATTTATTTTATCGCTTCGACTGCCTTGTTAATAGGGGTTAGTTGTGTTAGCGACTGTTTACAGTCGCTTTTAGTGGGGAACGCCTACCTTGCATGTCATTAGCGATAATTATCGCTGACATGCAAGGCGATGTAAAACCCGCCCGCTAACGCCTGAAAGCTGTCGCTAACGCCTGTTAGCGACAGCTTGCTAATAGGGCGTTAAAAATATCGCCGCTTTAGCGGCAAAAAGTGCCGCTAAAGCGGCGATAAAGCCCTTGATAATATGCCCCAAGATTTTTTAAGTAAAGTCCTATCTCATGATATCCAACTAACCCCCACGATTATCCTGCTGGGTGTACAAGATGAGCTTAATAGAAAGAATGGTGGTGCGCTTATCTTCGTAGCCATGACTATACTGAGGATTTGTATTGCTTCTTATTGGCTAGATTTAAATCCTCCACTGTTCTCCCAATGGCTGGCCCGACTGGTCGCGACCTGTAACCTCGAGAAGGCTATTTATGCTAAAAAAAAAGCTCAACCAGACACATTCCTAGGGTCTTTGTAAAGCATACTTCTTTATTAAGGCATGCTAAACACAGTTTGGTTGTCATTTGTTATCTTTACGGTATTGGATTTGTATCAATTCTGCTCGGCCTGTCTAAGGGTGATTTTTGTATAAATGAATTATCTGTTTTTAAACGATACAGGGCAGGGATATCATTATGTTCATGTTTTTTTTTCTCTACTTTGTTTATTGTTATCATTATGGATGTTAAAACTAACCACTTTTTTGTTTTCTTTTTGTTTTGTTTTATACCCTTCTTACGGACCAAGAAAAATGACTATAGCCCTATATGTAACTGGCTCTTCCCACCACGAGCCAACCTTGTGGTTTTTAGGTCTCGCCTACGCAGCGCGCATGCGCTGCATAGGAGAACTTTAGCCGTCGTTTAGCTCTTTTTCGAAGCACATACTCGTGCTTGTGGCGGCATACACCTTGCAGGGGCGCGCCACAAGCACGAGTATGTGCTTCCAAAAAGAGCAGACTGCTCTCCCCAGCGTGCGCGCGCACCACTCGCGGGCTAATTAACTTTCGCGGCCGCGCCTGCTCCCGGGGTTATCTTTACAGCACACTTCGTGTCAGGCATGTTTTCTGTTGTTTGCCCGAACTCGGAGACATTTCCATATCCGCTCTTTTAATTTACAAAAACATCTGCCAAAAAGCAGACTACTGCATAAGGAAAGGCAGAAATCTCAGAAACCATAGAGGGGTCCTCATGTGCCCTCGCAGCCGGCAGACCATGGGAAGAGGCTTGTGCATCTTATATTCTGGGCAAACCACCATAAAAAAAAATTATGTGTTTGTCTGTAATGCCACAAAAAAAAGACTGTACGTGCATGCATTCCCAAACACAGTGCAAACTCAGTAACTCTGGAGCCCTGATACACACGAAGAAGGCCCTTTTACAATTACCATATTATTCCGCCCCTTCCCGCCTGCCCCTCCCTTGCGATGCCTGAAGTGTTGAGGCAGTGGCTTCACCAAGTTCCTTCCACGCTCTTCATCGAGGATAATTCAAGCAAAAGTGCGCTTTGTGCATAAGTGGCGCCCCTGGTGCTTCAGATCCTAATTGGCCACTCGAATCCGGCCCTCCGCCACACCTCCGGGTGCTGCCCCCTGGCGGCGCGTGCGCTCCTTTCATCCCGTGCCTTTTCTTCCGCTCTCGTGCGCTCAAGGTCAGGAGCTCCAAGTGTCATTCATAATAGATGCGGAGAGCTCTTTATTCCATTCCTTTCTAACTCCATCTCCGCTCCTGCCTCTGCTACCACACACCCGAATGTACAGACCACCCACTAGCTCGGTGCTCAGCTCACCACTTTTGGAAAGCTATGAGCCGGCCTCTAGTGCTGGCGGTTGGCACGTGTCCCTTAGTTGGCAGAAATTATAGGGGCATGTGTCTTCCATTAGGCCCACCTTCTCTTCCACTGTGGCATGAGTTCCACGCTGCCTCTGTCCCCACGCGGACCGGCCACTGTCTTCTCTCCCACTGTTGTTCGCTCCACAGTGGTCGAGACCCTGTATGTGATTCCCTTTCAGCTGGTATCAGGCACCTCCTTAGCCACGGCTACATACATGGGTGTGAGTGACCCCGCCCCAATGCAATGTGAGAAGGGTGACTTACAAATCACACTGCACTTGCTCAGTGTGTAGGCGTGAAGCTTGCATAGACATTATGGGTCCTGTACATATTCTTCACCAGGAACACCTCCTGCCTCCTGGTGAAGAGGCCAGCTCCAGCCTCTGTCACCACAGCATCAGGAGCCTCCACCAGCCTTTATCCATCATGGCCTCTTATGGTTTGCCAAGCTAAGCCCTCACCACTGACTCGTTGGTTATAAGTATTAATAGCTATATGACAAACTCAACCTTTCATCCATCCAAGAGATAACAAGCATTTGCAATGCAATAGGTCTCGCATTTGCGAGAGTTTAAGCTATTGGCATTGTAAATGACAATGCCTTTTACTTGTGTTTTAAAAACCAACACGTAAATAAAAGGCATTGCCATTTACAATGCCAATAGCTCAAACTCTCACAACTGCGAGACCTATTGCATTGCAAATGCTTGTTGTATTAGGGGTGGGGTGGGGAGGAGGGTTAGGGTGGATATCTAATCTTTTTTTCACTTTGGTTTTTTGCTTTGGTACTCCATATCTATAAAAAAATTCAATAAATAAAAAAATTAAAAAAAAGACAAATAGCACATAAAGGCATACATACAAGAACGTATCCTTGTTTACCGCTTCTATATCACAAGCATTATATCACATAACAATAATATCGCATCCACTAAATGGACCTATTACTTTGCATAGTAAGCAAACGTGGAGGCAGGGGCGTAATGCAGGTGCCTGCAGCCCCTGCATCATGGAGGGGGGCAACTCTCAAGGGCCCCCCAACCAGGGTTGGCTTTTAGCATGGGTGAGCTGGGCCCATGGTGCCAATTTTCTGAGGGGCACATGGAGCTGTGTGCATTAAGGTTATGCCAACAGCAGCGCGCTTCTCATCTTACTGCAGCCTTGTCCTTGTCCTTGCTTGTTCGCTTCTGTCTAATTTGCCAGATTAAAGTGGTTTTAATCCTTCATTATCATACGGCCGGCGATGTTTTTAACACCCCTTTCGCCCCCCCCCCCCTTCTTTACCCTCCCTTCACCCTCGGACCCCTACTGGCACACATCAACAGAACCATCATCTGGGTGAGGCAGCTAAGCTATCAGAGATTTAGGTGAGCAGGGTAGGTCTGAGGCTGCTTGTGTTCAGGGGCCAGTCCCTGCTCATCCAGGTACTGACCAGTGAACACAAAAGGGACCCCGCTGCCTTATTTAATTCACTACCATCAGCAAGGGTGCCAAATTTCTCTCTGCCCACGCACTGGACGCTATCTTAGCAAAGGCCGGCCCTGCCCCCAACCATTCAAGGGGAGTCCCTTCAGTCCAAGGTCAATGAATATTTGTGAGATCTGGGAGACTCAGGAGCCCCTCATCACATTCTGTAGGGGGGGGAGTCATTTCCCATCAAACCAGTGCATGGAGGTAAGAAAATTAATTATATACTTACCTCATGACGCAGTGGTAGGTGAAGTTCTGGATGTTACATTATTGTCGTCGATAGTATAGACCTCGCTATAGTGACTCAAAATAATTTTCTACACAGACGACACCCAACTCATTATCCAACTCACCGATGACCCCACCTCCACCAGTCTCACCATAATTTCCTATGCAGATGACATCCAACTCATCCTCTCTCTCACCAACAACCCCACCACCACCAGAACCAACTTCCACAGATGCATGACAAACGTTGCCAACTGGATGAAGAACAACTGCCTGCACCTGAACACAGACAAGATGGAAGCGCTGATCTTTGGCAACAGCAACAACACATGGAACGACTCCTGATGGCCATCACACCTAGGACTCGCACCCACTCCCACCGACCACACCAGAAACCTCGGAATCATCACTGACAATAGGCTCACCATGAAATCACAGATCAACGCCGTCTCCTCTGCCTTCTTCCTCACTCTGCTCATGCTACATAAGATCTTCAAGTGGCTATCCCTACACACGAGATGCACCGTGACAAAAGCCCTCATCACCAGCCAACTGGACTAAGGCAACGCCCTCTACGTAGGAATCGCCGCACACCTCCTACCGAGACTTCAGGCCAGAACACCACAGCCAGACTCATCCTCGGCCTTCCCCAATGAACCAACGTCACACCCCACCTCAGGCAACTCCACTGGCTCCCCGTACAGAAGAGATGCCAATTCAAGCTGCTGACCCAAGCACACAAGGCTTTACACAACCAAGGACAGTCCTACATTAACCACCGCCTGAACTTCCACCAACCGTTAAGAACACTACGCTCCGCCTCCCTTTCACTTGCCCATACACCTGCATCTACCGAAGAAGAAATGGAGGATGCTCCTTCTCCCACATTGCAGCAAAGACCTGGAACAGCCTCCCCACGCACCTCCGGGCCTTCACCTCACTTCCGGAGATCCGAATGGCCCTCAGGACCTGGCTGTTCAAATAAGCTTTCGGGACCTGCAAGCGCCTGGATACCCTATGAAAGTGATTAACCGCGCTTTATAAATCCTGATTGATTGATTAACATACAACTCACAGCCTATTAGATACACAGACATGGAAACAGTGGTAGAGACACACAAGCAGAAAATGGCACACACCTTGTCAGATGCAGAAAGGAGTCCCTGCTTACCTAGTGTGTCCAATTTCTGACTCAAAATCACACCATGTCACTAATAGGTCTCCGGCTTTACCGTCAGCTCCTGATGGCCTTTAATGCAGTGTTTGTGCCATTTTCATTGGACGAAATCACATGCTGTCACACATACCCCACACCCAGTGGCGGCTCCTCCGCTAAGGCAGAGGAGCGTCGCCCCACTGCAATGAAATATAAAATGGTAATACCTTGAGGTTATTATCATTTTATTTTTTCCTGCTGCAGAAGCTTTTTTTTCCTGTTGCGGCAGCTTTGCAGGGCGGGGCTCCTCTGAAGACAGGAGCAGGGGGAGGGATGGTGAGCAGACTTTGAAAGTGCACATGAATGTTTGGCCGTCCCACTCGGGCCGGCCAAACATTCATGCGCACTTTGCATGATCTCCACCTTGGCTGCATTACAGCATGGGTGGAGAACATGTCCAGGCTCCCATTCCCTGGCTGAGCGCCGAACCACGGTGCAATGGCAGCGTTGTGATTGGCTTAGGCGAGCCTGGATGTGCTTCCTGTTCCGGCTGTACAGAGGGACGAGGAGGAGAGACGGATGCGAGACACGGTGCTAAGGTAAGTTTTTAAAAATTATTATTTTCGTCCCCTTACATACCCACCCTCGCCACCTCCGATCTGTGCCAGCCGCCACTGCCCACACCCCCGCAAATAGCCATCGCTGCTGCTCTTTCTGACTCCCCCCCCACGCCAGCACCTCCAGGTATGCAGCTGAGGTGAGATAGCCACACAGGCCCTGGTGCAGCACATGTAGACAGAGGCAGGCCTACATGCTTGCTTCTTCCTCGCTTCCAGGCTGTGCATGCTCTCAGTGAAGCGATTATTACAGTGCGAGGGAGGGGGGTTTCAATTAGTCGGTCCCTTCTGCCTATGGAATGACAAACTGGATACCCCTCACCTCCCGCCCCCCACACCTGAATTGAAAGCGTCGAACAAGCTCCCGCCAACGCGCCTCTGCTCCGACGACACCCCTGCTCTGCCCGCGAGCCGGGCCTGCCAAGTCGTCCTCTCCGCAGAAGCTCCGAGGCACTCGTCGCCCCAGCCACTAAATCACGAGGATCATGGATTCAATTTTCAGCTGGCAGCGCGCGTCGGCTGCACCGTTTCAAGGAATGAATTGTGTGCTGTGGATGAGGGCACGCGAGGGCAGGGAGAGCCCTTCCTGCAAGAGACTCTTCCATTCAGCAAGCCCCACACAATCACGGCGAGAGAGATGAGGCCTTCATTCCCAGAGACTAATGTGGCGGAGAAGGATGCGGAGACCTGCGCTTTCTTCCGTCAGCCTCACTTCAAGTGACTCGGAAAGATCGGGCATAAAAACTGCTAGGTCCCAGGGCGAATAGCTGTGCCGCACGGAGAGAGGATGGCGACGTGGTTTTTGCACCCCGTTCCGAGTACTAGAGCAGAAAAAAAATGAGTAACAATAGCCTACGCTGCCGGTCTTTCTGACACCTAAGCCGCTTGATAGTTCACTTTACGCACTAGATAGGAGCCGCAAATTCCTCCAGGTAGTACAAGGAGGACACTGTGCAGACAAAACCTGGGAGGGTGCGCGAGCTTTGGCGATAATCACGATGCCCAAATCTGGACCAATCACTTTTGGTGTCTGATTCCAACATTACAGCGAGACTAAGAAATAGGCAACATGTGCTAGGATGTGATTTGGCTAGTACCACCATGGGAAAAGGGTTAAAGTGCTTGGCTAGTGCCACCATGGGCTAAGGCTTAAAGTGCTTCGAAGTGCTTTGGCAAGAAACACCCTGGGCGAGGCTTAAAGTGCTTGGCTAGTACCACCCTGGGCAAATACTTAAAGTGCTTTGAAGGGCTTTGGCTAGTACCACCCTGGGCCAAGGCTTGAAGTGCTTCATCTGAAGCCTTCATAGACCAGTTCTCGAAGCTCAAACTTTATGGGGTCATTACAGACCCACTGGTATTATCATCATCATTCGTAGTAGTAGTGTTGATATAGTGTACCTTCCAGCACTTATGGAAAATTACTCCAGCATCCTCTTGTTGCCACAGTGATGGTGTGGGACATGAGTGAATATAATAAATAATATTACTGAACCCCTGAATGGTGTATAAGTATTGGAATCACCCTTGAGCCACAAATGTCACCCTTCTGCTGCCTTTTCCTGGCATATATTTCACCAGTTTCACTGGCAAAATGTGAGATATTAAAGGAACTTGGAACTACAGTACACAGCAATTTAATTAGACCATATACATGTTTACAGGTGAATCTGAGTTATCACAATTACTTAATGAGGACTTTAGTAATGTTGCTTTGCTCAAAACAAAACTATAAACAAAGCCACAGGAATTATTTAATTCTACAGTGCTTTCCACATATTTAAAGATTTGCTGCAGTTGACGCATAATCAGTCATATCCCACATGATCTGTGGGTTTCAACCAACAACTGTTTCTTCCTTTAATACATCAAAAGTTAATAAAGTTCTGCACACAGGATATAACTCAGAGCCAGACACTTTGCAAAAGTTAATTGGTTATCCTTGAGCTGTGGATAGCCGACTTAAGGCATTAAAGAGGTGAGGATTTTGCCCAGACGGTGTTCTTATCACAAAGTGGTGAGATGGAGCAAGGGTTTTTGCTTGCATCAGTAAAACAAATCCTTACATATTTAAATGTACTTCTGACAGGGTGGCAAGAACAAGTCCTTCTTTGCCAGAAAATTGTAATAAAAGAAGGCACTAATACTGTAGAAGGACCGAAAATAGTTTATATCTCTTTTTAAGAACGGGTATCTTGAAACTCAAAGAGCCAAAAGGCAAACTTGCTCTTTTGTGTAAGCTTACGCTTTTGCAGTATTCACAAAAGTGCATTTTATTAGTGGGAGTGTGCAGGAAGCAGTTACAATTTCTCACCTAATAGATCTTTCTGGTTGACTGAGAGGCAAAAAGGAGTCGACATTCAAAATCAACAATTTAAAGTTCGTGTAACCCATTTGGCCACACAGTAAGGATGAAGAATCAGTAATGAAAGTTAAGAGGGTGTATTACAATTCAGAAATGAATCCAGTAAATGCAAAAATCAAGAGCATGTTATAAACGTAAAAAATTTCGACAAGCAAATTGATGCGTGGAATCAAATTCCGACTCGTAACGACAGTCAGAACACTATAGATGCCAATAATTTGGAATCGGTATTCTTTTAAGAAACTCGGCCCCACCTTCCTAAACATGAATAGGGTCTAAAAGTCATCTAATCAGGCTCTAAGTCAAGAATGAGGATAATTCAGAATAAAAGATCTCAGGTAGATTTAAAATTGGAGGAAGGTGTCAGCTTAGTGAAGAAATCTACTAAAACAGAAAAATATGTGTTAGCGGAAAAGCCACACTCATGCAAGAATAAAAGTGAAACAGAGGTCTGTACCTCTCAAAGTCCAGAGGGATCTCTCATCAGCAAAGGTGTAAACACCTATTAAAACCAAGAATTCTCAGTAATAATCATCCCATTCCGACGTCATCAACAAACCCCTGTTTCTGCTCTTCCCACTGTTGATATTGACCACATCACGTAGTTTTCCCATCCCACAAAAATGGACAGAAGAAATCAGAGAGGCGCTAGATGCCGGAGGTAATGGCGCCTTGATATTGCTGGATCTCTCTGTGGCATTTGATATGGTCCATCATGATCTCTTGCTGGATTGTTTAGCCATGATCGGAGTGCAGGGGACATTGCCTTTGCTACGCTCCTTCCTTTCTGATGGGAAACAATTTGTGGCCTTGGACGTATTTGTCTCTAAGCCTTTTGTAATAAAGTCGCCACACTGGATAAATGAGTAGATTCAAGAGAGGCTTTATTGTCAAACCCCACCTGCCAGAAAAAACGGTGGAGGAGTTACATTTTGCATTCTGCTACTTCTTTTATACTTCTTTTTTTTAAAATAAATTCGCACTCTAACTTATCTTTGTATGTTTCAGTGTAATTACTTCTCCTGTTTCTTTTGTCTCTTAAATGTCGATTTTGACTATATACCAACACAACATATATTTTAAATTTCAATTTTAAATACATACAAGTGTGTTTCTCAAACTTAAAACAATCTTATTACAGTCAAAATCCGAAGATATTTAAATCTCCTGTGATCTTTTCTCTGAACACTACTTCCTATTGTTAACACTTTAAATAAAAAAAAAATGTTCCTTTCAAAAAACTGCAAACTCCTATTAATTTCCCATTAATCCGCATATAAAATTGCACCCGACGTCACAACCTAAACATTGGTGCCAGTTTCCTTTGTTGTTGTAGTTTATTTTCTCCCCGCCGATAAAACTTTGCATTAAGTCTTATTTCTATGGGAGATCCACTTTTAAAATGGCCGCCGACGTCGCAACGTAAACATTGGTGCCGGTTTCCTTTGTTAATCTAGCTTGTTTTCTTACCGCAGATAAATCTTTACTCTTGGTCTTATTTCTTTGGGAGGTTGAGCTCACACTCACGCAAGCTGGATTGTCATTACGCTTGACGTGAAACGCTGATGAGCTGTGCGTTCCAGCTACTTGCGCTTTCCTCCGCTTGTCTTTTCGGTGCCACTCTCACCATCAAACTTGACTTCAGCGATCCAGACACCGTCTGCTGACTTCCGCTTGCCAGATCTTCCTTTTCCAGTCTCCTGCAACGCTAATTTTCACTGCGTTTCTTCTTCGTTGCACGCCGCTCGCGTGTTCCACTCTTCTTCACCTTTTCACGATGTTGGGGTTGACATATCCAGTACACACGCAATCATCGCCAGTGTAATAAAGTCGCCACACCGGATAAATCAGTAGATTCAAGAGAGGCTTTATTGTCAAACCCCATCCATCGGTGCCTTCCGCCAACTGCCCAGGTAAGAACCACCTCAACACAACACTCCATGTTCTAACATGGAACCACGCTACATCACACCTTTCTCTCTCCGATGCGGGGTCCCACAGGGATCCTCGCTCAGCCCAACCCTGTTTAATGTTTATGTGTCTTCCCTGGCATCCTTAATAAGATCTTTTGTGTTCTCTCTGACCTCGTATGCTGATGAAACACAAATTGTTATTTCACTATCTAGCCAGGACACTTATACAGGCATTACATTTCAAGACTGCATGAGGGCCATTAGCAAGTAGGTGACCAATAACAGCCTAAAATTGAATTCTGCTAAACCGGAAGTCATTCTCTTCAGCAACAATACTTCCTTCTAGTTCCCTTCCTGGTGGCCGGATGAATTAGGCACGTTGCCGACCCTTGTCAGGAAAGCCAAAAACCTGGGTGTCCAAATGGATAACAGGTTCACCTTTGGCGACCAGGTAAACTCAGTGATGGCATCTACATTTTTCACACTGAGGATGATTAAAAAGATCTTGCGCTTTATCCCTTATGAGTCTCAAAAAACAGTTGTGACTTCTCTTGTCCTGTCAAAGCAGGACTACTGTAATGGACTGTACCCTAATATGCAGCAGCACCATCTCAACAAACTGCATGTGCTACAAAATGCTGCAGCCAGACTTCTGTCAGATATTCCCAAATTCGGATCAGTTAATACTGAAATTCAAAAACTTCATTGGCTGCCCGTAAAGCATCGGATCAAGTTCAAAGCTCTGTATACAGCCTTCAAGACTTTACACAACACTGGTCCTTTTCATTTAAGGCGAAAGTTTACATGGTATGCATCCAACAGAACACTCCTCTCCTTGGAGCTAAAACCCTGGTAATTCCCAAATTTAAGAAAACAAACTAGGGTGGTAGAAGCTTCATCAATTACACAGCCAAGGCTTGGAACAAGCTTCCTTATTCATTTGCTCTGCCCCCAATCTGCTCACCTTCAGGAAATAATTGATAACTTGGCTGTTTAATACCTATGCCCTCTCTCTTTTCCTTCTTTCTGTCCATTTCTTTGAGCCAGCACCAGGACACCTTCGGGTACCGTACGCTTCACAAATTTACCTAACATTAACATAACATTAACATTGCAACCTTGAGCACCTTTGTTCCTGGAATGCGATGAATAGAAGGCTTCTTCTGCACATCAAATCATCCCGTCCTTGCCAAGAACTCTCTTCTCAGGTCTCACTATCTCTAGTAGACAATACTCCTTTCTGTAGCTATGGAATCATGGAAATGCCCCTGTAAAGGAAAATAACATGCAGAGCAAGGAAAAATAAATGTAATGGTAAGAAAATAAAGGCCTACTCAAGCTACCTTTAGTTAAGCATTTTCAATGTGTGTTAGAAATGGGGTTTCTGGTTGGCTAGGGTATGCACCTAAGCCAGGCAGAACCCACCACTCTAGTCAGGGTAAGGGAGTTACACACCAAATATAGCCCCTGCTCACCCCCTTGGTAGCTTGGCAGAGCAGTCAGGCTTATCCCAGAGGCAATGTGTAAAGCCTTTAGTGCAACACACTCACACAGCAGTGACACACTAGGCACACCACAAAAGATACTCCACACAAGGTTCTATAAAAACATCCTTTGTATTATCCATAAAAACACATTAGATCACAATCACATATATATCACTGTGCCACCAGGCACTAGTCAGGACTTCACAGGGATTACATAAATCACTTGGCCAGTCGGGTCACTGTCATAAATATTACAGTTAGGGTCACCAGTAACTACTGGCCGCATTGTACTGAGCATAACACCTTATGCAAACAATTCATCCACAGTGCACCACAACCTCACAGCATAGTCTGGGCATGAACATGAGGCACGTACTGTGAGGGTAGAAACACTTTACCAGACCCAGAGTGCACCTGCCCTCTTAATATAGATTACACTGTCCTTTGTCTCCCCCCACATAGGCTCCTGGTCCACCTGCTCACGCACCCCAGGGAATGCCGTACTTACCGGGCACTCCACTGCATCCAGGAATCGGGAAGGGGGGCCTCCATGGAGATTTCACCCTGCCATATTCCCGACAAGTATCCCCCAGGTATGTCACAGCTGGGGGTGATGGCGCACACCCACACCACCCCAGGCAGTGGGGAGACTTCGCAGGGTCCCCCCCACTTCAATTGGGAGCAAACGAAACCCCCAGGGCAGCGGCCGCGATCACGCGGTGCAGCTGCCACGCCTTGTACCTTTACCGTGCCTCCTATGGAGCTCCGCGTAGGAAAGAAGCGGGGTTCCAAAATGTGGAAGAGATTGCCAGCCACAAAATGCCCCCGGTGCTCCAGATGGGAGGCAGCCAATAGCGGTGTTCCGATCCTTTAGGACCGGGTAGACACGGGGCGCCTTCTCCGTCATCCTCTCCTCCGTTTGGGGGTCGGGAACACGGTCCCACTTGGCCCAGACCACAACCAGGCTCAGCCACGGGGCTGGTCATTTCCGCCTGGCCTCCGGCGGCTGCGAGGTCCCCCCTCTGGGCTGCAGCGAGCCACAACTTCCTCTGCAAGCTTCACTGGGGATATAGAGCAGCCCTCCCTCCAGCACAATAACGCGGGGTTGGCTCCTGCCCCGGCGCTGGATCGGCAGCGTCTCCTGTCGCATGCCAGAAAGTAAGCCCACCTCTTGGATCCTCACAGCACGGGGCCACCTCAGCAGAGCGCCCTGCTGTATTTCAATCGGTACATGCAGCACAGCGCTGGAAAGGCAACCAGCCCTGCAACTCCTTCAGAACCACGACAACAGTGCTCTGCACATGCGCTGATCAGGGAGCAGAGCCAAAAGCGCACCTCCCAGGCTTTTTGAAGTGAAGCACTCACCACGCGCTTGTAAAAAATAAAGCGCTCGCCAGGCGCTAATTTCTCCCACCCGCAGGGCAGGCCACCAAGCCTTAAGAGATCACTGGGGGCAGAGACCAGGGCACAGGCAGGCCAGCACACAGGGTCACCCAGCAGAGTGGCAGTCCCTTATACCACAATTCACAATAAAGTACGACTGGCTAAGTCTTAGTGAGAGGAAAAAAGGAAAGATACTGTAGGGCGAGTGTTCTGTGGAGACCTGTAAGGGGTAGATATCCCTCAGGACAAGAACCCTCACTCACCATAAGGTGACATGCTTCATCACTTGGGTTCCCTCCTCACACCGAGGTGTGGGCTATGACTCCCCAAGGGGAGGAGCTGAGGTGTTTTCTCCGAGGATGAGCGTGAAAAGAGGGTGAGTGAGGGGCAGAGTGCATGAAAGTGTGAAAGGTGTGATATAAAAATGTCTGTCTGAGTCCACTGAAAATGTATTAAGTGGTCACAGCGACATGGTTAAAATGCAAGACGGGTAGGGATTCAACAGATATACCCTAGTACATTAGGTCAACATGTTTCTGCCACCAGGCATTCATCAGGACCTAAATATCCCGTCACTCTGCAAGAAGGTGATAAAAGTGAAATTATACAAGCCACCACTGGAACTGTGTGGCCCGAGATGATACGAGGGACAGTGGCAAGAGAGAGTTGGGCTGATCGAAGGTGTCTTTTGGGTGCGTGGAAGGAGAGGTGACTGTTCAGGTATGCGGGTTCGGTGTTGTGAATGCCCTTGTATGCGTGGGTGAGGAGTTTGAAGGTTATTCTTCTTTCGACTGGAAGCCAGTGGTGATCGCGCAAGTGTTGGGTGATGTGACTGTGATGAGGGATGTCGAGGATCAGTCTGGCTGCGGCGTTCTGGACAGTCTGGAGATTGCGGAGGAGTTTCTTATTGATTCCGGCGTAGAGAGCGTTGCCGTAGTCCAGTCTGCTGCTGATGAGAGTGACGGTTTTTCTGGATTCAGTTGGGATCCATCTGAAAGTCTTTCAGAGCATGCAGAGGGTGTTGAAGCAGGTCGAAGATACGGCGTTGATCATGGCAGTACATTGTGAGCAATGAGTCTAGTATGATGCCAAGGTTTCGTGTGTGGTCCGTCGAGGTGGGGGGATTTCCGAGGGTGGAGGTCCACCAGGAGTCGTTCCATGCGGAGGGGGTGGAGACAAGGATGTGGACTTCTGTCTGTTCTGAGTTGAGTTTCAGGCAGCTGTTCTTCATCCAGGTGGTGACGGCATTCATAATTTCTTGGAAGTTGTGTTTGGTGATGTTGGGTTCGTTGGTGAGGGAGAGGATCAGCTGGGTGTTACTGGCGTAAGAGACGATGTTGAGCCCATGGTTCCTGACGATGGTTGCGAGGGGGGCCATGTAGACGTGGAAGAGGATGGGGCTCATGGAGGAGCCCTGGGGCCCTCCACAGTTGGTCTTTGTCGGTTCCGAGAGGTAGGGAGGGAGTCTGACCCGCTGAGTTCTGTGGTGAGGAAGGAACGTATCCAGTGGAGGGCCTTGCCGCGGATGCTGGCGTCGTGGAGTCTGGTGGCCAGGGTGCGGTGGGAGATGGTATCAAATGCAGCCGAGAGGTCCAGGAGGATGAGAGCTGCCGTTTCGCCCTGGTTGAGGAGAGAGCGGATGTTGTCGGTGGCGGCGAGTAGTGAGTTCTCGGGGCTCTGGTTGCTTCGGAATCCCGATTGGGAGATGTCCAGGACATTGTTAGCTTCAATGAAGTTTGCTAGGTGGGTGTTGACGGCCTTTTCAATGACCTTGGTTGCGAATGGAAGCAGGGAGATGGGCCTGAAGTTTTGAGGTCCGTCGGGTCCGCGGAGGGTTTTTTCAGGAGGGGGTTGACCTCTGCATGTTTTCAGTCATCGGGGAAGGTGTCGGTCTTGAAGGAGCAGTTGATCATCCGACGTAGTTCAGGTGTGATGGCAGAGGTGGCTCTCTGGAAAATGTGGTGTGGGCAGGGGTCTGATGGTGATCCGGAGTGGATGCTTTTCATGGTCTTTGAGGTGTCTTCTGTCATGAGCGAGATCCATTTGAGCAGGGTCTGTTGGGTGACATCGCATGAGGGGGGAGCTGGAGCGGTGAGGTGATCTTGATTGTCGAATTTGTCGTAGATCATCTTAATCTTGTGGTGAAAGAAGGGGCTGAGTCTGTTGCAGGGGTCTTGGGAGGGCGGGACATGTGTTGTTTTTCTGCAGGGTTTGTTGAATTCCTTGATGAAGGAGAAGAGCTCTTTGGTGTTGTGTGCGTCAGTGACGATTCTTTCTTGGAGGGTCTTCTTCCTTGTGGATTTGATGAGTTGGTAATGTGCGGTGGTGGCTGCTTTGTAGGCGGCGCATGTTTCCGGGGTTTTGTTGTTCCTCCCTGTCTTTTCGAGTCGTCTGCAGGGGCGCCTGGATTCTTGCAGTGCAGGGGTGAACCAGCTAGCTTTCTTGATTTGTCTCCAGTGGCTTTCTTGAGGAGGCGAGTGTGTCAGCGCAGTTTGTGATCCAGCGGTGGAGGTTCCGCGATGCGGTGTGTGCATCTGACGTGGTCGGTGGTAGGGTGCTGACGAGGGCAGAGGTGAGCTGGTCTTCGGTGACATTGTTCCAGCTTCTGTGGGGGGGGGGGGGCAGTGGGCATCCTTGTGTTCGGTGGTTTTTTTGAAGGAGAAGTGGCTGCAGTGGTGATCTGCCCAGAGGATTTCCATGGTGTGGCTGTAGGAGACGCTGTTTCCTCCAGTGAAGATGGGGTCGAGTGTTAACCTGTGCGTAGGGGACACCCCTTTGTCTAACCCTAAACTGGTCAGCTTTCCCCTTCTTTTGGGTCTGGCTCCAATATGTCTTGGGTAACAAAGGGCAGGCAGGCCCTGGTGTGAGTTGCATTTGTCATTGACGTGGCAGGCCCCTGCTGCAGTCAGGAAGGGGGTGGGTACAGCCCCTAGGCTACCCTTTGAAGCTCAGGCAGGGCTGAGTGCAACTCAGGAGAGGAACACCCTTCCCAACACTGAAGGCTCTTTTGACCCCTATATGGAAGGAATACTCAAAGCACCACATGAGAGCCATTCACAGTCATGTGACTCTGGACACTGACAGAAAGGCACATCTGGTTTATACAGAAAAATACCAACTTTCTAAAAGTGGCATTTTCAGGACAGTAAACAAATGTACTATTAAAGACAATTTTAAATTACAATTCAAATGAGTGGTAGAATTATTTCTCTATGTGCTCCCAAACTGAAGTTAACACTTATTAAGTGTAATATGGTAACACAGTTTTAGTCTATGGGAGAGTTAGCCTTGATAAAGTGAAAATCATTGGGGGGCGGGGGGGTTCACTGCCAGGACATGTAAAACTTTATTACACATTCCTTACTTTTTAAATACCATGCATCCTGCCCTATGAGCCTCTAGGACCTACCTTAGGGGTAATTTATAAGTATCGAAATGGAAGATTTGAGCCTGGCAAAAAGTTTAATTTGCCAACTTGAAATTGCAGTTTAAAACTGCACACACAGACTGCAGTGGCAGGCCTGTGACATGATTTACAGGGCCACTTTAGTGGTTGGCACTACGAGTGCTGCAGCCCACTAGTAATATTTAACTTACAGGACCTGGGTACATGCAGTGCCATTTACTAGGGACTTATAAGTAAATTAAATGGACCAATTAGGTGTTTAGCAATGTTCCTACGCTTAGAAGGGAGAGCACAAGCAATGTACTGCTAGATAGCAGGATTAAAGTGCGGGATGATCAAAGGAAGGCAAAAATATGGGGTGACTTTGCCGAACGGGCCAGGCACAACATGATGCAACTTTAACTACAAGAAGGGTTCATGTATAAGCTTGTTTTCTGCTAGCTGTGGGATTGAACAAGTTTTACTCAAACTATTTTGCAGTGGAAGGTAGAAAAGATAGTGCTAAGAAAAAAGATGCTTCTTTGCTTTTATGCAAAACAAATGTATTTACTGTTGGTGAACAGTATTTTAAATATGCTCTGTTCAATGTATACATATATATTTCTTTCCTAAGGCATGTACATATTTTCTGTAGTGTCTGGATCCTTTTGGTGTCGACGTGTGCTAAAATTTCAAAATAGCTAGATAACCGTTTGCACAAAATGTGACATTTTTGATAGACCCTTAATTGATTAACAAGCCTTATAGTTTGCATGACCTTGCCACATAATTTTCCTTTTATTTGTTGCACGACTCAGTTAGCCTGCATCAATATTTGGTCCTTCATTACTGTATAATTCAAGTAGCCTTGAGTGCAGGCATTAGAATCTTAAGCAGTGTGAAGGCATCCCTCTGGATCAATTAAAAATGAGAAAAGAATCTGAAGAAACTTTGGTGCCAAGAAACTTCGGTGTACGTGTGCTCTGGAAATTCAGATTGGGTTGGATTGAATTACTCAACGGATTAGTAGTAAAAAGAACAGCATGAAAAGAATTATAAAAATCAGCTCTCAAATCTTCCATTGCAGTGCCTAGAGAGCGGCGAGACTCGGCTGGAGTTTGTGTTGAATGGCACAGTTTGCCTGGAGCTCACTGGCTTTTCTTCTGTTAAGACATAAAATAAACCGTGGAGTAAAAGAGGCTTTGGCGTTGCGGGTGCAATCTGCCTGCATCAGCTGCAGGCGGGTACAATAAAAAAGAACTACCTTTCAACTTAGAAAAATGTGGTGGATAGAACTCTAGCCAAATTGTAGGTGTCACAGCCGTGGTTTTCAATCTCAGTGAAATGGCGTCACAGGGAGGTATGGCTTCTAAATGCACAAGCTAACATTTTCAGCACTGATGGAAATACAAACTTTAAAAGATCCATGCCACTGCTCTTTCTGTGCTGGTGGGATTGACACAGTGGGCTACTCAGGACAGCACCCATGCCTAGTATATGACTGAAAGCTTCTCTGGCATGTTTATGGGATGGGGAGAGGGTTGCCATCTTGAGACACTCCTGTTCAAAGACGAAACCCGGGCTGGGGAAGGTGTAGCCGGACCCAATAAGGGCCCGGGGCAAACGCCGCCCGGAGGCGGGAAGCCCCCCCCCCCCCGTCGTGGAAGCCCGTGAAAAGGGGGCGACCAGGATTGGTCGCCCCAAGGTAGCCAACACCCTCCCCCCCCCAATCGGGGGGCGAGGCGCCAAGAAGGTGGTGGGGTTAAATAGGGGCACAAGGCCCAGAAATAGCACAAAGCCCCCCCCTTCCTGCAAGAGAGAGGAACACAGACGATAAATGTACAAAGACAACAGAAGTATACAATAACATGGAGGTTTATGAATGACCAGACGATTTGCGAAATGTAGAACCATGTTATGTTTTGAATAAACTGCGACCTTTTAAGGCACTAAATCACGTTGTCTGTGGAGTCACTAAAAGGTGAAAGGGACGCAGTTATGTGGGCAGGGGCGAGGGTGTAAGGAGGACTCGCCCCTGGGAGGGGTTTAAACTCTGTGAAACTCTGTGACCATTGCAAGTCAGGCTCCATTCTTTAGCTTGGTTGTCACCAAAGACATTCACCCAGAGCACCAAAGACATTCACCCAGAGCACCGAGCCCTTCTCCCAGAGCACCAAAGCCCTTCACCCAGAGCACCAAAAACATTCACCCAGAGCACTGAGCCCTTCACCCAGACTGGCACTCCAATGCTTGAAGCCCACAGCTCTGACACAGAAAGCTGTCTGATTTCAGAGTTCTCAGGAGCCTGCAGTTGATTGTAACATAGGACAGACATTTCCTACTAAGGGCTCGGGTTCAAGCAGAAAGTAGGCTAGCATCACAGAAAGCCGGCTGCTAAAGGCCCCCTTTTGACCCCTCTTTGCCGCCGTAGATAGCCACCTCTGCAAGGAAGCGTGCTCGGTTCTTCTTCCACAATGAAGAGTCACGATGAAGGTCCTGCTGTGGTTCTATGCCACTCAGAGACCACTGTGTTTGCACAAAGGAGTATCTCTCCATTTTCTCAAGGCAGAAGTGTTCAGCAGATAGAAGGTTTTCTATAAGAGGAAGACACTCACATATCAAAGCACAGGAAGTTCACCTCCTTGTTTAGGGGCTGGGCAAATTGTCTTGAGATTGACTATTGAAGGGGGTACTTTAGAAATGTCTGAAGTCTTTTGTTGGATTCTCCTGCAGAGGGATATTTGAATCACTGAGCAAAAAGAACTCTCTACATCCTATTTGGGTCTGCACTCACATTTTACATTTATCTCATTTTTAATTTAAGTTCCTTGCTTGGTCCTCCCCTAGGCAGCCATGGTCCATCTTACTCACATGAATACTCTTTCTTGCATTTGAAACAAGCTCAGTTATACATTGTAGTTTCAGATTAAGCATCATAAGAAGTTTATGTTATGTACGTTTAATCAGAGTTGACACATAATTTCCTAGTTTTACATATGATACATAACCACCACTGGTGTCAACCTAATAACTTATGGGATATTAGTTCCTGCCAGAGGTAATCTGTCATTAGACTTGCCAGGTCTTGTCTTCAGGTCATAAGGTAGGTCTGAAGAATTAGGAGGTATCAGTGAATCGCACTATCCTTTCTGCCTATCGTTCCTGGACTGCATCTTACAGTGTGCAACCAAGGCTCTCTTAGATTCCTTGAATGTCCAGTAGTAGGCGTGGTTGGGTAGCCACCGCTAAGTAGTGAGGATTAGACATACTATATCTCCAAAATTATCACACTCCTTAAATGTCAATGAGACATGTAATCACAGCTAACGGTCTTAGGGGTTTAGTGGATCTGTTTATCAATTTTATGAATGATATTGATCTGGATACCAACATCCCTAAAACTCATTTAATGATTTGCGGGAAGATAACCTCCAAAACCAGGCCTTTAACCATTAATGGAAGAGTAATTTTGTGGGTTACTTCTTTCCCATATTTGAGAGTTACTTTTGATCAACATCATAATTGGAGCCCTTGTATGGCTGTCAGAGGCCAATGATTTAAGCAAACTTGAGGTCCCTTTTTTAAGTTCTCGGCAACTATAGGAAACAAACCCATAGTTCCTCTTATCCAAATTTACAGGATGAAATGCCTGCCAGTACTTATGTATGGCGAAGCCATCTGGAGCTATCAAAATTGTACAGAAATACAGAGGAAAGAGAACCGGTTCTGCCGTAAATTGCTTGGGGTTGACCCTACAAGCCCAAGCACTTTTATCCATGACGAACTGGGTCTGGGGTTTGTAGAAGATTTTGTAAAATTAGCCCCATTACTTTTATGGATTTCTGTTTGGTGTGGGGACCACACAGATTTTAATAGAACGGTAATCCAGGACTGTTAAGATTGTGATCTGGGGCATAAGATACCTTGGTTGGCATATATTAAGAACTTGGCAATTAAACTGGAGCACCCTGAATTGTACCATACTCCTCAGTCTATTATCAAAGCGGATGGGAAAAGGATGAAAGAGAAGTATTTCAGCCTAACCAAATGAGGGAAACTAGGGCCCTGGGGATTTGTAAGATAATCAAAACAAATCCAGGACTTAAGCCTTATCTTGCCTTGGTCAAAGTATGTGGGAGAGATCTTTGCTCACAAGGTTTCGACTGGGCTCAATACGGTGTAGTTTATGTTTCCCTCCGGGGCAATATGACTGTAATTCCATTTTAACTTGCCCATGTGATTGAATCACCCTACAAACCTTGGAGCATCTGGTATTATTCTGCCAGTTGTATCACTACCCGTGTAAAAGTTACTGGTTCCCTATTTTAAAGTTGAGGGTTTTTATCAGTATAGGCCTGCTCTTTTACATCTGCAGATGTTGGCAGATTCAACTGTTATATCAGCTGTTGCGTCCTTTATAAAATGTGCTATAAAACTGAATCCTGAAAAACACACAAAGTACTTCCGACTGGGAGTGAAAAGGATAAAGCACTAGCCTGTCCCTGAGGCCTCCCAATAAAGGTTTAGCGGACCTCCGGAGACAATTTTAGTCACCAAAAATATCACATCTTTTTGCACTCTGCCCCTCACTCACCTTCTTTCACCGCTCATCTTGAGAAAGCACCTCAGCTCCTCCCCTCGGGGAGTTGTAGCCCACACCTCGGTGTGAGGAGGGAACCCATATGATGAAGCATGTCACCTTACGGTGAGTGAGGGTTGGTGAGTGAGGGTTCTCGTCCTGAAAGGATTTCTCCTTTATCTTTTACTCTGATATCGTGCAACCTTTATCCTTTTCACTCCCAGCCGGTAGTACTGTGTGTGTTTTTCGGAATTACTTTCGGGATCAGTATTATTTGGCTTTTCCAGACCCCATAGATCCAATGTGTGGAGAATAATAAAAATGAATGCTTCATTACACTTGTAAATATCCTACTATATGAACTTAAGTAAGATGTCTCTTTTTATTCCTCATAGTTTTAAAGAATATGTATTACATAACTTTTATAAATAATTGTATAATTATCTATAGTATTTTTGTTTTATGACGAGTGATGTATTGATGGTGATTTTAACTTGTACTTTTATGATTATTAATTAATAATCGAAGAAAGAATTACTGATTGATTGATGTAGTCACATGCATTTCCTTTTACTTAATTAATACTTAAATAGAAAGTATAAGAGTTACTGTAGAGTACAGTAGAGCAAACCCCAAAAGCTTCTCACGTATACTTGTCAAAATCTGACCCCAACACAACCAAATGTTATTCTAGGCGGACTAACTGCGCTCAATAAAAGTCTATGAGCTAACTTGATGAGCACTTCAGAAGGACTGGGGCTTTTAGGGACAGTGCACTTTTATATTACCATTTATTATATGTGTGTGAATCTTGCAAGTTCTTTATTTCTCGGCAAACTGCTGTTTGATTGTTGTTATACATTTGACATGCACACATTTCCTTTTTTAAAACTCAAGCTCTTGCTTCTAAAGGTGGCCAGAGTTTGTTCTCATCTAAACTGGTTTGCCTCTTATGTGGTACTCTGTTGACTTTGTAGGAGCTTGGTCACAGCTCATATTCAGACAGTAAACCCTTTCCCTCATTTCCTGACAGAACACCCTTTTCCTCTGATATTTATTGATTCAATACGACTTTTTTCCACTGGATAAAGGAGAAGATTTTAGTCCATCCTTCTCAGTTTCTCAGACCAGTGTGCATGAACTTTTAGGATTAGGGGATCTGGGAGGATTTTACTATGCACCCTCTCCACTGGACCAGAAGCTACGGTTGAATGCCAAGGGACCAAGAAGATTTGGGCTTTTTAGGAAACTAATATTCATAAACACTGTTTTACTGATCGCATGGCAAAGCGGTAGAAGGGGAGGGACACAAAGCTGCAAAGCAGACATCAGAGCTGCTTCCAGTGTACCCTGGGATATAATTACCTCTATCAGGGGCCCATACTCAACGTCATTCCACGTAGTGTGAGAACCAGGAAGGAGTCCTTTAGGATGGAGAGGCTGCTGAGTACTGCCTCAATCAGCGGAGAGTAGGGCAATCACTACATCAAAGGTGTGCCAGCCAAACAGGGTCACCAGCCACACACTCACTTGCATTTTGTGCTTTTCTGATTTAGGGCTCTATTCACAAAGGTAAATTTACACTTGTAGACTTACTCATGTGTAAATCTACTTCTGCACATTTATTTGCTCTTCGCCATTTCTCAGTGAAAAGTTACTGCTAGATGTAGACATACATGTCTCCACTACTTAGTGGAGCCTCCTAGGACAGGACTTGCAGGCCTAAAGTTACTACTCATAAAGTTCCACATGTAGGCAGAACGTTTCAAATGTAGGCAGAGGTCTCCGTCATCCGGTTAGAGATCGCTCTATGATAAAGAACAGGAAATGTATTAAAGTTAAAGTTTATTATACTATAATGATAAAATATTAATGTAAATGATTTTATATCTTTATTTTAAATCTAGAATTAAGAAAATTAAATGCTATAGCAAATTAACTTAAATATGTACTAAATAAATCATTTTTTAAATATATTTATTCATTTTAAAAATAACATTCCTACTAAATAAATAAAGAATCCTATTTATATTAACATTTTAATATAATATGCATTACAATTTATACATATTAATTTTAAATACTGATAATTAATTTTCAAATAGGTTAAAGTGTATTTTAATTTTAATATTAACATAATTGTATTTAACATTTTTAAAATAATATGATAATTATGTATAAATTATATGTACACATCATTTCAAATGAAGTAATATATATATATATTTATATTTATTTTTAAAAGTTGAAATAATGTTATTCATTTGAACATTAATTCCTGTGGGGTGTTATTTTAAGTCCCGGTCGCCATGGTTTTCTAAGGTGAGTGTGTTACAGTACCTTTGAGGGTCCACATGTGGTACTGGATCTACTCTAAGGCTGAGCTGGAGTACATTTATGACTGTTCTGGGACCTTTTTGGCTGCAGTAACCTGAAATGCAGTTTATGATTAGCAGTCGGCTTACTTTTGAGTGGGTGGGGGTTGTTTTTGCATGTTGCTCCCTAAATTCCTTCTTAACCCTTCCTAACCCCCTTCCATTTAAGTGTAAGTATTCCCCATTTTCCAGCCACGCCCAACATGCCTCCTATATATATATACTACTAAAACGTATACCTACATAATCAGAGATCTCCATGCTTGTGGCAGAGATATCCACATAGAAAGGATAGGAGAAACAGAGATCTGTGCACGCAGGTGTGTGAAGTACTATTTTGATACTGCTAAACGTACTACAAAATGCAGTTCTTGAAAAAGCTGCCCTACAATGCGATTGTAGCCAGCAGTTTCCATTGAGGCTTATTAGACCTAAAAGGACTGGCAGGCTGATGCTAGGCTAATTTTGGTGCCTTCTTTTGGGTTTCCTCGCACAAGGATGAGTACTTCGGGGGAGCAGTTATGAAAGAGTTCAGGAGAAGACCTTTGCCCATTTGGTCCGAGCTGGAAAGTGAATTGTCCACCACATTTGTTCTATGTTCTTCATGTCAGGTACTCTTGGGCCCTTAGGTAATTTCAAAGAACTAGCTGGAGGGTTGACGTACATACACTGCCCGAGGGATTCTAGCTTGTAAGTAAAGGAGTAACTGCGATGGTTTCTAATCAGACTACCAAATGGGGAGGTGGCTTGGCAAAAAGATTTGTGTACAGCAGGCAGCTCTCAAACATCTAAAAAATAACTTTTTCTTTTGCCACAGATATAAACAGAAATGGTGCGATTGGGAAACGGTTACCTACACAGTGCTAGCATACCCTTACTGAAGTACCCCAACTAAATCACATTCCTTAAATGTACTTTGCCACATACCATGTACACTTGAGGTGGGAGGGACAGAATCTTTGTTACAGGAGCCTGCTTTGAATTTAAATAGGAGAAACAGTCCTGACATACTTGGCACAGTAAGAAGGATGAACCCACATGATAGACTGCTACCAACTAGGTCATCTCCAATAACTTATCAATGGTGATCCTCTCATAACTAGTCGTTGGAGGTTTCGTCCAAAACTAGCTGATAAAGACCTCTTCCGTAACTAGTCGAGAGAGATCCCTTCCATAACTAATCGATGTAGCTCTATAACATAATTAGTTGATATAGTTCTATTCCATAACTATGCGAATCAGAACTCTCCATCAAGGACAAAAAACACTGGGGCAGATTTACAAGCTCCTTGTGACACTTTTGCGCCGCTGTTGCATCACTTTTGTGATGCAACGACGGTGTAAACAATGCGCCAAATCTACAACGTGACGCATCTAGGGAGATGCGTCACGTTGTAAAGCCCTGCGTCACATTATACCTGCATCAGGTATAATGTATGCAGGGTGGGCGTTCCCACGCAGGAAAGCCTCGTAAAAGTGACACAGTGAAATCTACAAGAGATTTCACTGCGCCACTTCTAGGACGCCACTGCGTCAAAATCTTGAAGCAAGCGTAAGGAGTGACACAGTACAATAAGTATAGGCCTCCACATGCATTGCTGAAGTTGCGACGTGCTTGCGACACGACTCCAGCAATGTGTGACTTATGGGCCAACCGATGCGTCAGAATTTCTGACGCATCTGTCAATCCTTGCGCCATGGTGCACCGTATAGTAAATACGGCGCATCCATGGTGGCACAAGGGTATCGCAAGAAGGCGCAGGGAAACTGACGCGTCTCTACAGATGCATCAGTTTCTTGTAAATCTGCCCCACTGTATATTTGGTTTACCCACAGACAGCAACAGAGGACTCCGCTGAGGAGCATTAGAGTGAACTCTTGTGGTCTTTAAGTACTCAGAGACCACTGGATGAAAAAGACAAACAGAAAAATGTTCAACACAAAAAACCAAAAATATGTATGAGTGAGACAGCTGGTACCTAACGTTCTGGTCATTCATCCTGTAGGCACGCTGGCCCTGGCTGTACTGCACACACCAGTGTTTAATTGACTGGACATGCTATAGTTGCTTGAGACTGTGTTGACACTATCTTTGATAATCTTATGAGACAGTACATAAAGCGCCATCGCCGGGTCGGGCGGTGTTATCCTCAAGAATAGATGAGTAATGTCCCATAACAGAATCAAAAGTAAACAGGTGACATAATTAGTTAAATAAGCCTTCTGGAGACAGGGTGCAAGTTAGAAACCATGAAGGTTTATTAAAGATTTAACATTCATTACAAGAAGCAAAAATATAGTTAGTCAATCAATATAGGGAGTTAGCATAGAGGCCAGTTAAATGCAGCATAAAACCTGGCAAATTATTCCAAATCCTACGCATGAGAAAGTCTGACATGGGTCTGCTCTCTAACAGGCAGGCAAGTAACTCTTGCGGCAAGACTAGCCCAACAAGTTAGGCTCTCTAAGTCTGGGCAAGAAGGTTTAAGTCTGACTCAGCTCCACAATGAGCCCTTTTTTATAAGAAAATATCAAGGCCAGACTGGCCGTACTGGACATTGGGCGTTTCCCCAGCAGGCTGGAGGGGTGGGGGGAGTTTAGATACTGGGGGCTGGTTTTGTAGCAGTTCAGTGGTTTTAAAACTGCAGAGTTCCTTGTATGTCCAACAGTTTTCTGGCAACAATAAAAGCGCCAAGATAACTCTTGTGATTAATGCACCAGCTGATCAGAGTTTTGTCTAGTGGCAGCTTTGACTCATCTAAGTTATTACAGAGGGTTAATATGCCTGCCGCAAAGAGTGTGTACTATGCAGATCACAGAACAGTATTTTATGTGCATAGCTCGCCCCCTGTCTCGCTTGCTATGCACCATATGGGGGCTGGTCTGACAAAATTTGCCAGGGCTGCTTTTGGTTCCCAGTCCGGCCATGGAAAATATGCAGTGAAAATCACACAGTCAGCATGAGGTGAGTAAAACACTACATAAGCTCTGTGAATCACAATACAAAATATAATGAAGCATTTTCTAACAACATCCCCTACATTAATATTAATAAGTTCCCTTTTGACCTAATGTCATAGAATGTGATAGTACAAATCTAGTTGCACACATAACAAGGACAGACTCATGGAAAGAATAGGCCCTCTGAAATGCAGGCAAGAAGGCTCTTGAACACTTACATATTGACAGAAGACTTCTTCTGAGTTCACCAAGAACAACGCATCATCTCTAACCTTTTTATTTGTGTACATTTTGGTGCGTTTGTTTGAAGAAATGAAAACGCAGTCACGTTTGAAAACCAAGATGGAGCCAGGCCTGAGGGTCACCAAAGGGTTTGACAGATGGGACCTAATCGGTTTATCTTCTGTGGGGGACCTGTGGAGAGATGGTGGAGTAATCTCCTTTGACCAGTTAAGATACGAATATGACCTAGCTGCCTCAGAACACTACAGATACCTTCAGGTCAGACATGCGCTGCAAGACGTAATACCCAGGGGTATTAGTCCGCCAGAGTCATCGCCGCTAGAGGACAGAATACTAGATGGCCATCTTCCGGAGAAAGCGATCTCCATGATATATAAAAAACTAATAAACAATTCCCCGACACCATTCTCCAACTCCGTGCTCGCTGGGACCACGACGTAACGGGGTTGGATGATGGGGAATGGCTAGAAGCGCTGGCTTCCCCCAGAGAGACGGCAGTCTCATCCAGACTGAGGCTTGTTCAACTTAAAATACTACATAGGATATACTATTCGGGGTCAACGTTGATGAAGATGGGATTATGGGAGGATGCAGATTGTATTAGGGGATGTGGGCTGGCTGGTACATTCATACATACACTTTGGGAGTGTCCATTAGTCCAGAGATACTGGGAAAGGGTCACGAGCTGTATGACAGAAGTCATGGGAGTAACCACTGACTGCAATATTAAGCTGTGTCTTTTAAACATCTGGGGCCCCACAGACCTAAATGTCAAAGATAAGATATGGGTGTCACTGGGCATGATGGTCGCCAAACGCAATATTGCAAAGTTGTGGGGAGCAAGTGAAAAACCGTCCCTGAGGCTTTGGGAGAATGACATGGATCATTGTATGTTCACGGAAAAGACTGTATACCTCTCACGAGGCTGCCCTAACAAATGGTCGCAAATCTGGCAGAAATGGAACACCTACAGGGGGGGACATCTGTGAGCCGCCGAGAGGCCTACCACTATCGGACGCTGAGTAATGCTTGCCTGTCTGAAGTCTTGTGCTCCCTTCTACCCCGGCGGGGGATACGCCTTTGAAATGGAAAGTTGTCGATTGCAATATTGTACATGATATTGTCTGTAATGTGCTATTTTAAATGTGAATTTGTTATTAATAAAAATAATATAAAAAAAAAAAAAAAGATGGAGCCAGACCTAGTTTAGGCCTTGTCTGGCCAACTTTAAGAAAATATGATTCTAGAAACCTCAGTGTAATCATTTTGAATGCATTTATGACATTAGGCAAACATTATTTATTAAACAAAAATATGTATTACAACTCTATCAAGTGTTTTTATGTAAGGGAAGGATCTGTTTCTCTTGATACTCCAATATTTCATTGCAGATGTCCTCTAACAGTCAGTCACACGCTGCTGCTGCCTGTGACTCAATCGAATGGAGAAATCACTGCGGATTGAAAATTATCGCTGATGCGTTTGTGATGTCAGCAGACCAGACACGCAGAAGCATTCATTAACAAACCAGTAATGTGTATCTCCTAATGCCAACTCTCAGAAAAACACATCATACATGGAGCTGTTTTGTCACTAGCATCAAGAGTTCCAAAACATTGAATTCATATAAGGCCCCAAAAGCACATCAAAAATATTTTTATTTATTATTTATATAACAAATACAACTCTACTTTTGGTGCAGCACCCTCGATCATTTCTTTGTTTACCAACCGCATTCTTCTTTAAAATTCCAAGAAAATGAAACATGTTAAATGAAGGAGAGTCTACACCGTGGAGGAAATGCACTGCCTGCTGGCAACTGACATTCACTCCGAGACTAACCACCTCTCAGTCAGAAAAAAACAGAGCTTCTTTATAGAATTACCTGAGGTCCCAGTCACCTAGTCAAGAAGAATTTCTTTAGGGTGATTCAGTTGGGCTCCATCCATCAACCCATCCATCCATCCAGCCAACCAGCCATCCATCTATCCATCCATCCATCCATTCATTCATCCATCCAGCCATCCATACATCCATCCATCCATCTATCCATCTTATATTGTGTTATGTTAAATTTATTTATAAAGCACAAACTAATGCAGAAATGCTTGGCAGTCAAAAGGGTAACATGGCCAGGAGCAGGGAAGGCGATTAATGATGAAAACAGCCAGGTTTAATGACTTTCCTGAACTTGGTAAACAAGAGTTCAGATCGTACTGAAGCAGAGAAAGAATTCCGCAGTTTGGCTACTGCAGATCAAAGGGCTCTCTCTCTCTCCAAAAGTGACCTTTCTGGTACAGGAGAGCACTAGCAGAGTGTGATTTGCTGCGCACGGGGCTCATAGAGGTTGATAACGCTGGAACGTCGATGTCAGAAATTGTGTGCCATGAACTATTTCATTGAAAATAGTGAGGACTATGTGGGGAGTTTTTGAGATAGTTGGGAGCCAATGTCAGAATTTTAGTACCGGGGTAATTCTGTCACTTCTCGAGGTTCCTGTTAGAAGACAGACTACAGCATTTCGTACCAGTTGAAGGCAGTAAAGGAGTTTTCCCAGGAAAGTCAAGTAGATGACGTTGGCATAATCCAGTCTAAATTGTATTAAGGCATTTACAACTGGTATCTCTGTAAATACATGGGAGTAAAACCATTAGGATCTTAAGTTTTCAATAACTTATACCTAAGTCTTTTGTTACTTGTGCTTCTAATGTAAGGTTTGGGCTTAGCACGCTATTTAAATTGTGGACTGTTTTCCCAGGGGTAGGAGAGGATTGCATACATCTAGCCAGACTGTATTAAGGAGGGAGAGATGGGGGTAAGCAGCACCTCTGTTTTGGCTGGGTTAAGCTTTAGAAAGTGTGCGGACATCCCCCAGTGTGTAGTAATCCATCCATCCATCCATCCACTCATCCATTCATCCATCCATCCATCCATCTGACAGTCCATCCATCCATCCATCCATTTATCCATCATTTCAGCCTGTCTCAAGGTTTCTACAGCATGTCTTGAGCTCACTCTAAATCCGAGCTAGTTCCTAATGTGAATTGCATTCACCGGTATTACCTCCTGTTGATAACCTTGTTTTATGATTTGTTAACTCTCGGCTGAGGTTCTTTTTAATGAGGTAGATCAGTCTTTAGAAAAAGACTTGATGCTATTTACCAACCGATATTACGTAGGGATAGTTTATGTTGCAGTTTTGGAGGATTCTAATATGTGTTGTGTCTGGTTAATATGGGCACACACCCATTGATTCCGCAGTCAAAATTCCTTAAGCGATAGAAGAACAAGGGCCATATGTATCATTCCAAATTGCAATCGCAAACACCGAAATTCGCAGAATTTCGGCGTTTGCGATCGCAATTGGGCTTAGTGGTATGTATCAATAAAAAACTGCCTTGCAAAATAAGGAATCGCAAAATTTGCGATTCCCTATTTTGCGATTGCATTTAAGGAATCGCAAATTGCGATTCCTTAAATGCAATGTAAGAAGCACAAAAAAGTGCAATTTGGCCTTAGGAATCGTCAAATTACCACCAATTTCAAGTTGGTGGTAATTTGCGATTTCTTTGAAAAATTCACTTTTTGCATTTTCAAAGTGCAATGTGGCGCACATACATGCCCTTAGGGCATGTATGTGTGCTGCATGTGCACCCATGCTTATTTCAGGGGTGCAACAGGGTGCCCTTTTGACACCCTTGCAACCTTGAAATTGCATTCTCAATTTGCGATTCTCTAATTGCTAATCGCAAATTGAGAATGTCTTCCCATTCATTCCTATGGGCCTCTAGGCCCATAGGAATGAATGGGGAGGGATTTCTTAATTGCGAATCGCAATTTGCGATTCGCAATTAAGGAATATGAAGGATTCGCAAATTTTTTGCAAATCCTACATACATCTCGTTTTGCGATTCTCAAATAGCGATTCTCTAAAATTCGCTATTTGAGAATCACAAAACCAAACTTTCATACATATGCCCCTAAGTCACTTACATTTGGTAATGCATTATCTGGTAGGGACTCTATCTAGCCATAGATTCCTTACCTTAGAATATTCCCCAGGCATCACACTAGATGTGAACTCAATTGAAATTAGACATAATGGATACAATCTATGTCTGCACCAATATCATTTAATACGAATCCTTCACATGCATCGATGACATCAATGCGCAATACTTTTGAGTATAATTGTTATAACCTAATCATTTATGTCATTGATGCATGTGAAGGATATGTATTAAATGATATTGGGGCAGACATATATTGTATCCATTATGCGTAATGTCAATTGATGTATAGGCTAACATATAATTGGCTAAAGAATCAACATCCATGCCAATATGGGATTCTAAGCATTGTTTTAAGTGAACAGATTGGATGTATGTTTTTCTGAAGTAATTAATCTATTTGGTTGCTTTGGTGTATGAGTATGGTTTTTAGTTGGGTGTAACTTGATAGGGAGCCCAAGATTAACAAAAGTTAAGTTGATGTACAATAGAAAATGAATATGTATCAAGCAATAAAATATCTCTTGAATATGTCTGATTTGTGATAGTGATCATTTATTGAGTCAGACCTATCTGAAATTAAGTGGAGATGCACAGTTTTTCATGTACTTTCATCACACTAGATCTGGAAATGCTGACATTCTGATGTGCATTACCAAGGCTCTCAGAAAGAAGACCCGTCTGAATCAGAGCAGGGTAGGGTCGGTAAGGAATCTGAGGCTAGATAGAGCCTCTACCAGATACCAAGCAATCCCTCCCTGGAGGTGGGTCTGCAAACAGATTAGACCAAAAAGTCCTGCAGGACCAAACGGGAAAAGTGCCCATCACAACACTAGTGCTTGGTAAACGTGTGCAATGACGCCCATGTTGCTGCCAGACAGATGTCCTGGACAGCAGTGGTTGCAGCCTTGGCTCCGATAGAATGAGCAGGCAAGCCCTCAAGTTGTTGCTTTTTGGCCAATGCGTGACAGATCTTTATGTAGGGCACTATCCATCATGAGATGGTCCTTTTCTGCACTCAGTGGCGTAACAAAACATGAGGGGGCCCCCTGCAAAGTAAATGGAGGGGTCCCCCTCTGGAGTCAGTCCAGAACTCTCAGGCCAGGGTACTGTGCTGAGGGGGCCCACTGGAGCTTGGGCCCCCGTCACCGCGGGGGCTGCGGGGCCTATGTTATGCCACTGTCTGCACTGCTCTCCCATTCTTAGCTCCAAAGTATCTTACAAAGAGGCGATCGTCCACTGGAACTCTCTTATAATCAATTTAGAACACCAACACTCTTTTTGTGCCCAAACAGTGCAGTCTCCCCTCTTCTTTAGAAGGGTGAGGCAGAGCTAAGAAGTTAGGCAAGGTGATATTTTGACCTACATGAAAGGGTGTCACAACCTTCTGGAGGAAGGAGGCACGGGTCCTCAGAATCCGCTTGTCTGGGTAAAAGGTCATATAAGGAGGGTGTACAGAGAGGGCCTGCAGTTCGATGACCCTCTTGGCCGACGTTATGGCCATGATAAAAGGCCGTTTTGATAGTCAGCAAGTGAAGTGGGCATTTGTACACACCTCAAAGGGAGCGCACATGAGGAAGGTAATGAGCGGGTTACAATCCCACTGGGGCATGATGAATGGCCTGGGAGGAAACGTGTTGTAGTCCTTTCAGGAACCTAGTCACAACGGGTGACTTGAACAAAGAAGGTTGGTCCGGCACCTGCAGGAATACTGAAATGGCAGACAGATAACCTTTAACAGTGTCCAGAGCACAGCCCTGTTTGGCCATAGAAAGAACAAATAGGAGAACCTGGGATAGAGGTGCAGAAAGGGGGTCAATGTTTCTGAATGCGCACAATGCCACAAATTTGTCTCAACAGCAGGCATATACCATCTTGGTAGAGGGACGTCTGGCTGCCAGAATAACCTCACAGACTTTAGTAGGAAGGTTGAAAGCTGTCATCTTTTGCTGTTCAATCTCCACGCATGAAGGCAGAGAGTGTGCAGGTTCGATTGCAGAACCTTCCTGTTCTGCAACAGAAGAGCCTTCCGAAGGAGCAGCCTGATAGGAGGACCTATGCTCATGCTCAAAAGCTCGGGATGCCAAACTCTCTGTGACCAGTCTGGAGCCATGAATCCTAAGGAGCCTCAGCGTCTTAGGATTCATGGCCCAGCAATTCTCTTGGAGTCGTAGTCCCGTTCCAGAAGCAAACTAGACTAGGGTCTGTTGCAGACATCTGCCTGTGACAGGTACCACATGGTTTGAAGCCTGTTGGCTTCTTAGGAGACATCCCTGGCACCCCAGGAGATGTAATCTTGAAAACAAGCCAGAAACAAAAGTTGAGATTAAAGTAATTCAAAAAAGACTTGGGGTAGCATCCTCCAGATCTGCACTAACTGGTGCAGAAAGAAAAGAACTGATATCAGCTCACTGGGGCGGTGCCTATCTTGACATCGCACGCGTCACATTTGGCCCAGACAATGATGCCACTTACGGGCACACAGGAGTAATGCTCGAAAATTTCCAGATCCAGTCTGACACCTCAGAAGTATTCTAAGGTAAAGAATCTCTGGCTAGAAGTCTCAATCAGATAAGCTGTAGCTGAAGTGCACTGACAGAGTTTAATGTGCCTCGTGGTGAGACAAAGCGATACCCTTTGCCCAATAAGGTCCTTGTACCCATCACAAGGCAATGGTGTGCGTCAGCCTTGGCATACACAATTTATAAATACTCCTTGAACTTTTGTCCTGAGACTTAGCTTCTGACATACTTCTTTACAAAGTAGCATTTTGTCTGAGCTTCCCACCTTCTGACAGACTCTGCTAGGCTTTCAGATGCTGGAAATGTCTGGCGAAAACATCTGGGCAGAATAGAAAAATAAGTTAGTTTGCAATTATGGATTTTTATATGCACTCTCATCCTCATAGGATTTCATTGTTGTTTTTCTATGTGCCTTAGCAGAAAAGTAAATAAAGCATTTTGTAAAGAGTACAAGATGCATAACGTAAAGGCCAGCTCAGTCTAAGCGGTGAGCATAATCTTCCTATCTTGGTTGTTTGGGGCTTTTTGACAGTTCTGTGGTTTTTCTTGTTGGTAAGATGCATTCCACTTACTCTGGAATGAAAGGGGGTGAAGAAGCCCTTTCACATGACAATTTCTTACTGTGTTCCATCTGGGTGTAGGCTGGGTGGTTAATATTGAATCACTCTTTGAGCTCTGTGAACCTAAGAATGGGTATCTCTATTGTTGAGAATGGACACTTGCTTCCTTTGTGCATTGGATGTTTGTGCAACATTTGCCTTGTGCTCTTGCTCCATGCTGGACTTGAGATTTTGTGAATCTGCTCCTTTGGATGCAGCGCATGGTCCACACTTCTTGGCTAGCCCCCCTCCTCTCTGCAGATTGATTCATGGTTCTTGGGGATGTTGTCACCTGACTTGCTGTGGCCTTTATCTTATTGTACCTCTTTTTCTGTTGAGGTTCTTTCAATGAGGATTGTAGCTCTGTCCATGGCTTTACCCCATTTCTTCTGCTTTTTCCCTATATCAGCCTCCCACTGCTCCTGCAGCGTGCTTGGGTTGCAGTGCCTTTTGTGACAGTCATGCCCTCCCACTCTGTGGTTCTTGCTTGGTTTTTGCTTCTAGAGGTGGTTTTCTCTGATGGACTTCTGTTGAGTCCTCCACCACGGACAAATGGTGGCTCCTCTGGATGATGTGGTCCTTCCTATCTGTTGGGCCTTGGAGCTTGGAGCGCTTGGGTATGCTTCTTCTGCTTTGTATGCCCTTCCCAATGGGAAATGGCCTTTCAACACGGGCTGAGCCATGTGTGCCGTTTTCCCGCAAGCGTAACCACACTTGCCTGGACCACGCCTCAGGGCAGAGGGAAGGGGAGGGGTAGTTTTAAGGACAGGGCAGGGTAGGTTTTAGGTCTCAGGTCTCAGGTCGGGGGAGAGGTAGGGGGATAGGATTATAGGGCTTAGGGTGGGGGCGTCGGGGTAGTGGTGATCTTTACCACCATATCCCTTTACCAATCATGCCTTTACAACGAAATTGCGTGGTAAAGGCATGCGTGTTAAAGGCATGCGTGGTAAAGGAATGCATGGTTAAGACGCATTCGTGGTTGGGACCGCATTGTAAAGGCATGCCTGGTTTAGCCATGCATGCCTCTGTCATACAACCCTTCCCTATTGGATCTGTTGCCCCACCCCCTGGTTGGTGGTTTGGTGATGTACTCCCTCTGGGTTCCTTGTTGGACTTGGACATTGGGTTGCCTTGGCATACTTTCCTTACTAATTTCTGCCTTTTTGCTGGTACCCAGATGCCACACCATTCTCCTATGTGGAGTGGCATCTGGTCTCACCCTTTGCCTTGTACTCACAGTGTAACTGTTAACTGTTGTACCTTGTTTCTGGCTTTCCGCTTTGGTTTGCTGTTGGTACCTAGCTCAGGCTGGTGTGCTTTGTACTCCCATTTTTGATGTGTTGTTATGCCTCTTTGTGGGTCTCCCCATGTGCTCCCCAGTGTGCTTTGGGTTGAGTTTGTTTGAGGGTCCTTGGTCACTTCTCTTTGTCCCACTTTAGGTTAGTGTTCCTGTGTCTGCCTTCCAGTTGGTCGGGACCAATGGTGGTGTTTCCACTGTGCTCTTGTTGTTCATTGCTGTGCTGGGGGCGTTGTTTATGCTGGCTTTTGTTAATTTCTGCTTTTCTTTGCCTCACTCAATAGCTGTAAGTTCTTTGACTGCCAACTGCCTTTGGCTTCCTTAGCTCTCCTGCTGCCACGTGAGGGTTAGATACTGTGCACTTCCCCTCTTTTGGAGCAAGCTGTTCTGATTCACTGTTCCTTCTGCCTTTTGGGCTTCTAATGCTTGTTGTTAGTTTGCTTTAGTGCTGGGTCTTGTACTGGAACTTGGGGTTTTGTTGGCCTTCTGGGTTGTGTCCTACTCCTTTGTGCCTAAAGTTTTCCCTTTGAGGCAGGTTATCTTGGTGGGCAATTGATGACTGTCTCTTTTGCAAATCCTCATTATAAGCCGACTGGGATGGGGAAGTGAGAAGGTAATGCTTCCATTTCTTATGGGCAATCTCATAACTCCACTACTACTTCCTCGTTCCAGTCTTTACAACCCTTCTGCCCTCTGTGCTGCGTGCCCTGCTTTGATTGGTTGAGCTGCTTTGATAGTCAACTTAGGAGGTTTCTGCTTGGAGGTAGTCCGTTACATGTCACCTGGAAGGTGAGGAGTTAAATTTTTTTTGTCTTTTAAATAGCCTCTCTCCAGGTGCCTCTCTACCGCATGATGTAAAGACTAGAACAAGGAAGTAGAATCCGTGTAATGTACAGCACCATATCTCATGAAGTATGCTTCCTTCTGTTAAAAAAGTAGTACAGTCTCTGGTAGCAAAAGGGATAGCAGCAAATATTCCATCAGGAAACAGTTTACTGCCTTCTGGGTGCAGTAGGAGGCACCTTCCCATCACAGGTGGGAAGACTTCTCTGCATGTTTATGGGAAACATGTAGGTGTGTTGGGATATGACAAATCATCTCATAACAAGCTCCATGCTTGTATAGGCCTTCCCTTGTGTCACTTCCAAACTTTATATGGGAGCAGGAGAGGGAGGGGGACAGCACAGTAAAATACACCGCTTACAGCTATGATCTCAATCTCAGCACCTTTCCTCTCACTCCCCTGTGCGTGTTCCTAGACTGAAGAAACAAGACACAATGGCACGGCGAATACTTGCAGTCTCCCCGTGGATAAGGGCTTTCATGTCGAGCGTGGGTTTAATGAGTGGGCGGCCTAGCAAATTATCAGGAAAGGGCTGCCAGAACACGACAAAAGCCACCGTTTAATTTGCCTTCCTGTTTCTGTTTCAATTTCTGAATATTTCCTGGTCTGATTTATGCATGGAAACTTGCCCGCCTACTGTATGTTCCCCATGTGCCTACAAGGCTGTCTTGAACATTCCTAACAGCAGTGACCCCGGAACAAAAAATGCCCATGTTCTCATAATGCAGTCATTGTTGTACGTCTTGACTAGAAGGAAGGCGAAGGGCACGCCCGGGTGTTGGACCCCGCCCAACATTGTGTCCAAGGGTTTACAATAGGGTGTTTAGGTCTGTTGGCTGATGTTAAGAGTATGCAGCATGAGTGGTCTGCTGGCAGTTTTTAGGAGTAGTTACTGGCAAAACACGAGCAGAGTCAACTAGAAGAACACCCACACTATCACTGGCTGGAGGCCAGCAGGGTACCAAGCCAAACTTGCCAACATATGGCACTCCAGGCACTCATACAAAACCAAGATTTACTGGATGCTAAATGTGTAAGACATTTAATGATCGCCCATCAGGCACTAATGAGCAGATCCTTTCTTTAGAGAATTGTACTGGTTGTATTAAAGTGGACATCCAGAGAAGAGAAAAAGAACAGTTCTTTTCACCCAGCACTGCATCACTAACAATCACCACCAATCAGCTTCACCGAAAGTGCCTTTGTTTGATGATTTTTAGTTGGGTTTTGAGACACAGTGTGACAACATTCACCCACCATTATTCATCATTCACATTAACAGCTGTTAGCGACAGCTTAATGGCGATAGCGGCCGTTTTGTTGCCGCTTTGCATGTCAGCGATAATTATCGCTAATGACATGCAAAGTAGGCGTTCCCAACTAAAAGCAACTGCAAACAGTCGCAAACACAACTTCCCCCTATTATCAATGCCCGCGAAGCGATAAAAAAAGTTGCGCTAACCGCGATTATCGCTGGAATTTAACACCTGATAAAAACTTGACTTAACCATCTTGTCAATGGGAGGTGGATTGTAAGGTTAAGTCCTCACCTGGCTATTAGCGAGCTTTCCATTAGCGCAGTGAATTTATCGCTGGATTTCTCGCGCTATTGCTGGGTTTCGCCGCTATCGCTGGATTTTTTATCGCCTTGGAGATAAGCGTTGATAATAACGCGTTATCTCCGCGATGAAATCCAGCGATAGCCGGATAAAAAAAAACAGCGCTAAGCGCGCTTTGCGATAATTATCGCAAATCCTTGGTAATATGCCCCTTAGATCCTGGTGGACGGTCTGGCAGAGGGACAGAGGCCAAGGCCTCATCACCCTGCTGGAGGAGTTCTGTTTAATATAGAAATAGATCCATGTATGCCTGGCGGGGATCTTTGTGAATGCTTCCTTCACAGCACTGCAGGTTTGACAAGCAGTGGCAATATTTCAAGCACCTGCCCTGCAAACAGTTTTGTTTAGAAAAAACTGAAAGGGCCTGATTTCGAGTCTGGCAGTCTTGCGACCGCCAGACTCACAGTGGCGGTGGTCTGTCCGCCACATTACGGCTTGAAAAGTCATTGCAGCAGAGGACCACCGGCTTTGCAAGGTCACAGCCGTTCCCTGGGGGTGGCGGAGGTACACCACAATGTAACATGCTCAGTGGGACTGGAGCAGTCCCGCTGAGCATATTACGAGTTCCTGCACCGCCAGCCATTTCATGGCAAGAGAACTGCCATGAAAAGGCTGGCGGTGCAGGAACAAAGGAGGCCCTACAGGGCCCCTTAATCCCCCATGCCATGGGGATACATTCAGGAGGACACAACATGTGCCCCACGTCTGTATTCCCCCAAAGTTCCAGCATGCGTGGATGTCACTGTCCATGCCGTGCTGGAACTTTTCTACCGCTCCCATTGTGGTTCCTGTTTTCCAGGGGGACCGTCCGCAGTACACGAGTTCAACTCATAATATGGTGGTTGCACAGGTTTGGTGCAGCTGTGCCAGCAGATAGCCGGCGCAGCTGTGCCAAACTCTTAATCAGGCCCAAAGTCCTAAAGTGGGGGTAACCAGCCTGCAAGTTCCCTTCCAGAGTCTACCATGCCTCACTCACACGATGGACACACGGGCAGGCAAAATCAGTGTCGCCCGGCCCTCAGTGAGATTGTCTCTGTGACCTGGGGAACGGGCCACAAGTTCATAGATTTACACCGGAAGAGGAAGCACAGGCTTCATCAGTGTAAGTCATGAATTCTAAATACAGTTGGGAACCCTGAGTGTGGAGAAAGAGGTACAATGCAGGTTTACTGCTGTGTTCTCTCTAAGCCAAACTCTAAATATGCAAACTGGTGTTCATTAACCTTATGCGGGAAAGTCACCTTTCCATATTAAGACAGACACTTTTTTTGCTGTTTAAAAATGTCTGGAAACAAATATAAAGAAAAGCTATAGAGAGGGAGAGATGACAAACAGTATGGTGAAGAAGTAATTGCAGAAGGGCTGAGTCATCGCCGTACACACGCGCTCGGACACGTGCACCTGCCCACTCTTGAACTCGGTGTTGAAAGCAGCCAAAGACAATTCGGCCCACGTTTTCAAGGCAAGTTGTCGCTGTATCAGTCAGCATCACCTGAGATTTAGGGGAAGGTGCAAGAGGAAAAACAGGTCTATGACATCAGCAATCTCACACTTAACAGCTGTTGCCAGGAGGGCAGAACACTTTGGGGCATATTGTCAAGGGCCTATCGCTGCTTTAGCGGCACTTTTTTGCCGCTAAAGCGGCGATAATTTTATCTCACTATTAGCAAGCTGTAGCAAACGGGCCTTAGCGCGATGTTTTTGGCGATAGCGGCCCGTTTTATATCTCAAAGCATGTTAGCGATATTTATCGCTAATTACATGCAAAGTAGGCGTTCCCATGCAAAAGGCACGCAAACACCACTACTCCATATTATCAAGGGGCTCCTTGAAATTCTGAAGAGCCAAAAAACTGGCTCTAACTGCAGTTAGAGCCAGTTACTTAAGACCAGAAAATAGCAGGTCTTAAAAATGGTGATAAAACTTGGGCCCATATCTCTGCAGGTTTTGGCGCTGGCCAGTGCTGCAAGCAATGTTGCAGCGCTGCCCTGCGACAAAAGTACAGTGCAGGAATGCGCACAATCAATAAGATAGTGCGCATACCTGTGCCCCAGTCATGAAAAGTGTTGCTGCGCTGCGACAAGACAGCGTTGCAATACTTCTCACTACGCCCTTCTTGCGACAGCATGGATGCGCTGTAATCACTGGACAGCGCTCCATGACGCAAGTAATGACAGATACGTCAGGAATCCTGACGTATCTGCCTGCGCTAAAGTCACGCATTGCTGCAGTCGTGTCACAACCATGACGCAATTCCAGCAATGCATGGGGCCAGCCTATCCCTGTGGCACTGCCTCACCCTCACGCCTGCCATCAGGCAGGTGGAAGGTACTGACGCAGTGCTGTTCATGAGGGGTGCCCGAATGTCGGCGCTGTTGGAGATCCATCGGTGGTGGTTGTGCGCTGCGGTGTCATAGTTTGGAAGCATTGGTGGAGTGTTGGCGCGGAGGAAGTTGACGAGATGTTCTTCGCTGGCCTTGATCCAGCTGCGAGGGGGTGCAATGATGGCGGTGGCGTCCGGTCAGCAAGGTGAAGACGTGATGTTACCAAAGATGGTCGGTCCAGGAGAGTCCGGTGTTGTGGCTGTAGTTGAAGTACCCGCTGGCGGAGGTGACGTGCTCGACCGTGTGTCCTGCTATGTGGCCTGTTGAGGTGACTTGCTGCTTGCGTCTGATGTCGGTGACCCTCCCCAGGAGGGGGTGGTGCTCTGGTCACTGGGGTTGTCCAGGAGGAACTTGAGTTCACCGAGTTGGATGTCGTCGGTGGATGGGAGACCCTGGGGTGCAATGAGGTCTACAATGGCATTGGAGAATGGGGGGCCATGGCCCGGGGGGCCTGCACATGAGGGTGCCGCAGAGGATGTTCTTGGGCTTGTTCCGGATCTGGGAGTTGACGTGGTCCATGGTCACCCTTGGCACATTAGAGTGCGTTGTCAGTCGGAGTGTGCCTCTGTAGGTGACGGCAATGCCTCCTCCTTGACGGTCGGGGTGCTCCTTGTGGGTGATACTGCAGCCTTCAGTGATGGCGAAGGCGATGTCCGGCATGGAGCAGAGGTTGGTCCTGGCAGGCGAGGTGGCGTCCAGGGTTGATGGCGATGAGGGTGCTGGCGTCGTAGCTGTGGAGTGTCCAAGAAGAATGCTCCTTGGTGCTGAGCGCGGTCCAGGGGCAGACGGATGCAAACGGCGTAGTCTATGGGTTGCCTTTGGCACGGGAGATGACAATTACAACGCAGGCAGTACATCGTTAACAACGCAACTCCGACAACGCGGGTGCCTTAACATCGCATTTTATCACAACGCATTGTGAGGTCAGTAATGGGGTAATTTAAAGTTTCTCCAGGTGTGTATGGGTTTTGGGTTAAAATTGTAAATGTACGGTTTTTTGCGGTACAATATGAAAAATGGGGTGTTATTTGGGGTAAAATATGAAAAATTGGGTGTTTTTTGGGGTAAAATATGAAAAATGGGGTGAATATTGGGGTAAAATATGAAAAATGGGGTGTTTGTTGGGGTAAAATATGAAAAATGGGGTGAATAGTGGGGTAAATTATGAAAAATGGGGTGTGCATCTGTCTCAAATGAGATTTTTGTGTGTGTTTTGGGGGCTCAAAAAAGGAATTCCAGGGTTCACGGTTGGGTTTGTGGTGCAAAGGTTAGTTTTGGGTTGCACTCACTGAAGTGGGAACAGTGATCTTTATGTCTGCGCTATGCAACACCCACTCTACTGTTGCAATGTGCCTAGTATTAGTATGCATTGGAATGGAATGCAAGGTTATGGCATGCGTCGCAACTACGTATGTGCCTTTGGCACACGAGTGGTACGCCCACTGTGCATGGGCACACAGCGGCCACCATTGAGAAGTGCGGGGGGGCTGGACAGCTGTGAGGTGGTAAACGCCGGAAATAACACTGGATGGTGCGTGGACGCGGGGATGTGTGTGTGAGCATGTGTTGTTAAGAATTTATTGAGGGAAGTCTTACCCCGAAGCTGTGTCCTGTGTCTTTGTAGCTCCTGCTCTCCTGCGTCTGCTTCCAGGAAAAGGAAGTAGGCAGCCAGGCTCCCTCCCCTGAGTCAATCACAACACTGCGATGCAGCGGTGGGATTGGTAATCGGCAATGGGACAAGTCATGCAGCCAGGGGCCGGAGGGGTGGCCATGTTCTCCATGCAGGCTGTAATGCAGCCTGCATTGCGAACAGGGAAGTGCGCATGACTGCTTTGGGCGGCCTGAGTTGGCCGACCAAACAGTCATTGCGCACTTGAGTGGGCATGCCAATCCGTCCCACCCCCTGAGGATACATAGCATGATTACATCAGTTAGTTATCCCTTGTTTTTAACTTTTGATCTGTTTTTTTGGCTTCTCGGAGCCTGCACTTCCCTCTTCCCGCCGCTGCTGCCCCTGTGGCCCCGCACCCCTGTCCTCGCCCATTCCCGCATCCCAGATGATCGTTCCTCCCCCCTCCCCGACTTAATGGCAGCCGCTGCGCCGTAGGTGCACCAAAGGCACGCCCAAGGCAAGCCTGTCTGCGTCCGTCCGTGTCCCGACCGCGACCAGCGCCAGGAACCCTGGATCTCGAGCCAGCCACTGCCACCCTCCATGCACTCAACCACGGAATAATCTGAGACTGATGACAGGCCTCGCCAAACATGACCCACAGCAGGTTCACCTGCCTCCACTGCCGCCAGACCTTAACCACCACCCTGGCCTCCAACACAGCCGATGCCAGCGTCGCAGCCAGTGAACTCCACACTTGGATCTCCAACTGCGCATACAAGCTCGCCCCGCTAAGCAAGCCCAACAAACAGCGCCCCTGGAAAGCCGCCTGGTTCACCACCGATCTCCAAGACAGATGCCTGGAGAAGAACTGGAGAAACACCAAGACACCCGAAATCTACACCACCTACAAGGACGCCATGACGGACTACCACAACCAAATCCTTAACAACTCCACCAACTCCAGGCAACTCTTCAAGGTCATTCATGAATTCACCAACCCACGCAGCGTAGCCACAGACATCACCCTGTCCCAAGACCTCTGCAATAAGCGTGGAACCTACTTCCACCTCAAGATCAAAAATACTCCACAACAACTTTGCCGACCATCCACCAGACACAACAGCCGGCCCCCCGCTCCCCCAACACACCAGCCACCCCACCATCTCCACCTGGACGCCGGTCACAGCTGAATACACCACCTCGACCATGAAAGGCATCCACTCGGGGGCCCCCACTGACCCCTGCGCTCCTCACATCTACCACAGCACCGAGATCGCCCTAATCGCCGCCACAGATGACATCCGCACCCTCCTGGACCAAGGTCACTCCACAGCCCTCATCCTACTCAAACTTTCAGCGGCCTTCGACACCGTCTCCCACCGCACACTAGTCGCCAGACTACACGACACCGGCATACAAAGAACAGCCCTAGACTGGATCCGATCATTCCTCACCGGAAGAGGCCAAAGGATAAGACTGCCACCCTTCCTCTCCGATCCCACGTAAATCACCTGTTGAGTTCCAAGGGGGGGTCTTCTCTGAGCCCGACCCTCTTCAACAACTACATGGCAGCCTCGCCGCTATCGCCAGACAACACAGCCTCAACATCGTATCCTACGCTGATGACACCCAGCTCATCCTCTCCCTCACCAAAGACCCCACCACCGCCAGACTCAACTTCCATGAAGGAATGCAGGACGTCGCAGTCTGGATGAGCAACATCTGCCTGAAGCTCCACTCCGAGAAGACAGAAGTCCTCGTCCTTGGAACCACACCTTCAGCATGGGACGACACCTGTTGTCCGCCGCCCTCGGAAGACCACCTACCCCCTCGGACCACGCCAGAAACCTCGGCATCGTACTCGACCCATCCCTCACCATGAACTGACATGTCTACGCTGTCACCTCCAGCTGCATCAACACCCTCCGCATCCTCCGCAAGACCTTCAAATGGATCCCCCCGGAGTCATGGAAGACAGTCACCCATGCACTCATCACCAGCAGACTGGACTATGGAAACGCACTCTACGCCGGCATTTACAAGTCCCTACTCTGCAAACTCCAGTCATTACAGTACACCGCCGCCAGACTCGTCCTCGGCATCCCCCGGCACGAACACATCAGCCAACACCTACGTAGACTCCACTGACTCCACGTGGAGAAAAGAGTCACCTTCAAAATCCTCACTCACGCATACAAATGGCTACACAACAACGTAACCAAATACCTCAACGACAGAATCAACTTCCACGTACCCAAATGAGACATCCGATCTTCCAACCTCGCACTGGCAGAAACCCCGCACATCCACAGAGCCTGAGCAGGCGGAAGATCCTTCTCCGACATTGCATCAAAGACCTGGAATGAGCTAACGGCAGCCATCAGAGGTGCCCCCTCCCTGAACACCTTCAGGAAGACCCTCAAGACCTGTCTCTTTGGCTGACAGATCTGCGCCCCCCACCCCTCAGTGCCTTGAGACCCTCACAGGTGAGTAACGCGTTTACAATTCCCCTGGTTGATTGATTGATTGAGTTATCATCATGTGATGATTGTTCCTCACCTACACTGCTTGAGGTGGTGAGGCAACGCTCTTCCGCTATAGCGGTAGAGCCGCCACTGGGGGTGCGTCATCTACGTGTGATGGGCATGAGCGACTCACCCCCCGGCCCTCCTGCGCTACGCGTCCCACCTTCTCCTTACCTGGACATTGACCCCGTGGCACAATCCACTGCACTCTCTCCAAATCTGTGACTCAGCCAGCAGGAGCCTGAGCCAGGTGTGCTTTCACTGGGCTGGGTACAGCAGTCACCGCGTAGTCCACTGGTGGACCTCCCGATGCAGTTGATGCAGCAGGGCTCCCTTAGGCGTGTAGTTGCAGGGCACAGACCACACAAGTTGGGCGTAGCACAGGGGCCTCACCCTCCACAGCATCCGGCCAGCCCAACATCATCCGTCCTGTGATGCAGGGAGACGGCACCCAACGTTGGTAATCCCCTCCGTGCACCCTGGTGTAGTGGTGTATTGTAGTATGCCATGTGGACCTCACTACGTTGGTGCGCAGGAGCGCCTCTACCATTAACTGCACCAAGGTGCGCAAGGCGGACTTCACAAACAGGTCAGCAACGTGTCTCCATGTGACCTGCCAGACTTCACCACCAGGTACGGGCGATGGTCGCACATCAATGTCTCCCGCCACGGCTCATCGACTCCACAGCTCCTCCGCATCCCACTCCAGGCTCCAGGCGCAAGTCCAGCGAGGCATCCAGGCTCCAGGCGCAAGTCCAGCGGGGCATCCAGGCTCCAGGCACAAGTCCAGCGGGGCATCCAGGCTCCAGGCGCAAGTCCAGCGGGGCATCCAGGCTCCAGGCGCAAGTCCAGCGAGGCATCCAGGCTCCAGGCGCATGTCCAGCGGGCCATCCAGGCTCTCATCCTGGTCATCCTGGATGTTGGGTGGCTTGAGGGGGTTGTTGTTGTGTGCTGCACTTGGCCCTGGGTGCTCAAATCTGCATTTATATATTTTTTTTACATCTTTTCAATGGGAGGTGGACTGATAGGTTATTTTTGCAAAGTCCACACTGGCGGGTTAGCGTGCGTTTTATGATCGCTAAAATGTTGTCGCTGGATTCCGCCCGCTATCGCCGCTTTAGATATTGCCATCGCGCAGGAGTTAGCGAAAGTTTTGGCTGAAGCTATCGCCTGTTAGCGACGTGTTGCTAATACGTCGCTAACAGGGCGAACAATAATGGCGCTAGACGGCGATAAAAAAAATAGCGCTAACCTAGGTTAGCGCTAGTTGTCGCCATTCCTTGCTAATATGCCCCAAAGACTTTTGTGTAGTATTTGTAAATAAGAACAGCACCCTATTTCTCTTCTGGATTTTATTCTTGCTATATAAAATTGTAATTAAATTGTGCAATGACCTTGGCCTGTAGAAAATGCAAAATGAAGTCAAACTTATTTGCCCTTAGGCCACAACTAAACTGCGTCCACTTTGTATGTATTTTTTTTATCAATTAGTGGTCATTGATTCAAAATAGTTCTGCTGTTGTACTTTGACCTGTCTGCCCCTATATGGCTTGAAATAGTCTTACCCGGTTATCATGGACAACTCTGGGGGATATTATCAAGAAAAGGCGATAATTATCGCTAACCGCAGTTAGCGCGCCTTTTCTTATCGCCGTCCCGCTAATTTTATCGCTGGACTTTTGAGGCGGTGAGGGAAGCTATCGCCTGTTAGCGGCGTGTTGGTAATACGCTGCTAACACGGCGATAGTTTCCCGCGATAGACGGCGATAAGAAAAGGCGCGCTAACTGCAGTTAGCGATAATTATCGCCTTTTCTTGATAATATACCCCTTTGTGTTTACGAGGCTTTGACTACTTGCCAGTACACAAATGCATAAATGCAGCTAATGCATTTGGAAATAAATTAGTGCTGCTCGATAAAAACTGCCACCTTATTCAATAGTTGCAGGCCTGGAGACGCAATGATTCACAGTAATTCATAGGAATGGGGTTTGAAATAACTGTCAAACATGAAATAAACTAGTCAAACTATGTAAGATTGAATCATACATATAAATATTCTACCAGGCTCTGCTCTTAGTGCCCCCACCGCAATATCCTCGCAGGCATGACGTTCGGCGCATGCATGGTTGCTCTGCCTGCAGTGTCTGCTCCTCTTCCTTGCCATGCATTAAAGTTCTCAGCTCTGTACAGCTGCTTCTGTGGCCCACTGGGTCTGTCTTACAACCATGCCTAGCAGGAACTGAGTGCAGGACGTGGCCAACTGCTTCTAACACACACTTTACTTATACCTAACAAAGATATTTATGCAAATTTTAAAATTATATACCCTGCCCGCATGTTCAAAGAACCAAAAGCCTATGGACTTTGGTCAGGTGCAGAGGGTACTGGGCCCGGGTTTTGACCTTTCACCATCTATGCCCAGTCGCTTTACTTTAAACCCAGTGCACACAGCTTTTGGTAGCATGAAGCAAGCAAAGTAAACAGGATATGGCTTCTTGTTTAACCAGTCGTGTCTTGTGCAGATTCCTTATACCTTTGAGCCCTATGGCCATGACTTTCGGCCAAGTGTAGTCAGTCAACCATTGTCCATGCCCCAGGTGGTCCTGTTTACAGTCTTTCACCTTTGGCAGCATGCATTGGCCTGTGTCCTGTGCCCAGTCCTGAGCCCCTCATCACACTGTACACAGTCTTCAGTCTTACACAGCACAAACTGGGTGAAGGATATTGCCTTCAGCATCACCCTTATGCTAGTTCACATGTCCCTGAGTCCATTGGGAGGGAGGGGGGCAAGCCAAACCGAGACCAGTTTTTGTGTGTGTAAAAGGCCGCTTTATTGAAACAGGTGCATATCACAATTTATTAACACTGGCTACTGCCTTACAAAACTAAAACCTTACTATACATAAATTACCTGACCCCTTGTTTCCCCCCACCCCTACAATCCCCACATCAAATCCCCCACCCTGCCGAATACAAAATAACATTACATAACATTACATAACAACCATATTACACAATCTTACCCAATATTGCATTTCCAAATCCTATCCTCCAATGACCCAAACCCCTACCTGCCTTTGTGCAACTGTAACTAACAAACATCTAGTCTAAACTTAGCCTAAACTTAGCCTACCTGGTTACCCTTTCCCTGCCCCTGCTCACAAACTGCCAACCCTCAACTAAAATCTTCAGCCAATCTTAGCCAACTTTCAACAAGCCCCGCCACCCAGGAAAAGGCGGGAGCGTAGGCGGAAACGCTGCCTCCCCATTTTCCTGCCCCCCCCTTGCCCCGTAGGTATGACCCTTTACCGTCAATGTACATTCAACATCCTGGCCAGCACCTCCCTGACCTCCAGTAAGTACAAGTCCATGCCCAGACTGGATAAATGTAGGCCATCTCCCCTGAAGAACCCCGGAGTGTCGTACTTGATGTCCCTATGCGCAATCCTAGAAAAACCCAAATGCCGACAAAAACGCACCATTTCAGTGTTGAGCTTTCTCCTGGCCTTATCTACCGCTGCAGGATGCACCGCCCCCCTCCAGACCCTGCGGGGAACAAATTCAGTCCAAATGACCGCACAGCCGGACCACTGCTGCTTTATCAGCGACAAATCCCGCTTCATTCTCCTCATGAGAGCCAAACCTGATTCCTTCACCATGTCATTTTCCCCCAGGTGGATCAACAGCACGTCGGGGCACCTACCAGCCACCAAGATGCAATTTAGGACCTGCACCAACTCCTTCCATCGCATGCCCCCTCTACCCCTCCATTGAACTCTAAACAATTCTTTATTGAATCCAAGATTCTCCCCAAAATAGCTGGCGCGGGCCTGGACCTGTGCCCACTTGACAAAGGAATGTCCAACAATCCAAATAGACATCTCCCTGGCGAGGGGACCCATCACCGAACCTGGAACGAGAAAAACAAATGAGCAGGAGAAACAACAGAACCGCGCTACATCCCCCCCGATACGCTGCGCACATAGCGCTGAAAGCAATCAGAAGCCCATCTCCCCAACTTCATGATGTCCCCTCGCCCCCAGCCCGTTACTCGCCTCTGATGCTGCCCCAATCCTGAAAGAATGTGTCCCAAAACCCTTGCCATCAATCCCCAACTCCGCAAGCGCTTTCCTCAACACCGATAAGAGCTAATAAGCTGTTGCACCACACCCATTCAAATGCTTGAAAACGAACCCAGTCGGGTCAGTTGCGAGTTTCCTCCACCTCGCTTGCCACCTACATGGGCAAGTCAGCTGCGGATCAGCAGCCTGCAAAGACACCCATTGTCCCTCTCCCCTCTGATCCGTTTTAGATTTCCTCAGCCAAATGCAAATCCTATCCCCGAAAGGGGACAGGATTTCCAAAGCAGCCCGACCCCAGATTTCGTTCCCAACATTTCAGAGACCCGGAAGGCCCCAAAAAACATCCACACCATCAGGGTGGAGAAAAGACACACTTCATAACGATCAGTACATAAACTTGGTAAAGTCTGAAGAACCCTCCCCAACAAATCCCAAGACATAGGGTTCCTAACCCTGCCTACTCGGCCACACTCCTGGGCCCAACCCTCAAGCATCCGCGCCCCGATCTCTCCAGCGGATGGCGCATAATCCCACAACAATTGCCCTATGAATGCAATCCCTGCTAGTTTACCCGCAATTGTCACTTTGGAAAGCCTTTTAGCAATCAGATCCAGAATGAACTGTATCACGTCTTCCCTTCGGAGCGCAGTTGAATCTCTCCGCCTAGCCCCTGAGCGCAAAAATTCCTCCCATGCTGTCCTGTACGCTACCTTCGTGGAGTGAGCAAGAGACCCTAAAACCAGCTGCAACATCCTGTGTTGCCTACGTACCACAAATGCTGCGGCATGCTGGTCGGGGTCCTGTCTGCATCCTTGGCTAGCCCACGGAATCTCCCCCACTGTGAACGAGACAAAGCTTCCGCTATGTCATTGTCCACTCCTGGCACATGCACTGCACGAAAAGCAATATCGAAGCGCAAGCACCCCAACACAAACACTCTCAGTAATTTCAACACTTGTGCATCCCCGGCCGACTGGCGGTTTACCACTTCCACCACCGCCATGTTGTCAATTCTGAAAGTTACCTTCCTGTGAGCCAACTGCTCTCCCCATAATGTGACCGCTACCACCAGCGGAAAAAATTCCAAAAGGCTATGCTCCTACCCCCACCCAACCACTCCTGCGGCCATTGCTCAGCACACCATTTCCCCTGCCAGTAGAGACCAAAACCCTCGCTCCCTACAGCATCAGAAAAGATTTGTACATCCCAAACCATGTCCCCCTCCTGCATCAAGGGAATGCCGTTGAAGTTCTGCAAGAAAAACTGCCACATGCGCAAATCTTCTTTCACACACCCCCGACAGCCTTACATGATGATGAGGAGGTCTTTGTCCTACTAAGGCCATACCCAGTCACCTGCAAAATGTTCTTCCTACCCTCACCACTCTGCAAGCAAAGTTGATGTGGCCCAAGAGCACCTGAATCTCTTTCACAGTAACCTTGTTTTTCGACAGCATTGTCGCCAGCAGCCCCAACATTTGCTGCTTTTTGTCCACTGGTAGTCGTGCCTCCATCAATTGCGAGTCCAATTCAATGCCCAAGAAAGCCAGCGCCGTGCATGGACCCATAGTTTTTCCGGTGCCAACGGCACCCCAGTTCCCTCATGATCTCATTGAAACTGTCCAGCGCCTTCTGGCAGTCCGTGGAGTCTGAGGTACCCACAAAGAAAAAGTCATCCAGGTAGTGCGTAACTCCTTGGTGACCCATCCTTTCCAAAAACAACCATTGAAGGAAGGTGCTGAAGCATTCAAAAAGTGCGCAAGACATAGAGCAGCCCATCGGTAAGGCTTTGTCCACGTACCATTTACCATTGAAATGGATGACCAGAAGATCCCAATCATCCGGGTGGACTGGATGCAACCGGAAAGCGGACTTTATGTTGCACTTTGCCATCATCGCCGTTGCGCCCGCGGTCACTACCAGTGACATGGCTACGTCAACCGATGAATAAGACACCGTAGCTTCCCTTTCATCGATGAAATCATTCACTGAGCCCCCTTCAGGCCATGACAAATATTGTATTAAACGGAACTGCCCTTGTTCCTTCTTCGGCACCACTCCTATGGGTGACACAATCAAGCTTTCAAGAGGCCAGTCCTCAAAGGGTCCCGCCATGCGGCCCTCGCGCACTTCTTTTCCCAATTTTTCCAGCACCACCTCCGGGTGCTCCTTTGCGGACTTTAAATTGTCCGCCCACCTTCTTACCCTAGGTCCCTCATAACCCAGACGAAAACCCTCTTGAAATCCCTTCCGCAAACGCTCTGCAGCCTCTGTGTTATCATAACTCTGCAGGGCTGCGATCAATTTGTCCGTTTTAACCGGAGTACGAGCCCTTTGGCCCAGGGCCCTTAGCCCCTCTCCCGCCTGAATAGGACTGCTGCTGCTGTCCCCCTGTCCTAAACCCCCCTGCCTGCCACTGCTGTTGCCCTTGCCCCTGCCCTCCCCCGAAGCAATTGACCAACGCATGTCTGCCTCCGCAACTCGAGCAGTCATGTCGGAACCTGCAGTACTCCCGCGTGCACAGACCTTTGTTGAAATCCCAACTGGCCCCTTTTGTTCCTGACTGTCCTCTACCCATGCCCCCCACCCCTCCCCGGGTGGGGCGCCCCTGAAAGGGCCGATACACGAGCGGAAGACCGCTGGCCGTGAAGATAGTCTTTCCTGCTCCGGACAGCCCCATTGTATGTTGCCATCAGTCTGTATCCAATTCACCCCATTTTGCCTCCGTATCCCACGCCATGCGTGCTCTAAATTCTTCATCATATTGTGCCCATGCATATCCACCCCCCGTAATCTGGGCCTTCCTGATAATATCCATGTACTTAAACATGGACACACACTGCTCCGGGTATTTTTCGCAGTACACACTTGCATAGATTAAGAATGCCGCCGTCCAATTCTCTATTGTAAGCGGTACCTTCGGCCTTTTGGCCAATTCAAACTCCTCCTCTTTGGACCCTTCTTTCGCCCTAACTTCCCTGTGCAGAAGCTTAAGCAGCTCCACATACTCGCCCTTCCATATTCGTTCCTTGGTTACTAACATTAAGTGTGCCCCCAATGGCTTAGTAACTCCCATGTAAGACAGCCGTTTGATCTTCAATTCCCTACTCTCTAATTTGGTCTCTGGCTCATCTGCCGGAATTTCGACTGTCCCTTTCGTGACATTCACGCTGTCCCCTGCGCTCCCGGACGCCTTACCTGCGTCCATCGATCCAACCCCTCCCTTCGCCGCCGCCCCGCCCCTGACCCGTTACCTGAGTCATCCGTACCCACTCCCACATCCAGCACATACTTACCCTTCTGTAACCTACCCCCTTTCCCCCCCTCCTTATCTCCCCCCTACACCCACGGACACCATCGTGGGTCGCAATCCCGCAGCCTATTTACCTGGCTCTAACGAGTCCTCCCGTCGTCCTTCCATCCGTCTTGCCACAGGGGGCGACCGTCTCGCCCAGCACGATGTCCGACCCTTGGGCTCGGCCTGGCGTCGTGACACCTGAAAAACACTGCACACAGCATTACTCGGCCCCTCCTGTCCCTCTTCCTCCATGTCCCTTAACTCGTCCTCCTCCATGCTATCCTCATCATAATCTAATTCCTCCTCCCTGGAACCACAGGCTTGACCCGCCGGAGGTGCAGACTGCACCGTCCTAGCACCACTGACATGCATATCCTTATCGCTCTGCCATCCTCGGTGTCCCCCAGACCGTTGAGGCCCGGTGGGTGCTGGGGCTGGCGAGCCTGCTCTGGGCCTACTTATGCCAGCCGTGACGGGATCCCCCGCCGGTACTGGGTATGCCGCGCGAGGCTCCACCCTCCCTTCTCCTTGGCACCATCGGGCCGCTCCCAGCCCTGCCAAGTCTGGCGCCCTCCGCTGCTCCACCGCCTGCAAGAAAAAGGAATGGTCTGGTGTGCTGGGCCTATTTCCCTTAGCTCTCCCATCCCAACTCCTCTTCTTACCAGCCCCCAATGTGCTAGCTGCCCAAGCTCTCCCCACCTTAGTAAGATCCACCACGTCCCCCTGCGCCCGGGCCCCCTCCTCCTCATCGCTCCACTCCAGGCCCACCGCGCCCCACACCCCACCCCGCCCCGCTCTTCACCCAAGCCCCCAGAAAACCCCTGTACCTGTTGCCCCACCCCAACCACTCCTAACCCCAGAGACCCCCCTTGCCCCAGATAAGCATCTAACTGCCCCACCCTGTCAAGGCCCCGCACCCCCTCATGCCATGAAGAGAAAATATCTAGGCCCTCCCAATCCCTGCCTCTCCCTTCCACCCCTAACTCCTCCGGTATAACCCCCTCATCCTCTTCTAAAACCCACGCCTCCTCCTCCCGCCTCCCCCCCGACCCCTCCCACCTGTTCTCCCCACTGCTGGCCTCTTGGTCAATGGGGGAGGCCTCTCCCAGACAACCCTCGCCTCCTTCAGGGCCTATCAGCCCTTCTTCCTGCTTGGCTTTACCCTTTGCCAGTGCCTGCCCCTGGCCTGACTTAGGCCGTGCTCCCACCGCCTGGTAATATTCCTCCGCCCGGGCCATATGAACCTCTCGCCCCCCCCACTCTGGGAACCCTCCCCCACAGAAATCACCTTCCCCCGAGCCCGCTTCCCCCTTTCTTCCCCTTGTTGAGGCCTCATCGTGGCCTCACGCGTAGCCTTCCTCCCCCCCTTCCGTGTAGGCCTCACATTGTCACCGCCCACACAAACTATTGCCGGCTCGCGCGTAGGCCTCTGCCTTGCCTCACGCGTCATAATTTTCCCCCCCGCATACCACCGGAGCCTCCATCACTGCAGGAGGCTCCGAGACTGCTGCCACTTTCGGGGCCGCTCTCCGCATATACGAGCGGCCCCGTTACTTCTTAACTCCTGCCGGGGAGGCACGCAACTCGCTCCCCCGCCGGGCCCCGCCACCATTCTTACCCGCACCATGCCCTCTCCCTCGACCTACTTCCTCCCGCCCGATACCCGGGCCGCTGCGGGAATAAGCGTGCGGCCCCCCCACTCACCTTACCAGACTTCAGACCACGGGGCGGCGAGCAGGCCACAACGGCCGCTGCTACCCCCGCCGACGCGCGCCTCACCGGGCGCACGCCAACTGGGGCCGCCGGCATCAACATATCCAGCCGGCCGGCCGGCTCACTCAAAAGGCGGACAGCCTCGAGGACCCAGTAATCTTCGCCAGACATCCCGCAACTTTCCTTAAAAATGGGCCTAACCTCAACACCGCAGCACCTAGAAAAACGCTAATATCCCCAGCGCTCCCAGCCACCAGGTCACCAAACCTAAAATGGTGGCTGGGAGAGCTGATAATCCCTTATACCCCTTAGGCTGGAGGAGAAAATTGGGCTACAATTGGGCTAGTCCCATTGTAGCCCAAACACAAAATGGCCGGCGTTCGGCCCGCCCCACCCCCACCCAATCTGCCCCGGGGGCAGACCACACGGTGTTCGGCTGCCCCCCAAAACCCCCCTTGTGCATAACCCTTGACTACTGGCAGTGGCTACAGGGTGCAGTGCATGCTTAGGGCCTACTGGGTGAAGAGTGGGCACAGTGGCCAAGCCAATCTCTGTGCCCCTGAGCCCAACACATATGGTCCCTATGAATACACAGCAGGTATTGGGTGTGGGATGTGGCATGTAGCCGAACACTATATCAGTTCATGTGCGACCAAACTCACTGCATACAACCAATATAAGGGGGTAGAACCAATCACGTCTGTTCTGCGCCTCTGCATGGTTGGTAGGGCTGGGCCACAAACTGTAGATGCTTTGGAAAGACAGAGAGTGCAATCTCACTGTCAATCAAATGTCAAGTCTGCGTATTTAAAAGGCCACTAGGAGTCAGATAAACTCAGTCAGAAGTGTCGCAGTGGCCACCTGGACGCTGTGGGTCTGCAGAAGTGTCCTTCACATATTAAAGAACTGACTTTAGAAAACAAGTAGGCAATGGCTTGAAAGGCCATGTCTCACAAGAAAGTAATTACAATGTAAATTACAGGTTTCCCACCATTAAAACATCCGTGAAGGCACAGAAGACTCACACCAAACACACAACATAAATAATGGGGTACCTAACTTTAAGTTCGCTTAAACCACTTAGTGTGGGTGTTGGACAATGGCAGACTCCCGCACTCTCTCGCCAGTGCTCTGCTGGCCATTGGATGAAGCTGGGTTAGAAGGAAACTTCCTTGCTTGCACTTGAGGTTTCCATTTTCAAAAGCCAAGGTTAGGGGCCATGTGGAATCGCTTCTGCTTCAGCCCTTGCCCTCGCTCCTACCCTTCTGTGACATCAGCGCAAAGTGGGGCACGCTGATGTTACAGATCTCCACTGGACATGAATAGCAATGAGGTGAGTGCTCTTTCCAGTGCCTGGTGGAGTTTTTTACCCTCAGGATGCCTCCCCACATTTGAGCGATTGTTGGAAAGGAAAGATTAGATGTGGCAGCGCCATGGACCAATAGCACTCCACAAAGGCAAACAAAGAGCGCGCCGTGGTTTAACGAAGCTTTACGGTCGGCCAGAAAGGCATGCAAAAGGCAGGAACGAAAATGGAGGGCCGGTTTCTTGGACTCAGAGAAAGTGGCATATAGAGTTAAGCTTAGACAGTATCATTCACTTATAAAGAAAGCTCGTGTGACCTACTATTCAGAAAGAATTGAGACAGCAGAAAGTTAATCAAGGGAACTATTTAGCATATTTAAAGAGTTATCCTCATTAGAAAGAACAACAATACCAACCTCTGGTTCGGAAGAGTCATGCAATGAGATTGCAGAGTTCTTTGCTGAAAAAGTATCTAAAATCTATGATACTTTTTCTGAGGATGCCCGGAATGGCTACATACAACATAAAGAACAAATACAGGATTGGGGTGAAAACAGTATTCGACAATGTCTTTCTCCCCCTTTAGAAGATTTGAAAAAGATAGTACAAAGCATAAGATCAGGCTCCCCAAACGATCCAGCTATTCTTAAAGTGATTGGTGCAGGACTAGGGGTAATACCCCCCTATATCCAACAACTGCTGGACACCTCCTTTCAGGAAGGTCAGCTACCTGACAGGTGGAAGCGAGCAATGGTTCGCCCACTGAAGAAAAAACCCACAGCGGATGGGAATCTATTAGCAAATCTACGACCGGTCTCACTGCTACCATACTTTTCCAAAATTGCGGAAAAAGTGGTTAATATACACCTTGAGGGACACATAAAGAAAAATAAACTACTACATCCCACCTAATCCGGTTTTAGACCAACCTATTCAACAGAGACAGCTCTGCTTTTTGCTACTGAGATGATACGGAAGAGAGTGGACGAAGGGCTGACAACTGCGCTGGTCTTATTAGACCTGAGCGCGGCTTTTGATACGGTGTCACACAAGCTGCTCATACACCGTCTCAGAAGAGGGGGTGTGGTGGGGGCTGCGATGGATTGGGTGGTATCTTACTTACAGGACCGCAGCTTTCAAGTGATACAATCTGCGTACACATCCAAACCCATTACTTTGGCACAGGGGGTGCCGCAGGGCTCAATTTTGAGCCCAACTCTCTTCAATCTATATGTCGCACCCCTGGCCGACATTGTAGAAAAACATGGAGTCTCAATCGTGTCGTACGCAGATGACACTCAGCTAGTGGTCACTCTGGCTCCCAACTCACCTCAAGCAGCTAACAGCTTTGCAGCCTGCCTGAAAGACCTGGCAGGGTGGATGTCAGATAACTGCCTAAGTCTAAATGGCAGTAAGACAGAGGTATTAATAGTAGGAAATTCTCCATCTATATGGTCGCCGGCCTGGTGGCCAACTATGCTAGGACCAGTTCCTTCTCCGAAGACTGAGGTGAAAAATCTGGGAGTATGGACGGACTCTAAACTATCCTTCGATGCCCAGATCAAAAGAACGAGAGGGAAATGTTTCGAAATCCTGAAGATCCTCAGGAAAACCCTGGACATTCTTCCTATATCTGCCAGAAAAACATTGATCCATGCTCTGGTCACGACAAGACTGGATTACGGGAATGTGATGCTCTTGGGCGCAACTAAAAAGGGTCTTCAGAAATTGCAATCCATCCAGAATGCAGCTGCCCGTCTGGCTCTGAACCTGCCGAGAAGAGCACCTTTTAAGAATGCATTGGTTGCCTGTTCAGAAACGGATCACGTTCAAGGCACTGTGTTTTGGCCATTGTATTCTGCAGAGAAAAGGCCGTACATACCTGCACAACCTACTTCTACCATATAAAACGGAAAGCCAGTTAAGATCTACTGGGACACACCAGGCTAAAGTCCCAAGGATAAAAAGAGCACGCATGGGCGCACGCTCTTTCAGCTATCTGGCAGCAAAGAGCTGGAATGAGCTTCCCGTGTCCCTTCGGGAGGAACAATCACAGAAAGTTTTCCGCTAAAAACTAAAAACATGGCTTTTTACACAGTAGATAAGAGCCATATTCGAACTGCAGACAAATGATTCTTGGAATTGTCAGTTGAATGAAATAGCGCGGGGACACACCAGCTGGTGTAACCAGGTGCTTTATAAATCTAAAAACTCAAACTCAAGAGTAACCCCTCTCCAGCAGTGCCTTTCTCAAACAGCTTCCTACTCGTGGATCTCAGACTTGGTGCGATCCACAAGCAACAAGGCACTAGACACCAGGGATGTCTTTGTTTTGGTGGGGCAGACCCCCTCTATATGGGGCGACTAATATTGGTGGGGTCCGACTCACCCAAAATGGCGTTCACACATTGAAAAGGGTTGGGCCTTCCAAGACACGGAACGACCCCCTCTGGGGGCAATTATATTTTTTATAAATGTATGTTTTCCTCTGCATGGGGCAATGGTTTAGGCCACTTCTGCCATTGGATAACTTCACTGTGAGAGATAGAATTGTGAATTTTCACAAGCAGCAACACCCCTGCACAAAGTAGGAGTCTTCAGTTGCAGGGGCTACTATGTGAATATGTGGTTCTTGAGATCAAAGCTAGAAGTTTGCCTTCAAGAAATTTATTTTAAACTGCCAGTGGCAAAAGCAGCTCCTCCAATAATAAAGTTTTGCATGAGCCATGACAAAACAAGCATAGACAAAGCCAAAAGGCTGGCAGCGATCGCCAGACCTATTGGCTTTGCAAATTGTTGTTTAGTTATCTGATTTACAAATGGGGGACACGTTTATTGTCACACTGAAGCCTAGTTTTTGGACCTTTCTGACTTGGATACGTTTTATTTTAGTTGGCTCCAACCTAACATTACCTTTGCTGCATGTCAATGCCCTAATAAATGAACAGTGGCTGGAGTGAGCTCTGCCCTTGCACTTTGAAGTATGGTGTGGCATTGGGTATGTGGCAAGACAAAGTAATACTTTTAAAAATATATTTTTAGTTTTTTGGAGAAGCTGCATCAATAAGTTAAGTGCAGTGCTTTTTGCTTTTACACTGTCAAACACATCTCACAGACGCACACGCCCACCAAGTGATTTAGAACTATACTTCTGCCTTCTACGTAGGACAGTGTTTCAGAAGGAAGGTTTTAGACAGATCTTAGGCAGTCAACAGAGATGGCGTCTCAGTGGATGACTGCTGCACATGCCCTAATTCGAGTTTTGAAGGACAGCTCTGAGGCAGGATCAGAAACTGAGGCAGCATCTCAGGGAGAAGAAAATGGGGCAGAATCTGGAAGCAACTTTTCAGTTGGTGAGTTCCACATTTTTTTGCCTATTGACTACATTCATCTTTTTTTGGTTGTTGACTCCCTTGAGGAAATTGTGCACAAAACATATTTGCGTGCCAAACAGTTTCTGAAGAGGCATAGATGCACTCTATAACCTCATTCTAGGGCACACCAGTAGACTCCCACTTCACTTAGGGAATTGAGAACATTTCTGGGTGTTATGTTCAACATGGAGGGATAGTGCGCAAGCCAAGCGTACAGTGCTACTGGTCTACTTACATGGTTTGCGTAGCACCCAGCTTCACACCAGGAATGAGTAGTGATCGTTTTTTGCTATTGAAGTGTATGCTGCTTTTCATTGATAATTATGCGGCATTGCCCCAGGGCCGTCCAGATCATAACAGATTGTTCAAAATTTGGCCTGTATACTTGATTACAACCAGTATTTGGGCGGAGTGGATAAGAATGACCAGGTACTTCAGCGATACAGCGTGAGTCATAAAATTCACACATGGTATATGAAGCTATTTAACCACCTGTTTCAGTTGGCAGCATACAATGCATATATTGTTTAGCGTCAGACCACAAGAAAACCAATGTCTTTGCTTGATTTTCAGTTGACTGTCATTGAAAGTCTTAATTCTGAAGAGCCAGTAGCCTACACTTCACCTGCTGTAGAGGAAGTGGCAAGGCTGCAGGCAGCACTTTGCCATCTGCATTCCTGCAACAGCGAGAAAGACTCAACCATGTAGTCGTTGCAGAGACTACTGTAAGCAAGGAGAGAGGCAGGAGACTTGTTGGAACTGTCCCCAGTGCCCCTCTTAGCTGGTCCTGTATTTTCCAAATTGCATTATGTTGTACCATACTAAAGTGAAGTATTGGGAAATTGACTGAGGTGGAGATGTCCCAGTACATACCTTTCAATGGCTATGCATGGGTACATAATTTCTATGGGCCACTACTTCATTAGTCAAGCAGCCTTTCACGTTGTTTCCTCGAGTTGAATAAATGTTTGACTTGCTTATTGCCTGCTTCACATCTTTATCCGCCATCAGAATTAGGTAGATGTTCTGTTTGCTGTATGACATGTGCATTATAGTCACTGTAGATGATGGTGGATGGAACATAGCCTACATTATCACAGAGTAACGTGTGCAGCAATACCTAAAGCTTTTAGTAGTATTTGAAGTGTATTTAGGGAACTTAGGACAGTCTTCCCCAGCATGTTTACCTTAGTTTCAAAGGTAGATATGCTCACTCAGTTCAGGGAATCTAGGCCTCAAGGCTTCCTTGGACACCCCCAAACTTGCATCCACAACCTGAATGGAGTTGGATTTAGCTCAGTGAGTGCACTAAAGGCTTATGAAAGGCAAGTCTTCTTGAGCTTCAGGTAGCTGCCATGGAAGGCGTTAGTAAAGGTTCACATGACAAGTATACAGGATTAGTCAGGACTTTCAAGGAGACAGAGACTTGCAAAGGTAGGAAAAGCTTAGGACAGGTGTGCTTTCATAGGCATATCACATAGGTAGAAGGAAAATAATCAAGGCACTGGATATACACATGCCGTCACTTCATCATCACCAAAGGACTCAACCCTATTGGCGCCACACTCATCCTGGTACTCAAGCACTACCTCTCACAACTAACCAAATGACTCCAAACCAACCAGAACGCATCAGCCAGGCTCACCCTCAATCTTCCACCACTCACACACCCTGCACCTCAGCGAGGTGCGAGCTCTCGTCAAACTCCTGACATACACATTGAAAGCCTTGCACAACACTGGCCCAGCATACCTCAACAACCACCTCAGATTTCAGAAACTTCCATAGGCACCTACGCTCAGCAGGAATTCTATTCTCACACATCCCATGCATGTGCAGCACCAAACACAGGCAGTAATGCCTTCTCCTAGCTTGCTCCAAAAGCCTGGAATGACCTGCCCCTACACATCTGCCCACCTTTAAAATTGTTGAATTCCGCAACAAACTGAAGACTTGGCTTTTCAACTAGGGGAGTCTACAGCTCAGCACAGACTGCTCCTGTGTCAGCAGCAGCATACCCTCCTGGATGATAGCATGCTTTACAAAGACACAACATTACACAGAACTCTACACACAACACTACAAGTATGGGTCATATTTTTGCCCTGCTTGCCATGTTCATCCTTCGTCAGAACATTGTAGATGTTCAGCTCGCCGTATGACAAGTGCATTGCAGTCACATCACTGCACATAATGGTGGAAGGGACATATGCCACATTGTCACTGAGGCAAAAACTAATGTCCTTAGTAGTTTAGGAGGTGCTCTTTGGGAACTTAGGACGGTCCTACCCAGCATGTTTGTCTCAGTTTCAAAGGTAATCTATGCTTACTGCGTTCAAGGCATCTAGACCTCGAGGCATCCTTGGACATCCTCCAACTCACATCCACAAACTGGAAGGAGTTGGATTTAACACAGTGAGTGTACTAAAAGCGCATGAAATACATGTCTTTCTGAGCCTCATTTGGCTCTCATGGGAGTCGTTAGTAAAAGTATACTAGGCATGTATTTGGTAATGCTCAGAACGTTGATGGCGGCAGATACTTGGCAGGTAGTTAAATCTCAGTCAAACTTTTTTCATTTGTGAAGCTTGTTGAGGCACCAACTGTCAACATGTCTGGCCATATGTGTGTAAAGGTTTGCATGTGGTATGTTTGATACAATTTGGTTGATGACTGGGTGAGAGATGCTTTGATTGGGAATTCTGTCCTGTGGCATATTAAGGTGAGGGCCCTTGAAAGGCGGTAGTATGTTGATGTGAAAGCACTGCTATGCTGGATTGGGCCCGTGGCTGGCAGTATGAAATCCTTGTGTGCGGTGCATAAACGGCATGTGAATGGCCAATAAAGCAGTTGGTACCCTGTTGTGACTTTGTGGCTCTTCTTCAGTTGTCTTGGTTTCAATATTCAGATACTGTGATTAGTATTTGCTCTTTGAAGACAGCATTTGTGGAGGTGCCAAAATAACTAGTGTAAGTGTTGGTATCAGTCAGAAAGTTCAATCCCTAATGTTTTTTGAGAACGGAACACCCAAAGGTGTCCAGGGTGGTGTAATTTGGACTGATCCCGCTCACTTTCCCATAATCCCGTGCAAATCTTGGCAGTGCCTAAATGGCTAGGATCTCTAATTTATTTACATTTTGTGATGGAATTTTCTGGAATCTGTTGTGATCCAAAAATTGACAACAACCCAGCATTTCCATGTGTCTCCACATAAAAAGGTAACCCAATTTTTGTTGGAGGACCTAGCGCCCACAATAGGAAAGGGCACAAAACACAACATGGACACATCAAATCTTTCCACTGAAAACCACCCTGTATTTGCAATGTGGGTAGCTGTGGATTTGAGGCTTGTTTCTACCGCCATCAAGGAAAGTGTACCAAACCCACACATTTCTAAAAACTAGACAACCAGGGGAGTCCAGGGTGGTGTGACTTGCATGGATCTCACATGGTTTTCTTACCCAGGAGCCCTTGCAAACCTCACAAATTGGCTTAAAATATTAATTTTCCTCACATTTCTGTGCAAGTAAGTTTGGGAATCTGTGGGGATCTGAAAATTGTCTCCCGATAACAAGGGTTCCCCACTTGTGTGGGTGGGCCAAGAGACTGCAACACAAAAGGCCATAAAGAGCTACTTGGAGAGATCAGTGATAAAAGTGTAGCTCCGGTATTTGGGTTGTGCTCGGCAGCCACCCATGGAAACTGACCAACCACAGACATTTTTGAAAACGAGACGCCATGGGGATTCCAGAGTGGTCTGCCTTTGCATGGATCCAAAGAGGTTTTCTCACCCACAGTGCCCTGTAATCCTCAAACATTTTCCTTGCATTTCTGTGATGGAAGCTTCTAGAATCAGCAGGAATCCACAAAATTCCCACCACCCAGCGTTACCCCACTTGTCTCTATAAAATGCTGTCCCACTTGTATGGTGGAACCTTTTGCCCGCGGAGATTTGGTGTGAACGCTGGGTGGTATGAAATTTATGGCTTCTCACAAATTCCAGAACTTTTCATTACAAATAGTGAGAAAAATGTGAGTTTTTAGCCAAAGTTTGAGGTTTGCAAGGGCTTTTGGATAAAACCATCTGGTGGGAGCCATACAAGTCATGCCACCTTCGACTCTCCAGAGTGTCTAGTTTTCTGAAATTTTCCAGTTTGTTAGGATTCCCTAGGTGCCAACTGAGCTAGTGCCCAAAATCCACAGCTAACCAAATTGCAAAAATAGGGTTGTTTTTCAGTGGGAAAAAGTTGATGTGTCCATGTTGAGTTTTGGGCCCTTTGTTATCTCGGGTCTAGGCCCAACCACATATGTGAGACATCATTTTTATCGAGAGACTTGGGGTGAAAGCCAGGTGGTAGGAACTTTGTGGCTCCCCACAGATTCCAGAACGTTTCATCACAGAAATGTGAGGAAAATGTGTGTTTGTATCCAAAGTTTGAGCTTTGCAAAGGCTTCTGGGAAAAATCGGCTGGTGAGAGCTATGCAAGCCACACCACCCTAGACTCTCCAGGGTGTCTAGTTTTCAGCAATGTGCAGGTTTGGTAGGTTTCCCTAGCTGCCGACTGAGCTAGGGCCCAAAATCCACAGCAAACCAAATTGCAAAAAGCGATGTTTTTCAGTGAAAAAGTTGATTTGTCCATATTGAGTTTTGGGCACTTTCCTGTATCAGGGGCTAGGCCCACACAATTGAGGTACAGATTTTATCTGGAGACTTGGTAGGACTTTAGAAAACCGAAGAAGTATGGCCCCAATACTCGGAAATCCCATGTATGTTACACTGATACATAACATTATTTAAGCCAGCATGGCATAACATAGCAAAGCATAACATATGTATTAATAATGCGCTTGTGGAATGCGGAGCTCACAAAGGATATTGCAGGTTTGAGAGTAGGAATGTAATCAATTACCTCGTGATGTAAAACCCTGTTTCACACAGGCAGCAATCCTGAGTGGTTGGTTCAACCTTTCATAAAACAGGGATTGCTGACATGCGGGGAAGCGATTGTACAAATTATCTGTAAAACGCAAAGACTTTGCCACGTATACATGTCAAGACAGCAGGCTGCATAATGTTAACACCTCTTAATAAGAGCGCGGTTAACATCTGGCTCTTGGCAGAAATACAATTATCGGAATTATTACAATTATTGCTGCAAATATTATTAAGAAAATATATGTGCTGCAAATAACAGGTACAAAAATATTCCTAAGCATTATAATGTAAATGTTATTTTCGCTGCATCACTACACGCTAAAAATTACATAATTGATTAAGTATAATGGACTGAAAGCGTAATTACACAGGAGATGGGCTGTAAAGCAATTTGCATGAGAGAACACTGTGCTGGCACTGCAGAAGCACTCCTAGGGCCGTAAGCAGGGTTGGTTTCTCCATTAGGCCTCAGGGGCTGCGCCCCTCTGAAATTCCTACACATTTACATAAAAACATATTAAATAGATCAATTTATTTAGAGATACGATCATATCTCTAAATAAATCGATGTATTTAAGTCTGGGTTGTCTGCCTCAGGCTCCCTGCCCCGCCTCGCTCTGAAGCAGGAGATGGAAGGCAGGCAGTGAATCAACTTTCTGAACTGTGATGCAGGACGCAGAGCTTTCTGTTTTAAAGCCCTTTATTGCCATTGTGGTCTATGGTTGTATGCACTCTGTAGGCCAGTGATGCATTCAGCGTCACAGTTTCGGACGTCGGTGACTTCATCCCTGCGTGATTTCAGACGTCCATCCGTCATTTAAAGGCATAGATCCCAACCTTTCATCATACGTGAGAGTGGATGCAAGCACATCTGATCTGGTGCCTTGTTCTTGGTAATTGTAAGTTCTTTGCATGCTAATGTTGTGTTGTAGTGGACAGCTCTCTGATGTATGACATTAAAATTGTCTGTGCCTTCATGCCCCTAAGTTAACACTGATGCCAAAAACATGGATTGACTTGCAAACAATGAATGTTAAAAACATTAAGGGAGTGTATTTCAGCGATTTAGTCCCTTTCTTATTTTACATGCTTTACTTAATCTTGCATTCCCCAAGAGTTAGCTAATTTATAATGTTGTTGTTTATCTGTATTTTTTTCTGTGCATACATTGAGGCTTGAGACATGCCAGGTGTTTATGAGGGGCTTTGATTGAGCATGCAGGTGCTAAGGCTGAAGCCAAACAAAGTGCCTGTCAGTGGGCTGGCCTCTCTCTACAGAGCACACAGAACAATGTTTATGTATTCCATTTGCAACTGGAGTTCTGTGGATATGTGTGTGAAGGGGGTACACAGATGTCAAAATATTTGCAAGGCAAAAGTAAAAGAAACTAAAGTGCTTAAATTCGAGAGAGTTCAGTGCATGTTTGGGGGTGGTGAAGTGACAGAGATGCGAGGAGTGAAAAGAGGATGCTGAAGAGGAAAGAGAGTTGTTTGAAGATGTGCAGATGGACAAGATATGCAGAGAAAAAGAGGATACATATCTAACATGAAGCACACATAACTGAAGGTCAAAACTCCTTCTACAGGCCTCAATACTATTTAATTCACAGACTCACAGTTTCAGAATTGAAACATTTCCAATGTTAATAATTGATAACAAATCATTGTTGTTACATATTAATCTTAAACAGCTAACACCCATTGACAAAGCTAATCATACTGACAGGCTTTAGGTGTATGTCAGTGGTTGTGTCATTTAGCTGGATACAATTACATCTCAGAGAAAAAGTAAAATACCGGTCAGATGGCACACTATGGGAATCACAGAAAATTATTTGACATGTTCCTTTATAGAGAACCCCCACATTTTTTATCCCACTTAAAGACCTGTCTGCACATATGTCTATATCCCCTTCGCTGCGCGCGTCGGCCAACGGCCGTCGCGAGCACTACCTCGGTAGTGCTGCGCACGTCCGTTGGCCGACGCAGCCCCGCCCACTCGTTTAAACCGCCGCACCGCAGCGGAATTCACGCCGCGGTTAAGCGGATATGACTGCAGCCAGCAGTTGTGGGTGCTTCTCAAAGTCTGGTTAGAGCATATTTTTCCAAAGTTAATACTGCATGCAGTGCAAGACACTGGGCAAGCATACATTTTAAAGGGCTAAAGTAACTGTTGAACATATTAATGCAGGAAGATATGGGGCAGTTTTTAATGTGCTTAATATTTCAAGACTATACGTTCCCACTGCTTTATAAGCTTTGCTTTATCACTACATTCATTTGCTTTAAAATGCACCATTTGCCAATCTTTTTTTCATTTCTTTCTCGGGAGAGGGACTCACCCTGGACCCCAGGTTTTTCCATTGAACTTGTTCACATCGCTCGCTATATAAAAGTCATGACCAACATTTACGCCTCACCACTTTCAAATGTCACCAGCCACCACAGGCCTTAAGGTTCTAGGAATGTGAATACACTAATGGCGCATGGTTCAATCCCTTCAAAAAATTAATGTATATTGGTACTTGACATGTGTACTACTATTTATGCTACCCCAAGATGACCTATATAAAGATGTTCTGTTGCTATGTAAAGAGTTTCTTGTTGAAAACCCTTATCGCTCATTAAATAAACAAGTATTGGCAAACACTGGCAAAGCCAATGTGACTGGTATTGGCTACCGACCTTTTGATTTTGTCAATGCTTATTTAGTTTTGTCATGGTTTTGGCAAAATGCTATTGTTAGGGAAGATGCAGGGCCCTTGTACATAGCAAAAAAACATTGACTTAAAACAAAAATGCACACATTGCCATAATAGTTCCTGGCAATGAAGGGAACTACTTTGAGTGTGGATGTGCCAATTGCGAAAGAACAGAATGCTGTCACTCACAGAGAAATTAGCCAATGGTTGAAGTGAGCTGACTCATTGCTGCATGCAGTAGTGGGTGGAAGAACAATGTGAATAACACAATTAGACCAATGAATCAAGAGGGCTGGCTGAAGGCCCTTATAGGTAAGTATGTTATTCATATAATTTTGTAAAATTAAAAGCTCTTGGCTAAAGCCAGACCGAAACAAAATCATCACTTAATTGATAAGTGTGCATCTCCTAGCTGCATGTCTCTTTAAGCTTCTGATAAATCACCACACAAAACAATCACACGTGTGCTGAAAGCCTTCTGTGAAAGTGTAGTACTGTAGCTGCTGCTACCACGCGTCCCAATATTGGGTGCGTGGCACAGCCAACATGGCTCCCAGTGTGAGACAAGCCGAGGTGGAGGACATGCTCTAGTGCTCCTCAGCCTTCCGCGTAGGCCCCTCCTCCTCCAAGAAGTTGTGCTAGACGCTAAGGGCTCCCAGGTGCAGGACAGAAAGCATGTTAGGGAACCAACGCTTGCCTGCAATTATAAGAATACTTTATGCATGCTATCAGTTTGTTTATGTATTTTCCATAATTACAAATTATGTTTACTTACCTGACATGTCCAGTTTTCTCAATGCTATTTTCTGGGCCCATGTTTTGCTGGCATCTCCTGTATCAGCAAGTGGCTATTGGCAGCTACTTCCTTCCTGGATCCTGTAGTTTTCCGCAGCTGTCTTCTGCAAGACAAAAGGTAAAATATTTACCAACAGCAACTCATTCCTCCAACCTTGGGTAAGGCACATGATTCAATTTTCAACAAGAAGTTACTTACCGTCCATTTCGTGGTCGGCGTTGGAATTGCTTGGAGGTTCTCAAATCTAGATTTCTATCACCTCTATATTGGAATCTAAACAGAACAAAAAGAAGAGATTTTACATCGGTAAAGAGACTCTTGATTATAAACTAATATCAAGAGACTCTTCTTGCGTGTAGAACTTTAATTTCAAGCTCTTTCGTTTTCCTTTTCGATAATTTTAAAGACTGATTTTTGTCTAATCAGTTTTGGGTTAGTCTTAACTCTATTTTTAGGAATGAAGTAATTCCTTTAAAAGTGAAGACTCTAACAAGGCACTATAATTATTGGAAGGGACGTGTTATAAATGTATGTATAATAAGACTGTATTTAATTTTTGTTCCTTAGGGTCATCGCCCTTGGGTGTTCTGAATATACCGCTTTTTGAGTGTTCTGGGTTGTCAGCAGGAAAGAGGGGAGTTCTGGATAAGAATTTATCGTCGTGTGGGAACCATTTTACAACTGATAACAGAGAGATTGGGGAAAGGTTACAGAGTTAATTTTTGTATTTTTCAATCCACTGATGCTTAGGAGGTTGGGAACCCATTCAGGACTTTGTGGACATTCTGAGAGGACCCAGATTCTTCATATGTGTCTTTCCATTTCTCATATTCCTCTTTCCAGGGAGGGCTGTTGTGACTTGGAGAGTGAAATATTCCTACCGGTTATAGCAGGGCTTAGGAGACACAGGAAGTTGACTTCTGGATACTCATCTTGCTCCTGCAAGATTTAACGCTACCACTCTTTCTGGTTGCGTATAACCATGACAATGACACAGGGATTTGGGCTCTGTGGTCTAGGGGGACAATTGTCATCTCAATAGGACTGAGAAGAATTGGCAGTGGCAGCAGCAAATGATTACAGCAGAGAGAGCAGGGTTTTTCTATGATTCTGTAGTGAGTGAGTTGTCCACTGACCTCCATTTTAAAAGGTCTACCAATTCCTTTTTTAGCAGGTCATTTGCAACCTCCTTGTTGGACAGAGACGGACAGCACAGAGTATATATGTTGTGTTTTACTATGTGGCAACAGAACTCAATTTTAGCACTCCTGTGTGTAGATTACTGACAAAATGGAGACTTGGATGAGTCTGCCAGACAGAGGTGTGATGTGCTGGAAAGTAAGAGAACATTGATGGACCCTTTCAAGTGAGCCAGGATCCTGTGAATGAAGGGTGAGGGATATGTGCACCTTTGAAGTGAAGAGTCAGCCTATGCCTCTTTTCAGCTAATTCTTCCCTTGAAGTATGATGCAGACAGTTATATGTACTAGCCAGTAGGAAAGATTCCTCTCCCTTTGAGCCATTGTTTCACATTCCCTAACAAGGAGCATTCATCTCCCCTCTTTTCTTGCCAAATCTGAATATCGAAAGATGTTGCTGGGTAGCATTTGTGAAAGAGGCCCTCTCCCCTTAAATCAGATGTGGCCCTAAGGTAAGGGCTCTGGGACACACATCTGCCTCTGCCAAGCACAGATAAATACTGGGTAAAAATAACCAAGTCTGTGTTCCAGGGATTTCCCAGCGACCAATGTCTTGACTCTACAATGCAAGTGTGAATAAGAAATTTTCTGCGCTCCGGGGCTTTGAACTGACACCTGCTCAAGGGGAGGAGGGGGACACAAGCTGAAGTGATGCTTCCTAACAGAAATGCTGATTTGAAAGACCCACAAGCGAAAGAGCCTTCTTGATGATCAGAGGTATCACTTCAGGAGAGCGCTGCTTAGATTATATTTCACACTCCAGAATACTAGAGAAGGGGAGCTGTGCAGGAGGGATGAGAAACTGGCAAGTACCTCTGCTCTCAAATGTAGCACTACTTGCTGACCAGGGAGAGTTAACCTACCAGAGCTGTAGAGCTGTGCTTTGTCCCTTTCTAGTTCTTGGCCCTCAGTGTTCTGCCTGGCACTTTGTTGTCCCCATCAAGATCTGTGAACACTGTGCAGCCCTCCTTCTACTTGAAGCTGAGTCGGTGGAGTAACCAATTGTGGTGAGACTTTAGCCCCACAAACCATACTAAAATTATTGCAATACTTAAAGGTATTTCACCAGTTGAACTCATACTACTAGCATGCTTGAGTTCCCCTGTGCTGCAAGCTAGAACTACCAGTCATAGTAGTTATACTTTCAGCCATGAATCCTAAACACTCCCGGGCCCTGGGCCCAGGGAATCATGCACGCGAGAACTTGGGTTTCACTTTCACCTCCAAACGGATTCTCACAATCATACCCTTTGTGTCCCAAGGTGGCCTACCTTCCCCTGAGGTTTACTGTTGCTTTGTGAGTGGGTTCTTCATTCCCATTGTAGGTGGTGAGATTCTTGGGCCAGTATGACCTTGAGGAAGGTCCTTAGAGACTCTAGGAGGCACCCATCATTTAAGACAGATCTCACTGGCATTGATTACCCATGCCAGGTAGTCACTATTACTCCCTATAACTACTCAACACACTTCCCCAAATCACAGGAAGTCCCAAGTGCAAAGTCCCCAGGCAGAAACATAAAAAAACAAAAAATCTGATAAAGGTGCACATGAGTACTCCTGGAATATTACAATTTTCAACAATGTTGGAGTACGCCTGATTGTTTTGTGACTTCCCTAATAGTTGTTGTAGCAAATTCATCTTTTCTACATGGTCATTCCTGGTTTATTGCTTTTTTTCTGGACCTTATTTTTACTGGTATTTGTATAGTCTTCCCTGTGACACTGCTATTTAGTGTCACAGTGCCTGTGCTCTACCCATAAAATGTTATTGGTAAGATTGGTTTCACCTGACTATTTAATTTTCCCGTAAGGTCATAGTAGCTGGCACAGAAAATGAGCAATAGTGTGTATTCACACCACTCACATATATGGCAACAATATACGGCTCAAGGAGCACCACTAGGCTTTGGCAGGGTAGCAATTTAAAGGCACTACAGTAACACATATTTTTATAACATTAGTGGAAAAGCTAATTTATAAAAATATACTTAAGACTGCCTGGGCCAAAACTGACTTAAACCAGTTCTGCCACTCACCACATTTACAGAGCTGGAATACACATTCTTGGCTGGGAGAATTAATGCTTCTGGCTAAAAAGACAATAGCCTACCTCTGAGCACAGGAAGAACAGGGCTGGGTTAGCCACAGGATATGTAGCAGGGATTAACCATCTAAGATCTGTGCAGGGCAGCTGGCAGAACAAGGGGCATCCTTAACACTTCTTTTCAGTTCAGTTGGAGATGCCGGAGAGGACATCTCCTTTTCACCCCCACCCCTCGAACCTCTTAGCCAGCCTGTCTCCATTCACAATGGGGGGGGGGGACCAGTTTTGGCCACATCAGGTGTGTGGAGAGGTCATCTAAATAGGGGAGTGGCAGAATGGTCTGCAATTCTGAAACAGGGACTCCTGGGTAATGTTGCAGTAAGGCGACGAGGAAGTGCTGGAAAAGGAAGTAGGCATGAAGGTAGCCAAGATTGGGTAGGAAAATATTTTACAAACACTGAGTAGTGCACCAGGTATGACTGGCATCTCACCACCTTCCTCAGAAGAAGACGGCTCAAAGACTTAAGCACTCAAAGATTCCTGACTAAAGCTACCACCCACGGACTGATCTCCTAATGTCAAGTGACTGGTCTCCGCTATGCCTACTCTGGGGACACAAAATGCAGAAGAACTCTTGACTCCAAGAGGACCTAGCTGACCACAGAGATATGGACCCTGCAAGAGCCCTGACCTGTCTTGAGAGAGTTCTAGTGCCTAGAAATCTGTTCTGAGCACTGTGGCGCTGTATGGCTGAATAGAAATAAATTGTCCAGCAGTTGGAGAAAAGTGGTACTTAGCAATTTGTTTCCATCTCTGGAGGACTGTGACAAGATGGTGAGGCTTGTCCACAGAGATCAAACAAACATCTGGCAAGAAAAGCAGGTTTATTGCACTCCAAGCTTTTTGTCACTTTGATAATGGTTTCATCATTTGGGTGAGGATGTGGAATAACAGGCAAAGCTGCAGACTTTGGAATTTGGGAACCAGGTTCGAGTCTCAGTGTAGGCTCAACATCCTGTGATTCTATGCAAATCACTAAATCTCCAAGTGCCGAAAAAACCAAAAATGAATGTGTCCTTGCCTAATGTAACACCCTGTCTCCTCAAAGGTTGGTTGCCCGCCTCATGGAGATTGGGATCGGGGGTTCGGCTCTGGATCTCCTGGCCTCCTTTCTCAGTGAGCGTGCACAGACTGTCAAATTGGGTCCTTTCTATTCTGCCGCTAAATCTGTATCTTGTGGTGTACCCCAGGGCTCGTCCCTGAGCCCTACACTTTTTAATATTTATGTTGCCCCTTTGGCCGAGGTGGTGAGATCTTTTGGCTTAGAGGTGTTGTCATACGCGGACGACACCCAAATAATGGTGTCTATCACCCATGATGTCAGGGAAATTGTATGCAGGCAGTCTCCACTTGGATGACGGAAAACTTCCTGAAATTAAATGGGGAAAAGACGGAGGTCCTTATCTTTGGCAACCACTCAGATATCTGGTCCAAAGAATGGTGGCCAGCTTCACTCGGTGCTTGTCCCTGCCCAGTCTCCCACGGTAAAACCTAGGGGTCATAGTGGATAACTCTCTGTCACTAAATCGACAGGTTAGTAGAACAGTCTCCACCTGTTTTGGGATTATCAGAATCCTAAGAAAAATCACTCCCTACCTCTCCTTTGAATCACGCAAGCAGGCGGTCATCGCCTTGGTAACGTCCAGATTGGACTATTGCAATGCCCTTTACTTGGGCATTAACAAAGGACTGATTAAACATCTGCAGTTGGTGCAGAACGCGGCTGCAAGGTTGGTGACCGATCTGCCTAAATACCACTCAGTCTCCACAACAATTAGATCACTACACTGGCTTCCCTTGGACCGAAGGATTCTGTTCAAAACATTATGTTTAACCCATAACGCCTACTACGATGCTGGCCCCGAGGGTATCAAAGATCTCCTTCATCGCTATGTCCCCACCAGACAGCTTCGATCCTCGGTAAAAAAAACTGCTTATAATTCCGAGATTCAAGAAGGCCAGATGGGGAGGTAGAGCGTTTTCCACTGCTGCCGCCAAATTGTGGAATTCGCTGCCGGAAGAGCTCTCTAGTCAGGTGTCACACTCTCTATTCCGAAAAGCAGTGAAGACCTGGCTTTTCAAACAGAGCCTCCCCTGAGCATTTCTACCCGGTCTACCATCCGTTGTCTCGCCCCGTTATCAGCGCCTTGACGCCCTTGGGCTAAGTTAGCGCTATACAAAATCATATTCATTCATTCTTGTTCATGTGAAGTGCTCCAATACCTTCGGGCCGAGCCAGCACTATATAACACTGTAAAAAAAAATACATTGTGACCTCACATTGAAGGCTTCTAGCCTTGTGGAGCCCTGCCCAGTTAGAGCTTTCAGTCTAGCCCCTCTGGATAACTTTAAGAACCAAAACAGTGGCTAAGTTTGAAGGTAAAAGGTTGGACAAGTGGCATCTGATCCTGCAAAGCATCCTCGGCAGCAAGGAAATCCAGGTTTGTCCTGTTCAGAGCTGTTGGCACCAAAACCAGTGGCTTCAGTGGGAGCTCAATGATGGCGTATCCAACTTCGAGGGGCCCTCATGGGACTCAGCCTTGAACCATGCCCTGTTGAAGGATTTTGACTTTCAATTCAGAGACTATGTCCAGAGGTAAAATCTCTGACTGGAATGACCTCCTTGGTGCATCAGACTTCTGCTCCACAGTGGTCTACATGAAATCACACCTCAACCCCATTAACTGTGTGCTATTGTTTTTCAATGGCGATTTAGTGAGTGCATTTTGCATTGAAAGATTACAAACTTTCTGCTCTCCCTACCCAATTCTAATAATTTGGGTGTTTTTTGCTCAATAAATTATTCTCAATTTTCCTAAACTGATCTGGGAATTTTATGGTGCTTTGTTCTCCAAAATTATTGGCACTGCCAACTTAGCATGCTTTTCTCTGAGGATTGCCTGCTGCTGGTGCCATAGCTACCAGGTGTTAAGTCTAGATACTCTAAAAACTGTATTTTGGCCTCATCAAATTGTGTTTATTAAGTTAGTAGCAGTTACCCCCTCCCAAATCAGTAACCCAATTTCTGATAGTCAGGAATTCGCTTTAAACTTAAAAGTAATCCCACAGGAGCAGATCCACGCTCTTACTTCCATGGGCTTTTGTGGATCTGTCCCCTTGAGTCTTCTGTAATTAGACTGTGCATACACTGCACCATTCTTTCTTGAAACAAATTCAAAAGAAGATTTGTATCATAGCACTGTGCAATAAGTTTCTTCATATGATGAAGTGAGTGAAATGATATTTATTTGGGGCCGTCTTCACAATTAAACCAATGTTTACAATTCAATTCTTCCTTAGATTAACGTTCACATCTGGGGTTTCCAATGCGTAACAGTTTAGATAGAAAAGATGCATATATGTGCTACCTTTTCCAAATAACAACATAGTTGTAATGCAGCCAGTTTACAGTTGCAGCCCTGCTCTTTAAACCCAATTTAGCATATTTATTGTTAATGTTCGTTCATGAGCAAAAAGCATGTTAACTTAAAAAGAGTTACTCTCTCTGCAAAAGCAGTGAGATCAGAATCAAGAAGGCTCTTCTGTATTGGCACCCAGGGGCATTGGTGGTTTGCGACAACTCACACAGCCATTGAGTGCATGTCTGGTGTTGTAAGTCACATAGGGGCATGCTCGTTGTTGACTTCTTAATAACTACACTATGTGTAGACTGTACCTCAAACACCCCCAACCACCTTGTTGTATAAAGAAAAAAAAAATGTGCGCTGATACGTAACCATGACATTGGAAGAACACCAAGGTGCAGTGTGTGTCCAGCACACAGCTAAGACAATATGGCACATAAAGATGAATGACTTCTTTTAGTTCAAAGCTCAACTACAGCATGTGATCTTTAAATCAAGAGTCTCCGCCTCCAGGACGAGTCCTTTATTAGACATCTTTAGTTGGCATGTCAGGCGCGCCACCTTTCAGACTATTGTTATCCTTCTAACCTTGTGTTTTTAGGATTTCAGGCAACTCAAGCTATAAAGAACTGAAAAGGCTCTGTCGCTTTAGTTTTCTGGATTAATCAAGTCTGACAATAGCAAAGAAGTCTGCTTTGCCTTCTAATACCTGACCTTGTTGACACTATGGCCCACCAATAACTGTGAGCAACCATCTGACCAGACCCCACAGACTATACAGAGGCCCAAGGATTTAAATTCTACAATTAACTCAGAACCATTTTGTACTAGTTAAACTAAAATACATTAAGCATGGTTAAATAACATACACACTTCAGCTTATCCAGTTCCCAAATAGTTACAATAATATGCAAATAAGTGTTGTTAAATAACACTGTACAATAAATGTAACTAGGCAAATGAATGTGATCGATCAAGTACCTCTGGTCTCGTATCTTTTAGGTACTGTCATTAACCTGTGTTCCATTTGAGATACCGTACCTGCTGTTCTCCCTGTGGACACTGTCACCACCTGGACGTTCTGGAATGTTGACAGAACGTGCACTGGTGGATGACCGAAGAGGATGCGGAACCCAGGTGTTTGTTTCTGATCACCTCTCGTGTTGGAAGTGAAATAAATAACTTGAACTTTCTGCGACGTGTGTGGAGTCATCTTTACAGAATTGGCGACAAGCACCAACACACAGAAACCCATCAGCGTGCAACCATGTGGCATACTTTACAGTGCCTCATCTACCGGATTTGCTTTTTATTAAGATTGAGTACAATGAGCAAGTGCTGTGTTCTGCAAAATAACGAGCGAACTACCAAGCTTTTAATAATTAATTACCTTAATGCATTTGGCAGCCGTCATTAAATTTGAGAGAAAGTCTATGTGATAGTTCAGCCGCTCCAACGTCTTCTCTTGCCCGGCATGTAAACAGAAGTGTTCCAAGTGCAGAATCATAGGACACTTTCAAAAAGTGTGCCAGAAGAAGTCAGGTAGTATGGTTAAGATAGTGGACCAAGCTGACGGATGTCACACCAGTGCATCAGAAGATGAGGAATTGAGCATGTGTGTGCTCAGTGTAGAAAATGTTCCAGTGTTGCAAACTGACAATGGGGAGAAGAGAAAGAAAAAGAAACCCATATGCAAAATATTAATGGGTGGGATTAATATTTCCATTGTTGCTGATTTGGTGTCTCCTTACACGATTGTTAACAAAGATGTGTGGGAAGAGAAATTCAAACAAGCTTTAGGTATTGTGTTGGATCAGCCAGATATCTCTTTCAAAACATTCACAGTAGAACCCATAGACATAGTTGGGTATAGGAAGTTAAAATTCCAATTCAAAGACAGAGAAGCTATGGGAAAACGGTATGTCTCAGTTGTTGGCCCATCTGTTTTGGGTTGGATGGACCAAGGTGAACTGGGTATCACTTTGAACCCCAACAGTCCAGAACCTGAACTAATGGTGCAACCAGAGAAGGAATTCAGTAAGTCTATATTAAACAAATTTCCTAAAGTATTTTCAGGGAACATGGGGAAAAGGAAAGCTTTGAGACATAAGATATGTGTAAAACAAGATGCCAAACCCCAAGTACATAAAGTTAGGAACATTCTGTTTTCTTTGAAAAATGGGGTTAAAAGGCAGCCGAATAAGCTTGAAAGGGATGGACTCATAGAACAATTGGAGTCCTCTGAGTGGGTGGCAGCCTTGGTAGTGGCCAAGAGGGTCAATGGCAAGTTGAGGCTATGAATAGATCTTCATGATCTTGATAACAATATTCTTATCGATCAATTTCCACTGGGAATTAAATGGTTTTCTACTATTGACCTTAAAGCCGCTTACCATCAGGTCTCCTTACATCCAGATAGCAGAAATCTGACCACCTTCATTACACTGTTTGGGTGTTTCAGGTTTAAAAGAGTACCTTTTGGGTTGGCTTCTGCAGCGGACATGTTTCAGAGGCTAAAGCATGTAATTTTTAAACATGTTAAGAATCTGTTAGTTTTCCAGGATGATATCTTAGTAATGGGTAAGTCTAAAGAAGATAATCATCAAAAATTGTTCCAAGTTCTCTGTATCCTAGAGAACAGAGGTCTAACTGCAGTACATAGTAAATGTACATTTGCATGAAATGAAGTCACATATTTGGGACATCTTGTTACAGGTGATGTTATTAAACCTAAGAAAGAATTGTTTTTTTATTTTTTTTATTTTTTATTTGTTTATTGATTTTAGTACACAGTTGCAAATCGGAATACACAAGCAAGTATTCAATTCAATGAAATCAGAAAAATTACAGTAACTCCCACCTATACCCCCCTCCCCCTCCCTCCCAGGCAGAACCATATCATAATTCCAGAACACTTCGGATAGTGCAAAAGATCATCGTATGCAAGGTGGGAGGCAATACAAATAGAGGTTCTCTTACACAGTCCACATCTATGGCCAGCAAACTTGAACACACCTATAGTAAGGTCCCGTAGGGAAACAGTATTTGCCATGCCAGCTAGCGTACCCCACTCCTAGGAGCGCCAAACGCTCATGACAGGTCAGGGTGGGACATCAGATATATTGTAAGGGGAGCCCAAAAGTCCTTGGGGCGAGATGACTCAGGTAGCTCTTCTTCATATATCCAAAGCTGATCCCTGCAATACAGTAAGTCCCGAAGCCATTTATTAACAGTGGGTACTACCTTGGCTCCCCAGCACTGCGCGACCGCCCTTTTTGCAAAAAGGGTAGAAATTGCAACTAGACGCCTGTTACAGGGCTTGAGAGGTTTGACGTGGCTCAACAAGCACATCTCAGGAGTACAGCACACAAGCTCCGACACAACATCCGTAAGCATGGTCGTCACTGCAGTCCTAAGAAAGAATTGTTGAATGATAGCAGGAATGCACCTGTACCGAAGAACAAGGATGAATTACGTGCATTCCTAGGTTTGGTGGAATTCTATTCCAAATTTGTTAAAGATCTTTCCACTAAAACGTATGATATGAGACAACGTCTTAAACTAAGAAACAAATTTGAATGGTTAAATAAATGTCAGGTTGCATTTCTTTCTCTAAAGGAAGATTTGTGCAAAGCAACTCCATTGCAAGGTATTGACCCCGAACTATATAGTATTTTCACCACTGATACCAGTGGTAGAGGTATAGGTGCTGTACTCACCCAAAAAAATTCTTCTGGAAAGGAAGACACTTTTGTGTTTGCATGGCGTTCTCCGACTCCTACTGAAGAAAAGTATTCTTTCATTGAGTCGGAGGCACTGGCATGTGTTTAGGGGTTAGAATATTTCAGACAGTACATCTGGGGGAACAAAATGACATTGCGTAGTGACCTCCAAAGGACTTTATGTAGCTTCTCCGAGATTAGCCCACTTCCGTCTGCCTTTTTGATCACAATTACAATGTACAGTATTTACCTGGAGCAAAAAATGTGGTGGCAGATTTTCTTAGTCGCATGTCATTACCATTCAGTGAGGTGAGTGAGGACATGGTAGAAGACTTTTGTGTGACAAATATCTCAGAAGAATTTCAAGGTATAACAAGTGAGGAGTGGAAAATTGCACAGGAACAGGGTGTGTTACTTACAAATGTTTGCAGCATGATATCAGGGGGTTGGCCATAAAAGAAGTTTATTGCAAAAGAATTGTTGCACTTTTGGGAGGTGAGAAACAAATTATCTTTCGAAGGAGGCTTAATATTAAGAAATGGTAGAGTAATCCTTCCTACTAAATTGAGGACCAAAATTCTTGAAATATGTCATGAAGGACATTTAGGGATTGGCAAGACAAAAAGCAGAGTGAAAAATTGGTAATAGTGGCCAGGAGTGGATAGGGAAATAGAAAAGAAGATCAGAGATTGCACACAATTGGAAAATTCAGACAAAACACAAGTTACACTCAAACCCCTTCTACATACCATTGCTTGTCCGAGTATGCCTTGGGTAAATGTTGGTGTAAATATAATGGGGCTTATTAATAAACAGGATGAACAGGTGTATGTGATTGTTTTAATTGATCACTTTTCTAAATGGCCAGAAATAGAAGTAGTTGATAAAGCTGATACTTGTAGCATCTAAAATTTCTGGACAAACTTTTTATCAGAGGAGGGTTGCCCAAGAGTATTTTGAGTGACAATGGACCTCAATTTACATCTGAGTGTTATAATGCATACTTACAAAGAAATGGTATTGTGCACAAGACTACATCTGTGTATCATCCAAATGGTAACGGTGCAGTTGAACGGTTCACATGTGTTATTAAGGGAATCATTCAATTAGCTAGTAACAACAGCTTAGTCTGGTGAAGTGAATTACTTAAAACAGTGTGGGCCTCCATAATCACTCCATGTGGTAGCACCGGTTTAAGCCCTTTTGATCTCATGGGGGGTAGAACCCCTATGTCTAAGGATAACATTGGTTGGATGGAATCTGCTATAAGGGTGAATTGGCCACCTGAAGTGATTAAAAGTAATTTGGAGAAAGCACAGAGTGTGTGTAAAAAATATTATGACTTCAAGCATAACAGCAGGGCAGTACAACTAAACATTTGGAATTTAGTACGAGTAAAAAGGAGTAGGCACATTGGAAGGTGCCAAAGCAGGTTTTCATAAACCCTTACAGTTGAAAAAATGTATTGCAATTCAGTATTATCAAGTGATGAAAAGGTATGGCATTTGCCTACTATCTCGGTGAGTAAGCATAAACATTTGAATGCCATTCCTCTGATAACAAGCATTTGCAATGCAATTGGTCTCGCATTTGTGAGAGTTAGAGCTATTGACATTATAAATGACAATGTATTTTACCTATGCCTTTTCTGTTTGGAGTGGAGTGAATGTGTGTGGTGTCAAGTGGACATATGAGGTTTGGATTGGAATTGTTAGTTGTGGAATTGTGTTGTGTGGATTGGATCTGTGTAGTGGAATAATGTGGAATGGTGTGCAGTGTAATTATGTGGATAGTAATTATGTGGTATTGAGTGGAGTGGGATTGTGTGTCAGGGAGTGGGATTGTGTGCCTTGGAGTGGGATTATTTGGAACGGTATTTTGTGTTGTGGAGTGGTATGTAGTGGAGTTTACTTATGTGGTGTGCTGTTAAATATTGTAGCATGATGTGGAATTTTGTGGTGTAGATTGGATGTATGTGGTGTGTTGTGTAATTGTGTTGTTGGTTTGAATTATGTAGTTTGTTGTTGAATTATGTGGTGTGGAATGGAAATGTGTAGAGTTGAGTTGTGTGGCACGGAAGTGCGTGACGTTGAGCGAAAATTATGTTGAGTGGTATTATGAGGCATGGTGGAGAGGGAAGTTATGTGGAGTGTTGCTACGTGGCATAGACTGGATTTATGTGGAGTGTATTTATGCAGTATGGAGTAGAGCATATTTGTGTGCAGGTTAAGTATGTGGTGCTGAGTGGTATTATGTGGAGTGTAATTATGTTGTGTGATGAATTGTGTGGGGATGAATTGTGGAATTGTGTGATGTGTGGAATTATGTGGCATGGTGTGGTTATAATTGTGCGGAGTGGAATTATGCAGCATGTTGCAGAGTTGTATTTTGTGGCAGGTAATTATGTGTTTTGGAGTTGAGTGTAAATATGTTGTGTGAAGTGTAATTATATAGGTTGAAGTGGAATTATGTGTAGTTGAATTGTGTTGTGTGGAGTGTAATTATGTGGTTTGGAGTGGTATTAAGTTGTGTGGAATGTTATTATGTGATGTGGAATTATGTGGTATGGAGTTAAGTGGAAATATGTGCTTTTTACTTTTTAGGATTGTAATTATGTGGTATGGAATGTTGTAGAGTTAAATAATTTATAGTTGAATTGTGTGGCATGGAATTATGAGATGTTCAAATGTGCTGTGTGTGGTAGAATTAGGTGGCGTGGATTTGGACAAGCTGTGCACACTAAGGCTTTTATGTCATGGGGTATAAAGTTGACGATTGTCTATTTTTTTTGTAAAAATAATATGGGCTGTTTCTTTACTTTCAGGTACATTTCTGAACAATTTGTTAAGCTAAATTCTATTATTGCATTGTGTGCGCATGCAGGGAAGAAGGAGTGTCTGGCAGACATGCGAAAAATCCTCCTACGTCTCAGTATTAACTTCCACTCTTCTAAGAAGTAATTCCAATACTAGAATGAGTTACCTGTTTGCTTTACAATGACAGTTAGTAAAACAAGTAAGTGCTTTGCCAGCCTGTATAAGTACCAAACGTTTTAAAGGGACTTGTTTTTGTGCAATGTATTGCTTTTCCCAGTTCACGGAAGGGATAAAAACCATCTCCAGATAATAATAGGGTTGACAGGATGGTGCGATAGCAGAATATTGATACGTGTGGATCTGGTGAGGACTGTGGGCAGCAAGTGCTTGATAAGCTATTTGCATAAGAAAATACAATTTTTTTTATGTTATCCTCCGTTAGTTATTAGTAAGGAAGGGGGAAGAAAAGCGTTCACGGACAGCATTCGGTTAGTCTTAGAGGGACAAAGAATGCTGTGGTTTGTGGTAGATGCCGCCCGGAAGACATAGGTATATGTATCAGGAGCTGCCAATAAAAGGAAGTGGAAATGCACTTTAGACGTTGCCGGTATTGGTGGCTGCTGTGCAGTTGCAGACTTTGCTGGGCTGACAGTGGGTGGGGAAAGGCTACGTTGTCAATGTAAGTTTAATGGCATGAATCGCGCATTCTCTCTGATGTTTGGCCTTGGGGTACTTGCTGACTAGTGCTACATATGGGATCAGGTTTGCCTTTGACAGGAGGTATGGTTTACTGGGGTACATAGTGTAAATTAATGTTGGCGTGAGGAAATAAAAATCAGACCTTTTGTACATGTAATATTATTGTGTGCATCATGCAGAGGATGAAAAGTGGCAGGAACGGTTTGGGGCCGAAGAGGCTAGCAGGGAGAACTGTTTTGGGTTAGTCAGTTGAAGAGATTGTTTAACATGTTTTAAACTACCACAGTGGCATTGGGGAGGGCAGCAGCTGAAAGGCTCTGTCTGTACTGGTAGGCAGTGGTTAGATGGGGACCAGCCATCAGTCTTTCTGTCGGTGGTGGACAGGGGAGCAGTGGGTGGCGGTCACGAGATCACAGTGACATCCGAGGGGTGGTTTTAAAGGCAGGCGGAAAAGCATAACTGTGCGTTTCGTAGGGGTGAGAGTAGAGTGTAATGGATGCATTAGTAGCAGGCACGACGGCAGTGGTCTGTGTTTGGAGGTGGGTCACTGAGCGGGCTTCGCTTGGAGGTGGGTCAGCAAGTAGGAGGATGTGTTATGTAACTTTGCTGAAGAGCGCAGCAGCAGTATTTACTGATGTATGTAAATCGCCCGATGAGAAGGTGGATGTGACCAATGGAGGAACCAGAATCCTTTTTTCTGGCCGGGGGGAGAGGCTCTGAATTCTGGTGAGAGGGCAGGGAAGAAAAAGAGATTTGGCGAAATGACATCGCAAACTGTTATCTCCGCTTTGAAATAACCGTCACATCAGAGAGGGTGAAGGCGCTGAATTGCACACAGGGGAGTAAAGTGCTACAGTCCAAACAAACATCGCAAGGCATTTTTATAGCTGTTCGCTCCCTGTCTTTTTTCGCTCCGTCTCTTCTGTCACAGGAGGAGGGCGCATGTCCGTATGATCAGAACAGCTATCCTCCAACAGTAACGCATTCACTAAATGTACCCAAAAACCTAATAATTAAAAGAAAAGCATTTGCAATAAACATTAGGAGTAAGCTCAATGTAGACACACCATGGCGGTCAGCACGATGTAACATGGTGCAGAGTGTCCACGAGCAGCTGTGTTGCGCTGAAGAGCCCGGCTATATTGTCCTTCTTGCGGTGATGCCTGTGCCGCCCTCTCCCTGTAGCACCGCCCAAACATCAGCCACGCAAGTGAAAATAGCGTGCCGCGCTGTTTAAAAAACAAATATAATATTAATTTTAAGAAACGTTTGTTGAGCTGCGCATTACAAAATTAAAGCACGCCAGGGCCTCTTACAAATAAAATATAATCTTTTTTTTTAAGTTTGGAGAGCCGCGCACGCAAATTGCAATGTAATTGGTCTCTAAAAACAAAAGCCAGGTTTTGACATTGAAAGTTAAAGACTACGAAAAAAGCATGCAAGTGTAGCCTTTTAATGATGTTACCTGACTGTCAATCCTGAATTAGTTTATAACAAGATGGCGCCACAAAACTGCTAGGCGCCATTCACCCGGGATTAGGGAGGGGCTGTCCATGACTGTTGTAGGAGGGGTTTGGGAGAGACACAAGGACGTAAACTGTGAAGCGGTTTTTAAAATTAAAAGGAAAATGGCAAATGAAACTGCAAGAAGTGTGGCTGTCAAGCAGTGTTGTGAGAGGGGTGGGCGGGCATGGCAAATGAAGTTGCCAGAAGCAAGTAAACAGAACAATTAAAGAGCAGAGGCACGCCAACAAAAAGAAACAAGCAATGGTCAATGCAAGAAAATATGTTACAGCCAATAGAACTGGAGGAAAAGTAAGTGGCCTGCACAGGAACCAATCAAAAGGCAGGAAAGAGAGGGGTGGGATGTAAACCCTTTGCAGGCCATACCTAAAAAAACAAGCCCAATCCCCCTTTAAAATGAAGCCCAAACCAAGCAAATATCCTACTAGAAAAAGCCCAAATGATGGTGGAGATCGAAAAGTGCAAAAAGCCTAATAAAAAACATACAAACAAGGGAGCAGGAGCCACTGTGGGGAGGCAGCAGTAAAAAAGGCAGTAGTAACACAACTGTGGCATTAAGAGGAGGTGGGAGGAAGAATGCTATATTTGAATGTAATCAGCTAGGGCCCTGAAGCTAAACACAGACAAACAGTAACAGAGCAGGAAACACAGAAAATAAAATAGTCTCCCAGAGAACAGATACAGAACCACAGCGGAATGAGACAGTACTAAGTCCCTGCTCTGTGGGAGGAACAGAAGAGAGAAAGGAGGGACAAAGAGGCAGGAATGACCACTAGCAAGCAAGGATTTTTAAAGGACACTAACATAGACAAATGAAAAGCGATGTCAAGAAAGGGGATGGACTTGATGCACACAGACCGATTACAGCAGGTCTCGAAGAGACAGCTGCGCTGCCTAGCTCGACCTAAAAAGGATGGTAGGTGGTACGAGACAGAATAGTGGATGGCAGTTAAAGGATGTGTGATCAACCCAACAATCAGGGTTCAACATATTCAGCAGGATCAACAAGAGAGTGGAGAAACCTCTACTCCAAACAATGAAAGGGTCGATTCTAGCTATAAAATGAGCAGAGTAGGCCTTCCTGTAGTCAAACCAAGAAAATTACAAGACTATGTTTGTGAGTAGTACTATGCTTGCTGGTTATCCATTAGTAAGTATAATGTAACTCTATAAGTATCTAAAAATCATTAGTGAACTGCTTGTTTTACATATATTAGTTTGTGTAGAATTCGGTGCATGTTTTTAGTCTATAAAGGGGGAAGACGTGGTAGGTACTGTCATTAACCTGTGTTCCCTTTGAAACACCGTGCTTGTTCTCCCCGCGGTCAAGGTCACCAGCTGGACGTTCTAGAAAGCTAACAGAACGTGCACTGGTGGCTGACCAGAGAGAAGGCGGAACCCAGGTGTTCCATTCTGATTCTCTCTCATGTGTTGGAAGTTAAATAAATACTTGAACTTTCTGCGATGTGTGTGGAGCCATCTTTACAGTATCTAGTTTTGGGTAATACACGTTCAGCATCTGTTGTGTGCTCAAGGCACTGGCGTGCACCAGTCACAAGAGCTCCCCTTTACTGTTAGACTGCATTCAAGATCTACTGGTCTATGTTCAGGTGTATTTGACAAGGCCTCTGGTCAGCTCGAGGCTGCAAGCCTAGAACAAATGGACACTTCCAGATCATATATGGTGACCTTTGGGCTGAATCAACCCTACATTAAAGCGTTCCCGCTTCCTTACCTAACATTATGAAGTCTGGAGATGGATCTGTTGGGGTATACGGGGAAGAAAAGCCCCTGTCTTCCTAATTCCACATACAAATGCTCAAAGAAGTAGTTTTCCCACGTGGTCAGTAAACACTGAACGAACAAAGCAAACATCTTGGTGTGCCCTGGAAGGGGTCTCTTCTTAGGCACTCTATTAGGAAATAATAAAGACCTATGGTGGGCCAGAGCTCCCACAGTAAGGCAGCACATGGTATCTCTGGTGCACATAGTTACATGTAATTTGCATTAAAATCCGTATTTTTCTGTTCTTAATTAGACTGGTTTGCCTCTGCATGTTTTATTCCGCCCCATACCAAACAAGTCTCAACATCTGCATTTCGTCTTCTACAGGATAGTGGTAAAGATGAGTTGATACCACATTTTGTCCAGGATATTTACACAAAGAACATCTGTACAAGAATATAGACGTGGTTTTGCTCACTTTTTATAATTGTGCGCTTGAAACCAGGGTTAAGTACTACCATCTTAAAGGATACACAAGGTCTAGAAGCTAAAGCACAACGCCCAAGCAGTAGCCATAGTTGTGTCTATAGTTGTATCCATTTCTTTCCAAAGTACTGAGCGCAAGAAACTAAAACAGTGCAAAGAAATCAATTATAAGAGTCATGCCTATCCTATATCTTAACATAATTCATGAGATTCTGTAATCCCTGTATATTACCCTATCTCTAATTTCTTTATAATCATCGACTCGTGATGCACCCAGTCGCCGATTATAAAGAAAAGACGTCAGAACTTGACTATTATAAGTTATCACTGTTGATTTCTGACATTACAATGCCTGCTGTAAGAGCCAGCAGTGAAAGCAAAAAGGCAGGTCAGGTCACGAAGCATAATTGAAGCAGCTGTTTAAAGCAACGAAAACAGAAGGTTGCTTTTCTTTCTTCTTCTCTATATTTTTTAGCTCACACTGAGAAGCAGAGAGAACATGTTTATTTTTTGCACTCCTTAGTTAGAGAAAAGAAAGACTCTTTCTGCATATTTCTATACAATCTTTTTTTAAATGACCTGTATTGAACTGTTTCTAATATCTGTTTGTAACAAATAATTAACAGGCTTTTGATGTGTTTAATTTTGCACTATAGTTTTTATTTTTATTCTTCTTGTTTGCAAAACTGCCTCGCTCTTTCATATGAAAGCTCTACACCCCAAGATTTTAAGTGGTTTGTGGGAACGGTGATAGTGTGACCATGTATTATATGCGATAAAGTACCCTAGGGTGTACATGATAAGGATATTGTAAGTCACCTCAGAGTTCCATAACCTAATAAAGGAACTCAGCCTGCAGCCTTGTTCCTCTATATGGTTATGGAACTCCTCAGTGACTTGCAATATCCTTATGATGTACGGCAGTGGGTACTTTATCCCTTATATAATACTTGTTACAAACTGTCCATGAAAGCTGCGGGTGATAAAAATAATGAATTTATTTGAGCATTTTTGGGGACATTTTGAGAAGAGAAATTAAAAGCAATGACCTTTTCTATTTTTGCACACCAAGCAGCATTTTCTTTTAGATTAAAAAAAAAAATCACAGGATGGAAGAACTCCACACTACTTGTAATTTTGTTCATTTGATTTTCTCTGTTTATTTGTAACCTTCAGGGTCAGACGGGACACAAAATAGGATCAGCTACCAAAATAAAAGGGGTCCCCATTAGCAAAGCAGATAGCTAAAAAAGTGGTAATATCAGGGAAATCCACAGTAAAAACTGACCCCAGCCATAAACCAGGGCCATAATTGCTAAAAAAAAAAAACTGAGCCACACACTGATCTGCCAGACCAGCTGTTCGGCACTGGCAGATTGCTCTATAGGCCAGTTCGACCCTGGTAACCTTGTATAAATGACTGTGCGAAATATGGTATAGTGGGGTAACTAAGCCATGTACATTTCAAGCATTGGAACATTGTATGTGTTGTGAGTGCTAAAGTGAGCGGCAATACGCAAAGTAAGTATGTATGCTTCATTTTTCTTGCCTCTTAGGAGCTGTGAGATCATCAGCACTGAAAGGACTAGTTGCACATCCAAACTGGAAACAGAGATATGATATTTTGGTAGCAATTTATCAAAATAAAGGGAAATACATGGAGCATCCTCCTACATCTCTCACTGCAACAGATAATCAAACAAGAAATACTCTTAGGAAAATACATGTGCATGTCCCCTTCCTCCATTTCCCCTTCTTTCCTCTTAACCCCTTCAAAACCTGTGGTCCTCACGCGGTACGCGTTACTAAAGAAACAAGCATTTGCAAAGCCAAAAGGTCCTGCTTGCATTTTGAATCCCGCTTGAACTATTTAAAAAAAACTGTAGTGAAAAAAAAAAGATTTCTGTTTATAACGGCTTCAAATAAAAAGCAACAAATTAATGTGTGATGATTCAGTGTACATTTAAGATGCATTATAGTGTCCCATACATCTCGCCACAAGCAATCCATAGGAGGTAGAATAATAGACCCAATGACAAATATGAACAATAGCTTGAGCTGAGGGAGAAATACTCCACTGGACACAGCCAAATCTTACTGTATGCATATTTTGAAGAAATGGCAACAAGCAGTCTTATGGATAGCTGCTCCATCAAGCTAGATCTAAAACTGAACAGCACACTATAGCATGTGTGGCATATTCGTAAAGCTGGAAGGCTGATTAGAGAGCTCTTTATTGATATATGGTATTTTATGGTCTTCTTCCACGGGGCCACCTAGGTCCTAACATAATATCCACCGCAGCCTCCAATGACTCCCAGTCTGGTTCTTCATTCCAGCTCAGAAGCTTGTGGTATGAAATTCATGAAGCTTATTTCTAGCTGAATTCAAGCAACCTGTCTCCCCAAGGGCTAAACATCATGCTATAACCATACGGATCTGTACTTAAGGCCTTTGCAATGCATGAAGTCTTAGCAACGATGGCATAAATGTATAAGTAGTCTCAGGATCATGCAGCACACTTTGATAAAGCAGTGCTGCTAACTTGAATTACGTATAATTGAGAAGAAGCCTCCCCAAAACAAACATTTCCACTCTTATTTCCAAAAAAGAGGAAAATACTCTCTTTTTATTAACGGACTCTCACCTACACATTTCTATGTGGCATGCTTCATCATTGAGTCCTCACCTCATACACATATTATAACATGGTGGGCTCAGCCCCACTTTTGGAGGGATCAATTTGATGTATCTTTTTTTTTATTGATTTTGGGATCCTGGTAAAGTAGAAAATGCCCATAGGGAACACCCTTACTGTTGACTTTATTCTCCGAGCACCCTTGGCAAGTTAAAAACAAGGTGGGAAGTAAATGCACTGTTAATTACTCCTACATCCACTGGTCAACATGTCTCAGCCAGTTTTAGTGTGCCCTGTGAATCAACCGGCTTTCATCAGGACCATCAGGATCCCTATTGATTTTACCACTTATGATACACACATCGAGGCTACTACATAAGACTCCGCTGTGAAGGGCATGCATGCACCCCATGCATATACACAGACAATACCACACGAAAGTTTAGGAAAGTTTTGTCACTGGGAACCTAGGCATTTCTGGGTGTAGTTATTATCTACATATGCTCAATGAGCCCATAGGTAGTCACAGGCGGCCGCTCTCAACCTCCCCCCCCCCTCCTTGCGTCACACTTACTTAATAGGGAAACGCCTGGTGGTGTACCTAGTTCGGCCCTGCAACTCCAACATCCAGGCGCCCTCTCAATCATAGCGAAGAGTTTTCATGTCGAATATGAGTTGACCTGCTTTAATAAAATCCTTCTCACTCCCTCATTTAGATTGTGTTAACTTGAATAAGCCAGCAAGCACGCCCATGACCCAGTGCAGATGCCCCCCTTTAGACCCTTTTTGTTCTCACTCCTGAACAAGCAAGACCCCCTGTTTTATACTTTGCTCCGTTGCTTAGCATCAGGATTTGTACTACATAAATCCCCGTACGTAAATCACTACAGGATTTCAGAAAGATGGTCTCTAAATTTGGCAGTAAGGTCCGAGCCCGGCGCAGAGTGTAATCGTTTTTAGCAATGTCCGTGCATGGTGGAAGCACAACCACGTCACGCAGAGCGCGGACACCCGAGGCCTGCGCTGTTAGTCATGCAGCCACGCCGCATCCTTGGCTCTGCTCGCCACCACCACTTCTCCTGAGATTAATGAGAGAGAATGGAGTGTACCCTCTTCTGTCATAATTTATTTATCACTCGCCATGCCTGTACTCAAGCGTATGCCTCTCCGACTCAATTTTATGAGTAGACCTGACAAACTTCTTCTCCACAGGCCCCCGCCCACCCCCTCTCTCCTGCCCTTTGAAGCACCGGCGGAACACTGCAACGAGCCGAGCAGCTGTTTGGAAGTAGGAGAGACTGGCTAGACCCAGGCCTTCGCTGTAACATATCTTCATTTAATTAGAGACCTTGCGTTTTTGGTGCAGAGCTTTGGAGACGTGGCGTGCACGCCCCCTTCCCTCTCTTGGCCTCCTAGGGAGATAGTTCAGCAGCGCTTCTCAGTAGCTTCTTGGTGGCGGAACCCGCGTCTTGTTATTGGGGGTCCCCACAGAACTCCGTTCTCTAGTTCTGCGATAATCAGCACAATTGCACGCCCTGCCTCGGCGCAGGCAGGGGTCGCCGATGGCCCCACAAAGCGCTCATTACCTCGCCGCCAGGAGCCGCGCGCTGATTGCGAACTGGAAGCTGCGGTGACATTGATGAATCTGGAGCGCGCGATTTCGAGTAAACTCTGATTTAATGATACCCTCTATGCATTATTTATGTTTCAATATCTCTTTTCATCGAAAGGAAATAAATACCGAATCTTCCATTTCATGCTGCCTGACATTGCCGGAAAATGAGCTCAAATATTTGACGCTTCCCTCGCAGGCAGACGGCCCCCTAGAAGCACTGGGGGGAGCGTGCAATGCATGGCACGAATCTCCATATGCAATGCGGTAATGTTTGCCTTTGTCTTTATAGATCTGAATGGGGCCGCATGTCCCATCCCCGTCATCACTCTCACACCCACCTGCTCGCATCACCCTATTTAGGTAACAGAGTTTTCTGTCAGATGTGATATAAAAAGCAGCGAGTTTATTTTGTTTGACCTGCGGTACTTTTACATTTTCCCTTGCAGTTTTCCTCCGGTGTATCTCCTGGCCCCTAACTTCCAGGACTACCCGAACACCAGTTCTCCTTGACACAAGGTCTGCTATGCTGCTGGCCCCCTTTTAACTCGAATTGGTACCCCCTTGGTCCTTTCAAGTAGCTGCCTGGTTAGTGATTTGCCAATGTTGGGAGTGTTGTTTTTTTTGCTGTGCCCCAGAAACGAGGGCTACTGATGCCCTGAGATAGAACTCCTTGCTGTACCAATAAAGTGGCCCCTCTTTCCCCATGCCTAGTGCCCAATAGAGACACGCAGAGAACGTGATTTGTAAAAAGGGAAGGGCGTCATCGGTCGTAGATGTGAACAACTCCCCCCCCCCCCCCATCATCCTGCTTTGGCTTTCACCTGCTTGGCTGCTGGATACAAACAACTAACCTTTAACTGCAAACCCTGTCTACAAAGTATGTGAGGAGCCAGAAAAAGCCCTGTCAGCAGACGGAAGGCCCTCCATGTGCAGAGCTGTTTTCTCAAGTCTGACCTGGGACCTGGAATCCTCCTCCTTCTGGGGTACATGCCTATGCACAGAGCTCAGCAAATCAACTCGCTCACTAGCCTTCCGGTTTCCAAGACTCTGAAATTGCTCCTTTCTGTTTGAAGAATCACCTTTGTCAGAAAGTACAAATCTAAACGGGCCCATTTAGCGGTTACACCTCACAGAAGGGCAGGGCCGGTCCTAGGATATGTGGGGCCCCGGGCAGAATAGGAGCATGCAAGGCCCCTATAATTTGCATAAGATTTAACCTCTCAGGAAGTGACATCATAGGAAGTAATATCAATTGGCCATTATTTATATGGCATTGATGAAGCTGCTTTGCAAGAAGCTACTCGCCTAGTTTGGATATCACTAAGATGGTTAAAATAGCATTAATAATCCTAAAAAAATACGTACATAGATATTAAATTGCCAAAAGTAGATTGAATGAAGTTTATATGTAGTTTACATGAATTAAACTTGGTTATTGTTCTATTGAATGGGATAAATTAAAATGATATGCTAACTGGTCATTCTGATTCTGGCACTAAGAGATGTCCAAAAGAGAGGTGCAGACTTTACTAGTCCAAAACCTGTAGTTTTTCCCTCTCATTCCTGGTGACTATTCAGTTTTCCTCCAAATTTCTCCTCTGCTCTGTGCTAAGACCGGTATGTTAAACAGTGCACCCCCAGCCACCATTTTGTGTTAACAAGCCAGTGAAACCAGCCCCCCTACCTCCCCCAGCAACAGGGATATTCTACATCAGAAGGTGCTTCTGTGAGCTGCTTAAACTGTGTTTAATAGGGACTGTGCACTTCGTTTTTGGCCAGGAGAGGGAGTAAAGTTGTATTCAAACAGTAGTGTTAGATTTCAAGTTTGTGAGGCCTTTACCTGCAGTAGTCCAAAGTATGGATTGAGCCTGTCTGTCTCCTAGGAAATTCTGAACCGGAGAAGCAGCTTCCAACTCCCTGGCCAGCAAACCTTGTCTGAGGTTGCTGGGACCTTATATAGTCTGCTAGTGGTTGGTACATGTATACAGTGATTGGTGGTTGTATCTGATGTTTCTACTGGATTGGGTTAGTGTCCTCATTGGTTGGGTATTTGAGGGTTTTGATTGGTTTCTGGGTCTGTGATTCAATCAATGTAGGGTTGGGACTAGGGCTAGGGTTATGATTTCTATTGGAAGTAGGGACTAGGGCTTCCTGTGTTATTTGTTGTTGGGACTAGGGTGGAACTAGGGCTAGGGTTTAGCCTTTAATTGGAAGTAGCGATTAGGGCTTCTGGTGTGATTGGTTGCTGGAATAGGTGTGGGACTAAGAGTAGGGTTAGGCTTTCTATTGGAAGTAGGGACTAGGGCTTCCTGTGCCATTCGTTGCTTGGACTTGGGTTGGGACTACTGGTAGGGCTAGGGCCTCTATTGGACGTAGAGATCAGGTTTTTTTTTAACTGATTGGGTGCTTGGAATATGGCTAAGATTGGCTGTAAGGTCCTGATCTCCTATTGGTTCTAGCTTTTAGGGCTAGTGTTGTGATTGGATAGTATTAGGGCTAGGGTTCCCAATGGCTGACGGGGTCACCTGATTACTAGGGCTATAAAAGGCCAGGGTTAGGGCGTCTCAGCCCGGGCATTGAGGCTAAGGGCGGAGAGGACAAGGGCAGTTGCCTGTTTGAGCCTGTTCGAGACTGGCCAGGGCCGGAAATGCTGCCCATCCTCCCATTAATTAATGTGTCTGTTACTTTTCTCCTGAAAAAGCATATCCAATGCACTACCCTATTTCTCATCTGCTACCTCTATCAATATCTTACCTCCTTTATGCATCTATATACTCTCAATGTACTTATGGATCTATATATTTATCACTTTCTTCTAATTTAGCATTTCCAATGCACTACCCTATTTCTCAGCCTATACTTCCCTCAATATATCTCCTAGGCCAACTTTCTGACTCATCTCAAACTTCTTCCTACTACTCTTTCCAATTCACTACCCTATCTCACCCTATACATCTATCACTATATCCTCTACACCCACTCTCTCATTTATCCCAAACGCCATACCACTACTATGTTCCCCAAAATAAATCTTTCCTGACTCTCTCCTACTCTACCCCTCCTTGCATCTTCTGACACCTGACATTTGTACCGATCCCCAAAACAAACCTTTCTAAACTCTTCCCTTTGACTCTTCCCCTCCAAAAACCCTTTTTACTCATCCAAAAGCCTCCTCCTACTGCTATGACCTAAAAAAAGAAATCCTTCACTCTTCTATCCCTCCACTATCCTTTTCAATCAAAATAACAGACTAGCATGTTCACTTCTCTAATTCCATATTCCACTATACTAATTCACCACTAATCCTTTATGGGTTCCAGAGTAGCGTGCTACTCGCCAACAAAGCGTTTTAACACCCATCAGGGGTAACAGGCGCTATATGAATGCAAACCTTTCTTTCCCTTCTATCCCTCCACTATCCTTCTCACTCCAAATAACTGACTAATATCCACCACTCAAATTACTTTCATATTTCACCATACTAATTCACCACTAATCCTTTATGGGTTTCCGGAGTAGCGTGCTACTCGCCAAAAAAAGCAATACAACACCCCATCAGGGGCTAGAAGCGCTATATAAATACAAACCTTCTTTCCTCTTCTATCCTTCTGCTATCCTTCCGAATCCAAATAACTGACTAACATATCCACCACTTAAAATGTACTTGCATGTTTCACTATACTAATTCAACACTAATCCTCTATGGGTCCCGGAGTAGCGTGCTACTCGCCGAAAAAGCGGTTCGACGCCTCATCAGGGGTAGTAAGCACTATACAAATGCAATTACAATACAATACAATACAATGTGGAGAAAAGACAGTTTTGAGTGTTTTTCCAATAGACTGGAGTTACACCATAGCTCAAGAGGGAGATAGTTTCAGTCCTGCACAACTAGGAAGGAGAAGGATCTGCCTCCAATCATGGCCATCTAAATTTTAGGATGGCACAGTAGTTTGGTTGGCACAGAGTATGGGGTTCTGGACTGAACGTAAGGAGTGCTGTAGAAAGATAGATCCTTTTTAATGCAGTGCTCAACGACAAATGGATAGTGCTTTGCAGATAGAGGGGTTCGGACCAAAAACCCAGCAGACAGCATAGAGGTGAGAAGAAATGGCATAGCAATGCAGCCATCTCAGATGAGGAGCCTAGCACAGTTCTGAATGATTTGAAGGGTACTGAATGCAAAAAGGCAGGAAGCCCAAGAAAAAGGGTATTTGCTTAATTTAGTGAGAAGATAATTGACTGTACAACAGCCTCACCGTAGTGAGAGGGCAGAAAAGGAATGCTTTTCTGTTGCTTATGAATGTAGTAAAGGCAAATGGATGAAACGTGACTATTATATTCTGCAAAAAGAGAAGATGCTGGAAAATGAATCCAAGATTTTTTTGCTGACTCTGCCAATGTGGGCGATTGACTTACTTCCACTAGCCACCAAAGAGAACACCATATGGTATGAGATCCTTTAAAATCGCGAACCCTTTATTTTTCACTATAAGGTTTTAATGAATTTGTCTTCATTCAGAAATCAACTGCTAGCATGCACGTACAAACATATTCTTCGGCAGACACCTGATTGCCACTGAGGGAAATCATGTTTGGGTATCAATATGCGCAAGATATCTGCAAGAAATCAAAGGACTGTATGACTAAGGCAAACTGGCGATCATAAAGATTAAATAGCGGAGATCCAATAAAATCCACAAGCCAGAGGTTTGGTACATAACAGAAATAGGTGATGAGTGGATTGTTTCAGATTTCCCAGATAGGATAGAGGTAAGCCACACCAGGAAAATACCTTAAATTCCAGGTAGTACTAGTTGATTTTTAAACACTCGCTGGGAACCAGTGTCAAATGTGGCACCAAGGTTTAGTAATATTAAGGCTGCTCTAACGTCATGATCAAGAGTCAGCCACAAATCATCTGACTCAGCACCAAATGCTGCTTCAATCTCCTAGAATTGTCAGAAGCCAACCGGCACGATGTCAATTAGTAAATTACTTTTTTTGAAAATAATTTTGGAGTTGACTTCTTTTTTCTAGGATTTTTGAGAAAGGTGCAACAACGTATGCCTGAAGATGGTAAGTTTTGAGCCAGCTGAAGATTAAAGACCCTATTTACCTTCCCTTCTACTTACTTTTTTGCTTCAACGTCCTATTGCTGGTTCTGCCTATCTCACTTCCACCTCTACCCTCCTGTATCTCTCCGCCCAACCTCTTACCATCTTTGGGTGGTTCTGCTTTCTGCTATCCTCCTCTCACCATTACTTCTCTCTCCACTCTGCTCATGTTCCCTTGCTGGTTCTGTCTCAGTTATAGCCACACATCTTATCCATTCGCTCCCCTTCAACACTCATCTCTCCCCCAGCCTCCTAACTTCTTTCCTTGCTCTGCTTCATTTACATCTATCTCTCCCTCCCATCCTACCGGAGCATCTTATCTTTCCTTATTGATTCTGGCCCTCTTAAATCCACCTCCCCCTACTCTTTTTCTCATCTTTCCCTCAGACTCTAACCTTACCTTCTGTATTCTGTCCCTCTTACATCCATCTCTCCTATGCCCCCAGGATTTTCCTGTTTCCTACTGGTTCTGTCTCTTATATCCACAGAAGAGCTACTGGAAGAATATAAGCTCCCCTCAATAGTGACACTGGCATCCATGCCTAGATCAGCACACAAATTAGTGGTAAAAAAGGGATAGAAAAGCCTAACCTTGAGTAAGGACATTGATGCAGCCTCCAGATATAAGCATAGCAGATATATTGTAGACACTTTTTCTAGCTTAAGGCAACCTTACCTTGATTTTATTTTGTGGCCTCAGAACAAGGCCATGTTTCTGAGATTCAGGTTTTTTTAATCTCCCTTTTAAGGCTTTTGATGTTTCATGAAAGCTAAAAGGCTGCACGGACAGGTCATGTAGGAAATGCAAGTTAGCCGAAGAGTTCAATCAACATAAAATGTGCCTATGCCCAGCCCTACTAGACATGCAAAAAAAAAAACATTTAAAGCCAATGTTTAATGCTGAGGGCATAACAACAATACCAGAGGGTGTATTATTGTGCTCTAAAAGTGGTTCTGTAAAAGTGGTGGGTAACCTTGTGAAGTTTGTGAGGCAGACGGTTAAGCTCTGGGAGAAAAAGACTTAACTTAGTGTTTAATTTTTTTTTTTTAAATGCGTCGATTTTTAATGGTACTTTTTAATAACCCTGGGCGTAGTTCGCGTAGTAGCGCTACGCGTAGCTACGCCGAGTGCACTCGCACTACGCGAGCTACGCGTAGCACTACGCGAACTGCGTAGTGCGGTAGGAAATGCTGTTCGCAATGATTGCACAGTGCCGGATGCTTGTCCGCACTGTGCAATCATTACAAACGGCATCTTGCACAGTGCAAGCGGTCGTTTTCTGCCGCTCGAGTAGATTTGTACTCGAGCGGCAGTTTTCTCAACGCGGACTGGTAGTTTCTCGCAGCGGCGGTCGCGAGCATACGCGACCACTCGCAATGAGAAACCTAACCTCCCTGCGTTGAGAATCTCGCCGGGAGGTTTATTTTCCACGCTCGCAATCGGCAACTTGATGTTGCTGATCGCGAACGAGGAAAAAAGTCTCGCCAGGATGTCATTTTTGCTCGCTCGCGGTCGCCAACTTGATGTTGAGGACCGCGAGCAAGCAAAAAATGCCCACTACGCTATGCGTTTTTGCACTGTGCTACGTGCAATTCGCATAGCGCGTAGTTGCGCAAACTATGCAAACTACGCGAGCGTAGCGTAGTTTTCCGCCCAGGCCTACTTTTTAATCAGTATTTAGTGATGTCTTTTGTGTAACATAATTATTGAATATAGTTTTATCTAAACTTTAAACAATAAAGTATTCTCTCTCCTCAATGCTTTACACTTCACTTCCTCTCTCTGCCTAACTCTTAGAGTACCCATTGATTCTGCCTCTCTTACATGGACCTCTCACTAGTCCCTCTCTCATCCCCCCTTCACTTACGTTCTCTGCTGGTTCTGCCTCTCTGAACAGCTCACATCTATGTGCTACCCTTCACCTCTCATCTCTCACTCCAGCCTTGTACCTTTTTTTGCTCATTTGTCCTCTTTAAATCCACCCCTCCCCTTTAAATCCACCTCCCCTCTTTCACTTCCAGCCTCTTACCTTGTCTCGCTGTTTCTGAATCCCTTACATCCATCTCCCTCTTCCATGCTCTACACTTCACCTCATCCTTCCCGAGACTGATTTTTCTCACTGATTCTGCTCCTCTTTCACCCTCTCTCTTCCCTGTTGCACACTTAATGTCTCATCTCTCCCCAACCGCTAATCTTTTCTCACTGGTTCTGCCCCTGTAAGAGCTACTTCTCCCCTGCGTCCCAACACAGAATCTTACCTGCTATTGGTGATTCTGCCCTCTTACATCCACCTCTCACCCTTCCCTGTACCCGCCACTTAAGTTCTCCTCATGATTCTGCTTCTTTTATAACTGCTGCACCCATTCATGCACTATCTCGCACCTTTTACCTTTCCCTCCAGCCTCAACTTTTTTTCGCTGGTTCTGCACTCTTTAGATCCACCTCTTCCCTCCATGTTCTATTCATCATGTTTCATCTCTCTCCCACCTCTACCCTCCTCTTGTTGAATCTGACCCTATAACATTTACCTCTCCTCTCCATGTGCTGATCTTCGCCACTTTTCTCCCCAGTCTCTTATCTTGTTTTGATTGTTTTCCTCCTTTACATCCACCTCTACCCTTCCACTGTCCCTCTCTCCCCAATCCTTTTACCAGTTGTGGCTGGTGTCTGAGGGCGCTAAAGCATCACTGCCAAGTATTGACGGGCACAAAAATGAGCTACTTTGAACAGCTTTGAAAGATAAAAAGTATAAACACCCAAACTAACAGCCAGTTTGCATGTTTACTTTCACCTGTGCTATGCTCCTTCTGCACCCTTCACACATTCACAAGCCAAAGAGAAACAGTGCATGCTCCCTGAAACGCAGCCCTGGGGAATATAGGAGTATGCTTGGGTGGTGATGCATTTGTCGCCGTGTCGCTCAAAGCCCTATCAGAAGCCATGATAGAATGAGGCTGTAGAAGGGTCAGCCCCTGATCCTATCCTGTCTTCTGGTAGGGCTGTCAGCAAGCTCATGTGCAGAGACACAGACTCTAGGACTGAGTGAACCAGAAGAGAAGAGCTGGTACGTAGAAACCTGTCTCCGTACCAGTTGGCAAGTTGGACTGCCCACTGCTCGTGGTTTCTCTTGTCTGTTTTGCTCACCACTGGCCATTTTTTGTTTCCACACTAAAGCCTTGGCATGCTGTGCAGGTGGTCACACATTGTATCAGCTTTCTTAGCCTACAGTCACACTGTGTGAAAAATCTTTCAGCCGGGAATCACCTATGATCATACGGTGTCACATTCCTGAGAAGACTGTCACAGCATGTTAGCTTTTTGAGTGTCCAATAACAGTCTTATTGCACATGAAAATAAAGATGTATTCTCTAAATAGTAACCATGATTGTACATTGAGTTTATTTTAAAAGCTTGGACAATGGATCAGTGTGGTGTGTTGGCACTATTCTCCCATGTACCTCCTGTGCTGCAGTGTTTCCTATTTCCGAGTTTCAACATAAACTTATTATTAAAACAGTGAGAGCCCTTGGTGTAAATCAGACATATATTAATTTGATTTTACTATTTTAGAATGGCAATGTCTACCCTTGAGTAGGAACACATTTCAATGGGTAGGAATACATCAATTGCAAGGAAAAGTAAATGGAACAATAACTTTTTTATATAGCGCTTAATATCACACATTTACCAGTACTAAGGTCTGTAAATATGTTTTATTGATAGCCAACTAAAACTTGTGACCTGCTGACCATTGCAATTGAAAATTAAATATGATTCATCCCCTACGCAAACCCGCATTCTGAAGTAAGTTGAAATGTCGAATTCCTGGATGGTTCCACTGTCTAACATAGAAAATATACTTTGAGTCCAGACGGAGATAACTTTTAGCCTCCTCTGTGGTCAGGGTAATTTTGACCCAGGTATGGCAGAAATAGTTGCAAAAAGAATTTTCACCCGATTTTGCAGTAATGTTTACATTAGGACCCACATGCAAATGGCTCTTGCTCCTGTTTTGTACTCTAGGAAAATAGGAGACAATTCAGGTAGGGTACACATGGAGTTATAATGGTGTACCAAAGAGAAAGGAGCTTAGAGAGCAGAATGTTGTGCACAAGAGAACAGTACACAATGAGGAGAGGTGATTACTGGGGGAAAATGTTGCAGGCAGGAAAGTGTATTGATTGAAAGGGTAAAATGGAGCACATGGGAAAGTGGGGATTGCAGAAGGGAGAAAGGAAAAGACAGGAGTGCAATTCAGACGGGTTAGAATAGATCACACATGTGGCTTCATGACCACTTTTTATGGAAACTGAGCCACAGATACTATCATCTGCCACTTTTCAAAGTATTCTTGGGGAGGGTGAATCTCCCAAACAACTGGGAAGGGTAAAGGTTGCCTGGCACAACACAAATTATTGTATGTTTTATTAGGGACCTCTGCATTTCAAAGTTCACCAGTCTCCCTGCCTCTTACCTTTTTGCGTGGATTCTGTTCCTCTTACATCGTTGTCTTTTGCATGCAATGCCCTTCACCTAATCTCTCTACCACCTTGTTTGCATTGATTCTGCACATTACATCTATCTCTCCTCTTCTCCCAGTCTACCTTTCCATGAGCCCAGGGCTTTAAGTGGGCTGAAAAAAATGGGCTGAAAAAAATGGGAGGGTCTCTAAAAAGGGTGTAGACTATGTAATTAAGGGCGTAGCTTAAACACATAATTTAAATTTCTGTGATTCCCATAGTGTTCCATCTGACTGGTACTTTGGTTCCTCTCTGTGCTTTCTGTGATTGAGTTCAGAAATATAACACAACAACTGACATACACCTAAAAACAGCTAGGAGTATTGGTTTTGTCAATGGTTGTTAGCTGTTTAAGCTAAATGAGTAACAACAATAAATTGTTTTACTTTCACCTTGTTGTTTTGACAAAAAAGTAGCTCCTTCACACACATTTGCATAGAATCACAACTGGAATGCAGGACCATTGCTCTTTGTGCTCTGCAGAGAGGCCATATTTTGAATGATCATGTAATCTGAACACCTTTTTGACCCACAGACAGGCACAGTGTGAAATGTGTACTGCCTGCAGCCTCAACTCCAAGGTGCTCAACTGTAGCCTGTTATAAACACCTGGAGGCGACTCAGTACAAAGGGTGCATCATCCAAGAGTAATATGCTGTGTAATGAAATACAGAAACACACATGCTGGAAATAGCTATCACTCTTGGGGAATGCAAGATTAAGTAAAGCATGGGAAATATAAACAGGAACAAAATCACTGCCATGCATTACCTTAACATCAGGACCACTGAAATTATGCGGCAGGAGAGGGCTAAATTATGTGGCAGGGCGAGTAAATTATGTGGCAAGAAAAGGCAAATTATGCCGCATAATGTGGCACATTTTGAAATAGTATTCCTTCATTTTTTTGCCATTTTTAAACTTGATAACACTGTTTGGGCATTGGTTGCACCCTATTAGTACCAACTTAACACCCATATTTAGCAGTGGGTATGGAAAGTTTACTATTCCAGCTTTTCAAAAGGCCTTCCCACATGCGGCAAGACGTGTCGCTGCATTTTTAGTAACTTTTGAACCGTTTGAAATAGAAAGCAATTTTGTTGTTAAAATCTGTAGATTATGCAGCAGATAATGGATTATGTGGCAAATGTGGCAAATGCATAATTATGCAGAAATCGCTGCCACTGCACAATCGCATAATTCCAGTAGCCCTGCCTAACATGCAGCATCAGACTGAGACAGAAAATAGGCCCCTCTACCAAAATAAAAGGGGCTCCCATTAGTGAGTTAGTTAGCTAGAAAAGTGTCCCATGTTTGCAAACTAGGGCAGTTTTCAACTTGTAAAGACATGCTGTATAAGTTTTTTGTAAGGTATGGAAGACTGCACTAATTTGAGTTTGCTGCAGGCAATGTTTGCTTTAATATCATAACAATCAACAGTAAAAACCGGCTCACCTGACCATAAAGCAGGTCAACAACTAGCCAAAAAATGGGCCTACATACTAACCTGACAGCAGGGCTTTAAGTGGGATGAAAAAACTGGGGGGTCTTTCAAATGGGCATGGCTGATGTAATTAAGGGTGTGGCTTAAAAACATGTAAGCTATATAAATCTGTGAATAGCATAGCATGCCGCTCGACTGGTATTTTGCTGCTTCATTCATTGCCTCCAGATAAATAATACAACAAGTAACATTACACCTACAACAAGCCAGGACTATTGGCTTTGTCTGTGGTTATTAGTTGTGTAAGATGAATAAGCAACGTCTACGGCTTCCTTGTATATAATATTGAAAATGCTCCAGTTCTGACATGATGAGACTGTGAAAGAACTATAACGAGTCTCGTTGGAGTTACATTAAAGGCAGCGAAGGGTGGCACTGCTGCAGAGTTAAGATTTATTTTTTCACTCTGAGGGTGAGGGCAAAAAGGGAGAGCGGGCCAGTGTCATCACCTGCTTTTTAGAACTTTCATTCATTGTGCAGACACTGGATCAATGTTTTTGTAGGCAAAGTTAAGGACATGAATATAGGGCCCCTTTTCAATGTCCATATTAATTTACTATCGGGTCTAAGACTTGAATGACCCAGCAGACTTTAAGCCCTGCTCCATTCACTTTTACATGCTGATTCTGCTCCTCTGCGTGCACCTCTTGTCTCACTGCCGTACTCACACCTATCTGCTGCCCCTCACTTAATTTTGTTTGTCTTACCCCTTTTATTCGCCTCTCTACTCCCTTTCCACTTGTCCTATGTGAGCAGTTTCCATTGTGATGCGCTGCCATTCTATCTTTTGCTCTGCGCCCAGCAGGATATTCTGCTTTTCATTGATACAGGGGCAGGGCACCCTTCACAGCAAGGGCACTTCAGTAAACTGTCTAATTGCTGTCATCAACATGCAGATGCAGCCATTAGGCCCACAGAGACGGGCCAGCAGGGAAGATTGATAAAAAAAAGTAAAACGTAAACTCTTAGGGGGCCCCCTGGGCCTCAAAACTCTGGAGCCTTTAAAGGTGCGAGGCCCCATGGCTGCGAGCAGGCGCGGGGCCCTGGGCAGCTGACCACGCTGCCCATGCCTAGCGCCGGCCCTGCAGAAGGGCACCAGGCTGAAAGGCCTGGAGGAGTGGAGCTTCCAGGATGCAGCAGCGGTCATTTGTGGACTGCCCCTTGCCTGGGACTGTGGTTGAATAAATCCACCTGTGCCCTTGCTGATATGGGAATTTGCATGTGCATGCTGCTAGTCTGAGAGCAGGGGAAACTCTAGCAATGATAGAAGGACGCCATACGACCGCTACGTAATCATCCTGCTGATCCAGTACATGCCAGAGAAAGTGAAGGAAACCCACAAGACCCAAGTTTAGGATAGCAAACCTCAGATGTAGTGACTGCTTGACAGGCACACTCCCATGAAATAACATGAAAACTTTGGGCCTGATTACTGCTACGGCAGTCCATTGGACCGCCGAAGTTACAGTGGGGGTCCACCCGCCGTATTACGACTTTGGCGGTTGGACCACCATTGGGCCACTGCAACCGCCGGGGATCCATAATCCTGCGGCAGTAGCGCAGCGGTCTGAGGAAGTAATATGCTGGCGGTGCCGCTGCGGCACCGCCGACCATATTACGAGTTTCCTCACCACCCTCCTTTTCATGGAAGTGAGCCCACCAGGAAAAGGGTGGTGGTGAGGAAACTAAGGGGCCCTAGCATGACCCCCTGTCGCCTCTGTGCATGGGGGTGCATGCTGGGGGCATATGGTGTGCCCCCCCTGTATTTCTGCACCACCTGTTCCTGGAAGAAATGCATGACATGGTGCATTTTTTCCTGTGCAGGAATGTGCTGCAGTGCTGCCACGGCAGTGCCTTTCTAAAGCTCCTCTTTGAGCCTTAGAAAGGCACCGCCATAGGACCACCGTAGCACGCACCGCCCGCCAGGATTCAATTTGTAATCCAGCAGGCGGTCTGACTCCGGGTTTGGCAGTCTTCCTGCAGGGCGCTGGCGTGGCGGCCCGCAGGAAGACCGCCAAACTCATAATCAGGCCATTTGTCTTAAAAGGGACCCCCGAAATGACAGATTACCAGACACTGGAAATCCCCTTGAGCTCCCCCTTGTGGCCAGCTTGTGGGAGGAGGTCATACACTGGGGCACAGCCAAGGGACACGCATTGCGTAGGGAGGAGTACCACAGAGTTTGAAAACAGCCAATAGCCTTAGTATGGGATGGTCTCTTAGAAACATGCAAGTCCTAAATCGACGATGGTTAGGGACCTGCTGATAGGGAAAGGAAACCACCTCGTAGATATTCCTGATGCCCCCCCTGGAATTACCCATGACTGTTGCCATGTGGCAGAACAAGCCTACTGTCTTTGTGCTGGTGTGATCCCCATGTCAACCTTGCCATGGGTCTTACCCCCTCTCTCCCCAAGACCCTCCTAACAATACTGTTCCTTAATAATTACACAATATAGAAGACTAGTTGGGGTTAGGGTGGGGGCAAGGTATGAACATTTTGTTTGAGTTGCATGACCTCAGTGATAATGAGACACTGTCAATGATTACCTCCTGTATCATTGTTAATATCTTTTATGTGCTGTGTCACCTACATCGCCTGATACAGAGTTTATGATGCATATATACTTGAATGTCTAAAATGCACATTGTGAATAATGACTCAAAATATGCCATGTATCTTCTTTTATATGATAAAACTCAATAAAGTTTTTAACAAAGGCATTTTTAAAGGTACCCCCGTACAGTGACACAGTTTGTTCCCTTGGCCAGCACAATATCAATAGAAGCGCGGCCCTGTCCCAAGCAGCACCCTGGCACTCCTCTACTGAATGCTAGTTTCTGCAGTGGTTCAGGAGCCAGCTCTCATTTGTGTTCCCTTGCTATACACCCTTGTCTGTCGGAGTTATACATTTAGGTAGGATTACAAATCTGTCTCTGGAGGTCAGGGATCCCATTCACCCATCAATAGCTAAAGGGACACACTAGTCATATAGGTCACTTGGATTCAGACGGCTTGGGCTCATTGGTCTGAATTCAGAGTTAATGTATGCTGCGTGCGCTCAGTCATCTTAATTTGAGACCCTTGTGGGATGGGTGTTTGTGAAGTTGTCACAACTTCACACATTTTTAAAAACTTCACAAGCTTTCCGAAGTGCAAAGCTGGTAAAATATTTCTTTAAATGAACAGGAAGTGAAAAGGTGCCTTGAATGATAGAAGAAAAGTTGCTGCCATCATGGAGAGGCGTCCACCTTCTACACTCTGCACTGTCCAATGCATGGTTCTATATACGATTATTCTGTCCATTAGCCAGCCCTTTTCTCTTGCCATGTTATTAGACCCGCCCTGCTCCTTGTCGCTCTGTCCACCACAACACACTGATCTCAGCTCCTTTGTCCTAAGTCCCGCCTTCTGTTCTTCAATTTTTGCCATATCCTGTCTCCCTCCCTGTTGCTTGGTTTCTAGCATTCCTGCCTTTCTGCCTCATGCTCTCACCTTCACTCTCTTAATATGCTTGCGATCTCAAATATGAGTGCCCCAGTTTTGGATGCACTATTTTCTGTACCGCATAACATCTGTCACAGAGGTATTCAAAATGTATTGGGCTTGCCAATTATATCCCCTATTTTGAGATTTGCCAGAAAAATAGTGCATAGTGTCAAATTTGATGCTTACTGCATCAAAATCCGCCTGTCTCTGTATTTACCAGCATTTTCTCCCTGGTAAGTATCGGTTGGTTCAATCTACCGAAATTTACCTGGGGAAATTGTGGGGGAGAGGGGTTTGCCGCAAAACTGCTAATTCCAATGTGCGTGGTACCAGGAATGACTGCACACATAGAAATTAACTGGATAACTCCTGATCAAATCTGCCCTATACTCCATTGATCTCACCACATGTTGCCCTCTCTTCCCCTGGTCAACCCTCCTCTCTGTTGCCCTGCCCACTGCACTGTGCTCCTTTCTGTATCTTTGTCCAGCAATGGTGCTGGAACAACTTTCCCAATGCTATGCCATTAAAGTCATAGGCGCGAGGGCGTGGTCTCGCCGAACAGCAAGATGGCCGCTCGATAAGAGGGCTCTGCCGGCCGAGGCAAAATCCGCCATTCATCCTGATACAAATGAGACGTGAGGCGTGAAAAACTACATTGCACAACGCGGGAAGCAACTGGGTGCCTGTTGGGCCCGAGATTGGCGTCCCTTGTGGCTCCTATCCGGCTGAGAAGAGTGTGGTGGAGCAGGCCCTGACGCAACCCGTGCGCGGGCCGGGGTCCCACCCCCTGAGATACGGATCCCACTGACGGGAGGTGCGGGGGAACTGAGGCCTCTGGGCGGGTCCCACCACCGGAGCGATAACTGACGGCAGAACACAAGTAAGGAATGGGGCGTGGGGAGCCATCTGCCGTGCACTCCTGGCACTGCCTTATCGCTGAATTACGTGCTGCCGACGCGGGGTGCCCGGAGATATTGGGAGCCGACGGGCAGGCCTGGCCTGTTCTGTGCTGATGTGAAGTACACTGGAGGGTTAGAAGCCGCGCCTTCTGGGCGCCTGCGAGCTGAGGCCCCGGTCTCTTATCCTGATGAGACGCGCGAGCCTGTGTCGTAACGGATTTAAATACCGGGCCTGGCGAAAATACAGATTTGGCCTGCGCGGTGGGGGCAGATAGCTGGGGACATCGGTGCCGCTGATACCCGCGTGAGTAGACTGAGGCCCACGAAACTGGAGGCGCAGCTGCCGCGCAATAAAGCCCAAATCACGAGGAGGAGCGGGCCAGATTTGGACAGCCCCCCCTACCATCCTCACCTAGAAATACCCAAAAGTGTCGAAAAGCAGAAAGCGACGGCATAGGTGGGGCTGCGGTTGGCCGAGGCTCAAGGCGGCAGCTACTGACACCTCCCCCAGGCACCAACTTGAAAAGCAAAGAGACCGCAGACATCAGTCCGAAAGTTGGACATTTGCGTATCAAGCAAGGACGCGATAGACGGACTCGATCGGTCTGCTTCAGCTGATTAGAACGACCCCGATACAGCAGGAGAGGCCCCGAAGACCCAGCAAGTTGGAGAGGAAGGCGCATTGCAGGCTAATCGCAGAAAAGGCGCAGATACCACCCATCATAGTATAGAGCAACAGACAGGCAATCAGGGAGGCAACTCGAGACACATACTGCCCCATCAAGGCCACAGCTAAAGCCCCCTATATTCGGACTACTGGGCCCTCCACATCAAATTGCCTCACGGAAACAGATAAAGCGAACCTGCACTGACACCGTCAGCCGACAGCGGACTATAATACAAAGTTTGGAAAACACTGAAACACCACTGCAAGCACGTGCGGAAAACAGAGCTAGCTTGAGAGCAGCACTGAGTAGGAGAACAAGGTCTAAGGGTCCACTCAGGCCAATTAAACCTCGCCCCTAGCTGCAAGATCCTACGTGGCAAACACCCTGGGCAAAAACGACACGAAGCAGACCAAGCTAACGTTCAAAAATAAAAGGCACACTCGTCAAATTGACACAGATGCAGAAACGGAAAGTGAGCACGGGACAGGAGAAGAAGCAGGGGGAAACAACTACGACTTACGTAGCCTCTTGATGGAAATGAAATCCAGCCTCAAGAATATTGACTCAAAACTAGATATACTCACAGCCCAATTGGATCAGGTAAAAAACACAGGTTGACACACACGAACTGCGCATTGATCAGCTTGAAAACCAACATACAGAGGTGCACGAATTTCAAATAGAAACAAAGGAACAAATGCTAAATATGGAGAAAGTATTAACTGTTATTAGAGCAAAGAATGATGATTTTGAAGCACGTTCCCGAAGGAACAACCTACGTATAATAGGTATTCCAGAGACTACAGCCATAGGCAAGATGGAACTATTTGTGGAAGAGCTGATAAAGGACATATTTGGCCCAGAACTGTCCACTATGTTCATAGTTGAGCGTGCTCATCGCTCTCTGGGCCCCAGACCCCCAGTGGGAGCCACCCCAGAATGATCCTGGCTAAAATCTTGAATTATCGCGACAGAGACATTATACTCAGGGGTGCCGGGGAGCGAGGCCAAATTTCCTTACCCAGACTTCACTCCTGGTGTCCAGGCGGTGCACCACGAGTTTACTCAAACCAAACGTATGCTGCAACAGGCTGGTGTACCCTATGCCCTACTGTATCCCGCCAAGCTGAAAGTCAGACATGACAATAACATGCATTATTTCACGGATGCAAAATCGGCTCTTAAATTTGCTTAACACATTAGAGGGTCCAAGAAACAAGCAGCTGGGACTAACAGACTACAAACTGTGGACAATGGTCTGAGCGATAATGATTAACATTAGCACTATATATCTCCCCGATTTCTGGTTAACTCCAAACGCTCCTGTTTAGACCAAAGTATCACTAGAGTAATCTCTGTCCGATCCCGCACACGGGATGTGATTTTACGAATGTGCAGTTATTGAGTACGTCCTGTATCTTTTTATATGTACCTCGGCCACCCGGTCTCACAGCCGGGTTGTATGCCGGTGCCTCCACGCCCTCAGGGAGAGCTCCCAAAATTTCATCTTTATTCAACTTGGTGTTCTTTTTTGCTTTTGACTGTTATGTTGGTTTAGTTGAAGGGAGGGATCTGCAGACTCAACCTGATTGGGGGGTTGGTGTGGGAGGAGGTGGGTTTTCAGGGGAGGGAGTTACTAGTTTGAAAGGGAAAGGGCTGCAACAACATAAGGTACACACGTCATGCTACACAAACAGCGAGACACACAGTAATACACAGCACTGCTAACAAGAACAATTATTCAGCGGATTACGCAGTAAGGCATACAAGTCAAAGAACTGCGGGCGCATTTGAGTTCCATACTATTATGACATGACCACATATAACTGTCTTACATGGAACATACGTGGGCTTAATGACAATAGGAAAGCCAGACTTATACAGTCCTACCTAATTAGACACAAAATAGATATTTGCTTCCTTCAGGAAAGGCACCTGCAAAGCACAGCGAGCGCCAAGCTTCAACATAGACACTGGGGGGGATAGCTACTCGGCGACCTATTCAACCTATGCCAGAGGGACCGCGATCCTCATATGAAGGGGATTGGGCTGGAACCTGATTAAAACTCAGTCTGACACGGAAGGAAGATTCACCTTGTCGGAGGGTACATTAGGTGCAATAAGGGTGGTACTAGTGGTGGTGTATGGCCCCAATACGGACACACCTGATTTCTTCAATGAGCTCCGTGGTGGAATAGTGCAAACTGGATGCGATACTGTAATTTGGGGAGGAGACTTCAATGCTATCCTTGACGATTTCCTAGACCGTAAGGGCGCAACCCAGAAGCTGACCCCAAATGCCAGCGCCGCATTAAACACACTAATAAGGGACAACGGGCTAATAGATATTTGGAGGCAGTGGCACCCAGACACAGCAGAGGGCACATGCATCACGACACAGCACTCTGCCTGGTCCCGTATTGACTTTTGGCTGTTATCCAAAGACATGGCCACATGGACCACAGACGTTAAACACCTCCCTAGAACCTTCTCTGATCACGCACCCTGCCTGCTCCGCCTATTGATACCATCTGCACCCAGCCGGGCATTTCAGTAGAGACTCCCGCCCAGAGCCCAGCTGGGCGCTGCATTTCGTGAGGAAATAAAAGGAGACATCCTTGAATATTTCTCAATCAATGAGGGATCGGTGTCCTCTCCATCCACTCTGTGGGAGGCATTCAAAGTGGTTATTCGGGGCCGGTGCATTGCCAGACAAACCGGCGTCCTTAATGCCATCAGGCAAACACTCAAAAGGCTTGAAGTGCAGATCCGAACACTAGAACTCGACTACTACAAATCCAATGACCCTGAGCTCCTTCCCCTCATCAGAAGTAAACTAACTGAGTTCGAGGAGGAGGCACAGAGAGAAATCAAATATCTGGGCAAACATACACAGGCTAGAAGGTATGGTGCGGGTGACAGGCCAGGAAAAATACTAGTCTCTTTGCTAAAACCCTCGCGCACTATAGATTATATCACAGAATTGAGAGATAACGCCCAACAGCCCATAAGAGGCCCCCAGGAAATAGTGAACCATCTCACACACTTCTATTCTGATCTATATACCTCCCAACGCACAGGCCTGCCAGAAGATATCCAATCCTACTTTGACTCGATCGAACTGCTGTGGCTGGGTAGAGCCCACAGAGCATATCTGGACGAACCGTTTACTAAAGATGACGTAATACTGGTCACCAATAGCCTACCGAACGACAAGGCCCCCGTGCTGGATGGCCTCCCAGCCTCATTCTATAAATGTTATGCACCGATCCTAGCTCCCCACCTCATGGCGGTATACCAGGACTCACTCAACAGTGGCAAACTACCCCCTATGCTCAGAGAAGCGAGCATACTGCTGCTACTTAAACCTGGAAAAGCCCCTGATCTCTCTGACTCATACCGCCCGCTTTACCTCATAAATACTGACAATAAAATATACGCCAAGCTATTGGCCAACAGGATTCAGCCACTATTACCGCTCATTGCCAGACCTGATCAATCTGGATTTATTCCCGGGAGATCGACTGCCCACAATATACCTACTTTTTTTCCGATCCTTCATTATCTTGACCCCCAATCACCCGCAGTGGCTGCAGTCCTTGATGCCACTAAGGCCTTTGACTCTTTAGAGTGGCCATTTCTATTCGCAGTATTAACCAGATTAGGCTTCAGCCGTTATTTATACAACAAATTAAACTGTTATATTCAGACCCCACCGCACGTCTAACAGTAAATGGTCAAATATACAATGCATTTACCATCACTCGTGGAACCCGACAAGGCTGTCCCCTCTCCCCCTTACTCTTCGCGATAGCGATGGAACCACTCGCTGCGCGACTTAGACAGCACGACGCAGCTAGGGGCTTGGGATTTTCATCCAGGGGAGTAATCATATCACAATACTCAGACGATATCACCCTGTACATTAATAATCCTCAAGAAGATTTACTCCCGACACTCCGGGTGATCACCAAATTTGGCGGCATTTCAGGCATCCTGATAAATGGGAAGAAATCCACATTATTCCCACTGACTGACAACACCAAACCATTCGAACTTGACTATCCGCTCTGATGGGCAGAAAGCCCGGTTAAATATCTGGGGATCTGGCTAAGCAGGGACACCCAAGAACTATGGAATATGAACCTTGGTCGCGCTATCACCTGGCTTGAGGGGAAAACTAAAGTTTGGTCCAAATTACCACTGACGTTAGCGGGCAGAATAGCGATAACAAAAATGATAGTCCTTCCCAAGTTTCTATATATTTTTGTAAACCTCCCACTTACGCTCACCCAATCATTCTTCAACACCATGTGTTCACTGATGATTTCACTAGTGTGGGCGGATGGTCAAGCCAGGGTCGCCTGGGAAACACTGACGCTCCCACAAAGTCAAGGTGAGCTGGGTGCGCCTGATATTCCTCTATATGCTTACTGTGCACAGGCACAGTTCCTTCACTACTGGGTGCATCCGACCCCATTCCAGCCCCACGTGGCGGTTGAGCTTGATATAGCGGCGCCTACTTCCCGAGAGGTGGCGATCTACAAGCCATACAAACGCCCCGACATGTCATAGACACAACGGAAACGCTAAGATGGGCCTGGGACGGGCGTGTGAGAGCTAAAACTGAGATATTATTTGCCCCCTCGATACCCCTGTCTAGAAATCCACACATGCCCCCTCTGGAAGACCAGAGCGCTACAGCAAGAGCACGGAGACTAGGTATCACTAAATATGCAGATTTATATCCTGAAGACGTATTCATCGAACCACCATCTCCGACTGATACACCGCCTCCTAGCTTCTCTGATTTATTGCTATATCATTGCATACGTGCCACATGTCGTCATTTACACAGCACATTCCCTCACCCCCCTCCAGCCCTACAGGCCCTAGAGCACATACTCACCACTCCCTCACCACGCAGGTTAATCACAAGGCTATACACATCTATGCAAAAACACTGCCCAGTGACGACACCAAAATATAGAGAAAATTGGAACACCGAGATACACCCGCAGATTACGGAAGAGCAACGGCAATTTTGCTGTGTGCAACTCGAGCAGCTGTCCCCCAACTACAAACTCAGACTAATTAATTTCAAATTTCTAAACCTGACTACAGAACACCTAAACAGTTGCACCCCATGGGCGCCCGAGCTAACACAGAGTGTTGCAGGTGTCAAACGGATCGGGCAACCTTTCTACACTTGGCCTGGGAGTGTCCCCGATTGCCACATATTGGAATGAGATCTTTCACAAAATAAACTAAATACTCATGGTACGGATGGAGCCCACCCCCTTACTGTTGCTGCTGGGATACGTCAAAGATGCCCCAATAGAGGTCCGCAGACTCCTGGCTATGATGTTGCTACTAGCGAAGCCCAGGGTCGCTATGAAATGGGGCAGATCAAGTCCCTCCTTAGTTAAGCACTGGATCCTGGATGTTACATTTTGTCAAGAACAACTTACCGCATTTTGGGAACTGATGCCCACCGCTTCCAGACCTAAAGACATATGGGGTCCCATCCTCACATGGCTGAGGGCGCATGACCAGGGAGAATCGGGCCCAATCATATCGCCTACTCGTCAGATAGATGAATAACCACCGAACTAGTACAATACGCTGCCTTGCACATGATTTCAACTCTCTACACTACATGACAGATCCCCCCACCCAGGGAATAACAGCGACACCTTAGATGCTGTTAAGACTAGACATATGCCGTATAATTCAAAATGGTCAATGTCAGTACTAAATGTCAAGTAATGCAAGCGGTTGCAGCCCAATTCTTTATTTCTTTTGTTTGTTCCAATATTTAGTGTACGAAGTTGCTATACTTATCTATGTTTGTCTTGTATGCATATATAGACTACAGTATTGTTATGTACTTTGGCGCCGATCTAATGCAACAGAATGTATGATAACAGAAATGCCAATAAAGACAAATTTAAAAAAAAAAAGTAATAGGCGCAGTGAAAAATCCAAGTGTTACACGAAGAACAAGTGAGGCAAATAAGCGATTCCCATTCAGCAGGATAGTCCTATGGGTGAAGTATCAAGAGGTGCTTTTTGGAGGACGTTGTCCCGAATATAAGACTAAAGCATGGAGTGGTAGGGTACTGTCGTTTACAAAGTGCATATTTTTCATAGAAGCGGCCACTAAATTTGCAGTAGACTTGAATTTTATATGGCACACAAACTATAAAATGGAAATCGGGTTACAATGCCTGTTTATCATTTGCACACAACACAAAAAATCAACATGCCTCACTTGTTCTTTATTTGCTTCTGCTATGTTTTGAAACATTTGTATGTTATTTAAATTTTGTTGTGTGTTAGAAAACATTTGACATGTGACAGCCTTTCCTTTCACGCTCCCTGTACCGCAGGAAGATTGTCACTTGGTTCACATTATACATTTCCCTAGCCTCACAGTTACAGAAAGGAAAAGAAAACTGCAATCTCCATGTCAAAAGAATAATCAGTAATTGGTCAGAAGACTATGCCTGACATTTGATGACAGCCTTTGAATGCACAGCAAATTCAATAAGAGAAAAATCAAATCCAAAAGCCTCTTCATAGCTCATCCCACCTCCTGACTTTCTGCAAGGTTATTTTGGAGGTGACGGAAGGCTGGTCTCATAGCTCAGTGTATGTGCTGTTTTTGGGCTGTTTGTGGGCCTGTTTTATTGTCTGATGGGCCAGTTTTTACTGTTGCTTTCTCTGATATTACCACAAATGTTGCCTGCAGCAAGCACAAATACGTGAAGTCTCCTACACATTGCAAAAACACTTATGCAGATTGTCTTTGCAAGTTTAAAACTGCCCGGATTAGCAAATGTGGACCACTTTTGTGGCTAACCGATTCTCTAATGGGGGCAACTTTTAATTTGGTGCCAGTGACTGTTTTCTGTGTCTGTCCGACAATGGTGCTCCAGTGCCTCTCGCAGCCCTACTTCCAGCGCCCCTGCTGCCCAAAACCTCGAATTCTTCTGTTCAGCTTTGTCAATATCCATCTTCCTGTATCCCCCTCTCTGGAGCTACCCCTCTCACCCCTGAACTGCATATATTTCGTCCCTCCTCTCTCTCTCTCGCTCTGTACCCTGTCTCCTGCACTCCTCATTCCTCAGTTCTTTCATCATTTCTGTCGACTTGTCTACAGCACCATCTCCTTCCTGTTGCAGGCTCACGACTTCCCCTTACAGTTGCGGGCTCCCCGGCACGAGGACTGTTCGCCACCAGCTATAAACTTGAAGTCACGGATGCGTCTCACATGCCCGGCTCCTGCTGCAAAAGAGAACAGCGCCGATATCTCCCCACAAAGAGATGCTCTGACATTAACTGACTGAGCGACAGCTCTCGAAATTAACCTTTCCATCACGGAGATAGCTGCCCGGGGTCCCAGCGGAGCTCCACGCTCCGGACTCATTACAGCCTGCCAGCTCACCGAGGCTATGCCAAGTTCGTGAGTTAGGAGAGGACCCGTCGGACGCTTCTGGAACCAGCATCATTTCCCAGAAGCACCGTCCCCCATCCTCAGTCCCCCACCCTTCTTCTCGGGCCCCCTCACACTCCTAGGGAAGATCGCAGGCTGACTCTGCCCCAGGGCACTGCGTGTCGCAGTGGCAGTGCATTGCTGCAGGCGCGCGCTGAGGGCTGCACGTTTGAAACCATTTCTAAAGTCACCCCGGATGTCAAAGCCCCAAGCTCTGCAGGTCGCAGAACGCATCATTCGTGACGTCACTCTGTCATTCCCTCACTCACTCCTTTAACGTCACTAGTCCTTTATCCACAAATTATGGTGCTGCTTGTACGCGGGTGACTTCCAGATTCACATTTACATTCCCATCACCTGAGTAATGACAGCGTTGCCATAGGCTACCTCTTTAATGCATACTGATCGATGACCCACACGGCCACACCAGCTAGGACATTCGTTGCCCCTACAAACTCTTCGCGATGTCTGCCGCTTGAGGGGCGTCCTTTCTAGGAGCTTCTCAGACACCCGTCGGAAGAATGAGAATCACCCCTGACCTACGATTCGTCCTTCACTAGTAAAGTTAACAAAGTATAGAAAAACATCTTCCCTCAACATTACTGAATCTCAGGACGTCAGCAGGCCCTGCAGTGCAGACTTATCATCGAGCCTCTCCTGGTGATAGCCAGAGGCGCAACTAGAGCCAAATTTCGGGGGGTGGTGGGGGATACAAAAAATTTCGGGGGGGGGGCTGATTCTTCCAGCAATAGGCAGAGCGGTGATGCAGAGGCTCTAAGAAGGGGTGAAAAACAACAAAGCTTCATTAACAAGTAAATGGTCTTTTAAAGACCTGTGAAGTACTCGGGTGCGGCTGCCATAAGTCGGACGCCAGCCCACAGCAGCTCAAAAACTGTCTGCGTCTGTCAGCCCGGGCTGACACACACGACGGTGGAAGGGGGGGGGGGCGGGGCTGAAGCCCTGTGAGCCCAATGGGCGTTGCGCGCCACACGACGGGGGGGGCTGAAGCCCTTTGAGCCCAATCACTGGCGTAGCAAGGGGGGGGCGGAGGGGGCGGTACGCCCCGGGCGGCACGAGATTTCGGGCGGCAGGTAAATTTATCGCCAGCACCCCCCCCCGCTCTTAGGCGCCGGCGGCGGCGGCAAAGGCAGGGACCGCCACGGGCGGCAGAGTGCCTAGCTACGCCACTGAGCCCAATGGGCATTGCGTGCCTGGTGATAGCTGGGGCACTTTTTTTCGCATTGACTACTGCAAAGGACTACCTGGGTCTTTGAACCAAAAAACTAAACAAGCTTCAAAGACCCCGTATTTTGACTACTAAAGAATAACTGCACCTCACAGGTACGATCTCTACATCAGTAATACATTTGTAAACAAAAATAAGTGCCAGGGCACTCGTCAGGAGGTCAATGCAGCTTGCACCACCCAGTGTCACTACCAGCGCTGCCAGTGACAGTACCAACACAGCTACTAACCATCACACTCCTAGTAGTATGACATATCCGACCATTCCAGGCTCCCAAAGCTATGAGAATGGCGTGGGCAGCAGGCATTAGTCCTTTTTATTGTATATTTAATTAAAAAACAACTGTTTTTGTGCTCATCTCTAAATGAGAGAAACACTGTCATAAGTGCTGGTGTTGACAATTAAGTGCTGGTGCTGAGCATCGGAAACAACTGGCTTAAATCAAGCACTGCTCTTCATTGATTGCCAACGAGGCAGATAGTCATTTTCAAAGTCACCTACTTTATTTACAAGGCCCTGCACTGTATTGCACTAGCCTGTCTATTGAAGTTGGTGAGCGCTTCTAGGGGTGTGCAAAATCGTGTCCTTTTTTTGTGAAATGTTTAGAAAATTATGCAAAATTAATTGAAATGTGGTTTTAAAAATCATGCAAGGGCATAACTTGCATAAAAATATACTGGCAAGAGGTTACTGGTTCAAGAAAAAATATCTCTTGAGCAAGATGTTTTCTGCGCAAACCAGTCTCTTATAGCCAAAAATCACACAAAATTACTCAATGCAAACTTTCAAGGATTTTTGTGAATTTCATGTGACGCATAATTCGCAAATTCTGTGAAGGTTGCCGGCGTATTTCAAATTTCGTCCAGACCTACTTAAAACCCAATCAGATGCCTAGTGCAGTCAAATACTGCAGCTCCCAAGGTACAATTTGGGGATGAGTCACTACATTCCTAAGGATCGATCCTCTGGAACTCTGCACCTGCACCTTTACCTGAAGAAAGACTGCAGAAAATAGCACACATGCCTGAAAACTCACTGCTGCAATCTAGTCAAAGAGGATCATTCAGAATTTGCAAAGCAGGCAAACTTCAAACACACAACAGCATTTGCAATGCAATAGGTCTCGCATTTACACAAGTTTGAGCTATTGGCATTGTAAATGACAATGCCTTTTATTTATGTTCTGGTTTTTAAAACATAAATAAAAGACATTCTCATTTACATTGCCAATAGGTTAAACTCACATGAATGAGACCTATTGCATTGCAAATGCTTGTTTCATCCCAGCTACTTGGCGCTGCACTGCATGGGAATTCCTACCTGGAGAATGACAATGCTGTCCAGAACTGCCCATTCCTTCCTGACTTCAGTGACCTTGCATGGCCTCCACTTTTACCCTTACTTTATCAGTACCACAGAATCAGTACTTCAAGGTTATTTTTTGCCCAAATATTCTTCTCGGGGACAGTTCCATGGATTTACAACACAGTCAGTAAATCAAGGCCATTACACTACAAGTCTTTGCTCATAGGCAGGACCACTGGAATAACGCAATATTGTGGCTGCCGCGTTCTCGGAGTATTTTCATATTTTCCACACTTGTCGCATAATTCAGATCTTCTGTATCAGTTGCAAACATTGATTCTAGCTCAGATGGATCAAAAGAGGGTTTAAAAAGCATCAGCTGTGGTCACCCAGGGGGACAGACGCTTTGCAAAGATTAACTGTCACCATTTCGTTGCTGACGGCTGTATTCGTGTGTTAGAGTGCTGCTAATGAGGAGAAACGTTTGCCCAGACAGTACTACTGTGTTGTAAAATGACAAAATAGAAAATATTGTGACAGAATGTGCCATATTACGTTGCATCATGGCTCCTCTTCTGTGTCTGATTACGTTTGTACCTCTCCAGTCCCTGCAGCACCTGTTCTGACCTGGGTCTCAGGCTCTACAACAACTCTGCTGACCTGGTTCTCTGGCTCTACAGCAGCTCTGCTGACCTGGTTCTCTGGCTCTACAGCAGCTCTGCTGACCTGGTTCTCTGGCTCTACAGCAGCTCTGCTGACCTGGTTCTCAGGCTCTAGAGCGGCTCTGCTGACCTTGTTTTCTGGCTCTACAGCAGCAGCTCTGCAGACCTGGTTCTCTGGCTCTACAGCAGCTCTGCTGACCTGGTTCTCTGGCTCTACAACAGCTCTGCTGACCTGGTTCTCAGGCTCTACAGCAGCTTGCTGAACTGGTTCTCTGGCTCTACAGTGGCTCTGCTGACATGGTTCTCTGACTCTCCAGCAGCTCTGCTGACCTGGTTCTCTAGCTCTACAGCAGCTCTGCTGACCTGGTTCTCTGGCTCTAGCGCAGCTCTGCTGACCTTGTTCTCTGGCTCTAGATCAGCTCTGCTGACCTGGTTCTCTGGCTCTACAACGGCTCTGCTGACCCAGTACTCTGGCTCTAGAGTGGCTCTGATGACCTGGTTCTCTGGCTTTGCAGCAGCTCTGCAGACCTGGTTCTCTGGCTCTACAGCAGCTCTGCTGACATGGTTCTCTAGCTCTACAACGACTCTGCTGACCTGGTTCTCTGGCTCTAGAGCGGCTCTGCTGGCCTGGTTCTCTGGCTCTAGAGCGGCTCTGCTGACCTAGTTTTCTGGCTCTAGAGCGGCTCTGCTGACATGGTTCTCTGGCTCTAGAGCGGCTCTGCTGACCTGGTTCTATGGCTCTACAGCAGCTCTGCTGACCTGGTTCTCTGGCTCTAGGGCGGCTCTGCTGACCTGGTTCTCTGGCTCTACAGCGGCTCTGCTGACCTGGGTCTCAGGCTCTACAATGGCTCTGCTGACCTGGTTCTCTGGCTCTACAGCAGCTCTGCTGACCTGGTTCTCTGGATCTACAGCAGCTCTGCTGACCTGGTTCTTTGACTCTACAGCGGATCTGCTGACCTGGTTCTCTGGCTCTAGAGCAGCTCTGCTGACCTGGTTCTCAGGCTCTAGAGCAGCTCTGCTGACCTGGTTCTCTGGCTCTACAGCAGCTCTGCTGACCTGGTTCTCAGGCTCTACAGCGGCTCTGCTGACCTGGTTCTCTGGCTCCACAGCAGCTCTGCTGACCTGGTTCTCTGGCTCTAGGGCAGCTCTGCTGACTTGGTTCTCTGGCTCTAGAGCAGCTTTGCTGACCTGGTTCTCTGGCTCTAGAGCGGCAGTGCTGACCTGGTTCTCAGGCTCTACAACGGCTCTGATGACCTGGTTCTCAGGCTCTACAGCCGGTCTGCTGACCTGGTTCTCTGGCTCTAGAGCAGCTCTGCTGACGTGGTTCTCTGACTCTACAACAGCTCTGCTGACCTGGTTTTCTGGCTCTAGAGCGGATCTGCTGACCTGGTTCTCTGGCTTTACAGCAGCTCTGCTGACCTGGTTCTCTGGCTCTACAGCAGCTCTGCTGACCAGGTTCTCTGGCTCTACAACGACTCTGCCGACCTGGTTCTCTGGCTCTAGAGTGGCTCTGCTGACCCGGTTCTCTGGCTCTAGAGTGGCTCTGCTGACCTGGTTCTATGGCTCTACAGCAGCTCTGCTGACCTGGTTCTCTGGCTCTATAGCAGCTCTGCTGACCTGGTTCTCAGGCTCTAGAGCGGCTCTGCTGACCTTGTTTTCTGGCACTACAGCAGCTCTGCTGACCTGGTTCTCTGGCTCTAAAGCAGCTCTGCTGACCTGGTTCTCTGGTTCTACAGCGGTTCTGCTGACCTGGTTCTCTGGCTCTACAGCAGCTCTGCTGACCTGGTTCTCAGGCTCTACAGCGGCTCTGCTGACCTGGTTCTCTGGCTCTAGGGCAGCTCTGCTGACCTGGTTCTCTGGCTCTAGAGCAGCTTTGCTGACCTGGTTCTATGGCTCTAGAGCGGGAGTGCTGACCTGGTTCTCAGGCTCTACAGCCGGTCTGCTGACCTGGTTCTCTGGCTCTAGAGCAGCTCTGCTGACCTGGTTCTCCGGCTCTACAACAGCTCTGCTGACCTGGTTCTCTGGATCTAGAGCGGCTCTGCTGACCTGGTTCTCTGGCTCTACAGCAGCTCTGCTGGCCTGGTTCTCTGGCTCTGCAGCAGCTCTGCTGACCTGGTTTTCTGGCTCTACAGCAGCTCTGCTGACCTGGTTCTCTGGCTCCACAGCAGCTCTGCTGACCTGGTTCTCTGGCTCTACAGCAGCTCTGCTGACCTGGTTCTCAGGCTCTAGAGCGGCTCTGCTGACCTGGTTTTCTGGCTCTACAGCAGCTCTGCTGACCTGGTTCTCTGGCTCTACAGCAGCTCTGCTGACCTGGTACTCTGGCTCTACAATGGCACTACTGACCTGGTTCTCAGGCTCTACAGCAGCTTGCTGACCTGGTTCTCTGGCTCTAGAGTTGCTCAGCTGACCTGGTTCTCTGGCTCTAGAGTGGCTCTGCTGACCTGGTTCTCTGGCTCTAGAGCGGCTCTGCTGACCCGGTTCTCTGGCTCTAGAGCGGCTCTGCTGACCTGGTTCTATGGCTCTACAGCAGCTCTGCTGACCTGGTTCCATGGCTCTACAACGGCTCTGCTGACCTCTTCTCTGGCTCTACAGCAGCTCTGCTGACCTGGTTCTCTGGCTCTACAGTGGCTCTGCTGACCTGGTTCTCTGGCTCTACAGCAGCTCTGCTGACCTGGTTCTCTGGCTCTACAATGGCTCTGCTGACCTGGTTCCCCGGCTCTACAGCAGCTTGCTGAACTGGTTCTCTGGCTCTAGAGTGGCTCTGCTGTCCTGGTTCTCTGCCCCTAGAGCGGCTCTGCTGACCTGGTTCTCTGGCTCTACAGCAGCTCTGCTGACCTGGTTCTCTAGCTCTACAGCAGCTCTGCTGACCTGGTTCTCTGGGTCTAGAGTGCCTCTGCTGACCTGGTTCTCTGGCTCTGGAGCAGCTCTGCTGACCTTGTTCTAAGGCTCTAGAGCAGCTCTGATGACCTGGTTCTCTGGCTATACAACAGCTCTGCTGACCTGGTTCTCTGGCTCTAGAGCGGCTCTGCTGGCCTGGTTCTCTGGCTCTAGAGCGACTCTGCTGACCTGGTTTTCTGGCTCCAGAGCGGCTCTGCTGACATGGTTCTCTGGCTCTAGAGTGGCTCTGTTGACCCGGTTCTCTGGCTCTAGAGCGGCTCTGCTGACCTGGTTCTATGGCTCTACAGCAGCTCTGCGGACCTGGTTCTCTGGATCTAGAGCAGCTCTGCTGACGTGGTTCTCTGGCTCTACAGCGGCTCTGCTGACCTGGGTCTCAGGCTCTACAATGGCACTGCTGACCTGGTTCTCTGGCTCTACAGCGGCACTGCTGACCTGGTTCTCTGGCTCTTCAGCGGCTCTGCTGACCTGGTTCCCTGGCTCTACAGCGGCTCTGCTGACCTAGTTCTCTGGCTCTACAGCAGCTCTGCTGACCTGGTTCTCTGGCTCTAGAGTGGCTCTGCTGACCCGGTTCTCTGGCTCTAGAGCGGCTCTGCTGACCTGGTTCTATGGCTCTACAGCAGCTCTGCTGACCTGGTTCTCTGGCTCTATAGCAGCTCTGCTGACCTGGTTCTCAGGCTCTAGAGCGGCTCTGCTGACCTTGTTTTCTGGCGCTACAGCAGCTCTGCTGACCTGGTTCTCTGGCTCTAAAGCAGCTCTGCTGACCTGGTTCTTTGGTTCTACAGCGGTTCTGCTGACCTGGTTCTCTGGCTCTACAGCAGCTCTGCTGACCTGGTTCTCAGGCTCTACAGCGGCTCTGCTGACCTGGTTCTCTGGCTCCACAGCAGCTCTGCTGACCTGGTTCTCTGGCTCTAGGGCAGCTCTGCTGACCTGGTTCTCTGGCTCTAGAGCAGCTTTGCTGACCTGGTTCTCTGGCTCTAGAGTGGGAGTGCTGACCTGGTTCTCAGGCTCTACAACGGCTCTGCTGACCTGGTTCTCAGGCTCTACAGCCGGTCTGCTGACCTGGTTCTCTGGCTCTAGAGCAGCTCTTCTGACCTGGTTCTCCGGCTATACAACAGCTCTGCTGATCTGGTTCTCTGGATCTAGAGCGGCTCTGCTGACCTGGTTCTCTGGCTCTACAGCAGCTCTGCTGGCCTGGTTCTCTGGCTCTACAGCAGCTCTGCTGACCTGGTTTTCTGGCTCTACAGCAGCTCTGCTGACCTGGTTCTCTGGCTCTACAGCAGCTCTGCTGACCTGGTTCTCTGGCTCTACAGCAGCTCTGCTGACCTGGTTCTCTGGCTCTACAGCAGCTCTGCTGACCTGGTTCTCTGGCTCTACAGCAGCTCTGCTGACCTGGTTCTCTGGCTCTAGAGTTGCTCAGCTGACCTGGTTCTCTGGCTCTAGAGCGGCTCTGCTGACCTGGTTCTCTGGCTCTAGAGCGGCTCTGCTGACCTGGTTCTATGGCTCTACAGCAGCTCTGCTGACCTGGTTTCATGGCTCTACAACGGCTCTGCTGACCTGCTTCTCTGGCTCTACAGCAGCTCTGCTGACCTGGTTCTCTGGCTCTACAGGGGCTCTGCTGACCTGGTTCTCTGGCTCTACAGCAGCTCTGCTGACCTGGTTCTCTGGCTCTACAGCGGCTCTGCTGACCTGGTTCTCAGGCTCTACAGCAGCTTGCTGAACTGGTTCTCTGGCTCTAGAGTGGCTCTGCTGTCCTGGTTCTCTGCCCCTAGAGCGGCTCTGCTGACCTGGTTCTCTGGCTCTACAGCAGCTCTGCTGACCTGGTTCTCTAGCTCTACAGCAGCTCTGCTGACCTGGTTCTCTGGGTCTAGAGTGCCTCTGCTGACCTGGTTCTCTGGCTCTAGAGCAGCTCTGTTGACCTTGTTCTCTGGCTCTAGAGCAGCTCTGATGACCTGGTTCTCTGGCTATACAACAGCTCTGCTGACCTGGTTCTCTGGCTCTAGAGCGGCTCTGCTGGCCTGGTTCTCTGGCTCTAGAGCGACTCTGCTGACCTGGTTTTCTGGCTCCAGAGCGGCTCTGCTGACATGGTTCTCTGTCTCTAGAGTGGCTCTGCTGACCCGGTTCTCTGGCTCTAGAGCGGCTCTGCTGACCTGGTTCTATGGCTCTACAGCAGCTCTGCGGACCTGGTTCTCTGGCTCTAGAGCAGCTCTGCTGACGTGGTTCTCTGGCTCTACAGCGGCTCTGCTGACCTGGGTCTCAGGCTCTACAATGGCACTGCTGAACTGGTTCTCTGGATCTACAGCGGCACTGCTGACCTGGTTCTCTGGCTCTACAGCGGCTCTGCTGACCTGGTTCCCTGGCTCTACAGCGGCTCTGCTGACCTGGTTCCCTGGCTCTACAGCGGCTCTGCTGACCTGGTTCTCTGGCTCTACAGCAGCTCTGCTGACCTGGTTCTCTGGCTCTACAGTAGCTCTGCTGACCTGGTTCTCTGGCTCTACAGCGGCTCTGCTGACCTGGTTCTCTGGCTCTAGAGCAGCTCTGCTGACCTGGTTCTCAGGCTCTAGAGCAGCTCTACTGACCTGGTTCTCTGGCTCTACAGCAGCTCTGCTGACCTGGTTCTCAGGCTCTACAGCGGCTCTGCTGACCTGGTTCTCTTGCTCCACAGCAGCTCTGCTGACCTGGTTCTCTGGCTCTAGGGCAGCTCTGCTTACCTGGTTCTCTGGCTCTAGAGCAGCTTTGCTGACCTGGTTCTCTGGCTCTAGAGCGGCTCTGCTGACCTGGTTCTCAGGCTCTACAGCCGCTCTGCTGATCTGTTTCTCTGGTTCTACAGCCGCTCCGCTGACCTGGTTCTCTGGCTCTACAGCAGCTCTGCTGACCTGGTTCTCTGGCTCTACAGCAGCTCTGCTGACCTGGTTCCCTGGCTTTAGAGCGGCTCTGCTGACCTGGTTTTCTGGCTCTACAGCGGCTCTGCTGACCTGGTTCACTGGCTCTACAGCAGCTCTGCTGATCTGGTTCTCTGGCTCTACAACGGCTCTGCTGACATGGTTCTCAGGCTCTACAACAGCTCTGCTGACCTGGTTCTCAGGCTGTATAGCAGCTTACTGACCTGGCTCTCTGGCTCTAGAGCAGCTCTGCTGACCTGGTTCTCTGGCTCTAGAGCGGCTCTGCTGACCCGGTTCTCTGGCACTAGAGCGGCTCTGCTGACATGGTTCTATGGCTCTACAGCAGCTCTGCTGTCCTGGTTCCATGGCTCTACAATGGCTCTGCTGACCTGTTTCTCTGGCTCTACAGCAGCTCTGCTGACCTGGTTCTCTGGCTCTACAGTGGCTCTGCTGACCTGGTTCTCTGGTTCTACAACAGCTCTGCTGACCTGGTTCTCTGGCTCTACAGCGGCTCTGCTGATGTGGTGCTCTGGCTCTAGAGCAGCTCTGCTGACCTGGTTCTCTGGCTCTAGAACAGCTCTGCTGACCTGGTTCTTTGGCTCTACAGCCGCTCTGCTGGCCTGGTTCTCTGGCTCTAGAGCGGCTCTGCTGACCTGGTTTTCTGGGTCTAGAGTGGCTCTGCTGACGTGGTACTTACGCTCTAGAGCGGCTCTGCTGACCCGGTTCTCTGGCTCTAGAGCGGCTCTGCTGACCTGGTTCTATGGCTCTACAGCAGCTCTGCTGACCTGGTTCTCTGGCTCTAGAGCGGCTCTGCTGACCTGGTTCTTTGGCTCTACAGCAGCTCTGCAGACCTGGTTCTCTGGCTCTAGAGGGGCTCTGCTGACCTGGTTCTCTGGCTCTACAGCGGCTTTGCTGACCTGGGTCTCAGGCTCTACAACGGCTCTGCTGACCTGGTTCTCTGGCTCTACAGTGGCTCTGCTGACCTGGTTCTCTGGCTCTACAGCGGCTCTGCTGACCTGGTTCTCTAGCTCTACAGCAGCTCTGCTGACCTGGTTCTCTGGCTCTAGAGCAGCTCTGCTGACCTGGCTCTCAGGCTCTACAGCAGCTCTGCTGACCTGGTTCTCTGGCTCTACAGCAGCTCTGCTGTCCTGGTTCTCTGGCTCTAAGGAAGCTTTGCTGACCTGGTTCTCTGGCTCTAGAGTAGCTTTGCTGATCTGGTTATCTGGCTCTAGAGCGGCAGTGCTGACCTGGTTCTCAGGCTCTACAACAGCTCTGCTGACCTGGTTCTCAGGCTCTACAGCCGCACTGCTGACCTGGTTCTCTGGCTCTAGAGCAGCTCTGCTGACCTGGTTCTCTGGCTCTACAACAGATCTGCTGACCTGGTTCTCTGGCTCTAGAGCGGCTCTGTTGACCTGGTTCTCAGGCTCTACAGCAGCACTGCTGACCTGGTTCTCTGGCTCTACAGCCGCTCTGCTGACCTGGTTCTCTGGCTCTACAGCAGCTCTGCTGACCTGGTTCTCTGGCTCTACAGCAGGTCTGCTGACTTGGTTCTCTGGCTCTACAGCAGGTCTGCTTACCTGGTTCTCAGGCTCTAGAGCAGCTCTGCTGACCTGGTTGTCTTGCTCTACAACGGCTCTGCTGACCTGATTCTCAGTCTCTACAGCAGCTTGCTGACCTGGTTCTCTGGATCTAGAGTGGCTCTGCTGACCTGGTTCTCTGGCTCTACAGCAGCTCTGCTGACCTGGTTCTCTGGCTCTACAATGGCTCTGCTTACCTGGTTCTCAGGCTCTACAACGGCTCTCCTAACCTGGTTCTCAGGCTCTACAGCAGCTTGCTGACCTGGCTCTTTGGCTCTAGAGCAGCTCTGCTGACCTGGTTCTCTGGCTCTAGAGCGGCTCTGCTGACCTGATTTTCTGGGTCTAGAGTGGCTCTGCTGACATGGTTCTCTGGCTCTAGAGCGGCTCTGCTGACCTGGTTCTATAGCTCTACAGCAGCTCTGCTGATCTGGTTCTCTGGCTCTAGAGTGGCTCTGCTGACCTGGTTCTGCGGCTCTACAGCAGCTCTGCTGACCTGGTTCTCTGGCTCTAGAGCGGCTCTGCTGACCTGGTTCTCTGGCTCTACTGCGGCTCTGCTGACCTGGGTCTCAGGCTCTACAACGGCTCTGCTGACCTGGTTCTCTGGCTGTACAGCGGCTCTGCTGACCTGGTTCTCTGGCTCTACAGCGGCTCTACTGACCTTGTTCTCTGGCTCTACAGCGGCTCTGCTGACCTGGTTCTCTGGCTCTAGAGCAGCTTTGCTGACCTGGCTCTCAGGCTCTACAGCGGCTCTGCTGACCTGGTTCTCTGGCTCTACAGCAGCGCTGCTGACCTGGTTCTCTGGCTCTAGGGCAGCTCTGCTGACCTGGTTCTCTGGCTCTAGAGCAGCTTTGCTGACCTGGTTCTCTGGCTCTAGAGCGGCAGTGCTGACCTGGTTCTCAGGCTCTACAACGTCTCTGCTGACCTAGTTCTCAGGCTCTACAGCCGATCTGCTGACCTGGTTCTCTGGCTCTAGAGCAGCTCTGTTGACCTGGTTCTCTGGCTCTACAACAGCTCTGCTGACCTGGTTCTCTGGCTCTAGAGCGGCTCTGCTGACCTGGTTCTCAGGCTCTACAGCCGCTCTGCTGACCTGGTTCTCTGGCTCTACAGCTGCTCTGCTGACCTGGTTCTCTGGCTCTACAGCAGCTCTGCTGACCTGGTTCTCTGGCTCTAGAGCAGCTCTGCTGACCTGGTTCTCAGGCTCTAGAGTGGCTCTGCTGACCTGGTTTTCTGGCTATACAGCAGCTCTGCTGACCTGGTTCCCTGGCTCTACAGCAGCTCTGCTGACCTGGTTCTCTGGCTCTACAGCGGCTCTGCTGACCTGGTTCTCAGGCTCTAGAGCGGCTCTGCTGACCTGGTTTTCTGTCTCTACAGCAGCTCTGCTGACCTGGTTCCCTGGCTCTACAGCAGCTCTGCTGACCTGGCTCTCTGGCTCTACAACAGCTCTGCTGACCTGGTTCTCTGGCTCTACAGCGCCTCTGCTGACCTGGTGCCCTGCCTCTAGAGCAGCTCTGCTGACCTGGTTCTCTGGCTCTAGGGCAACTCTGCTGACCTGGTTCTCTGGCTCTAGAGCAGCTTTGCTGACCTGGTTCTCTGGCTCTAGAGCGGCTCTGCTGACCTGGTTCTCTGGCTCTACAGCGGCTCTGCTGACCTGGGTCTCAGGCTCTACAACGGCTCTGCTGACCTGGTTCTCTGGCTCTACAGTGGCTCTGCTGACCTGGTTCTCTGGCTCTACAGCGGCTCTGCTGACGTGGGTCTCAGGCTCTACAACGGCTCTGCTGACCTGGTTCTCTGGCTCTACAGTGGCTCTGCTGACCTGGTTCTTTGGCTCTACAGTGGCTCTACTGACCTGGTTCTCTGGCTCTACAGCGGCTCTGCTGACCTGGTTCTCTAGCTCTACAGCAGCTCTGCTGGCCTGGTTCTCTGGCTCTAGAGGAGCTCTGCTGACCTGGCTCTCAGGCTCTACAGCAGCTCTGCTGACCTGGTTCTCTGGCTCTACAGCAGCTCTGCTGTCCTGGTTCTCTGGCTCTAGGGCAGCTCTGCTGACCTGGTTCTCTGGCTCTACAGCAGTTCTGCTGTCCTGGTTCTCTGGCTCTAGAGTAGCTTTGCTGACCTGGTTCTCTGGCTCTAGAGCGGCAGTGCTGACCTGGTTCCCAGGCTCTACAACAGCTCTGCTGACCTGGTTCTCAGGCTCTACGGCCGCTCTGGTGACCTGGTTCTCTGGCTCTAGAGCAGCTCTGCTGACCTGGTTCTCTGGCTCTACAACAGATCTGCTGACCTGGTTCTCTGGCTCTAGAGCGGCTCTGCTGACCTGGTTCTCATGCTCTATAGCCGCACTGCTGACCTGGTTCTCTGGCTCTACCGCCGCTCTGCTGACCTGGTTCTCTGGCTCTACAGCAGCTCTGCTGACCTGGTTCTCTGGCTCTCACAGCAGGTCTGCTGACCTGGTTCTCTGGCTCTACAGCAGGTCTGCTGACCTGGTTCTCAGGCTCTAGAGCGGCTCTGCTGACCTCGTTTTCTGGCTCTACAGCAGCTCTGCTGACCTGGTTCTTAGGCTCTACAGCAGCTCTGCTGACCTGGTTCTCTTGCTCTACAATGGCTCTGCTGACCTGGTTCTCTGGCTCTACAGCAGCTCTGCTGACCTGGTTCTCTGGCTCTACAAAGGCTCTGCTTACCTGGTTCTCAGGCTCTACAACGGCTCTCCTGACCTGGTTCTCAGGCTCTACAGCAGCTTGCTGACCTGGTTCTCTGGATTTAGAGTGGCTCTGCTGACCTGGTTCTCTGGCTCTACAGCAGCTCTGCTGACCTGGTTCTCTGGCTCTAGAGCGGCTTTGCTGACCTGGTTCTCTGGCTCTAGAGCGGCTCTGCTGACCTGGTTCTCTGGCTCTAGAGTGGCTCTGCTGACCTGGTTCTCTGGCTCTACAGCAGCTAGCTGTCCTGATTCCATGGCTCTACAACGGCTGTACTGACCTGCTTCTCTGGCTCTACAGTGGGTCTGCTGACCTGGTTCTCTGGCTCTACAGCAGCCCTGCTGACCTGGTTCTCTGGCTCTACAGCGGCTCTGCTGACCTGGTTCTCTGGGTCTAGAGCTGCTCTGCTGACCTGGTTCTCTGGCTCTAGAACAGCTCTGCTGACCTGGTTCTCTTGCTCTACAGCCGCTCAGCTGGCCTGGTTCTCTGGCTCTAGAGCGGCTCTGCTGACCTGGTTTTCTGGGTCTAGTGTGGCTCTGCTGACATGGTTCTCTGGCTCTAGAGCAGCTCTGCTGACCCGGTTCTCTGGCTCTAGAGTGGCTCTGCTGACCTGGTTCTCTGGCTCTACAGCAGCTAGCTGTCCTGATTCCATGGCTCTACAACGGCTGTGCTGACCTGCTTCTCTGGCTCTACAGTGGGTCTGCTGACCTGGTTCTCTGGCTCTACAGCAGCCCTGCTGACCTGGTTCTCTGGCTCTACAGCGGCTCTGCTGACCTGGTTCTCTGGGTCTAGAGCTGCTCTGCTGACCTGGTTCTCTGGCTCTAGAACAGCTCTGCTGACCTGGTTCTCTTGCTCTACAGCCGCTCTGCTGACCTGGTTCTCTGGCTCTACAGCGGCTCTGCTGACCTGGTTCTCAGGCTCTAGAGCGGCTCTGCTGACCTGGTTTTCTGTCTCTACAGCAGCTCTGCTGACCTGGTTCCCTGGCTCTACAGCAGCTCTGCTGACCTGGCTCTCTGGCTCTACAACAGCTCTGCTGACCTGGTTCTCTGGCTCTACAGCGCCTCTGCTGACCTGGTGCCCTGCCTCTAGAGCAGCTCTGCTGACCTGGTTCTCTGGCTCTAGGGCAACTCTGCTGACCTGGTTCTCTGGCTCTAGAGCAGCTTTGCTGACCTGGTTCTCTGGCTCTAGAGCGGCTCTGCTGACCTGGTTCTCTGGCTCTACAGCGGCTCTGCTGACCTGGGTCTCAGGCTCGACAACGGCTCTGCTGACCTGGTTCTCTGGCTCTACAGTGGCTCTGCTGACCTGGTTCTCTGGCTCTACAGCGGCTCTGCTGACGTGGGTCTCAGGCTCTACAACGGCTCTGCTGACCTGGTTCTCTGGCTCTACAGTGGCTCTGCTGACCTGGTTCTTTGGCTCTACAGTGGCTCTACTGACCTGGTTCTCTGGCTCTACAGCGGCTCTGCTGACCTGGTTCTCTAGCTCTACAGCAGCTCTGCTGGCCTGGTTCTCTGGCTCTAGAGGAGCTCTGCTGACCTGGCTCTCAGGCTCTACAGCAGGTCTGCTGACCTGGTTCTCTGGCTCTACAGCAGCTCTGCTGTCCTGGTTCTCTGGCTCTAGGGCAGCTCTGCTGACCTGGTTCTCTGGCTCTACAGCAGTTCTGCTGTCCTGGTTCTCTGGCTCTAGAGTAGCTTTGCTGACCTGGTTCTCTGGCTCTAGAGCGGCAGTGCTGACCTGGTTCCCAGGCTCTACAACAGCTCTGCTGACCTGGTTCTCAGGCTCTACAGCCGCTCTGGTGACCTGGTTCTCTGGCTCTAGAGCAGCTCTGCTGACCTGGTTCTCTGGCTCTACAACAGATCTGCTGACCTGGTTCTCTGGCTCTAGAGCGGCTCTGCTGACCTGGTTCTCATGCTCTATAGCCGCACTGCTGACCTGGTTCTCTGGCTCTACCGCCGCTCTGCTGACCTGGTTCTCTGGCTCTACAGCAGCTCTGCTGACCTGGTTCTCTGGCTCTACAGCAGGTCTGCTGACCTGGTTCTCTGGCTCTACAGCAGGTCTGCTGACCTGGTTCTCAGGCTCTAGAGCGGCTCTGCTGACCTCGTTTTCTGGCTCTACAGCAGCTCTGCTGACCTGGTTCTTAGGCTCTACAGCAGCTCTGCTGACCTGGTTCTCTTGCTCTACAATGGCTCTGCTGACCTGGTTCTCTGGCTCTACAGCAGCTCTGCTGACCTGGTTCTCTGGCTCTACAAAGGCTCTGCTTACCTGGTTCTCAGGCTCTACAACGGCTCTCCTGACCTGGTTCTCAGGCTCTACAGCAGCTTGCTGACCTGGTTCTCTGGATTTAGAGTGGCTCTGCTGACCTGGTTCTCTGGCTCTACAGCAGCTCTGCTGACCTGGTTCTCTGGCTCTAGAGCGGCTTTGCTGACCTGGTTCTCTGGCTCTAGAGCGGCTCTGCTGACCTGGTTCTCTGGCTCTAGAGTGGCTCTGCTGACCTGGTTCTCTGGCTCTACAGCAGCTAGCTGTCCTGATTCCATGGCTCTACAACGGCTGTGCTGACCTGCTTCTCTGGCTCTACAGTGGGTCTGCTGACCTGGTTCTCTGGCTCTACAGCAGCCCTGCTGACCTGGTTCTCTGGCTCTACAGCGGCTCTGCTGACCTGGTTCTCTGGGTCTAGAGCTGCTCTGCTGACCTGGTTCTCTGGCTCTAGAACAGCTCTGCTGACCTGGTTCTCTTGCTCTACAGCCGCTCAGCTGGCCTGGTTCTCTGGCTCTAGAGCGGCTCTGCTGACCTGGTTTTCTGGGTCTAGTGTGGCTCTGCTGACATGGTTCTCTGGCTCTAGAGCAGCTCTGCTGACCCGGTTCTCTGGCTCTAGAGCGGCTCTGCTGACCTGGTTCTATAGCTCTACAGCAGCTCTGCTGACCTGGTTCTCTGGCTCTAGAGTGGCTCTGCTGACCTGGTTCTGTGGCTCTTCAGCAGCTCTGCTGACCTGGTTCTCTGGCTCTACAGCGGCTCTGCTGACCTGGTTCTCTGGCTCTACAGCGGCTCTGCTGACCTGGGTCTCTGGCTCTACAGCGGCTCTGCTGACCTGGGTCTCAGGCTCTACAACGGCTCTGCTGACCTGGTTCTCTGGCTGTACAGCGGCTCTGCTGACCGGGTGCTCTGGCTCTACAGCAGCTCTGCTGACCTGGTTCTCTGGCTCTACAGCAGCTCTGCTGACCTGGTTCCCTGGCTTTAGAACGGCTCTGCTGACCTGGTTTTCTGGCTCTACAGCGGCTCTGCTGACCTGGTTCACTGGCTCTACAGCAGCTCTGCTGACCTGGTTCTCTGGCTCTACAACGGCTCTGCTGACCTGGTTCTCAGGCTCTACAACAGATCTGCTGACCTGGTTCTCAGGCTGTATAGCAGCTTGCTGACCTGCCTCTCTGGCTCTAGAGCGGCTCTGCTGACCTGGTTCTCTGGCACTAGAGCGGCTCTGCTGACCTGGTTCTATGGCTCTACAGCAGCTCTGCTGTCCTGGTTCCATGGCTCTACAATGGCTCTGCTGACCTGTTTCTCTGGCTCTACCGCCGCTCTGCTGACCTGGTTCTCTGGCTCTACAGCGGCTCTGCTGACCTGGTTCTCTGGCTCTACAACAGCTCTGCTGACCTGGTTCTCTGGCTCTACAGCGGCTCTGCTGACGTGTTGCTCTGGCTCTAGAGCAGCTCTGCTGACCTGGTTCTCTGGCTCTAGAACAGCTCTGCTGACCTGGTTCTTTGGTCTCTACAGCCGCTCTGCTGGCCTGGTTCCCTGGCTCTAGAGCGGCTCTGCTGACCTGGTTTTCTGGGTCTAGAGTGGCTCTGCTGACGTGGTTCTTTAGCTCTAGAGACGCTCTGATGACCCGGTTCTCTGGCTCTAGAGCGGCTCTGCTGACCTGGTTCTATGGCTCTTCAGCAGCTCTGCTGACCTGGTTCTCTGGCTCTAGAGCGGCTCTGCTGACCTGGTTCTATGGCTCTACAGCAGCTCTGCAGACCTGGTTCTCTGGCTCTAGAGCGGCTCTGCTGACCTGGTTCTCTGGCTCTACAGCGGTTTTGCTGACCTGGGTCTCAGGCTCTACAACGGCTCTGCTGACCTAGTTCTCTGGCTCTACAGTGGCTCTGCTGACCTGGTTTTCTGGCTCTATAGTGGCTCTACTGACCTGGGTCTCTGGCTCTACAGCGGCTCTGCTGACCTGGTTCTCTAGCTCTACAGCAGCTCTGCTGCCCTGATTCTCTGGCTCTAGAGCAGCTCTGCTGACCTGGCTCTCAGGCTCTACAGCAGCTCTGCTGACCTGGTTCTCTGGCTCTACAGCAGCTCTGCTGTCCTGGTTCTCAGGCTCTACAGCAGCTCTGCTGTCCTGGTTCTCAGGCTCTACAGCAGCTCTGCTGACCTGGTTCTCTGGCTCTACAGTGGCTCTGCTGACCTGGTTCTCTGGCTCTAGAGCAGCTCTGCTGACCTGGTTCTCTGGCTCTACAACAGATCTGCTGACCTGGTTCTCTGGCTCTAGAGCGGCTCTGCTGACCTGGTTCTCATGCTCTATAGCCGCACTGCTGACCTAGTTCTCTGGCTCTACCGCCGCTCTGCTGACCTGGTTCTCTGGCTCTACAGCAGCTCTGCTGACCTGGTTCTCTGGCTCTACATCAGGTCTGCTGACCTGATTCTCAGTCTCTACGGCAGCTTGCTGACCTGGTTCTCTGGATCTAGAGTGGCTCTGCTGACCTGGTTCTCTGGCTCTACAGCAGCTCTGCTGACCTGGTTCTCTGGCTCTACAACGGCTCTGCTGACCTGGTTCTCTGGCTCTACAGTGGCTCTGCTGACCTGGTTCTTTGGCTCTACAGTGGCTCTACTGACCTGGTTCGCTGGCTCTACAGCGGCTCTGCTGACCTGGTTCTGTGGCTCTACAGCAGCTCTGCTGACCTGGTTCTGTGGCTCTACAGCAGCTCTGCTGACCTGGTTCTCTGGCTCTAGAGCGGCTCTGCTGACCTGGTTCTCTGGCTCTACAGCGGCTCTGCTGACCTGGGTCTCAGGCTCTACAACGGCTCTGCTGACCTGGTTCTCTGGCTGTACAGCGGCTCTGCTGACCTGGTTCTCTGGCTCTACAGCGGCTCTACTGACCTGGTTCTCTGGCTCTACAGCAGCTCTACTGACCTGGTTCGCTGGCTCTACAGCAGCTCTACTGTCCTGGTTCTCTATCTCTAGATTAGCTTTGCTGACCTGGTTATCTGGCTCTAGAGCTGCAGTGCTGACCTGGTTCTCAGGCTCTACAACAGCTCTGCTGACCTGGTTCTCAGGCTCTACAGCCGCTCTGCTGACCTGGTTCTCTGGCTCTAGAGCAGCGCTGCTGACCTGCTTCTCTGGCTCTACAACAGATCTGCTGACCTGGTTCTCTGGCTCTAGAGCGGCTCTGCTGACCTGGTTCTCAGGCTCTACAGCCGCACTGCTGACCTGGTTCTCTGGCTCTAGAGCGGCTCTGCTGACCTGGTTCTATAGCTCTACAGCAGCTCTGCTGACCTGGTTCTCTGGCTCTAGAGTGGCTCTGCTGACCTGGTTCTGTGGCTCTACAGCAGCTCTGCTGACCTGGTTCTCTGGCTCTAGAGCGGCTCTGCTGACCTGGTTCTCTGGCTCTACAGCGGCTCTGCTGACCTGGGTCTCAGGCTCTACAACGGCTCTGCTGACCTGGTTCTCTGGCTGTACAGCGGCTCTGCTGACCTGGTTCTCTGGCTCTACAGCGGCTCTACTGACCTGGTTCTCTGGCTCTACAGCGGCTCTGCTGACCTGGTTTTCTGGCTCTACAGCAGCTCTGCTGACCTGGTTCTCTGGCTCTAGAGCAGCTTTGCTGACCTGGCTCTCAGGCTCTACAACGGCTCTGCTGACCTGGTGCTCTGGCTCTACAGCAGCGCTGCTGACCTGGTTCTCTGGCTCTAGGGCAGCTCTGCTGACCTGGTTCTCTGGCTCTAGAGCAGCTTTGCTGACCTGGTTCTCTGGCTCTAGAGCGGCAGTGCTGACCTGGTTCTCAGGCTCTACAACGTCTCTGCTGACCTGGTTCTCAGGCTCTACAGCCGCTCTGCTGACCTTGTTCTCTGGCTCTAGAGCAGCTCTGTTGACCTGGTTCTCTGGCTCTACAACAGCTCTGCTGACCTGGTTCTCTGGCTCTAGAGCGGCTCTGCTGACCTGGTTCTCAGGCTCTACAGCCGCTCTGCTGACCTGGTTCTCTGGCTCTACAGCTGCTCTGCTGACCTGGTTCTCTGGCTCTACAGCAGCTCTGCTGACCTGGTTCTCTGGCTCTACAGCAGCTCTACTGACCTGGTTCTCAGGCTCTAGAGCGGCTCTGCTGACCTAGTTTTCTGGCTATACAGCAGCTCTGCTGACCTGGTTCCCTGGCTCTACAGCAGCTCTGCTGACCTGGTTCTCTGGCTCTACAGCGGCTCTGCTGACCTGGTTCTCAGGCTCTAGAGCGGCTCTGCTGACCTGGTTTTCTGGCTCTACAGTAGCTCTGCTGACCTGGTTCCCTGGCTCTACAGCAGCTCTGCTGACCTGGCTCTCTGGCTCTACAACAGCTCTGCTGACCTGGTTCTCTGGCTCTACAGCGCCTCTGCTGACCTGGTGCCCTGCCTCTTGAGCAGCTCTGCTGACCTGATTCTCTGGCTCTAGGGCAACTCTGCTGACCTGGTTCTCTGGCTCTAGAGCAGCTTTGCTGACCTGGTTCTCTGGCTCTAGAGCGGCTCTGCTGACCTGGTTCTCTGGCTCTACAGCGGCTCTGCTGACCTGGGTCTCAGGCTCTACAACGGCTCTGCTGACCTGGTTCTCTGGCTCTACAGTGGCTCTGCTGACCTGGTTCTCTGGCTCTACAGCGGCTCTGCTGACCTGGGTCTCAGGCTCTACAACGGCTCAGCTGACCTGGTTCTCTGGCTCTACAGTGGCTCTGCTGACCTGGTTCTTTGGCTCTACAGTGGCTCTACTGACCTGGTTCGCTGGCTCTACAGCGGCTCTGCTGACCTGGTTCTCTAGCTCTACAGCAGCTCTGCTGGCCTGGTTCTCTGGCTCTAGAGGAGCTCTGCTGACCTGGCTCTCAGGCTCTACAGCAGCTCTGCTGACCTGGTTCTCTGGCTCTACAGCAGCTCTGCTGTCCTGGTTCTCTGGCTCTAGGGCAGCTCTGCTGACCTGGTTCTCTGGCTCTACAGCAGCTCTGCTGTCCTGGTTCTCTGGCTCTAGATTAGCTTTGCTGACCTGGTTCTCTGGCTCTAGAGCGGCAGTGCTGACCTGGTTCCCAGGCTCTACAACAGCTCTGCTGACCTGGTTCTCAGGCTCTACAGCCGCTCTGGTGACCTGGTTCTCTGGCTCTAGAGCAGCTCTGCTGACCTGGTTCTCTGGCTCTACAACAGATCTGCTGACCTGGTTCTCTGGCTCTAGAGCGGCTCTGTTGACCTGGTTCTCATGCTCTATAGCCGCACTGCTGACCTGGTTCTCTGGCTCTACCGCCGCTCTGCTGACCTGGTTCTCTGGCTCTACAGCAGCTCTGCTGACCTGGTTCTCTGGCTCTACATCAGGTCTGCTGACCTGGTTCTCTGGCTCTACAGCAGGTCTGCTGACCTGGTTCTCAGGCTCTAGAGCGGCTCTGCTGACCTCGTTTTCTGGCTCTACAGCAGCTCTGCTGACCTGGTTCTTAGGCTCTACAGCAGCTCTGCTGACCTGGTTCTCTTGCTCTACAACGGCTCTTCTGACCTGATTCTCAGTCTCTACAGCAGCTTGCTGACCTGGTTCTCTGGATCTAGAGTGGCTCTGCTGACCTGGTTCTCTGGCTCTACAGCAGCTCTGCTGACCTGGTTCTCTGGCTCTACAAAGGCTCTGCTTACCTGGTTCTCAGGCTCTACAACGGCTCTCCTGACCTGGTTCTCAGGCTCTACAGCAGCTTGCTGACCTGGTTCTCTGGATTTAGAGTGGCTCTGCTGACCTGGTTCTCTGGCTCTACAGCAGCTCTGCTGACCTGGTTCTCTGGTTCTAGAGCGGCTTTGCTGACCTGGTTCTCTGGCTCTAGAGCGGCTCTGCTGACCTGGTTCTCTGGCTCTAGAGTGGCTCTGCTGACCTGGTTCTCTGGCTCTACAGCAGCTAGCTGTCCTGGTTCCATGGCTCTACAACGGCTGTGCTGACCTGCTTCTCTGGCTCTACAGTGGCTCTGCTGACCTGGTTCTCTGGCTCTACAGCAGCCCTGCTGACCTGGTTCTCTGGCTCTACAGCGGCTCTGCTGACCTGGTTCTCTGGGTCTAGAGCTGCTCTGCTGACCTGGTTCTCTGGCTCTAGAACAGCTCTGCTGACCTGGTTCTCTTGTTTCTACAGCCGCTCAGCTGGCCTGGTTCTCTGGCTCTAGAGCGGCTCTGCTGACCTGGTTTTCTGGGTCTAGTGTGGCTCTGCTGACATGGTTCTCTGGCTCTAGAGCAGCTCTGCTGACCCGGTTCTCTGGCTCTAGAGCGGCTCTGCTGTCCTGGTTCTATAGCTCTACATCAGCTCTGCTGACCTGGTTCTCTGGCTCTAGAGTGGCTCTGCTGACCTGGTTCTGTGGCTCTTCAGCAGCTCTGCTGACCTGGTTCTCTGGCTCTAGAGCGGCTCTGCTGACCTGGTTCTCTGGCTCTACAGCGGCTCTGCTGACCTGGGTCTCAGGCTCTACAACGGCTCTGCTGACCTGGTTCTCTGGCTGTACAGCGGCTCTGCTGACCTGGTGCTCTGGCTCTACAGCAGCTCTGCTGACCTGGTTCTCTGGCTCTACAGCAGCTCTTCTGACCTGGTTCCCTGGCTTTAGAACGGCTCTGCTGACCTGGTTTTCTGGCTCTACAGCGGCTCTGCTGACCTGGTTCACTGGCTCTACAGCAGCTCTGCTGACCTGGTTCTCTGGTTCTACAACGGCTCTGCTGACCTGGTTCTCAGGCTCTACAACAGCTCTGCTGACCTGGTTCTCAGGCTGTATAGCAGCTTGCTGACCTGGCTCTCTGGCTCTAGAGCGGCTCTGCTGACCTGGTTCTCTGGCACTAGAGCGGCTCTGCTGACCTGGTTCTATGGCTCTACAGCAGCTCTGCTGTCCTGGTTCCATGGCTCTACAATGGCTCTGCTGACCTGTTTCTCTGGCTCTACAGCAGCTCTGCTGACCTGGTTCTCTGGCTCTACAGCGGCTCTGCTGACCTGGTTCTCTGGCTCTACAACAGCTCTGCTGACCTGGTTCTCTGGCTCTACAGCGGCTCTGCTGACGTGTTGCTCTGGCTCTAGAGTAGCTCTGCTGACCTGGTTCTCTGGCTCTAGAACAGCTCTGCTGACCTGGTTCTTTGGCTCTACAGCCGCTCTGCTGGCCTGGTTCTCTGGCTCTAGAGCGGCTCTGCTGACCTGGTTTTCTGGGTCTAGAGTGGCTCTGCTGACGTGGTTCTTTGGCTCTAGAGACGCTCTGCTGACCCGGTTCTCTGGCTCTAGAGCGGCTCTGCTGACCTGGTTCTATGGCTCTTCAGCAGCTCTGCTGACCTGGTTCTCTGGCTCTAGAGCGGCTCTGCTGACCTGGTTCTATGGCTCTACAGCAGCTCTGCAGACCTGGTTCTCTGGCTCTAGAGCGGCTCTGCTGACCTGGTTCTCTGGCTCTACAGCGGCTTTGCTGACCTGGGTCTCAGGCTCTACAACGGCTCTGCTGACCTGGTTCTCTGGCTCTACAGTGGCTCTGCTGACCTGGTTTTCTGGCTCTATAGTGGTTCTACTGACCTGGGTCTCTGGCTCTACAGTGGCTCTGCTGACCTGGTTCTCTAGCTCTACAGCAGCTCTGCTGACCTGGTTCTCTGGCTCTAGAGCAGCTCTGCTGACCTGGTTCTCAGGCTCTACAACAGCTCTGCTGACCTGGTTCTCAGGCTCTACAGCCGCTCTGCTGACCTGGTTCTCTGGCTCTAGAGCAGCGCTGCTGACCTGCTTCTCTAGCTCTACAACAGATCTGCTGACCTGGTTTTCTGGCTCTAGAGCGGCTCTGCTGACCTGGTTCTCAGGCTCTACAGCCGCACTGCTGACCTGGTTCTCTGGCTCTACAGCTGCTCTGCTGACCTGGTTCTCTGGCTCTACAGCAGCTCTGCTGGCCTGGTTCTCTGGCTCTACAGCAGGTCTGCTGACCTGGTTCTCTGGCTCTACAGCAGGTCTGCTGACCTGGTTCTCAGGCTCTAGAGCGGCTCTGCTGACCTCGTTTTCTGGCTCTACAGCAGCTCTGCTGACCTGGTTCTTAGGATCTACAGCAGCTCTGCTGACCTGGTTGTCTTGCTCTACAACGGCTCTGCTGACCTGATTCGCAGTCTCTACAGCAGCTTGCTGACCTGGTTCTCTGGATCTAGAGTGGCTCTGCTGACCTGGTTCTCTGGCTCTACAACAGCTCTGCTGACCTGGTTCTCTGGCTCTACAATGGCTCTGCTTACCTGGTTCTCAGGCTCTACAACGGCTCTCCTGACCTGGTTCTCAGGCTCTACAGCAGCTTGCTGACCTCGCACTTTGGCTCTAGAGCGGCTCTGCTGACCTGGTTCTCTGGCTCTAGAGCGGCTCTGCTGACCTGGTTCTCTGGCTCTAGAGCGGCTCTGCTGACCCAGTTCTCTGGCACTAGAGCGGCTCTGCTGACCTGCTTCTATGGCTCTACAGCAGCTAGCTGTCCTGGTTCCATGGCTCTACAGCAGCTTGCTGACCTCGTTCTCTGGATCTAGAGTGGCTCTACTGATCTGGTTCTCTGGCTCTACAGCGGCTCTGATGACCTGGTTCTCTAGCTCTACAGCACCTCTGATGACCTGGTTCTCTGGCTCTAGAGCAGCTCTGCTGACCTGGCTCTCAGGCTCTACAGCAGCTCTGCTGACCTGGTTCTCTGGCTCTACAGCAGCTCTGCTGTCCTGGTTCTCTGGCTCTAGGGCAGCTCTGCTGACCTGGTTCTCTGGCTCTAGAGTAGCTTTGCTGACCTGGTTCTCTGGCTCTAGAGCGGCAGTGCTGACCTGGTTCTCAGGCTCTACAACAGCTCTGCTGACCTGGTTCTCAGGCTCTACAGCCGCTCTGGTGACCTGGTTCTCTGGCTCTAGAGCAGCTCTGCTGACCTGGTTCTCTGGCTCTACAACAGATCTGCTGACCTGGTTCTCTGGCTCTAGAGCAGCTCTGCTGACCTGGTTCTCATGCTCTAGAGCCGCACTGCTGACCTGGTTCTCTGGCTCTACTGCTGCTCTGCTGACCTGGTTCTCTGGCTCTACAGCAGCTCTGCTGACCTGGTTCTCTGGCTCTACAGAAGGTCTGCTGACCTGGTTCTCTGGTTCTACAGCAGGTCTGCTGACCTGGTTCTCAGGCTCTAGAGCGGCTCTGCTGACCTCGTTTTCTGGCTCTACAGCAGCTCTACTGACCTGGTTCTTAGGCTCTACAGCAGCTCTGCTGACCTGGTTCTCTTGCTCTACAACGGCTCTGCTGACCTGATTCTCAGTCTCTACAGCAGCTTGCTGACCTCGTTCTCTGGATCTAGAGTGGCTCTGCTGACCTGGTTCTCTGGCTCTACAGCAGCTCTGCTGACCTGGTTCTCTGGCTCTACAAAGGCTCTGCTTACCTGGTTCTCAGGCTCTACAACGGCTCTCCTGACCTGGTTCTCAGGCTCTACAGCAGCTTGCTGACCTGGTTCTCTGGATCTAGAGTGGCTCTGCTGACCTGGTTCTCTGGCTCTACAGCAGCTCTGCTGACCTGCTTCTCTGGCTCTAGAGCGGCTTTGCTGACCTGGTTCTCTGGCTCTAGAGCGGCTCTGCTGACCTGGTTCTCTGGCTCTAGAGCGGCTCTGCTGACCCGGTTCTCTGGCACTAGAGTCGCTCTGCTGACCTGGTTCTATGGCTCTACAACGGCTGTGCTGACCTGCTTCTCTGGCTCTACAGTAGCTCTGCTGACCTGGTTCTCTGGCTCTACAGCAGCCCTGCTGACCTGGTTCTCTGGATCTACAGCGGCTCTGCTGACCTGGTTCTCTGGGTCTAGAGCTGCTCTGCTGACCTGGTTCTCTGGCTCTAGAACAGCTCTGCTGACATGGTTCTCTGGCTCTAGAGCAGCTCTGCTGACCCGGTTCTCTGGCTCTAGAGCGGCTCTGCTGACCTGGTTCTATAGCTCTACAGCAGCTCTGCTGACCTCGTTCTCTGGCTCTAGAGTGGCTCTGCTGACCTGGTTCTGTGGCTCTTCAGCAGCTCTGCTGACCTGGTTCTCTGGCTCTAGAGCGGCTCTGCTGACCTGGTTCTCTGGCTCTACAGCGGCTCTGCTGACCTGGGTCTCAGGCTCTACAACGGCTCTGCTGACCTGGTTCTCTGGCTGTACAGCGGCTCTGCTGACCTGGTGCTCTGGCTCTACAGCAGCTCTGCTGACCTGGTTCTCTGGCTCTACAGCAGCTCTGCTGACCTGGTTCCCTGGCTTTAGAGCGGCTCTGCTGACCTGGTTTTCTGGCTCTATAACGGCTCTGCTCACCTGGTTCACTGGCTCTACAGCAGCTCTGCTGACCTGGTTCTCTGGCTCTACAACGGCTCTGCTCACCTGGTTCTCAGGCTCTGCAACAGCTCTGCTGACCTGGTTCTCAGGCTGTATAGCAGCTTTCTGACCTGGCTCTCTGGCTCTAGAGCGGCTCTGCTGACCTGGTTCTCTGGCTCTAGAGCGGCTCTGCTGACCCGGTTCTCTGGCACTAGAGCGGCTCTGCTGACCTGGTTCTATGGCTCTACAGCAGCTCTGCTGTCCTGGTTCCATGGCTCTACAATGGCTCTGCTGACCTGTTTCTCTGGCTCTACAGCAGCTCTGCTGTCCTGGTTCTCTGGCTCTAGAGCGGCTCTGCTGACCTGGTTCTATGGCTCTACAGCAGCTCTGCAGATCTGGTTCTCTGGCTCTAGAGCGGCTCTGCTGACCTGGTTCTCTGGCTCTACAGCGGCTCTGCTGACCTGGGTCTCAGGCTCTACAACGGCTCTGCTGACCTGGTTCTCTGGCTCTACAGTGGCTCTGCTGACATGGTTCTCTGGCTCTACAGTGGCTCTACTGATCTGGTTCTCTGGCTCTACAGCGGCTCTGATGACCTGGTTCTCTAGCTCTACAGCACCTCTGCTGACCTGGTTCTCTGGCTCTAGAGCAGCTCTGCTGACCTGGCTCTCAGGCTCTACAGCAGCTCTGCTGTCCTGGTTCTCTGGCTCTAGGGCAGCTCTGCTGACCTGGTTCTCTGGCTCTAGAGTAGCTTTGCTGACCTGGTTCTCTGGCTCTAGAGCGGCAGTGCTGACCTGGTTCTCAGGCTCTACAACAGCTCTGCTGACCTGGTTCTCAGGCTCTACAGCCACTCTGGTGACCTGGTTCTCTGGCTCTAGAGCAGCTCTGCTGACCTGGTTCTCTGGCTCTACAACAGATCTGCTGACCTGGTTCTCTGGCTCTAGAGCGGCTCTGCTGACCTGGTTCTCATGCTCTAGAGCCGCACTGCTGACCTGGTTCTCTGGCTCTACCGCCGCTCTGCTGACCTGGTTCTCTGGCTCTACAGCAGCTCTGCTGACCTGGTTCTCTGGCTCTACAGCAGGTCTGCTGACCTGGTTCTCTGGCTCTACAGCAGGTCTGCTGACCTGGTTCTCAGGCTCTAGAGCGGCTCTGCTGACCTCGTTTTCTGGCTCTACAGCAGCTCTACTGACCTGGTTCTTAGGCTCTACAGCAGCTCTGCTGACCTGGTTCTCTTGCTCTACAACGGCTCTGCTGACCTGATTCTCAGTCTCTACAGCAGCTTGCTGACCTCGTTCTCTGGATCTAGAGTGGCTCTGCTGACCTGGTTCTCTGGCTCTACAGCAGCTCTGCTGACCTGGTTCTCTGGCTCTACAAAGGCTCTGCTTACCTGGTTCTCAGGCTCTACAACGGCTCTCCTGACCTGGTTCTCAGGCTCTACAGCAGCTTGCTGACCTGGTTCTCTGGATCTACAGTAGCTCTGCTGACCTGGTTCTCTGGCTCTACAGCAGCCCTGCTGACCTGGTTCTCTGGATCTACAGCGGCTCTGCTGACCTGGTTCTCTGGGTCTAGAGCTGTTCTGCTGACCCAGTTCTCTGGCTCTAGAGCGGCTCTGCTGACCTGGTTCTATGGCTCTGCAGCAGCTCTGCTCACCTGGTTCTCTGGCTCTAGAGCGGCTCTGCTGACCTGGTTCTATGGCTCTACAGCAGCTCTGCAGACCTGGTTCTCTGGCTCTAGAGCGGCTCTGCTGACCTGGTTCTCTGTCTCTACAGCGGCTCTGCTGACCTGGGTCTCAGGCTCTACAACGGCTCTGCTGACCTGGTTCTCTGGCTCTACAGTGGCTCTGCTGACCTGGTTCTCTGGCTCTAAAGTGGCTCTACTGATCTGGTTCTCTGGCTCTACAGCGGATCTGATGACCTGGTTCTCTAGCTCTACAGCACCTCTGCTGACCTGGTTCTCTGGCTTTAGAGCAGCTCTGCTGACCTGGCTCTCAGGCTCTACAGCAGCTCTGCTGACCTGGTTCTCTGGCTCTACAGCAGCTCTGCTGTCCTGGTTCTCTGGCTCTAGGGCAGCTCTGCTGACCTGGTTCTCTGGCTCTAGAGTAGCTTTGCTGACCTGGTTCTCTGGCTCTAGAGCGGCAGTGCTGACCTGGTTCTCAGGCTCTGCAACAGCTCTGCTGACCTGGTTCTCAGGCTCTACAGCCGCTCTGGTGACCTGGTTCTCTGGCTCTAGAGCAGCTCTGCTGACCTGGTTCTCTGGCTCTACAACAGATCTGCTGACCTGGTTCTCTGGCTCTAGAGCAGCTCTGCTGACCTGGTTCTCATGCTCTAGAGCCGCACTGCTGACCTGGTTCTCTGGCTCTACTGCTGCTCTGCTGACCTGGTTCTCTGGCTCTACAGCAGCTCTGCTGACCTGGTTCTCTGGCTCTACAGAAGGTCTGCTGACCTGGTTCTCTGGCTCTACAGCAGGTCTGCTGACCTGGTTCTCAGGCTCTAGAGCGGCTCTGCTGACCTCGTTTTCTGGCTCTACAGCAGCTCTACTGACCTGGTTCTTAGGCTCTACAGCAGCTCTGCTGACCTGGTTCTCTTGCTCTACAACGGCTCTGCTGACCTGATTCTCAGTCTCTACAGCAGCTTGCTGACCTCGTTCTCTGGATCTAGAGTGGCTCTGCTGACCTGGTTCTCTGGCTCTACAGCAGCTCTTCTGACCTGGTTCTCTGGCTCTACAAAGGCTCTGCTTACCTGGTTCTCAGGCTTTACAACGGCTCTCCTGACCTGGTTCTCAGGCTCTACAGCAGCTTGCTGACCTGGTTCTCTGGATCTAGAGTGGCTCTGCTGACCTGGTTCTCTGGCTCTACAGCAGCTCTGCTGACCTGGTTCTCTGGCTCTAGAGCGGCTTTGCTGACCTGGTTCTCTGGCTCTAGAGCGGCTCTGCTGACCTGGTTCTGTGGCTCTAGAGCGGCTCTGCTGACCCGGTTCTCTGGCACTAGAGTCGCTCTGCTGACCTGGTTCTATGGCTCTACAGCAGCTAGCTGTCCTGGTTCCATGGCTCTACAACGGCTGTGCTGACCTGCTTCTCTGGCTCTACAGTAGCTCTGCTGACCTGGTTCTCTGGCTCTACAGCAGCCCTGCTGACCTGGTTCTCTGGATCTACAGCGGCTCTGCTGACCTGGTTCTCTGGGTCTAGAGCTGCTCTGCTGACCTGGTTCTCTGGCTCTAGAACAGCTCTGCTGACATGGTTCTCTGGCTCTAGAGCAGCTCTGCTGACCCGGTTCTCTGGCTCTAGAGCGGCTCTGCTGACCTGGTTCTATAGCTCTACAGCAGCTCTGCTGACCTGGTTCTCTGGCTCTAGAGTGGCTCTGCTGACCTGGTTCTGTGGCTCTTCAGCAGCTCTGCTGACCTGGTTCTCTGGCTCTAGAGCGGCTCTGCTGACCTGGTTCTCTGGCTCTACAGCGGCTCTGCTGACCTGGGTCTCAGGCTCTACAACGGCTCTGCTGACCTGGTTCTTTGGCTGTACAGCGGCTCTGCTGACCTGGTGCTCTGGCTCTACAGCAGCTCTGCTGACCTGGTTCTCTGGCTCTACAGCAGCTCTGCTGACCTGGTTCCCTGGCTTTAGAGCGGCTCTGCTGACCTGGTTTTCTGGCTCTATAGCGGCTCTGCTCACCTGGTTCACTGGCTCTACAGCAGCTCTGCTGACCTGGTTCTCTGGCTCTACAACGGCTCTGCTCACCTGGTTCTCAGGTTCTACAACAGCTCTGCTGACCTGGTTCTCAGGCTGTATAGCAGCTTTCTGACCTGGCTCTCTGGCTCTAGAGCGGCTCTGCTGACCTGGTTCTCTGGCTCTAGAGCGGCTCTGCTGACCCGGTTCTCTGGCACTAGAGCGGCTCTGCTGACCTGGTTCTATGGCTCTACAGCAGCTCTGCTGTCCTGGTTCCATGGCTCTACAATGGCTCTGCTGACCTGTTTCTCTGGCTCTACAGCAGCTCTGCTGTCCTGGTTCTCTGGCTCTAGAGCGGCTCTGCTGACCTGGTTCTATGGCTCTACAGCAGCTCTGCAGATCTGGTTCTCTGGCTCTAGAGCGGCTCTGCTGACCTGGTTCTCTGGCTCTACAGCGGCTCTGCTGACCTGGGTCTCCAGGCTCTACAACGGCTCTGCTGACCTGGTTCTCTGGCTCTACAGTGGCTCTGCTGACATGGTTCTCTGGCTCTACAGTGGCTCTACTGATCTGGTTCTCTGGCTCTACAGCGGCTCTGATGACCTGGTTCTCTAGCTCTACAGCACCTCTGCTGACCTGGTTCTCTGGCTCTAGAGCAGCTCTGCTGACCTGGCTCTCAGGCTCTACAGCAGCTCTGCTGTCCTGGTTCTCTGGCTCTAGGGCAGCTCTGCTGACCTGGTTCTCTGGCTCTAGAGTAGCTTTGCTGACCTGGTTCTCTGGCTCTAGAGCGGCAGTGCTGACCTGGTTCTCAGGCTCTACAACAGCTCTGCTGATCTGGTTCTCAGGCTCTACAGCCACTCTGGTGACCTGGTTCTCTGGCTCTAGAGCAGCTCTGCTGACCTGGTTCTCTGGCTCTACAACAGATCTGCTGACCTGGTTCTCTGGCTCTAGAGCGGCTCTGCTGACCTGGTTCTCATGCTCTAGAGCCGCACTGCTGACCTGGTTCTCTGGCTCTACCGCCGCTCTGCTGACCTGGTTCTCTGGCTCTACAGCAGCTCTGCTGACCTGGTTCTCTGGCTCTACAGCAGGTCTGCTGACCTGGTTCTCTGGCTCTCACAGCAGGTCTGCTGACCTGGTTCTCAGGCTCTAGAGCGGCTCTGCTGACCTCGTTTTCTGGCTCTACAGCAGCTCTACTGACCTGGTTCTTAGGCTCTACAGCAGCTCTGCTGACCTGGTTCTCTTGCTCTACAACGGCTCTGCTGACCTGATTCTCAGTCTCTACAGCAGCTTGCTGACCTCGTTCTCTGGATCTAGAGTGGCTCTGCTGACCTGGTTCTCTGGCTCTACAGCAGCTCTGCTGACCTGGTTCTCTGGCTCTACAAAGGCTCTGCTTACCTGGTTCTCAGGCTCTACAACGGCTCTCCTGACCTGGTTCTCAGGCTCTACAGCAGCTTGCTGACCTGGTTCTCTGGATCTAGAGTGGCTCTGCTGACCTGCTTCTCTGGCTCTACAGTGGCTCTGCTGACCTGGTTCTCTGGCTCTACAGCAGCCATGCTGACCTGGTTCTCTGCCTCTACAGCGGCTCTGCTGACCTGGTTCTCTGGGTCTAGAGCTGCTCTGCTGACCTGGTTCTCTGGCTCTAGAACAGCTCTGCTGACCTGGTTCTCTTGCTCTACAGCTGCTCAGCTGGCCTGGTTCTCTGGCTCTAGAGCGGCTCTGCTGACCTGGTTTTCTGGGTCTAGAGTGGCTCTGCTGACATGGTTCTCTGGCTCTAGAGCAGCTCTGCTGACCTGGTTCTCTGGCTCTAGAGCGGCTCTGCTGACCTGGTTCTATAGCTCTACAGCAGCTCTGCTGACCTGGTTCTCTGGCTCTAGAGTGGCTCTGCTGACCTGGTTCTGTGGCTCTACAGCAGCTCTGCTGACCTGGTTCTCTGGCTCTAGAGCGGCTCTGCTGACCTAGTTCTCTGGCTCTACAGCGGCTCTGCTGACCTGGGTCTCAGGCTCTACAACGGCTCTGCTGACCTGGTTCTCTTGCTGTACAGCGGCTCTGCTGACCTGGTTCTGTGGCTCTACAGCGGCTCTACTGACCTGGTTCTCTGGCTCTACAGCAGCTCTGCTGACCTGGTTTTCTGGCTCTACAGCAGCTCTGCTGACCTGGTTCTCTGGCTCTAGAGCAGCTTTGCTGACCTAGCTCTCAGGCTCTACAGCGGCTCTGCTGACCTGGGTCTCAGGCTCTACAACGGCTCTGCTGACCTGGTTCTCTTGCTGTACAGCATCTCTGCTGACCTGGTTCTCTGGCTCTACAGCGGCTCTACTGACCTGGTTCTCTGGCTCTACAGCGGCTCTCCTGACCTGGTTTTCTGGCTCTACAGCAGCGCTGCTGACCTGGTTCTCTGGCTCTAGGGCAGCTTTGCTGACTTGGTTCTCTGGCTCTAGAGCGGCAGTGCTGACCTGGTTCTCAGGCTCTACAATGTCTCTGCTGACCTGGTTCTCAGGCTCTACAGCCGCTCTGCTGACCTGGTTCTCTGGCTCTAGAGCAGCTCTGTTGACCTGGTTCTCTGGCTCTACAACAGCTCTGCTGACCTGGTTCTCTGGCTCTAGAGCAGCTCTGCTGACCTGGTTCTCAGGCTCTACAGCCGCTCTGCTGACCTGGTTATCTGGCTCTACAGCTGCTCTGCTGTCCTGGTTCTCTGGCTCTACAGCAGCTCTGCTGACCTGGTTCTCTGGCTCTACAGCAGCTCTGCTGACCTGGTTCTCTGGCTCTACAGCAGCTCTGCTGACCTGGTTCTCAGGCTCTAGAGCGGCTCTGCTGACCTGGTTTTCTGGCTCTACAGCAGCTCTGCTGACCTGGTTCCCTGGCTCTACAGCAGCTCTGCTGACCTGGCTCTCTGGCTCTACAACAGCTCTGCTGACCTGGTTCTCTGGCTCTACGGCGGCTCTGCTGACCTGGTGCTCTGGCTCTACAGCAGCTCTGCTGACCTGGTTCTCTGGCTCTAGAACAGCTCTCCTGACCTGGTTCTTTGGCTCTACAGCCGATCTGCTGGCCTGGTTCTCTGGCTCTAGAGCGACTCTGCTGACCTGGTTTTCTGGGTCTAGAGTGGCTCTGCTGACGTGGTTCTTTGGCTCTAGAGCCGCTCTGCTGACCCGCTTCTCTGGCTCTAGAGCGGCTCTGCTGACCTGGTTCTATGGCTCTGCAGCAGCTCTGCTCACCTGGTTCTCTGGCTCTAGAGCGGCTCTGCTGACCTGGTTCTATGGCTCTACAGCAGCTCTGCAGACCTGGTTCTCTGGCTCTACCGCCGCTCTGCTGACCTGGTTCTCTGGCTCTACAGCAGCTCTGCTGACCTGGTTCTCTGGCTCTACAGCAGGTCTGCTGACCTGGTTCTCTGGCTCTACAGCAGGTCTGCTGACCTGGTTCTCAGGCTCTAGAGCGGCTCTGCTGACCTCGTTTTCTGGCTCTACAGCAGCTCTACTGACCTGGTTCTTAGGCTCTACAGCAGCTCTGCTGACCTGGTTCTCTTGCTCTACAACGGCTCTGCTGACCTGATTCTCAGTCTCTACAGCAGCTTGCTGACCTCGTTCTCTGGATCTAGAGTGGCTCTGCTGACCTGGTTCTCTGGCTCTACAGCAGCTCTGCTGACCTGGTTCTCTGGCTCTACAAAGGCTCTGCTTACCTGGTTCTCAGGCTCTACAACGGCTCTCCTGACCTGGTTCTCAGGCTCTACAGCAGCTTGCTGACCTGGTTCTCTGGATCTAGAGTGGCTCTGCTGACCTGGTTCTCTGGCTCTACAGCAGCTCTGCTGACCTGGTTCTCTGGCTTTAGAGCGGCTTTGCTGACTTGGTTCTCTGGCTCTAGAGCGGCTCTGCTGACCTGGTTCTCTGGCTCTACAGCAGCTTGCTGACCTCGCTCTTTGGCTCTAGAGCGGCTCTGCTGACCTGGTTCTCTGGCTCTAGAGCGGGTCTGCTGACCTGGTTCTCTGGCTCTAGAGCGGCTCTGCTGACCCAGTTCTCTGGCACTAGAGCGGCTCTGCTGACCTGGTTCTATGGCTCTACAGCAGCTAGCTGTCCTGGTTCCATGGCTCTACAACGGCTGTGCTGACCTGCTTCTCTGGCTCTACAGTGGCTCTGCTGACCTGGTTCTCTGGCTCTACAGCAGCCATGCTGACCTGGTTCTTTGCCTCTACAGCGGCTCTGCTGACCTGGTTCTCTGGGTCTAGAGCTGCTCTGCTGACCTGGTTCTCTGGCTCTAGAACAGCTCTGCTGACCTGGTTCTCTTGCTCTACAGCTGCTCAGCTGGCCTGGTTCTCTGGCTCTAGAGCGGCTCTGCTTACCTGGTTTTCTGGGCCTAGAGTGGCTCTGCTGACATGGTTCTCTGGCTCTAGAGCAGCTCTGCTGACCTGGTTCTCTGGCTCTAGAGCGGCTCTGCTGACCTGGTTCTATAGCTCTACAGCAGCTCTGCTGACCTGGTTCTCTGGCTCTAGAGTGGCTCTGCTGACCTGGTTCTGTGGCTCTACAGCAGCTCTGCTGACCTGGTTCTCTGGCTCTAGAGCGGCTCTGCTGACCTAGTTCTCTGGCTCTACAGCGGCTCTGCTGACCTGGGTCTCAGGCTCTACAACGGCTCTGCTGACCTGGTTCTCTTGCTGTACAGCGGCTCTGCTGACCTGGTTCTGTGGCTCTACAGCGGCTCTACTGACCTGGTTCTCTGGCTCTACAGCAGCTCTGCTGACCTGGTTTTCTGGCTCTACAGCAGCTCTGCTGACCTGGTTCTCTGGCTCTAGAGCAGCTTTGCTGACCTAGCTCTCAGGCTCTACAGCGGCTCTGCTGACCTGGGTCTCAGGCTCTACAACGGCTCTGCTGACCTGGTTCTCTTGCTGTACAGCATCTCTGCTGACCTGGTTCTCTGGCTCTACAGCGGCTCTACTGACCTGGTTCTCTGGCTCTACAGCGGCTCTCCTGACCTGGTTTTCTGGCTCTACAGCAGCGCTGCTGACCTGGTTCTCTGGCTCTAGGGCAGCTTTGCTGACTTGGTTCTCTGGCTCTAGAGCGGCAGTGCTGACCTGGTTCTCAGGCTCTACAACGTCTCTGCTGACCTGGTTCTCAGGCTCTACAGCCGCTCTGCTGACCTGGTTCTCTGGCTCTAGAGCAGCTCTGTTGACCTGGTTCTCTGGCTCTACAACAGCTCTGCTGACCTGGTTCTCTGGCTCTAGAGCAGCTCTGCTGACCTGGTTCTCAGGCTCTACAGCCGCTCTGCTGACCTGGTTATCTGGCTCTACAGCTGCTCTGCTGTCCTGGTTCTCTGGCTCTACAGCAGCTCTGCTGACCTGGTTCTCTGGCTCTACAGCAGCTCTGCTGACCTGGTTCTCTGGCTCTACAGCAGCTCTGCTGACCTGGTTCTCAGGCTCTAGAGCGGCTCTGCTGACCTGGTTTTCTGGCTCTACAGCAGCTCTGCTGACCTGGTTCCCTGGCTCTACAGCAGCTCTGCTGACCTGGCTCTCTGGCTCTACAACAGCTCTGCTGACCTGGTTCTCTGGCTCTACGGCGGCTCTGCTGACCTGGTGCTCTGGCTCTAGAGCAGCTCTGCTGACCTGGTTCTCTGGCTCTAGAACAGCTCTCCTGACCTGGTTCTTTGGCTCTACAGCCGATCTGCTGGCCTGGTTCTCTGGCTCTAGAGCGACTCTGCTGACCTGGTTTTCTGGGTCTAGAGTGGCTCTGCTGACGTGGTTCTTTGGCTCTAGAGCCGCTCTGCTGACCCGCTTCTCTGGCTCTAGAGCGGCTCTGCTGACCTGGTTCTATGGCTCTGCAGCAGCTCTGCTCACCTGGTTCTCTGGCTCTAGAGCGGCTCTGCTGACCTGGTTCTATGGCTCTACAGCAGCTCTGCAGACCTGGTTCTCTGGCTCTAGAGCGGCTCTGCTGACCTGGTTCTCTGTCTCTACAGCGGCTCTGCTGACCTGGGTCTCAGGCTCTACAACGGCTCTGCTGACCTGGTTCTCTGGCTCTACAGTGGCTCTGCTGACCTGGTTCTCTGGCTCTACAGTGGCTCTACTGATCTGGTTCTCTGGCTCTACAGCGGATCTGATTACCTGGTTCTCTAGCTCTACAGCACCTCTGCTGACCTGGTTCTCTGGCTCTAGAGCAGCTCTGCTGACCTGGCTCTCAGGCTCTACAGCAGCTCTGCTGACCTGGTTCTCTGGCTCTACAGCAGCTCTGCTGTCCTGGTTCTCTGGCTCTAGGGCAGCTCTGCTGACCTGGTTCTCTGGCTCTAGAGTAGCTTTGCTGACCTGGTTCTCTGGCTCTAGAGCGGCAGTGCTGACCTGGTTCTCAGGCTCTACAACAGCTCTGCTGACCTGGTTCTCAGGCTCTACAGCCGCTCTGGTGACCTGGTTCTCTGGCTCTAGAGCAGCTCTGCTGACCTGGTTCTCTGGCTCTACAACAGATCTGCTGACCTGGTTCTCTGGCTCTAGAGCAGCTCTGCTGACCTGGTTCTCATGCTCTAGAGCCGCACTGCTGACCTGGTTCTCTGGCTCTACTGCTGCTCTGCTGACCTGGTTCTCTGGCTCTACAGCAGCTCTGCTGACCTGGTTCTCTGGCTCTCACAGAAGGTCTGCTGACCTGGTTCTCTGGCTCTACAGCAGGTCTGCTGACCTGGTTCTCAGGCTCTAGAGCGGCTCTGCTGACCTCGTTTTCTGGCTCTACAGCAGCTCTACTGACCTGGTTCTTAGGCTCTACAGCAGCTCTGCTGACCTGGTTCTCTTGCTCTACAACGGCTCTGCTGACCTGATTCTCAGTCTCTACAGCAGCTTGCTGACCTCGTTCTCTGGATCTAGAGTGGCTCTGCTGACCTGGTTCTCTGGCTCTACAGCAGCTCTGCTGACCTGGTTCTCTGGCTCTACAAAGGCTCTGCTTACCTGGTTCTCAGGCTCTACAACGACTCTCCTGTCCTGGTTCTCAGGCTCTACAGCAGCTTGCTGACCTGTTTCTCTGGATCTAGAGTGGCTCTGCTGACCTGGTTCTCTGGCTCTACAGCAGCTCTGCTGACCTGGTTCTCTGGCTCTAGAGCGGCTTTGCTGACCTGGTTCTCTGGCTCTAGAGCGGCTCTGCTGACCCGGTTCTCTGGCACTAGAGTCGCTCTGCTGACCTGGTTCTATGGCTCTACAGCAGCTAGCTGTCCTGGTTCCATGGCTCTACAACGGCTGTGCTGACCTGCTTCTCTGGCTCTACAGTAGCTCTGCTGACCTGGTTCTCTGGCTCTACAGCAGCCCTGCTGACCTGGTTCTCTGGATCTACAGCGGCTCTGCTGACCTGGTTCTCTGGGTCTAGAGCTGCTCTGCTGACCTGGTTCTCTGGCTCTAGAACAGCTCTGCTGACATGGTTCTCTGGCTCTAGAGCAGATCTGCTGACCCGGTTCTCTGGCTCTAGAGCGGCTCTGCTGACCTGGTTCTATAGCTCTACAGCAGCTCTGCTGACCTGGTTCTCTGGCTCTAGAGTGGCTCTGCTGACCTGGTTCTGTGGCTCTTCAGCAGCTCTGCTGACCTGGTTCTCTGGCTCTAGAGCGGCTCTGCTGACCTGGTTCTCTGGCTCTACAGCGGCTCTGCTGACCTGGGTCTCAGGCTCTACAACGGCTCTGCTGACCTGGTTCTCTGGCTGTACAGCGGCTCTGCTGACCTGGTGCTCTGGCTCTACAGCAGCTCTGCTGACCTGGTTCTCTGGCTCTACAGCAGCTCTGCTGACCTGGTTCCCTGGCTTTAGAGCAGCTCTGCTGACCTGGTTTTCTGGCTCTATAGCGGCTCTGCTCACCTGGTTCACTGGCTCTACAGCAGCTCTGCTGACCTGGTTCTCTGGCTCTACAACGGCTCTGCTCACCTGGTTCTCAGGCTCTACAACAGCTCTGCTGACCTGGTTCTCAGGCTGTATAGCAGCTTTCTGACCTGGCTCTCTGGCTCTAGAGCGGCTCTGCTGACCTGGTTCTCTGGCTCTAGAGCGGCTCTGCTGACCCGGTTCTCTGGCACTAGAGCGGCTCTGCTGACCTGGTTCTATGGCTCTACAGCAGCTCTGCTGTCCTGGTTCCATGGCTCTACAATGGCTCTGCTGACCTGTTTCTCTGGCTCTACAGCAGCTCTGCTGTCCTGGTTCTCTGGCTCTAGAGCGGCTCTGCTGACCTGGTTCTATGGCTCTACAGCAGCTCTGCAGATCTGGTTCTCTGGCTCTAGAGCGGCTCTGCTGAGCTGGTTCTCTGGCTCTACAGCGGCTCTGCTGACCTGGGTCTCAGGCTCTACAACGGCTCTGCTGACCTGGTTCTCTGGCTCTACAGTGGCTCTGCTGACATGGTTCTCTGGCTCTACAGTGGCTCTACTGATCTGGTTCTCTGGCTCTACAGCGGCTCTGATGACCTGGTTCTCTAGCTCTACAGCACCTCTGCTGACCTGGTTCTCTGGCTCTAGAGCAGCTCTGCTGACCTGGCTCTCAGGCTCTACAGCAGCTCTGCTGTCCTGGTTCTCTGGCTCTAGGGCAGCTCTGCTGACCTGGTTCTCTGGCTCTAGAGTAGCTTTGCTGACCTGGTTCTCTGGCTCTAGAGCGGCAGTGCTGACCTGGTTCTCAGGCTCTACAACAGCTCTGCTGATCTGGTTCTCAGGCTCTACAGCCACTCTGGTGACCTGGTTCTCTGGCTCTAGAGCAGCTCTGCTGACCTGGTTCTCTGGCTCGACAACAGATCTGCTGACCTGGTTCTCTGGCTCTAGAGCGGCTCTGCTGACCTGGTTCTCATGCTCTAGAGCCGCACTGCTGACCTGGTTCTCTGGCTCTACCGCCGCTCTGCTGACCTGGTTCTCTGGCTCTACAGCAGCTCTGCTGACCTGGTTCTCTGGCTCTCACAGCAGGTCTGCTGACCTGGTTCTCTGGCTCTACAGCAGGTCTGCTGACCTGGTTCTCAGGCTCTAGAGCGGCTCTGCTGACCTCGTTTTCTGGCTCTACAGCAGCTCTACTGACCTGGTTCTTAGGCTCTACAGCAGCTCTGCTGACCTGGTTCTCTTGCTCTACAACGGCTCTGCTGACCTGATTCTCAGTCTCTACAGCAGCTTGCTGACCTCGTTCTCTGGATCTAGAGTGGCTCTGCTGACCTGGTTCTCTGGCTCTACAGCAGCTCTGCTGACCTGGTTCTCTGGCTCTACAAAGGCTCTGCTTACCTGGTTCTCAGGCTCTACAATGGCTCTCCTGACCTGGTTCTCAGGCTCTACAGCAGCTTGCTGACCTGGTTCTCTGGATCTAGAGTGGCTCTGCTGACCTGGTTCTCTGGCTCTACAGCAGCTCTGCTGACCTGGTTCTCTGGCTTTAGAGCGGCTTTGCTGACCTGGTTCTCTGGCTCTAGAGCGGCTCTGCTGACCTGGTTCTCTGGCTCTAGAGCGGCTCTGCTGACCCGGTTCTCTGGCACTAGAGTCGCTCTGCTGACCTGGTTCTATTGCTCTACAGCAGCTAGCTGTCCTGGTTCCATGGCTCTACAACGGCTGTGCTGACCTGCTTCTCTGGCTCTACAGTAGCTCTGCTGACCTGGTTCTCTGGCTCTACAGCAGCCCTGCTGACCTGGTTCTGTGGATCTACAGCGGCTCTGCTGACCTGGTTCTCTGGGTCTAGAGCTGCTCTGCTGACCTGGTTCTCTGGCTCTAGAACAGCTCTGCTGACATGGTTCTCTGGCTCTAGAGCAGCTCTGCTGACCCAGTTCTCTGGCTCTAGAGCGGCTCTGCTGACCTGGTTCTATAGCTCTACAGCAGCTCTGCTGACCTGGTTCTCTGGCTCTAGAGTGGCTCTGCTGACCTGGTTCTGTGGCTCTTCAGCAGCTCTGCTGACCTGGTTCTCTGGCTCTAGAGCGGCTCTGCTGACCTGGTTCTCTGGCTCTACAGCGGCTCTGCTGACCTGGGTCTCAGGCTCTACAACGGCTCTGCTGACCTGGTTCTCTGGCTGTACAGCGGCTCTGCTGACCTGGTGCTCTGGCTCTACAGCAGCTCTGCTGACCTGGTTCTCTGGCTCTACAGCAGCTCTGTTGACCTGGTTCCCTGGCTTTAGAGCGGCTCTGCTGACCTGGTTTTCTGGCTCTATAGCGGCTCTGCTCACCTGGTTCACTGGCTCTACAGCAGCTCTGTTGACCTGGTTCTCTGGCTCTACAACGGCTCTGCTGACCTGGTTCTCAGGCTCTACAACAGCTCTGCTGACCTGGTTCTCAGGCTGTATAGCAGCTTGCTGACCTGGCTCTCTGGCTCTAGAGCGGCTCTGCTGACCTGGTTCTCTGGCTCTAGAGCGGCTCTGCTGACCCGGTTCTCTGGCACTAGAGCGGCTCTGCTGACCTGGTTCTATGGCTCTACAGCAGCTCTGCTGTCCTGGTTCCATGGCTCTACAATGGCTCTGCTGACCTGTTTCTCTGGCTCTACAGCAGCTCTGCTGACCTGGTTCTCTGGCTCTACAGCGGCTCTGCTGACCTGGTTCTCTGGCTCTACAACAGCTCTGCTGACCTGGTTCTCTGGCTCTACAGCGGCTCTGCTGACGTGTTGCTCTGGCTCTAGAGCAGCTCTGCTGACCTGGTTCTCTGGCTCTAGAACAGCTCTGCTGACCTGGTTCTTTGGCTCTACAGCCGCTCTGCTGGCCTGGTTCTCTGGCTCTAGAGCGGCTCTGCTCACCGGGTTTTCTGGCTCTAGAGCGGCTCTGCTGACCTGGTTCTATGGCTCTACAGCAGCTCTGCTGTCCTGGTTCCATGGCTCTACAATGGCTCTGCTGACCTGTTTCTCTGGCTCTACAGCAGCTCTGCTGACCTGGTTCTCTGGCTCTACAGCGGCTCTGCTGACCTGGTTCTCTGGCTCTACAACAGCTCTGCTGACCTGGTTCTCTGGCTCTACAGCGGCTCTGCTGACGTGTTGCTCTGGCTCTAGAGCAGCTCTGCTGACCTGGTTCTCTGGCTCTAGAACAGCTCTGCTGACCTGGTTCTTTGGCTCTACAGCCGCTCTGCTGGCCTGGTTCTCTGGCTCTAGAGCGGCTCTGCTGACCTGGTTTTCTGGCTCTAGAGCGGCTCTGCTGACCTGGTTCTATGGCTCTTCAGCAGCTCTGCTGACCAGGTTCTCTGGCTGTACAGCGGCTCTGCTGACCTGGTGCTCTGGCTCTACAGCAGCTCTGCTGACCTGGTTCTCTGGCTCTACAGCAGCTCTGTTGACCTGGTTCCCTGGCTTTAGAGCGGCTCTGCTGACCTGGTTTTCTGGCTCTATAGCGGCTCTGCTCACCTGGTTCACTGGCTCTACAGCAGCTCTGCTGACCTGGTTCTCTGGCTCTACAACGGCTCTGCTGACCTGGTTCTCAGGCTCTACAACAGCTCTGCTGACCTGGTTCTCAGACTGTATAGCAGCTTGCTGACCTGGCTCTCTGGCTCTAGAGCGGCTCTGCTGACCTGGTTCTCTGGCTCTAGAGCGGCTCTGCTGACCCGGTTCTCTGGCACTAGAGCGGCTCTGCTGACCTGGTTCTATGGCTCTACAGCAGCTCTGCTGTCCTGGTTCCATGGCTCTACAATGGCTCTGCTGACCTGTTTCTCTGGCTCTACAGCAGCTCTGCTGACCTGGTTCTCTGGCTCTACAGCGGCTCTGCTGACCTGGTTCTCTGGCTCTACAACAGCTCTGCTGACCTGGTTCTCTGGCTCTACAGCGGCTCTGCTGACGTGTTGCTCTGGCTCTAGAGCAGCTCTGCTGACCTGGTTCTCTGGCTCTAGAACAGCTCTGCTGACCTGGTTCTTTGGCTCTACAGCCGCTCTGCTGGCCTGGTTCTCTGGCTCTAGAGCGGCTCTGCTGACCTGGTTTTCTGGCTCTAGAGCGGCTCTGCTGACCTGGTTCTATGGCTCTTCAGCAGCTCTGCTGACCAGGTTCTCTGGCTCTAGAGCGGCTCTGCTGACCTGGTTCTATGGCTCTACAGCAGCTCTGCAGACCTGGTTCTCTGGCTCTAGAGCGGCTCTGCTGACCTGGTTCTCTGGCTCTACAGCGGCTTTGCTGACCTGGGTCTCAGGCTCTACAACGGCTCTGCTGACCTGGTTCTCTGGCTCTACAGTGGCTCTGCTGACCTGGTTTTCTGGCTCTACAGTGGCTCTACTGACCTGGGTCTCTGGCTCTACAGCGGCTCTGCTGACCTGGTTCTCTAGCTCTACAGCAGCTCTGCTGACCTGGTTCTCTGGCTCTAGAGCAGCTCTGCTGACCTGGCTCTCAGGCTCTACAGCAGCTCTGCTGACCTGGTTCTCTGGCTCTACAGCAGCTCTGCTGTCCTGGTTCTCTGGCTCCAGGGAAGCTCTGCTGACCTGGTTCTCTGGCTCTAGAGTAGCTTTGCTGACCTGGTTATCTGGCTCTAGAGCGGCAGTGCTGACCTGGTTCTCAGGCTCTACAACAGATCTGCTGACCTGGTTCTCAGGCTCTACAGCCGCTCTGCTGACCTGGTTCTCTGGCTCTAGAGCAGCGCTGCTGACCTGCTTCTCTGGCTCTACAACAGATCTGCTGACCTGGTTCTCTGGCTCTAGAGCGGCTCTGCTGACCTGGTTCTTAGGCTCTACAGCCACACTGCTGACCTGGTTCTCTGGCTCTACAGCCGCTCTGCTGACCTGGTTCTCTGGCTCTACAGCAGCTCTGCTGACCTGGTTCTCTGGCTCTACAGCAGCTCTGCTGACCTGGTTCTCTGGCTCTAGAGCGGCTCTGCTGACCTAGTTCTCTGGCTCTACAGCGGCTCTGCTGACCTGGGTCTCAGGCTCTACAACGGCTCTACTGACCTGGTTCTCTTGCTGTACAGCGGCTCTGCTGACCTGGTTCTCTGGCTCTACAGCGGCTCTACTGACCTGGTTCTCTGGCTCTACAGCGGCTCTGCTGACCTGGTTTTCTGGCTCTACAGCAGCTCTGCTGACCTGGTTCTCTGGCTCTAGAGCAGCTTTGCTGACCTAGCTCTCAGACTCTACAGCGGCTCTGCTGACCTGGGTCTCAGGCTCTACAACAGCTCTGCTGACCTGGTTCTCTTGCTGTACAGCGGCTCTGCTGACCTGGTTCTCTGGCTCTACAGCGGCTCTACTGACCTGGTTCTCTGGCTCTACAGCGGCTCTGCTGACCTGGTTTTCTGGCTCTACAGCAGCGCTGCTGACCTGGTTCTCTGGCTCTAGGGCAGCTCTGCTGACCTGGTTCTCTGGCTCTAGAGCAGCTTTACTGACCTGGTTCTCTGGCTCTAGAGCGGCAGTGCTGACCTGGTTCTCAGGCTCTACAACGTCTCTGCTGACCTGGTTCTCAGGCTCTACAGCCGCTCTGCTGACCTGGTTCTCTGGCTCTAGAGCAGCTCTGTTGACCTGGTTCTCTGGCTCTACAACAGCTCTGCTGACCTGGTTCTCTGGCTCTAGAGCGGCTCTGCTGACCTGGTTCTCAGGCTCTACAGCCGCTCTGCTGACCTGGTTCTCTGGCTCTACAGCTGCTCTGCTGACCTGGTTCTCTGGCTCTACAGCAGCTCTGCTGACCTGGTTCTCTGGCTCTACAGCAGCTCTGCTGACCTGGTTCTCTGGCTCTACAGCAGCTCTGCTGACCTGGTTCTCAGGCTCTAGAGCGGCTCTGCTGACCAGGTTTTCTGGCTATACAGCAGCTCTGCTGACCTGGTTCCCTGGCTCTACAGCAGCTCTGCTGACCTGGTTCTCTGGCTCTACAGCGGCTCTGCTGACCTGGTTCTCAGGCTCTAGAGCGGCTCTGCTGACCTGGTTTTCTGGCTCTACAGCAGCTCTGCTGACCTGGTTCCCTGGCTCTACAGCAGCTCTGCTGACCTGGCTCTCTGGCTCTACAACAGCTCTGCTGACCTGGTTCTCTGGCTCTACGGCGGCTCTGCTGACCTGGTGCTCTGGCTCTAGAGCAGCTCTGCTGACCTGGTTCTCTGGCTCTAGAACAGCTCTCCTGACCTGGTTCTTTGGCTCTACAGCCGCTCTGCTGGCCTGGTTCTCTGGCTCTAGAGTGACTCTGCTGACCTGGTTTTCTGGGTCTAGAGTGGCTCTGCTGACGTGGTTCTTTGGCTCTAGAGCCGCTCTGCTGACCCGGTTCTCTGGCTCTAGAGCGGCTCTGCTGACCTGGTTCTATGGCTCTGCAGCAGCTCTGCTCACCTGGTTCTCTGGCTCTAGAGCGGCTCTGCTGACCTGGTTCTATGGCTCTACAGCAGCTCTGCAGACCTGGTTCTCTGGCTCTAGAGCGGCTCTGCTGACCTGGTTCTCTGGCTCTACAGCGGCTCTGCTGACCTGGGTCTCAGGCTCTACAACGGCTCTGCTGACCTAGTTCTCTGGCTCTACAGTGGCTCTACTGATCTGGTTCTCTGGCTCTACAGCGGCTCTGCTGACCTGGTTCTCTAGCTCTACAGCAGCTCTGCTGACCTGGTTCTCTGGCTCTAGAGCAGCTCTGCTGACCTGGCTCTCAGGCTCTACAGCAGCTCTGCTGACCTGGTTCTCTGGCTCTACAGCAGCTCTGCTGTCCTGGTTCTCTGGCTCTAGGGCAGCTCTGCTGACCTGGTTCTCTGGCTCTAGAGTAGCTTTGCTGACCTGGTTCTCTGGCTCTAGAGCGGCAGTGCTGACCTGGTTCTCAGGCTCTACAACAGCTCTGCTGACCTGGTTCTCAGGCTCTACAGCCGCTCTGGTGACCTGGTTCTCTGGCTCTAGAGCAGCTCTGCTGACCTGGTTCTCTGGCTCTACAACAGATCTGCTGACCTGGTTCTCTGGCTCTAGAGCGGCTCTGCTGACCTGGTTCTCAGGCTCTACAGCCGCACTGCTGACCTGGTTCTCTGGCTCTACAGCCACTCTGCTGACCTGGTTCTCTGGCTCTACAGCAGCTCTGCTGACCTGGTTCTCTGGCTCTACAGCAGGTCTGCTGACCTGGTTCTCTGGCTCTACAGCAGGTCTGCTGACCTGGTTCTCAGGCTCTAGAGCGGCTCTGCTGACCTCATTTTCTGGCTCTACAGCAGCTCTGCTGACTTGATTCTTAGGCTCTACAGCAGCTCTGCTGACCTGGTTCTCTTGCTCTACAACGGCTCTGCTGACCTGATTCTCAGTCTCTACAGCAGCTTGCTGACCTGGTTCTCTGGATCTAGAGTGGCTCTGCTGACCTGGTTCTCTGGCTCTACAGCAGCTCTGCTGACCTGGTTCTCTGGCTCTACAACGGCTCTGCTTACCTGGTTCTCAGGCTCCACAACGGCTCTCCTGACCTGGTTCTCAGGCTCTACAGCAGCTTGCTGACCTGGTTCTCTGGATATAGAGTGGCTCTGCTGACCTGGTTCTCTGGCTCTACAGCAGCTCTGCTGACCTGGTTCTCTGGCTCTAGAGCGGCTCTGCTGACCTGGTTCTCTGGCTCTAGAGCGGCTCTGCTGACCTTGTTCTCTGGCTCTAGAGCAGCTCTGCTGACCCGGTTCTCTGGCACTAGAGTGGCTCTGCTGACCTGGTTCTATGGCTCTACAGCAGCTAGCTGTCCTGGTTCCATGGCTCTACAACGGCTGTGCTGACCTGCTTCTCTGGCTCTACAGTGGCTCTGCTGACCTGGTTCTCTGGCTCTACAGCAGCCCTGCTGACCTGGTTCCCTGGCTCTACAGCGGCTCTGCTGACCTGGTTCTCTGGGTCTAGAGCTGCTCTGCTGACCTGGTTCTCTGGCTCTAGAACAGCTCTGTTGACCTGGTTCTCTTGCTCTACAGCTGCTCAGCGGGCCTGGTTCTCTGGCTCTAGAGCGGCTCTGCTGACCTGGTTTTCTGGGTCTAGAGTGGCTCTGCTGACCTGGTTCTATAGCTCTACAGCAGCTTTGCTGACCTGGTTCTGTGGCTCTAGAGTGGCAGTGCTGACCTGGTTCTCAGGCTCTACAACGTCTCTGCTGACCTGGTTCTCAGGCTCTACAGCCGCTCTGCTGACCTGGTTCTCAGGCTCTAGAGCAGCTCTGTTGACCTGGTTCTCTAGCTCTACAACAGCTCTGCTGACCTGGTTCTCTGGCTCTAGAGCGGCTTTGCTGACCTGGTTCTCTGGCTCTAGAGTGGCAGTGCTGACCTGGTTCTCAGGCTCTACAACGTCTCTGCTGACCTGGTTCTCAGGCTCTACAGCCGCTCTGCTGACCTGGTTCTCTGGCTCTAGAGCAGCTCTGTTGACCTGGTTCTCTAGCTCTACAACAGCTCTGCTGACCTGGTTCTCTGGCTCTAGAGCGGCTCTGCTGACCTGGTTCTCAGGCTCTACAGCCGCTCTGCTGACCTGGTTCTCTGGCTCTACAGCCGCTCTGCTGACCTGGTTCTCTGGCTCTACAGCAGCTCTGCTGACCTGGTTCTCTGGCTCTACAGCAGCTCTGCTGACCTGGTTCTCTGGCTCCTTAGCAGCTCTGCTGACCTGGTTCTCAGGTTCTACAGCCGCTCTGCTGACCTGGTTCTCTGGCTCTACAGCAGCTCTGCTGACCTGGTTCTCTGGCTCTACAGCAGCTCTGCTGACCTGGTTCTCTGGCTCCATAGCAGCTCTGCTGACCTGGTTCTCAGGCTCTAGAGCGGCTCTGCTGACCTGGTTTTCTGGCTATACAGCAGCTCTGCTGACCTGGTTCCCTGGCTCTACAGCAGCTCTGCTGACCTGGTTCTCTGGCTCTACAGCGGCTCTGCTGACCTGGTTCTCAGGCTCTAGTGCGGCTCTGCTGACCTGGTTTTCTGGCTCTACAGCAGTTCTGCTTACCTGGTTCCCTGGCTCTACAGCAGATCTGCTGACCTGGCTCTCTGGCTCTACAGCAGCTCTGCTGACCTGGTTCTCTGGCTCTAGAGCGGCTCTGCTGGCCCGGTTCTCTGGCTCTAGAGCGGCTTTGCTGACCTGGTTCTATGGCTATACAGCAGCTCTGCTGACCTGGTTCCATGGCTCTACAGCGGCTCTGCTGACCTGGTTCTCTGGCTCTACAGCAGCTCTGCTGACCTGGTTCTCTGGCTCTACAGTGGCTCTGCTGATCTGGTTCTCTGGCTCTACAGCAGCTCTGCTGACCTGTTTCTCTGGCTCTACAGTGGCTCTGCTGACCTGGTTCTCTGGCTCTACAGCAGCTCTGCTGACCTGGTTCTCTGGCTCTACAACGGCTCTGCTGACCTTGTTCTCTGGCTCTAGAGCGGCTCTTCTGACCTGGGTCTCTGGCTCTAGAGCGGCTCTGCTGACCTGGTTCTCTGGCTCTGGAGTGGCTCTGCTGACCTGGTTCTCTGGCTCTACAGTAGCTCTGCTGACCTGGTTCTCTGGCTCTACAATGGCTCTGCTGACCTGGTTCTCTGGCTCTACAGCGTCTCTGCTGATCTGGTTCTCAGGCTCTAGAGCAGCTCTGCTGACCTGGTTCTCTGGCTCTAGAGCAGCACTGCTGACCTGGTTCTCTGGCTCTACAACGGTTCTGCTGACCTGGTTCTCTGGCAATACAGCAGCTCTGCTGACCTGGTTCTCTGGCTCTACAACGGTTCTGCTGACCTGGTTCTCTGGCAATACAGAAGCTCTGCTGACCTGGTTCTCTGGCTCTAGAGCAGCTCTGCTGACCTGGTTCTTTGGCTCTACAACGGCTCTGCTGACCTGGTTCTCATGCTCTACAGCAGCTCTGCTGACCTGGTTTTCTGGCTCTAGAGCAGCTTTGCTGACCTGGTTCTCTGGCTCTAGAGCAGCTCTGCTGACCTGGTTCTCTGACTCTACAACAGCTCTGCTGACCTGGTTCTCAGGCTCTACAGCCGCTCTGCTGACCTGGTTCTCTGGCTCTAGAGCAGCTCTGCTGACCTGGTTCTCTGGCTCTGCAATGGCTCTGCTGACCTGGTTTTCTGGCTCTACAGCAGCTCTGCTGACCTGGTTCTCTGGCTCTACAGCAGCTCTGCTACCTGGTTCTCTGGCTCTACAACAGCTCTGCTGACCTGGTTCTCAGGCTCTACAGCCGCTCTGCTGACCTGGTTCTCTGGCTCTACAGCAGCTCTGCTGACCTGGTTCTCTTGCTCTCCAACAGCTCTGCTGACCTGGTTCTCAGGCTCTACAGCCACGTGCTAAAACCCCGAATACAAATACCAGACAAGCTGTCGCCATTGTGAAAAAAGTATAGTGCTTACCGTGTAATGAAGGAGACAGTGTAACGCCGCAAGTAAAAGATCCAGACCTGATGGGTGGTCCCAAAAGGAGGCAGGGCGGTAACAAGGAGGGACTAAGAAGCCTCATTATCAATCGGAAGCCAGCATTTACCATGGACGATGACGCCTGCCAATGAAAAATATGGGCGGGGCTTCCACACCACTTCTAAAACATACCCTAATACAGCATGCCTCGCAAAGCGAGCAGCGCATGCGCTGTAATGCTAGGCTCGACCTAAAAAGGAAGACTTGCAAATAATCTAACCACAGGCAATAGCTCAGGTAGCATTCCAACCCATCGTTTTTTTTGCCAGCTATGCCACCTCGGATTAGACACAGCCATATGCAAATCATCCTTGGTTCTGCTCCACTAGTAACTGTCCAGCCCAAACTGCTACACGGGTCCTTTCAGACTGGAACACAAGCAATCCGACATAGATTTAAGTGTAGTAGGGCCTTTTTAGCCGGGTGCAGCTTGGTTCCAGTGGCACAGTGAGCACTAGAACACATGTGGGCATACTTTGGCCATTTAGAGCATTAGAGTAAATACACAAAAAGGGATCTGAGCAATGCTTGAGAAGAGTCTAACCACTTGCAACACTCCGGCTATCATTGCAACCCATTGTTATTTGCCCACTGTGCCATCATAGATTAGACCAAGCATATTAGTATTCTGGTTCAAGAGGACCCATCTTGGGAGTTTGAGTTGGACTGTCCCTATTCAAGCAATACCAAGGCTGATTTGCACATGTCTGATGTCTCGTATGACCTTGATAGGCCCGGGTACCTAATATGGATAACTAGGACCTCCACTACGGAACTGCACACGCTATGGTAAATATATATGCATTTAAGTAGAATGTGTGCTGGGCTAGAAAATCTCTCTGTCCCCCCCATTTTTGGAATTATGGTATATACCCCTGCTCCATGACCTTCAGAAACAGGAACAACGTAGAGTAAACACCCTGTCCCTACTCTTCCGGGGGTCGAGGGAATTTGAATTCTTTTACAACAAGAATGAATCTTCTGCCTGCCCACAAACTGGGGCCATAGGGTAACCAGGGGCCTGGAAGAAGAGAATTCTATTTTTCACCCTACTCACCCAGCCATCCAAAGCCAAGTCTGACCAGCGATGGAGGAATGCCTGGAATCTCACTCATCTGGAAGAACGAACAAGAAAAAAACCTTGAAGGAGGGTGAGCAGTAGACCTGGGAGCCTGACCACATGTCTTGCCCCTGCAGCGACCATCACCTCCTCTTGACTGGGTGTTTGAAGGATGATGGGGATGCCAATAGTAGGCCTTCGTGGATGTACATATCTATGTCTCCAAGCTCTTAAAACACTTCATAAAGGGTAGTGCATGTTTGTGAGTATTGAAGACTTGTGGAGAAGGTCAGCCAGTTGTGGGCCAAGAAAGGAAGATGAACACTGAAGATTTCTGAAGACCTTCCACTTTCCTATCACAGGTGCAAATCTGCAACAGCAGCAGAAGCAATGGACGTAGTGCGAAGGTTATCAAAGGAACAATCAGCCAGGAAGTGTATTTGCAGTTCTACTCTGGGGCATACCTAAGTACAATCTTCCCCTGCCAATATTGAGGAAGGAGACTGAATGTCTCTAACCAGATTCTGAGACACGTAAGAGCAATACGTTGAGTCTCTCATAGCCCGGTTGAGGCTAGAGTAAGCCTTACAAAGCACCCCATGCATCTAATAGATTTTTGGATCTGCAGACGATGCACCGCCCAGGACTATCCTAGAGGTACCTGCCAAATTGGAGGGCAGTGGAAAACCAGTTAATTTATTGGCTACATTCTAGTCAGCAAACAAGGGGCATCTTGGAGGATGGAATCCTTTACAACAGGGATGACTGACACAGACTTGAAAGAGGGGCAGTGACCCTGCATAAATGAAGATGAATTGGTGCTTGGCACCTCTATATGGTCTGCAGGATATCCCAGGTTGTCTCTCAGGTAGCCTAGAACAAGAGCCAAGCTCTCCTTGTCTATTAAGCAACCCCTACATTCAACAGGGAAAAACACATTCAAGCCCCCCCTCAGGCTTTGTGGGAATTCCAAGAAAAGAAAGAAGATACAGGAGATTCCACCATGTCCTGGTGATCTTCACCATCAATTCTCAAAATGTTTCCTCTGTCATAGCTTGAAGGCGTGGATCTGAGGCACACCCTGTAGAGCACTCCTTTGCACGAGAGGCTCTTGCACATGCTTAACAGAGTGGTTCCCCTCCATCAGTCAAAAGGGGAAGGAGTAGTTAGCCACAAATCACAAACTCCAGAGGAAAGTACACACAACTCAACCAATCACTTACCGAAGTGCACACCTGCTAAATGTAGGTTCCAGGACTCACCTTTCCAGATGAGCTCAAGGGAATTAGCGTCACAGAGAACCCAAACCTGCAGAATATCAGATGGGGCATAGCCCAGGATGCATAGTGGCCAAATCCAAAATGGCCACCACGCTCTGGAGAAAGTGGGCAGAACCAAACAGTGACATCAGAGAGCCACGTCACACCAGCATGTAGAAGCCCAATGAACTGGCACCTGTCTGGGAGAAAACAGCAGCATCCGCTCTCAGCCACAGGCCCAGCGAGGAACTGGAGGCAGGCTTCAAAAGTGTCCAGCAACACCCCCCTTCCCGCCTGCTCTCATCGCCAAGGCCACCAGATGTTGGGGATATCAAACGTATTAGTCACTAGGATCCACCGGGCCAGTCAGTCTGGGATCGTAACAGCCAGAAAGTGAGCACACAGAAAGTTTGTGGAGGCAGACAGTAAAAATAAGACGGGATTATGGGTATGCACCCTTTTAAGGGGTATACCGGCAAGGGACGATGGTGTATGGAGTTTAAATAAACCTACAGAAGGGCCTACTCAAGAGGTGGGAGCTCCTCGTGAGTAAGGAGGAGAAGAGGAACAGATAAATGGAGCAAACAAGAAGCAAAACCAAATTACTGCAGATCATTTAAAAGCACTAAGAAAACTAGAACCACAAACACTGAAGTAGTGAGAAAATGATGTGTAGCGCATTACAAAACCTTATATAAATTCATGTGTACTCTTTCAGATGGGCTTTCGTAGACTCTCTAAAGCTTTCAAAATCTTTCGCTGCGTAGCTAATTACTCATTCGGTCACTCAGCCCGGTGTTAATCCAATAAAAAATACTATACTCTTTTCAGAGACCTGGCCTCGCTCCATCACTCGCTATTCATCAATTAATGTCCTTCAGTGCTATTGGCGGCATTTAAAGGGGTATTAACACAGGTCCATCCGCCAGTGGGGAGAGAACCAGGGCACAAGTCCTAAAAAATGAAGTGGGGGGACTAACCTAGTTAATCAAAATGCATGTGGCATCACGGACCGTGACATCACGGCTTGTGACATCGCGGCGCGTGACATCACCACGCGTGACATCACAGCACGTGACATCACAGGTAGTGGCATCATAAGAAGTGACATCAGATCTTAAGCCCTCACATATATGTTTAACATGTCTATCATGAGTACATTGGAGCATATTTCGAGTATATAGGGAAACCCTCCTGATTTAGGCAGAAGATTCACACTTTTGTAAGTTACACATAAAACAATGTTGCCTTTTGTCAGCGTAAACTTCCTCTACCCATAGTGCTTCAAAAGAAAAAATAGTGGTACTAAAACTATTTCAACGCCTCCTCAGGGGAAGTAAGCACTAGATAAATTACATTTATTTTGTGTAAATACAGGGAAAGACCAAAACATCTGACATTCTTACAGTGAATGCATATCTTGTAAACAGGGACTGAACAAAGTGAAAAGCTGACTCTCTTAAGTATGTGTGAAGTGCTAACAAGGTGTGAGCCTTTGTTTCCCCTCTGCTTCATTTGCATCAGGTGTGAGGCTCCTGACTGCTCCCAGCCAAGAGACTCGAACAAAAGGAGGCCTGATGACCCCTCAGATTCGGCCTTTGTTATTGGCCCAGCAGGAGTCTTAAATAAGAAAGCCCCGTCCCGCCTGCACGTTGTTGCTTGTTCCAGAAGGAAAGCAGACAACCTGCAGGCGGTGCTGAAAGTGTCCCGGTGTTTTCAAATTACACCGGGACGAATTCAGCATATTTTTCAGTGGGGCCCAACTTCGTGGCAGGGTGGACAGCGTCCACCCTGTGAAAATAATGGGTGGACGCCATCCACCCGCGTGTACCCCCGACTCGTGCCCTGGAGAGAACCTTCTTAAAGTGGCCTCTTACAGAATGATGTCACATTAGCTCTGAAAACCCAAACTGATATCAGCTGTGATCCGACTCGGAAACCCTCTGATGCCTCCTGGATGCAGGGTAGTGCTGGAGTAACTGCTGTTTCTGGCTCATGGACAGCCACTTGGAAAGACTGGGTTACACAACACCATACATGTGACATGCACGGGAGAGATACCAGACATATGATACATGCCACTTGGATGTACTGTGTGAAGTGAATACCAACAGGTGGCACACAGCACAGTAACGCCTCATACAGCCCTTTCTTTTCCTTCAACTCCCAAATCCTTTTCGCTTTACTCTCAGGCCGGAGGAGTGGTATTCTTCTCTTCCCTTCCACGGATAGGTGCCCCTGAGAAGATTAGTTCACATTTTTAATGAAACTGACTGAATGCATATGTTTGATGTCAGTTTCCGATGCACCAAGGGCAGACAAGCGAAGTGAGCTAAATAAAAACTTGAAGACTGTGTGTGAAATGGAGAGGAAATCAGATTATGGGCAGGCTAATTAATCCCAACGCTAGTGCTGAGTTCTCCATCCCTCTGAGTTCCTGCAGGCACCCACTGTGCTCCGACAGACACTCGCCTGAGCTACCTCAGTAATACTCACTGGACTCCTGCAGCCCTCCACCCTTTGCACGCTCCCGCCAGCTTCCGCTCTCCATCCCTCACGTCTTTTTTCTCCTCACCCTCTCCTTTCTTCCCTGTCACAGTTTTCCTTCCCTACCCCAACCTTTCCACCCTCTCTCTTCACTTTCCACCTCATCCTTCCCATTCCATTTGCGTTTATTTTATTGAGCCATGACCTCCACTGTAAATATCCTTGATTCCTTCTCTGGACTTTCTTACCCCTCGCGCTTCTTGATTCTTCTCTTGCATGTTCTGTGTTACTCCTGCCTGCTTCCTTTATTACCTAGTTATTCTCTGCTCCCTTGTCCCTTGTCTGTCTTTCTCTGTCTTTCACTATTTCAATTGGACACTTTCTCTACCACTACGCTCTCCCTCTTTCTTCACTTACTCTCCTATTCCGCTTCCCTGAATTTCTCGTTTATTCCTCAGTCTTCCTCATCTCTCATTTTCTTCTTTTACCTTTTCCTCTTTCTCATTGCCGCTATTTTTTTCTTTTACTCACACAGCTCTTCCTTGCCTTCCCACCTAGTCATGCTCCCCTCGTGTCACGATTGTCTTCATTTCCTCCTCTGAGTCTGTTCCCAGCCTCGTTTACATCTTTTTGTTATATCTACAGTCCACTTCTCCACGCTTCCGCCTGTAAAGTGAGCCCTTCCCTCAGTTCGCTTCCTATATTCCTGTTTCCGCCTTTCTTGATCTTTTCTCTCTGCTTCATTGTCTCTTGCTATGTATATATATCTTCCCACCCCCACCTCCGATTACCTTCTTGTGGTCTCCATTATTTCAACATTTTCTGTCATTTTCTGGGAGCCAGTGCATGTTCTCCACCCAGGTTGTATAATACAGCCAGTGGAGAACAGGCATAGTGTGTATGACTGTTTGGCCGGCCCAAGACGGCTGGCCAAACAGTCATGTGCACTTAGAGAGTTCCACCACTCCAACCCCCTGCTCTGCCCAGCCTGCTCTGCCCAGCCCAGCCCCGCCCCACCCCGCAAAACTGCTTCAGCACGGAAAAATAAAATGATAATAACATTGCGTTATTATCATTTTATTTTTCCTTTTTTGCAGTGCTGAAAAGCAGTGAGGCGACGCACCTCCGCCTTCGTGGAGGAGCCACCCCTGCTGCATAGGTACATATATGTGGATTGAGGGATAGAAAATCTAGACTTACTTACATGTCGACATTTTTTCTCAATATTTTGCCCTTGAAATTATGTCCCATCGATATTCTGGGGTTGATATTCAGTATGCACACTCCCAGATCACAATCAGAGCTCCCCTCAGGCCACTCTAGGCAGTCAGGGTCCCAACGCCTATGAATATCTGTCCTAAGCTTGTCTTCAACCACTATGAAAACTCTAACACTTCATAGAGTTTGGCTTGAACTGAGAGCTGAAAGCAAGGCTGGGAAATTGTGGAATACCAGTGCTCGACTGCTCTGAACTTAAAGAAATTATTTACTCTCTGCTGGCTGATGGGAAACATATTGGCTGAGAAAGAGTAGGCCATATCCTGCAGGTCCCTTCATTCTTCTAATGAATATGACTAACACTATTCTAAGAAATATAAAATAGAGGTGACTTATACTGGCCACAGTGTCCTCCCTTAGCACACTGTTAGTGGCACTGTGAACTAAATGCCAGGTCTGGAGATTAAGGGGCATATCAGCAAGGGCCGGCGATAATTATCGCTAAGCACGCTTAGCGCTAGGATAATTATCGCCGGCTATCGCTGGATTTTATCGCTGAGATCGCGCGCTATCAGCGACGCTTATCTCCAAAGCGATAAAATTCCAAGCGCAAGCTGCCAAATGTGCGATTATCGCTGGAAATCGAGCGATAATCGCACAACGTTTGGCAATAGCTTGATGATAGGGCAGGGCAGACTTAGCCATTATATCCACCTTCCATTGGATATTATGGCTAAGTCAGACTGAAAGCAGGCGTAAGGAAAGTAGCGATAACCGCGGTTATCGCTACTTTTCTTATCGCTACGCAGGTTAGCGATCAGCTTGCTGATAGGAGAAATGTCTGTTAGCGACATTTCTCACGTTATTTTGGGGCGGAACGCCCACTTTGCATCTCATTAGAGATGCAAAGCTGGGCGTTAAGGAAAAGGGCGCTAAGGCATGGATTCATGCGATAGCGTGACCTTGCTAATAGTGCGATAAAATTATCGCTGCTTTTCGCCCGAAAACGGACGCTAAAGCGGCGATAATTTTATCGCGGGGCCTTGATGATATGCCCCTAAGTTATTCCCATTGGCTCTATGTGGTAAGAACAGGAGGTGGGGTTTCACTTGCTTAGTTTGTCTGAGGCTGAGCCAATATGAACTATTCAACTCCTTTCATCACCTAGAAAAATATCACCTGTAAAATAGTTTACGGTTCCCTGTGAAATATGGCTTTCATCATCATAATGACAGCCCTCAAACTGCTCTGCACAGATTGGCCATTGTCAGGGATACATGGATTATGTGGCAATGGAGGGCCATATTGGTAAAGTTATTTAAATTATGCAGCAAAAAAGGCAGATCACGCATCACTTTTGTGACAGTATTATTTTCATCCATTTGAACTACAAAGAGTGTTTGTTGTTGAAATCTTCAAATTATGAAATTTATGTGGGACATTATGCAGGAAATTGGAAAATCCATGATCAAGAAGTAAGTGCTGCAGCCTCAGAATCAAAGAAATGCACCGGCTTTCACCACTATCCATTATGTAATCAACAATTTATTCAAGAAAGGTAAAAAAAAAATAAACATTCTAATTTTAATCAGTGTCATTGTTAACTGCATTTGGAAGAAAACTGCCTTTTGAAGATAACTATACCTAAATAAACATAAATTGTAATAACAATACGTAACAGGTAATTTGCGTATTATGACCCTATTGCCATATCAGGGTGCTGTTGGTATTTACAAGCCACTTGACCTTCGGCCTCATTGCTTATGATGCCATCTGAACCCTTAAATGCAAGATTGGACTCCATTACACCAGTTACTCGCCAAGTATAATCTAGCTCTCATATTATTTATACATATTCACTGAAAAAAAAATGGTTAAAATGATGTTATAGCTGGAATGAGATAAAAACTAATGTTTAAAAAGCAAAAACCACTGAAATTCGCAAGTTATAATTCCCTGAGCTAACTATAACTTGCACCTCCACCATACACTGCTTATCACCTCACATATTACATCACTCATGACATGTTAAATGACATCATTGATGCCATTTTGTACCCTCAATCCCCCGCTGGCACCCAGATCCCCATAGGCCCCCAACCCACATTATCTTTTCATATTTTGTTTTACCTTTTTTTGAACTGCCGTGGTACTCTCACGCACCTGCTGCTCAAGGTCACCCCATGGTATTCAGTACCGTGCACGAGAGGAACGCATTCAGTCCACTGGGAGTACCACAATACAGAGATACATTTTTCTTAATCTTGGGCCCCTGGTGGGGAGACCCACTGAGTCCGCCCCCCCCCCCCACAAGTGCCTGACGGTCAGGTTGTCCCTACCCTGCCATCTTATACCCTATTTCCAGAATATTTTCAGGTCTTGTTGACTGAGTCTCTGAGTCCTGTGATGGTGGCTGCAAAATCTTCTTATCAGTTGCGACCAGCCAGAGCCAGTCAGAAAACTCAGTGCCACAGAGTCAGAACCGGTCCTGCGTAACCGAAATGACATATGGGAGAAAAGGCATCCTGGACCAATCAAAAGGTCATATTTGTAAAATTTTCGATACTGCAGGACTCCTGCAGGATCAGCTATTCAGATATACCTAACTTTTTAACCCCTCCAAGCCCAACTCAAGCACCTTTTTAAATGCTAATTTGTCAGAAAAGACTGAATGGATTTACCCCACATCACAAAAAGAACATACACTTTCTGAGTAAAGTTCTCACTTTTTGCCAAATTTGGTGCAATTCCATTAAACCATTTGTTTTTGTATCAGACAGCAAAATTTCCTTTGGGAATTAACATGGCAAATCAATGTTTGGGTCCTCCTTTTTCTTCACCCCTCTTAATGAATCAGTGAGAAACTTTCCATGATGGAACCATGGTAGATGAACTTGTTTTTGGGAAGTTTCATGCAGATTTGTCAAATGGCACCAAAGTTATCCACAAAACAAAAAACTCTCTTCCAATGGAAACTCTGACCTAACTGTAACTACACAGTGTTGATAGTTATCATGCCCATGTCTCTGGCAGAAAAGCAGGTAAGAGTGGTGAGGCGGTGGGGCGGGGCAGGGGTGGGAGATAGAAGGGGTGAAGTCGACATACGACGACGAGGTAAAATAAAATGTGAAAAAAGAAAACCACTTACCTTGCGCTCGTCGCATCGCTGACTCAGCGATGCGCCGAGCGCAAGGTAAGTGCTTTTCTTTTTTTAAATTTATTTTACCTCGCCATCGTCTGTCGACTATCCCTCCACCCCGCCCCACTGCTCTTACCTACACGGGCCGCTCATGCAGAAAAGACTGCACTCATCACATTTCTGGTGCATTAGCATTTATTCCACAGAAATGGGCTGCTGGAAACTCTAAATCCAATGTAATCTACCGGGGCAGACACATATCTCATCAATCTTGATATATGGTTGTATGTTTTTTACTACAATTTATATGTCCATTCTATACGTGGCGAGTATTTATATCCAAAGGGTCTTTCTAGTCAAAACCTTTTGATAGAATGTAAGGAACATTTGCCTGACTTATGACTCATGTTAGGAAATCGATTCTATTGTTTGTGAAAAAACATTACAAAATAGTGCGGTCTTCGTTGCATGTCTCTGCAATATATGAGTCCATCGTTTGTTTTCACTTGTGCTTGTCCTTTGTTGTTTTCATACACTTTATATGTTGCATCATCAATGTAAATACCATCCATGACCAAGGCCCGCTAGGGTTAAACATGTTGGCTGTAGTATTACTAACATGCCCTTTCTTCGGGAAAAAATGTTAATACACCACCAACGTGATGAGAGCTGCCGTTTCGTGTGAGAGATACTGGCATGAAGACGGGATGTTGGTTGGGTTCCCTGCTTCCTCGATAGCACTGCCCCTGAAGGGCTTTACAACTTTGGAGATATATGTTAAATTGAAGACTCAATGAAGGAGGCAGCAATAGTGTTATACCAAAACCAGGCAAAGATCTGACACTATAGACCTCATTTAGGCCAACATCTCGCTTAACATCGACATAAAAATCTTCAACAGTATTCTGGCAGTAACGCTGGGAGCCATGTTGTTAGACTTGATCAACAGTGAGTAGTCAGGCTTTATTCCAGGCTACCAATGTGGAGATATCACAAAAACACTGCTACATATTCTGGAGAACACACATAGAAGTGCAAGAACGTATTGATGTTCTCGCTGGGCGCCAAGAAGACGTTCAACAGAGCTGAGTGGATGTTTTTTGATTTGGGAGTCGTTTCCTGAACTGGGCCATGGCTAGCTACCTGTCTCCACAGGCACACATTCGCCTGAATGTGGTCACCTCAACGAAGCTCCAAACTGAGTGGGGCACCAGGCAGGAGTGCCTACTGTCACCACTATTATTTGCACAAAGCCTAAAGCCTCTGATCAGCAGTGGCAAAGTGCCCAAAGCATCTAAGCCAGCAAAAACGAAATCCAGCACCGCATCAAAAACACAGGAGGTAGAGGCAAAAAGTCAGGGAAAACCACGCCAAGGATGCCAGGTCTAACAGGAAGGCACCTTTAAGCTGACCATATACACAGACAATATCATGGGGACAATGCAAGAACCTACTGAAACTATGGGGCCCCTTCTTAAGGAAATTAAAACTATGAGGTGGTGTCGGATTTCGAGATGAACGTGGGGAAATAAGAGGCGCTACTTCTTCATTCGATTCCTCATCAGATCCAAGTGCTCTAGAGGATGATACCTATTGATTAGGGGGCAAAGTAACTACATACCTTAGAGTCAATCTTGGGCACACAGTAGCACAAACTATGGCCCTTAACTATTCCCAACTGATACAAGCTATAAGATAGTGACATCTTCAGCACTTTTCCTGGGCAGGTAAAGTAGCTATTATTAAAATGACAATTCTCCCCCAAATCTTCTACCTTTTCCTGACCCCCTCCCTCCCAATCTCGGTAACCAGCGCCACTCTAACTCAAATGCAGTCCGTGATAAAACAATTAAATATGGATGAATAAATAACACATACAAACTTATTACCAATCGGTCATGTTGCGTCTTTGGATGAATGGGGAAGACAGAGCTATGCAAACAATGGTGCTGGATTGATTATCTAATACCATGTGTCCCTCTGTGGCAAGTCCCATGGCTACCCCAGTGTCACAGAAGCTGGGGTATATATTTGAAGCCATATAATGTGCCACTATGGCTGTATGGGATAAGGTTTCAGTTAAAAAGGGATAAACACCCACCTCTAAAGTGGAGAGAAAATAGATGTGTATGCTAGGCTCACTGTCCCATTATGGTCAGAATATAACATTTGAGAACTTAAGCACCAGTATAATATCCCTGAGACTCAGCGTTTCTCATATTATCAAGTAATACATTGGGAACTTCAACCAAATAACCAACTTGCCACCTTCAAAAAGATGCTCAAGGGGCAACGCAAGATAAACACACAATATTTGTTGTATGCAAACACTTGCTGGGAGCAATGCCTAAACACAAAACACCTGCTCACCAGCTCAAAGCAGATGAGAGCCAGGACTGGGCAGGGCAATCTCCAACAAAGAGTGGGAGAGGTTGTACGATGGGGCTCGGATCACGACACAGATCTGGAAACACGATACAAAGTATTGACATACTGATATAGAACTCTGCAGAAAATAGTGGAGTGGAACAAAACCAAGCGAAACACTTGTCGGAGGGGATGTGGGGCCCTGGGGTCCCAATCACATTGATTGTGGCACCGCCCCAAGCTGGGGAGATATGGGAGGAGACATATGAAGAGCTGAAGAAAACTGTCGAAATTCCCATACCTGAGAGACTGAGGCATTATTCCACCAGGTCTTCTGGTACCACGAGAGAGATCATGCAACTCACTTGGAGGTAAACAACATGCAATGACTTTGATGCTGGCTATCCAGGCTACGATGGCTGCATAGGGTCAATATACACCACCCATTTTAATAGATTGGCTCAAAAAACTGTGGGGTACTTTGGCAATGGAGAAAATGACGCAATACATAGAACAAGGCCAAAAATCGTACGAAGTAGACTGGTACCTATACACAGCAATCTTATCACAGGAATATCGAGAACTCCAACAACAGAGATACCCTGGGTCCCTGCACTCCATACCGGAAGCGTGCTCCAAGTTGATGTCTTGAGTAAGTGTTCCCACATTTGAGGTACTCGCTCAACAGACCTCGCGCAATTAATGATCAGTGCCATATAGGTAGAAATGATTAGGTTGGGGGGAGGGAGAGAGAGAGTTTAGTTGGCTGTTGTTTTTGATTAAAAAGTAGCAGATGCTAACCTCACCAGCTTGTGGTTGTAGGTCAGAGAATTTGTATTTGCAAAGAATCTAATAAAAATATTTGAAAATAAAAAGCCAGGAATGATTGAAGGTGCCAAGCATGACCATGGCTGCTAAGCATGCATTTATCTATTTGCGACATGGTACTAGCACTGATGTTCATTCACTTGCATTTTTAATGTGTTCCTGCATAATTTGTCTTTTTGTTTTTGTATTGAAGCAGCAGTCACCTTCGTTCAAGTTTGTGCCTTTCAAGCTCAGGATTTTAATTAGTTTACTTCCTGCAATGTTTTATATCAAGCGTGTGTGCCAAATGCCAAGTGGCCTCATTTAAACTCGGTTGCACCCGTGTGCTTTCAAATCGTGCTTCTCAGTAAAGTCAAGCTGCAGATTGCTTCGAGGGACTTCAGATCAAGCATTCGAGGCGTAGAACATGCCGTATTGATGGAGGACGATGCCACTACCAGGCAACTCAGTCGCCATATTTTCTTGAGTGATCAATTCGAATCAGGTTATTGTTGGTTTGAATCACTAAAATATTGGCTTCCTCAGTTTGAATCAGTTGAACCACTATTCACAGGTGATTGCATATTTGTGATGAGACAAAGGAGAACAAAAGAGGCCTCCAGCATGAACACTTTTCAAGTTATGGCCCAGACAGGTACAGAGAGTCTTCCACTTTATTTCACCTGTTAAGGTCATTTCAGGGCCTTAAACAAAAAAGAAAGAAACAGATTGACGCTTCTAGCTATTAAACAGTGGCGGCTTCTCTGTTATGGCGGAGGAGCAGTGCCCCGTCTGCTGCGAGCACAGCAGGCACACACATTAAAATGGTAAAAAGTAAAATTTTATTAATGTGTCCCAGGCTTCCGCTGTTACAGTGCGAGGGCAGGGGGAGGGGCTGAATAGTGCAATTGCACTATTGCTTCAGCCCCTGCCAGTCTTGGCCGGCTGTCTACAGCCAGCAAATCTCACATGCGCACTTTAGAGCCTGCTATTCCAAGGCTGAAAAACAGCTGAGGGATTGCAGTCGCAGGCCCCCAGCCTCAAAATGAGCGCTGGGTTAGCCTGCTCCAGCCAAGGATTGGCTGGTTTCATGCTGTACAAGAGAGGAAGTCCACCCCTTCCTCCATAGTCACCAGCGATGGAGGAGAGTGCCAGGAGGAGAGAGAGAGATGGCAGCCGGACCCTCCAGCAAAGGCAACATGAATATGGTGAGTTTTTTGGGCATCACGCCCCACCATATTTATATGTTGCCTGCAGCTGCTGGGTTTAAAAGAAATATTTCAATTATTGCACGCTCATTTCACTGTGCAGAACTGCTAACTAGCATAGTGGCATCCATAGGGCTGGCACTCAGCACAGTGACAGATGAAAGAGCTGAAACTAAGCAAAGAGATACATCATAAAAGTGTATTCAGTGAACATGCCTCGGAGCTGGCATTCAGCATAGTGGTATCCCACAGAGCAGCCACTGAGGTCGAGGCATCAAAGAGAGATGGCCCTCAGGATAGTAAATAACTCATAGAACTGGCATGATGATTGTTTAGTCTTGTTGATGCGTTAGTGTCTTCAAGTGCTACATTTGTTTTCATATTATAAGATGAAATCTGCAGTCAGGTACTATAAAAACTCAGGTATCGACCCATAGTCAGGGAGGGACTTCACGCTTGGACTATCAGACCAGAGGTCTTGCCAGTTTGCAGCGCCAACCAGCCTCAGTTGGAGGCAACATCGGGGTCAGGAAGTAGAGGTAGCCTTCGGCCTGTCGCTGTTTATTTTCAAGCCTCAACAAGCTGCGATAGAGAATAGATGACTTGCTATTTCTTAACGAAAACACAGGTATGCTGTGCGTTCCATCTTGAGAAACTAAAACTAAGGGGGATATGTACAATAGAAATGGCGGAGTGAGACGTTAGCCATCATGGCTTAACGCCTCACTCCGCCACTTTTGAAACGCAAGGCTGCACCATATTTACAACGATATGGTTCAGCCTTGGGTTTCCCCCTGCGATGGCGCTACACTGAGCAGTGTAGCGCCAACTCAGGCACCCTTGCATCATAGTGCAAGGGTGTCTGCATGCAGGGGAGGATTGTTTATGTGTAGGAAGGTGTCCCTTCCTGCACATAAACAATCCTGAAATACCATTTTGTCACTTTCATGTGTGCTGCTTAATGCAGCACACATGAAATTCACAAAATGGCATTTAAAAAAATTGTTTATGTACAGGAAGGGGGACCTTCCTGTACATAAACAATCCATGGCATTTTACTTTTTCCATGTGTACTTCACAAGGCAGCACACATGGAAAAAGCAAAAACGAGGAGAAATAATGCATTTCTCCTCATTTTGCCAACTTAAGACCAGGTTTTACCTGGTCTTAATTTTGGCGCAGCCTCCTATGTACGCTGTCCTTGTACATAGGGGGCAGCGTCAAAATCAATGGGTGTTGTGGTGGAACGCCCACCGCAACACCCACTGCCCACCCCTTTCACGCTAAGCATAGCGTGAAGGGGGCCTTATTTACAAGGCAGTGTTAATCCAAGTGGCTTAACACTGTCTTGTAAATAAGGCTAAGCCCCTATCACCACCACAACATTGAAAAAAGTGATGTTGTGGTGGTGATAGGGGCTTGTACATATGCCCCTAAGACTTGCTATTTGTTGCTTTAGCTAGACTTATATTTAGCTCTTGGAAATAGCCTTAGGTTGTTAAGATGCTAAGAATTCAATAACAAAGTTAGAGATGTTTCTGCTGGTCTTGCTGATCATAAGTTACATTCGTTTTTGTATTCTCTCTGGTTATCATTCATATTTTAAGCACTAGATTAGGATTTTAAAATAAACATGTTTTCTTCCTCAACTGTCTTGCTACCCCTCCTCTCTCTGTACACATCACTGCCCTTTTCCCATTGTACCTCCCTGTATCTCTGCACATCTCTCCCTTTACCACACCTCTCTCTCTCTCCATTTCTCTGTACCTCACATTTCTCTACCTCTCTCTCAGCCCCTTCTCTACCTCACCACTTTATACCTCACCAGTCTCTCTACCTTACATCTTTCTCACTTCTTGTTGCAAAGTCATCCTTGTGCCCTGGGTACCCACATTTTATGCTGTCTGGTACTGGTGGTATCTGACTCTGACTGTCCCTGGGCTCTGCCTAGCCAGGCTCAGGGCCAGTGCTAGGCTGAAAACACACTTAGAATACAGTGAAAACAACCTACAAACACTGGGGTACACTATCGGTTAGGTTACATCTATGATTGGCATGACCTCCCCTATAAGCCCCTAGCACTTAATAGGGCAGGGGCATTAAAACTACCTTTAAGTCCCTAGTACATAATAGGCATGGCAGTTTAGAGGCCAGAAGCCCTTTCTGCTCTTGCGCACTGCTGAAGCCTGAGTTCAGTTTAAAAGCAGCCATGTGTTGCAGGACTGCTTTTAAAATGTAAATTGCGCCCCAAATCGACTTTGGTGTTTGGGGCACTAAAAATTAAGAAAACTGCAATATTTTGGCATGTCAGGTACCCCCAGGGTCTCCCCTAGGTGTCTCAGTGGCAGGGGGGAAAGGAGGGTCAGGTACTTATAAGGAGGACCCTTATAAAATAGGTTTTATATGCCTTGTATTTAGTGAAATTGTACTTTTCACTTCTCACCTTGCAGTAAAGTGCTTCTCAAAATCGACTTTTGTGCGAGGAGCATAGTGGACTGAGGATCTGCAAAATTTTTACATATTAAGAACCCCTAAAATCTCCCTTGGTGTTCCAGGGGTGGGGGTTCTGTGGATATAAGCATGGTCATTATAAAATATGGTTTATAAGCCCTGGTGCTGGCGAAATTGCCCAGTTAATTTTCCCCTTGGAGATCCCCAGCCTCATAAGTTAACATGACAAGAAGTGACTACGCCGTACTTGCCAGCAGTTGCCAGCTTCACAAGACTCGGTCCCAGGATTCACTGCCCCAGAAGGAGGGGCTTGGGCTGCCGGCGCCCTCAAAAGCACTCCATCACTCCCGTGCCGCAGGACGCCGTACTTGCCAGCAGTTGCCAGCTTCACGGGACTCGGTCCCAGGATTCATTGCCCCAGAAGGAGGGACTTGGGCTGCTTGCGTGCTCAAAAGTGCTCCATCACTCCTGCGCCGCGGGACGCACTCGGGCTGCGCCTGGGCAAAGCCCAGGCCCGTCCTGCGCCCGTCAGCGACAGGAAGAAGCAGGGCTGGGCCACCCCCCTTGGTTTGCTGGGACAGAACTCTGGAACTCTCAACTCGTGCACCTGTAGCCCGCCCCTGAGGTCTGTGTGCCTGTTTTATTTCCACGGCCTTTGGTCTCTGGCCCAGTGCTTAGAACCGGCTATAGCTGTGAACCTCGCGGACACCGCCATCTTGCAACACTGACCCCTTCTAAGCATTCTCTGGGGTCGGGTTTGGACTGCCACCTTGACCTCTTGTTGACTGTATTTGGTCTATGTTTATGTTTATACCAGGAGTGACCATAGCAAGGTCTTGACCATGGTGAAAAGGAAACACGCGGGTGTGACGGCGGCCAAATCTCCCAACAAAACTTGAGCCTCCTCCTCCATTTTGAATTATATCACTGGTGCTATGGGGGTGATTGAAAAGCAGATTGTCAGCGTCGAGGAAACTTTAATTTGTTGTACTGATGATAATTCTGGAATGGTCCCAATCACTGCAGGGGCTAATGTCATTCCTGATCATAGTAGCTTAACTAGCAGGGTGCAGTTGGATGGTACAGAACTGGATGAGAGCGTTGCTAAATCTCCCTTCTAATATCTGCCAGTCACTTAACCATAGAGAAAACGCCTTAATACTCCATCCAGCAATTTGACTCAGCCCACTTTAGATCTTCGGGGGGTGAGGGGCGGGGGTGGTGGGGCACCAAAAGAAAATCACTCCCCAGATCCGAACAACATCTAAGAAGTCCAACAAAGTATCAGATAATAACTTGTCTATGTTAACTGAGGATCATTCCTCTTTGGCAGCTTCAGGACATGCTCTCACGGACATAGTTAGGCTCTCATTTCGTGCTTTTACCGGAGATTAAAAATCATCAAAAATACTGTTTTATCTTGTATGGACCCGTTGAGGAAGGTTCATGTGCCATCCGATTGCCACCCGCCAGTGAGGGATAACACAGTACCCCCTCAGCATCTAGCACTGCCCAACGAACTCTGCCTAGTCCGACGTGAGCAACTCCAACTGCCTCCAGTCTTAGCCGGTGCTCCCACTGCACCCATATCTAATAACCCCTCGACCGGCGTTAGATTCAATCCTACCTCCTTGTCCCAACAGGTCTGCGCCACTACTGATAATCAATTCCCCATTATACGTGGCACCTTTTCAAGCTCATCTTTAGCCAACAACGCTAACACTGATTTACTGAGTTTTTACCCTATTTCTAAATCTGAGCACTTGGAGCTTCCCCCTGCAGTAACACCTTATGTGGTAATGTTACCTAATGTCCCCTCCCTTTCTACCTCAGCTCATGAATCCAGGGTTTGTTTCACTCAGGAATAAATCTTTAAATTGGCTAAATGCGAGGGTGGGGCTGGGCGTAGCACTTTTCGCAGACATTAAGATGATAAGGAGAGGCAAATGGGTTGGTTTGGGGTGTAAATCATTCCAGGGTGATTGTGTGGTGTCGTCTTTCAAATCTCCCAAACTATGTTTATGTTTATGTTTATGAGATTTATAAAGCGCTCAATTACCCATGGGTGTCTCGGCGCTGAGGACAGCAGGCAAATACCACATACCGGAGGAACTTACTGATTAAACAACCAGGTCTTTGTCATTTTCCTGAAGGTTAGCAAAGATTGGCAAGATCTGATCTTTAGTGGAAGAGAATTCCAGAGTTTTGCAGTGGCGACTATAAAACGCTTATCGCCCCATGAGGCAGTTTTAGTGCGTGGGACCCTAAGCAAAAAAGCAGTGGATGAGCGAAGGGCTCGGGCCGGAATATAGGTCGCTAGCTCCTTGATTAGAAACTGAGGTCCTGTGTTACGGGAAGCCTTGTAAGCAATACTCAAGGCCTTGAACTTTATGCGGTTCTTCACAGAAAGCCAGTGATACTTCTGAATAACATGAGAGATTGGCTTGTATTTAGGGGTTCCTGATAGCATCCTGGCGGCTGCGTTCTGGACTGACTGTAGCTTATGAATGACCTTGTTCTGGGCGTTTACAAGAAGCCCGTTACAGTAGTCAATGGTAGACATGACTAGTGTACTAACCAGAGTTTTTCCTGCAGTCAGAGGCAGAAATGGTAAAATCTTTTTTATCATACGTAACTTGTGGAATGACTAGTTGAAACTATACTAGAGAGAGCCAGCTCTACACCCCTGACCGCACAACAAACTGTAGTTTTACCCCTTGTTTTTTTTACCAGCCTCCTGTTTCTCAACAAAATTTCCATCAGACAGCCCATTTTAATCAGGTGCAGTCTTCTGTTTCCTCATTTCCAATTGCAACTCTAAATAGGATTGATAATATGTCCCCACTTTATGCAGTGGACTGACTGAAGGCTTCTACCATGTCCAGTGCGGGACTTTGTGTTGGAAATTTTACCCTCCCTGAGCTCAATCTTGGTACCTGTTCAGATATAATTGTTGACTGTGATTCCCCTTCTTTACAGTCTAGTCCTCATAGGGACCCAACAGCTACTCCGATGGACTGATCCCAGGTTATTCTCCCTGTTTTAGCTAACGCTTTTTTATTCTGGAATGTTGCTGGGTTGCTTCACAAGTGAACTATGATAGAGTGGTCAGACTTTGTGTCTAAGTTTCATATTTTATGTTTACAAGAAACATGGTCTGTGGACCCAATACATCTTAATGGTTTCAAAACATTTCACTCCCCAGCAATTTCTTCTATTTGTGGGAGACCCAAAGGGGATTATGTATTTATGCGTCAAATAAGCTGGCCCCCTTGAATAGTGCAGTGATTTTGATTAAAGTATATTATCAAATCATTTCTATTCAGTTTACATCGTACATCATTTTAGCTACAGTAAATGTTTATAACAATGCCTGTGTGCGGGATATTATTTCCGCCCTCCATCAATTAGATACTGACTTCGAGTCATTATTTCCCACTGGTTGTAGGGACTCAATCATTCTGTGGGGCTTAGATTTTAATCTTCAATTATGCCCTCAGCCATCCAACAAGGTCTGTGGGTTGAATGCCCCAGATAAAGGTGATATCACTCACTTTTTCAATACAGGTTATGGGGATCTGTTAAATGATTTACTTTTTAAATACAATCTGAGTTTTTATAATAAACTAACTAGTCCCCCAGTTGAAGTTAAGAGTACTTTTAATGGGAGAGGGGAGAACAGTGTCATAGACTACCTGTTGTTCCCTTCGTGTTATTCAGCGTTGGTCTCAAATTTTGCTATCCATGACACTGTAATTAGCGATCACGTCCCTCAGAGTGTCGCTTTGAATATCAATCTCCTCTTTCAACAGGGGGTTAATCAAAGAGCATCAACAGTGGAGAATATCGAAATCTCCTGTTTTAATGTGTACTCTTTGAGATGGTCTATGATTAATCCAATCAAATTTTTAGAAAAATGAATTTCAAACCAGAGTGTGGCCTTTGACACCTATTTAGATGAGTCTGTAGAGGCACACATAGTCATTGAGGCCTTTGAACAAATCAAAAAAGGAATTAAAGAAGGGCTTACTGCCAATCGGAATAAAGGTGGTTCAAGGAATTGTGTTTGGTTTGACTCTGCCTGCACTAGCGCCCTTAGGAGTTTAAAAACAGCTTTATATAAGCAACCTAGGTCCACCCAGGAAGTTCGGAAGTGAAGACATGCGTACAAGCCATTAAAATTCGCAATAAAAGTCTGAAGGAGGAGTCCTGGAATCAACTACTGAAGAACGACAACACAACCTTTTGGCGCATTATTAACTCCCCGTTTCTAAAATTAGCAGCCAGTCCCCGCATTGAGATCGCCATTACAGAAACTGAATGGCTAACCCACTTTTCTAATCTCTATTCAAACCAGGAGGCTAATGCCACTGCCCTTCTTACGTTGGCACCTATGAGTGATTCTGCAACAACAACTCTCCCGACTGACCAGATTTATCCTGACTTCACCTTAGACAAGGTAGTTTTGGATCTGAAGACGAGTAAAGGAGGTAAAGTACTGGGTCATGATGGTATTCCCATCGATTTGTTTAAATCCAATACAGACCTTTGGGGCCCCCTTTTAACACTTCTTTTTAGAGCCTGCTGGAGTGGAGGATTCTTAAGTACCTGGCCAGAGTCCCTTATAGTTCCCATATATAAGAAAGGAGATCGCAATAGCCCTGCGCAATACAGACCTATCTCTCTATTGAACTCTTTAGTCAAGGTGGCCGGACGTATTCTTTTAGGAAGACTGCAGGACTGGGCTTAGTCCAACAGTATTATTTCGGGTTTGCAGTATGGGTTCTACCCAGGTGTAGGGACAATCGAACAGGCTATTAATTTGAGCCTACTCATAGGGAAATACGTGCATATTAAAGGAGGCAGCTAGATGTTAGCATTTGTAGATCTATCCTCTGCTTTTGACTTTGTTGTGCATGACAAATTATGGTCAATTATGCTCACTATGGGCGTAGATCACACAATTGTGACCTTTCTCAGACATTTGTATGCATCAGGATGGGGTAGAGTACGTTATGGTTTAAACAGTGAATGTACTTGGCCAGTTGACATAGAAAGAGGAGTCCGTCAATTATGTGTACTTGCTCCATTCTTGTTCAACCTTTACATTACCAGTTTAGGTGGTACCCTTGCAAGCAAATGTACTGACCTACCTCAAGTCGGGCATTGACCTATTCTGGCACTTTTATATGCTGACTACGCTCTATACTCCTCTGGGCTTACAGCGTTTAAATGATGAATTGCCCAATTCATGCAGAATCATTGTCTGAAAATTAACATTAGCAAAACCTTTGTAATGAAACTTGGGAAAAGAGTAACTAACTGCCATGATATCTTTATTGAGGGTATCAAGATCATGTTTACACCCACATTTTCATACTTAGGTATTTTATTTAACAAAGAAGGGAATTGGAATTGTGCGGTTAAGTTCAGGAGGCTCCAAGTTGTTAAAAGCATTGCAGCCCTGTTGAACTTCTCTAGGAAGCTGAGCATTAAACATCTGAGCGAAATGATGACCCTTTATAAGGCCAAATGCAGACCGACTGCCATTTTTGGGTCAAAGCTATTGGGTTACTTGAATGTTGATTATTCCAGCTAGCAGAAAATGCATTCCTAAGGAATCTTCTTGCCCTCCCGAAAAGTTGTTCAACTTTTGTTTGCTACTCTGAATTAGGAGCGCCCCATTGACCAGATTTGATTAAGATCCAGCCAGTCTTGATCTGGCATAAGATATGGACTTCTGACTATACAAACCTTAACAGTTCCATTGTAGAGGATTGCCTCGGTTCTACATCTGCATGTAAAATTCTTTGGCTCAAATTTGTGCATGACTTTTTGGCAGATATCGGCCATCTTGAGTATTTCGACCACCCTGAGCTTTTGATTAGTATCCCAAGGAAAGCCCTACAATTGAAATGCTACTCGTTACTCGAGGAATATCCTCTGAGATTAATAAACCCTCTGTTTTGAAAAATCAATTGATCTTGACCAACTATGATATGCAACCGTATTTAGTTAATGTATATAATCCGTGCCATAGATTTGTACTGACACGGTCTCGGCTGGACATCTTTCATCATTTAACCAGTTTCCCTATCCACAACAACTGGCTGCATGAGCCAGTGAAATGCCCATGTGACAAAGTGTCCATGCAGAGTACTATACATATTCTCTTTTTCGCAATTATTATTCAGATTTGAGAAATCATTTTATTAAGCCCCTGTTAAAACCGCTTGGTTTTGTGCAATGCCGACCAGCTTTTATTTACCTGCAATCTCTCCCGAGTTTGTATATATGTGTAGTATTGTCACGGTTTTTACTTGCTGTTATCAGATGTAGGAAGCTGCTGTAAAAATCTTATTGATAATAGAAGGATGTTTCTGTCCGTTTTTATCCATGCGTTTTTATGTATTTTTTTTAACTGCTTTTAAACTTAGCCAATGTTATACTTTTGTAGCTTTTATGATTCACTATCTGATTTCGAATAAAGCTTATTTTGACTTGACTTGACCTGACTACTAATTAATAACTCCTGCCAGGAAACACAGAAAATATCATTCAAGGACTTAGTAGAATTGTATTGATAAATCCAGCAATATGCTATTGTTGAATTTATCCTAAAGTGACTTGTCCTGATTGGTCAGAGTTAAGTGGATTAGCCAGGCTGCTTTGATGAAGTGATAAGTGGCACCTGGGGTGAAGAGTCATCCTGGGAGGAGAGAGTTCTGCTGCATAGGAATGCCAGAGCAAGGGGAAGGGGTCATAAACCATCATCATCAAAAGAAGGAGGGGACAGGCAGAAGAATCCAGTTTCATTTACACCCCTACCGTCTGAATCCAGTCAGATGGAAGGCTTAAGGAAGGAATGTGCAGATGCCAAAGGGAGAGAGAAAATAGAAATGAACCATCCTGGAGGTTGGTTTAGCCAGCTCTTTCCTCTCTACTGAGACTTCAGCCATATTGAATTTTGGAGAAATACTGTTTTCTGGGAGACCATTGTGCCACACTTTGGAGGAAATGGTCATACTCTGGGGTGTATCTGAGGGGGGCAGTGTGTGGTATTTGTATTATGTCTTAGTTGCCAAAGTTTGTTAGGTTTTCTTTCACCATGTGTCTGTGTGTTTATGCTGTAAAGAATCCTTGGTATGTCATTGTTCTAGGTTTCTGTCATAAGATGTGTCATTTGTCTAGATAAGCTGGTAGTACATGCTTGGGGAGCTCTCATTACAGAACCTACTTGGGATTGAAACTCTACAACTGCGTGGACATTACTAATTTCTCCACTTGAGACAAGCGGCTTTGAGAGCACCCCATCTTCATTTTATCAGCAAACTACAATTTTCATTCAGCAATCCAGCTTAGATTCCACTTAGAAACCGGATTTTCAGTGTGTTGTTCCATTTCATACTATTGTTGCTACTTGGACGATGATTTAATCTGTTCCTGTGTCCTGCTACCTACTTTTCTTTATGAGGATAATTTTGTAACTATGGACATCAGTTTCACGGCATTTTACCATCGAATATGGCTGCATGTCAGTTTCACGGCATTTAACTATGGTCTTTGATGGCTGTTCACTCAACTACATAAAAAAGCACACTAATTTGTTTGGTCAGAATCAGAAATCGATTTCAGCGTACGTTTGTTTTTGAAATACACTTATTGGTTATTCTGCATCCCCTGGCAACTACGGAAATTCTTTCTCCTGCGTCTGAAATCAGTTGCTTTGGAATCCATCGTTGTTGCAGTGCTGCCAGCTCTGCTGTGCCTGGAATCCATTGTTGTTGCAGTGCTGCTGGCACGTTATGACGTCATACCACATCCCGGACCTGCACATCCTCTGCTCAAGACCCATCAACCTTGAAAACAAATCCCTTACCGCTCATCTGGGATCGGCTCGCCAATTGGATTTCACCGGCTGAAGAGCATTTTCTAGTGTTTTTTCGTTTACGGCGACAGGCATATGTGGAATTTCATTTGCAGTCAAGGATGTCCTAGTGTCTGGCGCTGGTATTTCTACAGAAACGGGCACGCTTCAGTTTTCTATATATTGAAGGTGGAATCTGGCTGGGTTACTGGCACATATATATTAATTTGAACTTCTCCTAGTGTATTCTTTATTTCCTTTCCAGTTCTACATGCACATGAGTACTGTTCTTTATTTGTGTGTTTTTTTTACACATTTATCTTCGACAATAGGCACGTCTTTGCCTATTTTACTGTATTTTCTTGAGCAGCTTTGAATTCTGGTGTGTACTAAGCTTTATATTTTTTTACTACAATTTTTTTTGTAGTATTTGCAATATGCAGAATATTACTCCTCCACCATTTTTTCTTCTACATCCAGGAGTGCCACTCATTAATTGGTGAAAATGGAAAAAACCTTTTCTTCATTATTCTAGAGTATGTGGTACTTCATTATCTAGCGAAAGGAAAAATTCTCTTTTGTTGCATTGTTTAGGTACTGAAGGGCAAGAGGTATTTGAAACTTTGCATGAATTGGTTAATTCTGAAGATTTGGATTATATTGAGTTTGGAGTGTGTCTAAAAAAACTTGATCTTCATTATCTTCCAAAAGTTAGTACCATTTTACAACGTTATCATTTTGGCATGAGAGAACAGAAAGATAATGAAAGTTTGGAAGAGTATAGCTCTTGTCTTAGGAATTTGGCATCTATGTGTAAGTTTGGCTCTACTGTAGATGAAACAATTTGTGATCAGTTCATGCACAGGTGTCACAGTGACAAGGTTAGGCATGAGCTGTGGGGCAAGGATGGTCCCCGCTTCATGAGGTTATTGCCATAGCTAAAAGTGTTAAACACACGTTAGCCTGTGTTGATGAACTTAACAAAGGGAAGAAATCCAGTATTAGTAAAATGGACATAAAAGAAGGAGGAGCCAAACCTAAAGAGGAAATTATATGCAACGTTATGGAAGTCCAGCAAATTAGACCTAAGACAGGAGTGTGCTATAGATGTGGCAATACTGGGCACTTTGCTTCCTTCAAGAAGTGTCCAGCACTGAATGTTGTCTAAACATTGTGGGAAAAAAGGACATTTTGCGAAGTACTGTGGTTCGACAAAATTGCTGGACAGGATTCTGTGAAGTGTGTTGATGACTGCATTCTGGCAGCGTTTACAACTAGTGTACCTAATAAACATCCCAAGGACTGGGTCTGGTTTGAGAACATTATTGTTGAATGCTTGATTGACTCAGGTGCATAACTTACATTGATTTCTAATGAGGAATTTGATAGTAAGTTTGCTAATGAAATTGTTCTCAAAGAACCTGATGTTGTCTGGGAGCGTATGGTGGTCAAACCATTGATCTGAGAGGCTACTTCGAATCAGAAATCAGGTTAAAAACTAATACAATGAAAGGAAAAGTGTATGTTCCAGTTAAAGGGGGCAGTATTTTAAGCTGGCCGCACAAAAGAGATTTGGGGATAATTCTTGATCCCAGTTCTTCCTCCCCTGTGATGCTGAAAGAAGAGTTCATCAGGAGCTTAGGGTTGTATGATTTACATAAGTTGAGAAATCAGGAAAGTGATGCTGCTATGACTTTTAAGTCTGCTTTTCCTGAGGTTTTTAGTGAAAAGATGGGTTGTCCTTAGAGTTATGTCCATCAGATTAAGCTCAAACCCAGTGCTGTTCCTGTCATTGCCAAACTGCATCCCATTCCTATTGGCATGAGAGAGTCCATGGAAGCTGAGATTAAGAGACAGTGTGAAGAGGGGGTGATTGAACCTGCTGAGAGCTCGGAATGGGTCGCTCCGATTGTCGTCGCACACAAATATTCTGGCGAGATCCATTTGTGTGTGGACTTGAGAGCTCTCAACAGGTGTGTTGTGAGTGATCATTTCCCTCTTCCGAATATAACAGAGATGGTATCTTTATTGTAGGGTGCTAAGTTTTTCACTACCTTAGACTTGGCTGCTGCATACCATCAGATCAGACTTCATCCAGATTCGAAAGATTACACCACTTTCATCACACCTTTTGGGACATATCATTTTGTACGGATGCCGTTTGGTTTAGTGTCCACGGCAGCTGTGTTTTCAACGTGTTATCTATAACTTGTTTGGTGGGGTTGTTGTTGTCAAATGTTTCCAGGAAGATAATATCATTTATGGTGGCATTGGGGAAGTGCATGACAGCAGAGTCAGAGATGTATTGGGTGTGTTGAGTGCGAGTGGTCTCACTTTGAAACTTTCTAAATGTGCTTTCAAGAAGAGAGAGATTGAAAACCTGGGTCACAAGGTCAATGAAAAAGGACTTTTCACAAAGAAGGATCTGGTGGAGAATATACTTAAGCTGAGGAATCCAGAGAAAAGAGAGGATGTTTCTTACTTTCTTGGGTATGGTGGAATTCCATGCTAAATTTCTTCCCAATTTAGCGTTCAAGAGTCCAAGCATGAGGAGGTTACTCAAGAGAGATGTTGAATTTGAGTGGAGTGTAGATTGCCAGAAGGAATTTATTTGCATCACGGAAGAATTGACCAATGCTGAAGGTCTTAGGAGTTTCGATCCTTCTGGAACCTGTGTCATTATGACAGATGCCAGCATGAAGGGTCTGGGTGTGATTTTGATGCAGAGGAATGAAGATGAGAGTAAACTTAAGCCGATTGCCTACATATCTAGGTCTTTACGTGGTGCTGAGGAAAAAACTCCACCATAGAAAGGGAGGCTTTAAGTGTATTTTGGTCTATTAAGAAATTTAAGAATTTCATTTGGGGAAATTAATTTGCTGTGTACATGGACCACAAGCCCTTGGTTGAAGTTTTCTCTAAGAAGGGTTTAGACATGAGTTCAATGAGAATTTGTAAATGGGTGGTTGAACTTCACAGATATAACTACAGCGTGCACTATGTTCCTGGACCTCAGAAGAGGGTTGCGGACTGTTTGTCTAGGCTCAGTTCTGGTGTGGAGGATGAGTGTGATCATGAAGTGGACATGGTTAAGGTATGCAGTGTTTCCAGTGGATGTACGACTCTTGAGGAGTGACTTGAGGCAGTTGTTGGAGATTCTGTACTTCAACGTGTTAAGAAGGCAATGTGTGAATGTTAGAAGTATGAGCTGAAGAGAGACAAGGATATTGTTGGAATCTGGAAGATAAGAGCTGAGTTGTTATGTGATGATGGTGCAATTTTGAGGGGTTTGAGACTTGTAGTCCCTGTGGCATTGAGAGAGAAAATTGTGGATCTTGGACATGAAGATCACCGGGTAATGAGCAAGACTAAAGCCAGGATTCGTCTTAGTTATTGGTGGCCAGGAATGGATCTGATGAGGAAAATCAGATAGTGTTTGGATTGTCGTCACAGTGACAAAATTTACACGGTTAGGAATCCTGCCATGTGCAATAGGGAGTTTCCATCCAAACCTTGGGAAATGGTGGCTGTGGACATTGTTGGACCTTTTCATGTAAAGGGAGATTCCAACTATTTGTTGATTCTAATTGACCAGTTCTCTAGGTGGGCTGAAATTGGGATTGTGAGCAGCATTGAGACGTAAGAGTTGTTCAGTTCATGACCGATATTTTCAGTCGTGAGGGCTTGCCTAAGTATGTCCTATCAGATCATGGACTGCAATTTGTGTCTGCTGAAATGGAAGAATTTCTGTGTGTTCATTGTGTCACCCAGAAGGCAATGGTACAGTGGAAAGGTTTAACAGGAGTATTAAGGAGTGCATACAGTTGGAAATGAGTGCGGGAGGAAACTAGCTAGGATGGCCTTAGGAATTTTCTACAGCTCATAGGTTTTTCTCCACACACCGCCACGGGTGGGGTTCCTTTTGAAATGTTCAGAGGGCGGAAAGCCAGTACTTTGTTGTTGCCTGGGTTGTCCAAGTGGGGCAAGAATATGTGTGTGTTGTGGGCTTCAATAAGTGGTGGAAATGATAAAGAAAGGGCATGTGTTGAGAAGCGGAAGTTGTATTATGATGTTCGTAAGGGTGTCAAATTGTTGGACGTGTTGGTGGGTGACCAAGTGTTGGTCAAGAAACCCCTTATGCCCAAGGGGGATTCCAGATTCATGGGTCCTTTCAAGGTCATGAAACGTTTCCGCAATGCTGTAAAGTTGGGAGGTGGCAGGGTTTGGAATCTAAACAGAATTGTGAAGTTTAGCAAATAATTATTGTATGGAGATGTTGCCTTTTGTTTTATTTTACAAGTTTATTTTGGTTTTTATTTTGTTTTGTTGAGGGGGGAGGTGTGTGGTATTTGCAATATGTCTTAGTTGCCAATCCTTGTTAGGTTTTCTTTCACCATTTGTCTGTGTGTTTATGATGTAAAGATTCCTTGGTATGTCATCGTTCTAGTCTTCTGTCATAAGATTTGTCAGTTGTCTAGATATCCTTAAGCTGGTCGTACATGCTTGGGGTGCTCTCATTAAAGAACCTACTTGGGATTGAAACTGCATGGACATTACTTATTTCTATACAGTGCCACTCAGATTTGCTGCTTGAAACAAAGGAAAGAAGAAGGGTCAATTCTGGAAGTTTGATTTGCCCCAACCAGGCCCTGCACTCTGGAAGACTGTGCCTGCAGCACAATCTAGAACTACAGCCCTGTGGATCTAACTTGCTTCAAGAAAACTAAAGAGTGGACTCCCTACAAGCTACAGGTTAACAGAGCTCACCTGGATCATCACCACCAGGAATCGTCAGCCTGAAATGACTCCAGTGGATTGTAAGGGTTTTGTCCAAGTGGATTGTGGGAATTGAAGCCCCAAACTTTCAAGGACCATCTTGGAGCTTCCTGACATTTGATGTAAGTTTTAGATACTTTGGGACCCTCAAAGGAACTTCAGGAAAACATTCCAGAAGCTTGGAGGACTTTGGAGCAACTTTGATAAAAAGGTCCATAAGTGGACCGACTCGCCCTGGCCAGCCAAGCCGGCGACCCTCAACCGTGAGCCAGCCTGCCCTCCGGGTTCATCCTGCTAAAAAGCTCCAGAGGTACGACTTCCAGAGTTTGACTGGAGCTGGTCAAAACCAAGCCAGCGAACCCTCACCGAATCCGGCCTGGTGAAGAGCATCGAGTGACCCCAGGAAAAAAAGCTCTGTAAAAGTTATTAAGTCTGAATGTAGAAAAAGTGACCGGGACCAACCGCGAGAATCAATCCGCCCACCTTCAACAGTGAGCCGGCCTGGATCTCTGGTTCATCCCATTGGAAAGCTCTGAAAATCTGACTTCCATGGGCTTGACCGGGAGCTCATTGTAAAGCAAGCCAGCGAACCCTCACCGAATCCGGACTGGCTGAGATCTTCGAGGGACCCCGGAAAGAAAAGCTCCAGAAAAGTTTCTAAGTCAGAAGGTAAAAACTTTGACCAAGGGATAGCGCAAGTGGTAGCCATGCAGGGCTCCATTGCGGTCAGCCTGAAACTTTGACTTTGTTCTGGTCTAGCGAGTTCGAATAGGGTCGACAGGTTTCTACAAGCTATATAGTGCAAAATCTTAAAAAAAATTCACATCTCCAGTTCCCTACATTTGATGTTTTTTGATTTGGTGTCATTTTAAAGATACAAATATTTCCTATTTTTATAAATTGGTGTTGGATTTTTATTGTGCGTTGTGTCTTAATTATTTACTGAATTGGTGTTTTTAAATACTTTACATTCCTGTCTCTGAAGTTAAGCCTGCCTGCTTGCAGCCAAGCTACCAAGGGTCGAGCATTGGAATAATTTTCTGGGCCCTAGGCTGTGTTAGTGGCCTTATAGCCAGTGGTGGATGTATATTTACCACTACTAATAATCCACTTTGAAACACTGCTGCATTTTTCTTTACTCCACATCTCTCTCATCGCCCAATCTCTCAATTTACTTCAGCATTTGTTTGCTACTTTACCCATTCACCTCACATCTCTCTCTACCACTGTTCCCAATATGTTACTGTTCCCACTACTTTACACTTTTCTTGCTAACGCTACTGCTTTTTATCCCTTTAGTGCTATCATATTTCTCTGAACCACCTTATCTACTCCAGGTCACCCTCTTTACTTCACTCTCTATCTCTCACTGTTTATAAATCTCTCCTGTCTCTAATTTCTCTCTCTACCTCACCCTCTTCACTCTGTATCAATCGCTCCTTTTCTATATGTTTCTGCCTCACTACTCTGTTTGTCTGACCTGTGTTTCTATATCTCTTAACATTGTGCACTTCTCTCAACCTTACAGCTCTCTTTCTTCCCCCCTCTCTAAACATCTCTGATTGTGTCACCTTTCCACTTGTCTCCCTCTACCACTTTTAGCCTCTACATCTCTGTCTTTCTACTTTACCTCTTCCCCTGGCTACCTTATCGGTTGGGGCCTCCACCCTTTTCCCTCTATATATATTTCCTTCTCCTTCTCCCTATTTCTAGTTCTATCTCTGAAAATCACTCTTAAACCTTGCCTACCTCTCTATCCACCTTCCTTCTCCCTGTTCTTATCCTCTTTCACTATTACCTTTTCTGCATCTCTGCACTTATCCTGGCTTCTGACCACTCCAATTTCTCTTACTCAGAAGATTCAGAGGTCACTAGCATTAGATGTGTGCCCTTAGGGGAGGGACAAAGCAGGGGAAGTGAATTAAGGAGAAAAGTATCAAGGTTCACACGATTATATTGAGAAATGTAACTGAGCACTGCTTTGGTTGTCACTGTTTCAGTGAGAATGGTAGTTGCAAAGGGGTCTGGAAACTAAAGCAGAAATTTCAAGTGCTAAGTGCTTAACTTATTTTAATATTAAGCACTAATCCACTATACTTTGATCAAGTCCCCCTTACTGTGCCTTTCGAAAATGGGAAGAACAAACTGACTCTACACTGAACTCCATGTAAAATGTGGTTGCAATACAGTAAAAAAAGGCTAGACCAAAGCACAAGCGTTTACTTTGTACAAGCTTTGTTTTGGTACTATTTGGCTGGTGGATACAGGGCAGCATGAGCTTTTGGTATGCACAAAAAAGCCACCGAGTGGTTTTAGGTTATTCTAATCTGTCACATTATGTAACATGTTCATGTCAAACTAGCCTGCTCCTCAACATACACAAAAATGTGACGGGATGTCCTCACACACCACGCGGAGTCCCTTGTTTCATCATACATTCTCCACGCTCTCCTAAAACCCGGTTTGATGAAGAGCGGGCCTACGCACTGGAGTCAGAGAGGCACTTTTTACTAGATACGGATCTGTGCAGAATGACTCAATCTAAAAACCAAAGTGGTACTCCAGTCTAACCTTTATACTTTGTGGAGTACTACTTGGTATTAAAAACCAGACGTGGGGAGTAGGGTAACTAGTACCCCAGCCTCACTAAACCGTCAACATGTTTCTGCCTAGTGGCTCAACAGAGGCCATGGCATCCGTCAGGATGGACATCGGATCCTCTAGTGGCATACATACACTACACGTGCCACTATGTTGGTGGTCAAACCTTTGTCGCCACCCTACATTCCTAGGTCGCTAGGTATCCTAAATCAGGGTCATCTGGGCCCCAAGGAGGAGGGCTCAGGAACTCCATAGTCACACATACACCAAGGTGTGTTCCTCACTGGTCACCTAGTGGTAGTGGATCCTTCCTCCTGATGGTCTTTTAGCTGCTCTGTGTGCACCTATTTCTGAAAGTTAAAATATAATCAATATTATATTTAATAGGGTTCAAGCTGTCATACAAGAATGGCACTTGTTAGCGAGTTGGTATGTGTGGTAGTAATACAAAGATTCCACTGACAGCGACCCTTCGGCCTAAGTACAAGCACTATAAGAAGTTGGAGTAATCCCAATGCAATTCCACCCATTATAGTTTCAAGAAACTTTCATGATTCAATGTGATATATATTCTTTTTTTTGTTAAAGGGGGTGGCAGTCAATTTTACAACAACGTGCGTTTCTCTTTGGCAGCTTAGCCAACGAGCTTCTCCAAGGTAAGATTTAAAGTAGCAGTTTGCATTCAGTCAGTTGTTAGTCTATTCAAAGTAGGACAGATTGACATTGTTGTATCAGTCACTGTGGGTGACACTATGGGGCATATTTACGAGGAAGTGGAGGAGCGCGATGTTAGCCTCCTTGGCGTAACGCCAGGCTCCGCCTCTTCTGAAACGCAGGTTTGCACCGTATTTACAAGGGATACCTTCCTGCACATAAACAATCAATGTCCTTTTGCTGTTTCTATGTGTGCTGCACAATGCAGCACACATGGAAACAGCAAAAACGAGGAGAAATGTAACATTTCTCCTTGTTGCGCCAGGGTAAGACCAGGTTTTCCCTGGTCTTAATTTTGGCGCTGCCCCATATTTACGCTGCCACCCTTGTAAATATGGGGCATAGTCAAAATCAATGGGTATTGCGGTGGAACGCCCACCACAACACCCATTGCCCGCCCCTTTCACACTAAGGGCCCGATTCCGATCTCGTTCGGAAAGCATACCGACTCGGTTCAGGAATGCTTTCTGTACGACTCGGATCGGGGGAATCCGACCGAACAAGTACGATGCATCCGTATGCATCCGGCTACGATTTGGTCGGACTGCTATTGACTGCAATGCGAGCCTTTGTTCTGAACGTGAACGCAGGCTCCCATTGAAGAAAGGGGTAGGTGGGGAAAACCTTGCACTATGTGGCGGACACCATATAGTGCCTGCCACATTGTGCATGGTTGGAAAGGAGGGACCTATGGGTACCCCTACAGGCCTGATTCAGAGGGCCTTGGGTGAAGGGGGCTTGTTATGGGCCCCCAAAGACCGATTCCGGCAGCCGTATCATTCCGGGCAAACCGATTCGGAAAGGCTGTCCGAATCGGTCTTCGTACTCGCTCATTTAGAAACCAAGTCCATAGAGCTGTACGAATCGGCTCCGGAAAGGCTCGACCTGTCTGAATGCCTTTCAGAACCGATTCAGTCAGCCTGAATGGTTTCCAGGCATCCTACTTGGTCGTTCAGAACTGGGAACGAGTCGGTCGGAAATAAGGGCTCCGGATCGGATTCGGCAAACCCAAATCTGATTCGGAGCCCTTCCGACCGACATCAGAATCGACCCCTAAGTATAGCATGAAAGGCTGCCTTATTTACAAGGCAGCGTAAAGCCACTTTAAGTGCCTTAACGCTGCCTTGTAAATAAGGCGAGGCCCCTATCTCTACCACAATGTCAGAAAAAGTGACGTTGTGGTGGCGATAGGGGCTTGTAAATATGCCCCTGTTTACGGGCTTGTGTCCAAGTTAAAGTAATCACTTGAACTAATGAGGGAAATCTTATCAGGATTCTTCCAACTTCCTATATAAGTCAATACTGTTTATCATCCGATGTACTTGAACTATCTGTAAATGCGTAATAAATTCAAAGTGGTTCCAAGCAGAAAGCCTTTTGAAGATGTCTTCCCAAGGGCCCCACGTATCCTTAACATGGCACTGATTGGCCCTAGTACTAATTCTCAAAGCCAATGAGAAAAGATCTGAGGTGATGAAATGAAGCATGCATAATACTTGTAGAGTACTGTGAGTGTTCTGTAAAAGAATATGTCAGATGAACGTCCTTTGAGAGGGAGGGATAAAGAGCACAGGTCCATTCAGGGGCCTCTGGAATATGGCTAAAGGTTGCTAGTGCAGGGAGGGACATGTCTCCCAGGCGGGTTTAAAGCCAAGAAAGCCCACCTGCACTTGTAGATTTAAAATTCTTTTACTGTGACTTAGCTGATCTAATTGGTTGGGTAGCTCCACAGTTCTTGAGAGGGCTATCAGGCAGGACCTGGTGAACATATTATCTAGTTTTGTTGGGGTGCTTCTAAGGTCTGAAAAGCGTCATCAGCCCTAACAAAGGGTCCAGTGCTTGTGAATTCTGGGATCCCAACAAATTCTAAACTCTTTTTAGACAGAACCTTGTGACTTCATAAGCCTCTCTCAATCAATCAATCAGTATTTGTAGAGAGCGCTAATCACCCCGAGGGGCATCCAGGGGCTGCATGGGGTGGGGCTACTTAAATTGCCAGGTCTTGAGGCCGCTCCTGAATTCGGCGAGGGAGGTAGTGGTTCAGAGGTGGATATGGAGGTCGTTCCAGGCCTTGGCAGCTATTCTGTTAGAAGCATCCCTCTCCTAGACCTGACACTTTCACCCCCACCTCACTCTTTCCTCTCTCCACCTCCAGCCCATTCCTTGCCTGACCCCTCGCCCCCCCACCCCAGGCACAGACATTACTTACATTGCTCCCCTCCCTTTCATCCTCCAGCTCTCTTCTGATACAGTCCACCTTCCTGCTTGCCTGAATTATACTTTATCATCTGTACAATGCCCTAGTACGTCATAGCTGGGTTTGTGCTTTGGAAGTCCATACAGACCTAGTGCCCAGAGGAGTTTGTCTCTGAAACATCTCATAATTCAGCAATGTTCTAACTTTGAAAACTGAGGAAAGAGCTTTTTCACAGGCTTCTTCTGGGTTATTTTAGAAAAAGCTAGTCTAGCAGACAGAGAGAGCTCCAAGTGAAAGCACACATGCTTGTAGCAACATCTACAGAGGACATAAACTCTAATTTTGAGTACGAATCTCGGATACACATCACTTTATCTGGAGTTTCACTTATTCTTAATAGGAACTATCACAGTCTTCCATGCACTTGAGGTCTAGGAGCATACGCCTTGTTTGAGTAAATTTGAGTGACAGTTTACATAGAGGTGGCCATTTGGCCTCAATGTCGGAGCAAACAAAATTCTGACAGAATGCCACCAACCAATAAGTCTCCCCGTAACCGAATGTGACAGAGTACTCCGTGGAGGACAAAGATGGTGTACTGTTGGCATCTCACTAGCCAGAAATAGGCGCCCAGGACTCAGCGGGTGAACACTAGAGTTGGCATCCAGGTGCTCTGTGACAGTCAGAAAGTAGGTGTTTGATCGGTGAGACCAGAGGTCTTTATTGAATCGTTTACACGTTTTCTAGGATGCTGCTCGTGTGCATTGACCAACAGAAATAGAAGTGTGTAAGACAATTGTGTTAACAAGTCCTGGGTGCTGTACAACTGGTGCTGCAATAGCCAATTAATGGTATATCTGGGCTGTGTTAGATGTGTGTTTGAAGTTGCTCTTTTTTTAAATATATTTTTTATTGGCATTTTACTTATACATACACTGTTTGCAACTCAGGCGTTTAGGGATAACATAGATGCAAAACCTGCTTTTGAGTATTTTATTGTATTGGCAAAGATTGATATAAAATACCCCAAAGAGACAGTACATACGATGTGGTGTGTGACAGTGCATGGTGTGTCGCGGTGGAGAGCAGTGTTTAGAGCACGGTGATACCCACCTGAATGGAATATCTCTGCTGTGTTGAACGTATCTAATGTTCTTTCTAAAGTGTACTGCTGGGTGCTGGGTATGTTGAGCGATGTGATACTTTTCCACCGGCTACATAATATATCAGCTGAGCGAGGGTGTTCGTAGACCTACCTAATGCATTAATAAACATTTCCCTGTAGCCCACCCCATCCAATCTCAAATCTCGACACCTGCAACCTAGAATCTATTTCCCACTAATGATGTACGGCCTCCAGCTCTTTGCATGTTCCCTCTAGATATTTACACTGCCGTGTTTTGCCACCTCTCAAAGACCTACACCGTGGGTTGCTCGTGCACTGTACAAATACCCAAAGCAAACACTGGTGGGCACGTGGGCTTGAACCTTTGTATCCAGGCGGAATAATATTGTCTTGCGCTGTTGGTTTCTGAAAGCGAGAACTAACAGAGACAAAAGCAGAACTGCAGGCGATGTAACCCAACAGGCTAATCAATAACACGGCTTTATTGTTATTGATCGACCCTCCTGCCCCGCCGGCCCCCTCCCACGCGCTAGCTATTCCCAGATAGGTCACAGGGGCATCCTTTCAGATTTTTCCTTATCCATCACTCATGTTTCATAAAGCTTTTTTAAAGCGGAAATAAATAATTTGTCTGCACAAGGGTAAAGGTCAGCTCGCCAGTGTCCTTTTGGTGCTTTTTTCCATTATGCTCCAGCGCTGCCCTGCGGAAGCGGTCAGAGCTGCGGATTTCTCCAGTGGAATTAAGCCTTGCGCTTTGCCTTTTTTTAAATATTTGTCTGCCTACAACATTGTTTTGCTTGTAGTGCGTGCTATTTAGTGAAATAAAGTTACTAGGTGAAGTTTAATACGTTAGGGCTGGAATTATTCTGTAAGAAATCCAATGTGTCAGGTAAAAACTGTACTGCATAAAAGCATAATATGCAAAGGTAAGGCAAGCATCTCGAAAATAAAAATATGTTAGGGCTATAATTATACTGCAAGAAATACAGTATGCTCAGGCAGGAACTGTTCTGCAAGAAGTTAAAGATGCCAAGCCAAGAACTGCTATGCAAGAAGTAAAATATGGAATGCTAGGACTACTCGCCAGGATGTAAATTATGCCAGGCAAGAACAGCTCTGCACAGTTGCACTGAAATCCGCACAATATGCTAGTGCTAGATCAGGGTTCTCCAAAGGGTCCTGGAGGGCCGGATCCATGGCAGATTTTTTTAGATAACTACATTTATCTAAATGGGGATATGCTAAAAATCTGACATGGATCCGGCACTCCAGGACCGACTTTGGAGAACCCTATGCTAGATTATACTTCCGTCATTACAATGTGCTCAGCTAAGAATCATACTGCAAGAAGTACAACATATAGGGTAAGCAATAGATTTATAGAGAATCTTGAATACTTTAGGTTTTCTAAGGCTAGCTTAGCTAAGTGCTGCTCTCCCTAATCCAGTGATGCTACTTGCCACTCATGTGGAATGATTTGCCTCTTCCAGTAAGCAGATTCTTTGACTTTTGGTTGCTTTAGTTTATGGTTATTTGTTTTTATTATCATTCCCTAGTTATATTCCCAGCATTAAGACTGCCGAAAAACATATGATGCCTCGCCTCACAGGTCAAAGGTTGTGTGACGTTATGGGAGCCGAACCCCATTATTTGTCTGAACTCCAAAATTGTACACACCCCAATTATTACCTTGGTAGTTCAGCTCCAAAATCTCTAGTTGATCTAGCGGTAAGAAACTACACTCCTCAACAATAGAAAATTAATTTAGCAGAGAAAAGATTAGAATAACTCTAGGAGCATTTAATAACTGAGGGGCTCATTACAATGGCAGTCGGACTTACGTCCGACTGCCATCGCATCGGGGATGGGTCCGCCCGACAAGATGTTGGCGGTCCCGCACCCCGAATTACAATGCAACCACCTTCAAGGCGGTCGCAAAGTGTATTTTTTGTATTGCGGCGTGTGCTGCTGGCTGCAGCACACGCCGCAGTCCAAAAAACACTCATTGTGCATATGCATGCACTATGTGGCAGGCACCATGCGGTGCCTGCCACATGGTGCAGGGAAATGTAGGAGGAAACCATAGGTGCCCCCCAAACCCAACAGTGAGGGCTAGGAGGAAAGGTAGGCCGGCTACAGGCCCCCAATGTCTCTTTCCACCAGCGTTTTCATGGCAAGTAACCGGCCATGAAACGGCTGGCGAGGAGGGACATCATAATCCCTACGGCGGTGCCTGGCAGGCACCGCCACCATTGTAGGGATCGAGTGCCCTCCGACAGTCCAATGGGCTCCTTGAGCCTGTCGGCTCTGTGGCGGTCAGTCTCTGCGACTGCCACCCCTCCGCCCGCCATCCTAATGTGGCGGGCAGAAAACATGCTTACGATGGCGGTGAGACCGCCACCAACATTCTTACGATGGCGGTGAGACCGCCACCAACATGCTGTCGGTGGAGGTCTCACTGTCATCGTAATCAGGCCCTGAGTTCTAGATCAAAAATAGAGAAAAATAGATTTATTACAGAATTGTTAATAAAACGACACAGAGGAATGCATAAATCTGCCATGAAGGTTCAAAAACAGACATACAGAATCACAAAACACAGCAAATCCCTATTTAGACACGTAAATCTAGGAAATTGTAAGTGTTGAACTCAAAAAAGAGTACAGAAAGCAAGACTGACTCCTAAGAGAGGAAAAGTCTCAAAATAATCTGATAGACTCGAGAGGAAAATAGTGAAGTGGAAAGTCACTCACAAACCCACAAAACCAGTGTTTTTCATGCATAATTTGGAATTAACAATTAATAAAACTGCATATTCAGCATGTTATGATCATGGTTAGCTCACATTGGCAAATCAAAAACAACTACACAATTATAAAAGTTTCTTAGCATTAACCTATTTCTCAAGGTAATAGAAATCTTCTGCTTGCTTCCTCAGCAACTGCACTCTGGGGAAGTACAACATTATATGAAACATTTTCTCAAACAATAGTTCATAGAATTATGTTCTTTGCATGCTGCATCAGAATTTTCGGCAGAAATCCTTCAAAATGATAAATAAGACACACAATGCTTTCTTATACAATCGTCCACTTTTCCGTCTTAACATTCCGTGCTCCGCTGAAACTATGAGGAGAGATGACTTGCAGCAGGTTACTGATTGGGAGGAGGGAATGAGCAGGAGCAAGATGATCAGAACTCTAAAAACTGCACCATTTTAAATAAATGGTGTCCTGTACAAAAATGTGGTAAAACTATTGTGCATTATTAATCATACTTTAGAACAAAAGAATTAAATCGTTGCAATGTCATTAATTCATCAGTTACAGCTATATGCATTATTAAAATTATTAATTTGTATAAATAAAATGTCACCCAAAACTGCACATCAGAAAAAAGTTTGACAACTGCCCTCTTCTGATTATTTTTTATTAATCACTAAAACCCCAATAATAAACTTTATTATTCAGCCATTAGTTTGTGGAAATCTTCATCTTCTTGGATAATCAAAGATTCTCCTCCATTGCCTCAATTGTTGATATACTCAATACCTGTAGTCATCAATTTCCAAATCCATTGATCTTTTTATTTTTGCTCAAATTATTTTTGCTCTTACTCCAATATCTACTAATTACACACACTAGCAATTTTAATAAAAGAAACAGAGAAATTGCACAAATCATAAATATTATTTCCCCTGCTTTACCAAAACTACTCCCTATCTCCCATATTCAGGATCCTACAGTCTCCCATAATCCTGGTCCCTCCAACAATCTAATCTCATGAGTCTAATTAGATATGCTAGTAATAAAATAATCAATTGCTCCACTATATTCTGGTAGGTACATACAGCACCTCTTAGTTTGAATTATCTTACAAACTCAGCCCTCTTTCACCAAAAGAGTATCAAAGGCAAGACAGTTCTGCATAACCATTGCTCTAATTGTCATCATCTTCACATTCACTAACTTAAAAGATCCTGCGGTATCTATAGCAAGTCTGCCTACACCTGTAGACAGCCAACCAATCTTCACATCATTCACTACTATTCCCATTGGAGAAATAATAGCTCCTAAAGTATCTTGAACCATTTGTCCAAAACTTCGCTTCTCTCTCTTCAAACTATGTTACTCATTCAACTTCTCCACATTGATAAAATTCTAGGGAAAACCAAAGCCAAATTAAAACAAGCCCACTCTCTGCAAATTAAAATAAGCAATTTTTCTTCAAACATAATAAATTCCCCTCATAAGAAGTTCCTCTCCAGACAAAAGATTTCCACTGACTTTACAAACTTTGTCACACATACTTTCACCTACAAAGTATACTCTCTCGTTTTCCAGAGGACTACCCTTCACCATACACATCTCACCTTTCCTCTTCCATTTGCAATCTGGAATGTAAACCCGAAAACCTAAATTCTTCTTCTTCTTTAATTTCTTCCCAAGCAACCTTCTGCTCTTCTACATTTCTCACAATGGTCACTCCTCTTTCATTATATTCTTTAATGAAATCACGCTCTTTATTACTTCATAAACTCATACAATCTCTATTCAGATTAGATGCTCATCATATTTAATTTCTCTATTATTCTCATTGATAAACATATTATCCAAAGACACATTAAAATCAGTCAGATAATGGGAAAGACATTTTCCATGGCTAAACATTACATTACAGTGCGTGCGAAAATTTCTACTTGTACATATGTTGAACCCTCCCCAGCTGATGTAGGAAGATAAGTACATACATAGCACTTACTAATCTTCATTATATCTATATATTCCTTTATCATTTTAGTACACACATTATCCTTAAAACTATTAACAAAGTGCTCTTCATGTACTGTCATCATTTGCTTAAATGATTAGTTCTAATTCCAACATTACTGTTGATATGATCTGAAACATTTCCAAAAGGAGTCAATAAGCACACCAGCAGGCCAACTAATGCGAATAGTGTTATAATTATTAGTGGCATCCCTACAATTTTACAGGCTCTGTTAACAACAAAAAATACTTTCCTTGCAAAAATCTAAATTTAACCAAAACGTTCTTCAAAAAATAATATTTTTCTGCTTTTCTTCTTATATCATTAAAACAATAGTATAAACAAAACATAAAATCAGTTTAGGCTTTTCAGTCTTTGTGAAAGTTCACATATAAAATATTTCAATACATCTTCATTATAGATTGACTAGGCTTCAGGTATCATCTCAGTTATTTCAGTCCTTGGACAATGATGTTTCTCATCAGAACTCAATATTTTAAAGTCTCTATCTCACTTCTCAGGATAGTTCTTCAGTGTCATTCTCTAAATCTAAACTATTTTGGCACTTGTTCATTTAGAAACAATCTCCTCAATTTCATCTGTATCTTCTTCTAATACCATAGCTAGATTCTGGTGAGGTATATTTTCGATTTGGAATTCTCCTTCTGGTTGATCTCTTAGCCAATGGTGATTCACTTTCACTACTTTCTTAGCTCAACTGTCTCTCAAAGTCTCTTTCTGGCTCACAATGCTTCAGTTTGAAAGTTCTCTTTTTTGGAATGTTTTCAACTATTTCTCTCTCAGACACAGCCTTTTGATTTTTGTATTCTCCAAGTCTTTGACTCGAACATGAACTTGCACTTTGATCAAACTCTCCTCTGGCTGCCTTTTCCCCATAGAATATCTTCCTTCTGAAAGGGGCCTTTTTATCTCTGATGTTCAACTGCAATTTGTCACTGCTGTTCAGAGACATCTTTCTTTCTGCCACTCATGCCTTGCTCTTTTGCATTGTAACAGCTCTTCACACTGATCACTCTGGGGCCGATTCACATAACTAATCTGAGATAAAATCCTAAACTTACTACTTTTGGTATTCACAGAAGGTATTTAGTAGTAGTAAAGTTAGGACTCCTAACTTTACTACTACTAAACTGAGACAAAATCCTAACTTTACGACTTTCGGTATTCACAAAAGGCATTTAGTAGTAGTAAAGTTAGGAGTCCTAACTTTACTACTACTAAATGCCTTCTGTGAATACCAAAAGTAGTAAGTTTAGGATTTTACCTCAGTTTAGTAGTAGTAAACTTAGGAGTTCTAACTTTACTACTACTAAATGCCTTCTGTGAATACCAAAAGTAGTAAGTTTAGGATTTTATCTCAGACTAGTTCTGTGATCGGCCCCTCTGTAACTTGCTCTTGTTTTTCCCTTTGTCTTCACCAGTTTCAGAAATATCTTCATCCCCCATTGGATTCACTCTACAAACTTGGATTTCACTTCGAGCTTGATAAGCAGACTGTGTATTTTGATCATTCACCTAATCCACTACTTCAGCTACTCTTACTCTCTTTGTGTGAGCAGTGTGGATCCACTGAGGCACTCCAGAACACTTGAAAGAACTATTAGTCATTAGAATGACCTGGAATGGCCCTCTTCATTGTTCTTTGATACAGCCCTTGTGAATGTGTTTTTGGATTACCACCCAATCTCTGGCATTCAATGAACTGCAGGGTGTATCTTTGTAGTCTTCTGCTGTCACGCTCACCTGATGAGAGGCAGATTTTACCACACCAGCCAGACCTTTCCAATAATCAAGAAAGATGTAAACATTTGCTGAAACTAGTGCAGCTGTAGGTACATGTGGAAGTCTCATTGCTCTGCCCATCACCACCTCGTCGGGAGACAAACCTATCTTCTTGTCAGGAAAACCTCTCATTTTCATCAAAACAAAGGGAAGAGCTTTAGGCCTCTTCAGACCAGTTGAAGCATAAGCTTTCACCTGTTTACTTTTGAGAGTGCTATTTGTACGTTCCACTAAACCTGAGGATTGTGGTTGATAGCTACAATGAAATCTCTGTTTGATCTCAAAAGCTGTGCAAATTATCTGTAACACTTCATTCTTGAATTGTGCGCCACAATCAGTCTCAATAGAAGTTGGGAGGCCGAATCTCAGAATACTCAGTCAACAATAATTTGGCACTTGTAACGCTATCCGTTCTCCTGGTGGGAATTGCTTCCACCCATTTGACAAACAGGCAGACAATTATTAAGACATATTTCAAACCATTACAAGGTAGCATCTTAAAAAAGTCCGCCTGCTGTCTCATACATGGGCCTTTTGGTTTGCCAATGTGATTCATAAACGTAACAGTTTTCTTGCTTTGATTATTTAAATGGCATCTCAAGCAACAACTACATACATCCCCAGCAACATGTCAAAATCCTATATTCTCCCAGTATGTTTTAAAAATCCTAAAACGACTATCTCCTCCTGCATGAGTTTGATTATTCAAATATTTACACATTGGCTGCAACACTGAGCCTGGCAGGATATTTTTCTGTTCTGAATTTACATACAAATCCAGATAATTCTTTTTATAGACCAATTTTTCCCATTTCCTTTTCTCATTTACAGGAGCATCTTCCTGTAAGTCTCTTAGTTCACTCATAAATGTCTGCAACGAATCCATAAAGAAATAATTCACATTATTTGAACTCCATGTATTATCAACTGTGAAATCATCATTTCCATTTTCTTGAACAATTGGCTCTTCTTGCAAGGCAAAATACCTTGCCATCTGATCTGTGTATCTATTTCCTAACCATGTACTTGCTAGCCACATGGTTTGAGCACTTCAAAATCTCTACTTCTTTTGGCTTCTAAATTGCACCCAACAAATCCAATATATACATTCTATTTTTTATTAGAGCAGCCTAGGATGTCATAAATCCCCTGTGACCATAGCTGTCCATAATCGCGAAAAACACCAAAATTATACTTGCTATCTGGATAGATTGTCACATTCAAATTTTCTGACAAACAGCAAGCTCTCATTAAGACAATTAATTCTGTCATGTGCACTAATGTCACATTTGGTAAGGTTGATGTTTCAAGTGTCTCTGTGATAGAGCGCACTGCATAGGCCGCTTTTAGTCCTCCATATTGATCTTTCAGATAAGAACCATCAGCAAATAATGTTAGGTCTGCCAGTTCCAATGAAACTTATTTTATGTCAGATCTTGGTTTTGTGCATAATTCGGTCACTTCTCTATAGCTGTTGTCTAATTCATCAGCAATTTCATCTTCCCTGTCTTCACAATTCTTCAGTGTTGCTGGATTCAGGACATTACATCTTTGAATGGAAATATTCTCTAATGCAAGAATAGTGTACTCATATCGTGTCAACCTACTTTTTGTGCTATGTTCTTGTCCTTGTTAAAAGGATTTTAACTGAATAAGGGACTGTAAAAATTAGAGTATGACTCATCACAATTCCTTCACTTTGTTCAAATAGCTGCAACCGATTTCAAACAACCTGGAAGACTTACATCTACTTGAGTCAAAACACCTAAAAGACAAGCGATTGGACACATACGTCCTCCATGTTTCTGAGTGAGAACTAAAAGTGCACACACATGTTTCTCATGGCAAAATTGTCAAAACATCATATTGCAATTAGGCATCTTGTGTGTGGGCACATGACACAAACTCTCTTTCAATTTCTTAAATGCATCAAGACACCTATTATCAAATGGTACAGGATCCTGCACATCATTGCATGTTAACCTTACTAAAGGCTTCACAATCAAGGAAATTTTGAAGTCCACTGTCAACAGCACCCAACAATTCCAAGAAGCCTCTGGGTGGCCAGGGGACTAAATTGCAGAATTGCAGAAAGATTCTCTTTAGAGACTTTCCTCACACACTTTTCAATATGGTGTCCAAGATAAACAACTTCTTTCTCGCAATAATGCCTGCTAGTCGGAGAGACTTTATGCCCATTTTCAGCCAAGTGATTTAAGAACGCAACTGCAACCAGTTTACAGTCCTCTTTTGTCTTAGATGCTATCAGCAAATCATCAATGTGTTGAGCTAGGACTGAATTACATGGAAATTTTAGACTCGCTACATCTTTTTTCAGTTTTTGTGAGAGAATTGAAGTACTCTCTGTATACCCTTGTGGGATCTTGCACCATACGAGAACTTTATTCACAATTTGAAATACAAAGAGGAACTGTGAATCCCCCATGTAATGGAACTGAAAATAATGCTTGGCATAAGTCAATGACGGTATACTATTCTGGTTTTGATGGAATTTGAATCAAAATCACTTCTGGATTCAGTGCCAGTGGACAACAAGGGACTATAATTTTATTTGTCATTTGGAGATCCTGCACACGTCTCCATTTGCCATTCAGCTTTTTACTTCCCATCACTGGAGAATTCCAAGGACTACCAAGCACTTTCTCTGAGAATACCCTGCTCAATAATTTTTTCAAACATTGGCTTCATTCCTTTTCTGCCTCTTTCGTAAGCTTATACTGCCTAATTCTAGGGAATATTGCTCTGGTTTAATGTTTATTTTTTTACTGGTTCTGCTCTCTTAATCCAATCTCTTTGCCAGCATAATCCCATACTTATTCTTTGACAGTATGTCTTAAATGCAGAGGTAAATCACTCCTTTGTCAAGACTTGGTACAACTCAACTCTGGTGTTTTATGAGTTTACAAACTGAATCCTCTTCTTGTGTTTTAACTGTGAAACCGTCCGATGTACAATATATGACATAGTTAATTTTACAAAGAAGGTCCCTTTCAAGTAAATTTACAGGACTTGAATTGCTCAATGTAAATGGTTGTTCATTCATCATCTTTCCTATTTTACCTGGTACATTTGATTATTGCTGATCCCTACAACTTGGTTTTCTCTTCCAGAGAAGGGTAGGTTTGGAACCTTTACAGAATGAAGTGTAGAATGGGTAGCCACCATATCAATCAGGAATGTAACGGGATGACCATTGACTTCTCTGTCAATATATGGGCCAATATAGTGTATCCCTACGATTGTTCTAAGCAAGCAATCCTCCTCCATCTTCAGGTACCGTCATTGTGAACTTGTCTTGCCATTTCATCATTCAGAATCATAGTATTATGTTGGTATCCTGCATTATATGGCATTATATTTCTCATGTTTTGTTGCTTTACTGGGGCAGTTGGCATGGACAATCAAAATGGTTTCTGATTCTGCATATTCTGCCCCGAATTTTTTCATATATTCGACATTGCATTTCCTCTCTATGTCTGCTGGAAGCGTTCTGAATTCTCCTGAATCCTGTTTGAATTCTGTCTACACTCTCTCTTCCAGTGCCCGATCCTACCACAATAATGACACGCTGTATTCTTTTTAAACATTTCAACATTTGCATTCATACCATATCCTCTACCTCCTTACATCACTTGATCCATTCTATTCATTCTGTTTTTGCACAACATTCATATTTGAACCCTTTTGATTCCGCAACTCTTTTACAACGTGTTTCGTCTGAGCAATCCTCAACTGCTGGTTTAACTTTTTTACTTTTTCTCAAAACAATTACTAATATTTTTTGCCAACATCAAGATCTCATCAGTGTCCTTCGTTAACCAACACAATTCACTCTGTTGAATATGATTAATAATCTTTTATTTTAATCCATTCAGGAAAGCAGAAACAAAACCACTAACTCCATCTCTTTCTGGGTTTTCAACTCTGCAATGTTTATTATAAACCTGCATTAACCTCTCAAAATAGGAATGCACTAACTTTAAGTTCCTGTGTCGTTCTTAAAATCTTCTCCCAATTTATATCCCTTCCTGGAATTCACGTTTTCAAATGCTCAATCACATCCTTGTACATGTATGCTATCACTGTTGCTGGCACATTATTAGGATCATGTTTAGCTGGTTCTTGTGTTGCCCATCCAATCACAGCCTTACATTACAAGCAAAAACCTGCAGGAACTCCAGTCTCAAACAACATATTTAAATCAATACATAACATTGAGGAAATGTGTGTTAACTTATGGGTTTCATCATACCACTTTGCTGGACCCTCTTGTACTTTTGGTAAGAAATGCGTAAAAGCATACATATAAGCCCTTGTCCATTTGACATGCACCAAATTCCCTCCATGTACTTCCCTTAAAGGAAATTCTGTTACTAAATTTGTCCAAATCTCTGAATCACTTGCAATATTTCTTGCCTTTCCCTCAATCCTTTTCATTTTGTTTTTATTCACTGTCCATTTTTTCCATTTTTCTCGATATTTCTTCAAATCATCCCAATCTCATGTTTTCTCAATTAAATCTTTATAATGAGCTCTCAAAGTAATCTGGGCCATCTCCTTGATCTCTCATTATGTGTCAAATTCATTTTATAATTTTGTTTTACATTTTTCATTTTACTAATGTCAACTTCTAATTCGTCAGTCAATTCTTCAAATTTCTTACATGTTTCATTGGTACATCTAGCTGCTTATTTTATCAAATGCCTCATTTCATCAGCATTATAATTCAATAATCTGTTCAAGTCCACATTTCCTTGAAGAATTCCTCCAAATTCTATTTTTAGAATTCCAATACAGATTTCTCGAGGTGGTGGTTCTACTACCACTTTTCTTTCAGGAATAACCTCAGTCTGATCCTCTAGTAACCCACTTCCTCTTGTACTAGGCAGTGCCATTGTGGTGGAAACGTCTGTTAGGCCACTTAGTACACCTCCAGTAGAAGCTTGTTCTGTCGCTGTATCTCCTCCTCCATCCTTATCTACCCCAATAGCAGTGTGGGTTGCTTCCATTGAACTATCCATATACGGAGGAGGTCTAAAACTCAACAGTTCACTTATGAATTTGTCATCATTATCATCATCTGCCTCCTCATTCCCTTTTTTGTTTTTCCCCTTATCCTGCTCTTTCCAGTAACTATAGCAGGATTTATTTACTTTCACATTCAAACATGTCTTCTCTACAATCTTTCTCTTGACAATCTAGTTTACTTTCTAACCAACTCCTGAATTACTTCTTTATGGTTTTATCTTTCTTTTTCCTCTCCTTCTCAGTTGCCCTGCGGTCCCATTTATTAAGTGCCTCAAACTGTTTAGTTCTAGGCATTGGTCTCATATCATACATGGTTTATCTTAGAAAATCTAACTTTTTAATACTTCCATTGAAAATTGTAAAGCCTCATCATGTGCTGTGTATTTGTTCTATTAAGAGATCCAGATGCAAGTATAATACCCAACCTCTACCATCTGCAATGTCTGACTGTTTCTACAAATGCCATACTTAGGTTTGGGTTTTATGAATACACCACCCATGGTTTACACCAAAACAAACTGAAAACAACTTCAAAATTACAATAAATCACTATAAACAAACTTAGTGAACAGCAATCAATAGCAGCATGGTTCTGTCAAAGGTCAGCCTATCATAGTGCAACTATGCCAGCAACCGACCGATCAGAGCACAGATTTGTGGTGACATCTCACCAATCTCAGCACAGCTATCTGGCTGAACAACCAGTCACAGCGTGGTGTCTTAGTGAACAGGAAAACAATTACAGAACCACATTAAACAACTTAAATCAATAAACCCTTTGTCAGTTTACTCTAGAAAGGAAATAAAAATCAGCATATTAAGTAAAGCAACTGATTCACAGACATAGAAACTCATATATGGACAATATGAGAAATCAAAATCAGAGACCAGGATGATTAAAACATAACTTGCAAAAGTTCTCACTAGGCAAACTCTGACCAGTAGAAATTTACCTCCAAGTCAATGTGCTCCACCCCGTGCACTGATGGTAAGCACAATAACTCAAGTTAAACTTTCAAACGTGAAAAGGAAAATCATTAATTCAAAATGCCTATAGACACATACCACAATACAGACAGATTATAAATATCTCAAGATCTTGTATTTTCGGTGAAACTGATAAACAACACAATTCATCCAATAACAAAATAACCTTCAAATGGGTTTACAAATATGAATAATACATCAATACAACAGTAATCAATCTAACAATTGAACCCACGATCATCATAACATTTCCAAGCAAATCGGCACAGAAACAGAGATCCAGTAACACAAGATCATACGTCAAAGCACATTCATAAACTCAGTTTCTCCTGAGTCATACTTACACTTCAAATTTGCTATATAACACACAGGCAATACAGTTAGTCACTTTCCAGGAGGATCCGACACTGTCTCCTCTTTCTCAATCCAGGAATTCAGAGCTCAAAGTCTACAAAAATCTTTCGGGGACCCCTAAAAGAGGGGGTGCTCTTACACTAACCAATCTCTGCTACCAAAATTTGTGGGTTCTGAACCCCACTAATCATTTGATCCCCAATATTTTATACACCTAGATTTTTACCTTGACAGTTCAACTCCAAAATCTTTAGGGTCCCCATGCCCACCCCGCCATAGGGTTTCATTCAGGGGGGCACAAAATGTGCCCCCCCTGTCTGCTTGCACCCCCAGATCCAGACCGGCATGGACGTCACCATCCATGCCTTGCTAGAACTTTTTTGCCATTCCCATTGTGGTGCCTGTTTTTTTGACACCGCCATTGGAATGGCAAAAAGAGAAAAAATCGAAATCAGGTGGGCAGTCTTTGCACGGCTTTGGCGCAGCCGCGTCGACAGAGAGCTGGCGCAACTGTGCCAAAGTTGTAATCAGGCCCCAGGTTCTTTGCACGCCTCCATCGGAACTTCCAGTGGAAATCCTTCAAAACAATACATTAGGTACACAATAGAAAGCTTCATTCACAATACATGCTCTCTACTACAGTAGTCCCCTTTTATGCCATAACATTCTGTGCTCCGCGGAAACTATAGGAAGAGATGACTTGCAGCGGTAGGAGGAGGAATTGGTAGAAGGGAATTGGTAGGAGGGAATGAGCAGGAGCAAGATGATCAGAACTCCAGAAACTGCATTCATTTTTAATAAATGGTGTCCAGTACAAAAATGTGGTATAACTATTCTACATTACTAATCACACTACTGAACAAAATAATCAAATTGTTTCAAGTACATCATTAATTCATCATTTACGACTATATGCATCACTGAAATGAATAATTTGTCTAAATAAATTGCCACCCAAAATTGCACATCAGAAAAAGCTTTAGCACGTGACTTTGACTGTTGTCGTCAGAGATCAAACATTTTTTCATCTCATTTCTGCTAGAACTTTGATTTTACTGAAGTGATGCTATGGTCGTTTTTTGGTTTTGTGTAGATTCTGTATTAGTGCATGATTATTGCATATTGTCACACAAAATATAACAATTCAAGAACAAGGGGATAATTAAGGGTTTGATGGAGCACAAGCACCACCATAAATGGGCGAACCTCCCAACAAACCCACTTTATTTAGAAACACTGGCATGAAGTTGAGTGCTATGACCCTGGACAGTGAACCGGAAAGGCAGGACAAGAAGTGACATCATGGGGGGAGGAAAGAAAAGTGATGCAGAGATATGGGATTTGAGTAGTTCTTTTCTTCCTTCTGTAGAGAAAGTACCGTGCTATAACGAGAAATGGCAAGGGCCTACCCTTCTATGTCATCATTGTCAGGGCCCTTTTCCCGACTTCACAGCTGTCTACGAAAGTGGGATGGCAACAGACCTGACCCCCGATTGAGGAATCCGTATTGGAGCCCAGGAACGAGGGACACAACAGAGTGAGTAGTAAGTGAAGAAACCACCTCCCAGCTGGCCAGAGCCCCAAACCCATGAAGCCACTATTATCACTACCCGCATACTGCCAGATGCCAGCAGAGCGTGCCCCAGTAGCCAACATACCAAGGATCCTTAAAAGAATGTGCATGTGACCCAGCAGCGAATTCCCCAAGGCAATATCAAAACAATCCAAGCAGGAAGACATTGTCCAAAAAATAAAATAGAAAAAGTCAAACCCACTGAAAGCGGACATTTTGATTTGGGCAGAGAGCCCAATGGACGCAGCCATTTTGAATTAGACAAAGAGCCCAATTGGCAGCCACTGAAGGCTACCACCTCAAAGTGCAAGAAGCTGCACAATCACAAGAGGCAGACATTTCCATTTGAGCAGAGAGCCCCACATGGCAGCCACTGAAGACAGACATACTCAAACTGTGAAAACGCTGCACACCACCTCAAAGCGACCTGCAAACACAATCAGAACACAACTAGCAAAAATAAGCCTAACGATTTCAACCTCTGCAAATTACCACCTAATTAATATTTAAATTGAAACTTTCATCCAAAAGTAAAGAAAGCACATGTTCTACATTAGAACACCCCTAACGGAAAAGCTGCAAAACCGCATGAAACATCTAAACAGAACATACATGAAAGTATACTAAATAGAAGTAATTGCATTTTTTTTACATGTTAATAACAAACATGCAAAAGTTGAAATATATATATATTTATACTATCACACTGCTTTCAGGTACAATGACAGAGGCTGCCAACTGTATTACTTAACAAAAAGGAAAGCAGTTGCTAAATCACATGGGCTACACCTACAGACAACAAAGTGCACCATCAGAAAACATAAAATGGAAATGTACTAAATATTATTCTAATGCATGCTATAAGAGGACAACTAAAACAAAATGATGTTGTAATTCATGTAAGAGAGCACAACCACTCCCCAAATGTGACAGAAATATAAGTAAGAGAATTATTGCAGAATATAAGAGAGGCAAGGACTAGCTCCCATGAACCCAGAAGCAAAATCCTTGAAGATATACTACCTAAAGTCCCTGAAGATATAACAGGGCAACTACCACCTATACCCATTATAAAACATTTAATTGCACAAACTAAATGAGCCACCAGTTTTACCCCACCTGCCCCTATAAGATACCAAGACACACACATACCTGAACATTTAACAATAACACATAATGAGGAACCTTTCCTTTTTCATGACAGCCTAAATAATTAGAAACAAATCCTAATATTCTCTACAGCAGACAACTTAATAAAACTTACCCAGTGTCAAACCTGGATGATGTATGGAAGGATCAAAAGGATCCCAAACCATTCACACAGATATATACCATAAATGATGAATATCAGAACACAAATATCCCTTTTATAAATGCCCTACTATCAAATAAACAAAGCTGCACCTCCTAAGACCCTTTAAACAATATAAAACATAAAACAAATAACTACTACTGATCCAGCGGTCTACTAACAACAGATAATCTATTACCATATACTCGCTTGGGCCCATACAACTCGCTTCCGCTGCGCTCTAAGTAAACCACTGGAGTCTATTAGTTGTATATGTTACTCATACCTCAAGATCTAGTTATTACTTCTTTAACTAAACCTTCTGCTGATCAAACAGTTCTTTCCTCTGGTCAATGGACCAGTTAGGTAGAACTAGTTGATGGCGATAATTGACATAACTTATTATGCATTTCTTAATAAGTGTAAAATAATGACAGACTCAATAAGTTTTAAAATCTTTATCTAAAATTATGGGTTTTGAACCATCTCAAAAGCGTTTCAGTACAAACACCCTCATTCGCGGGAGTGCCAATTAAAAAATATCTCAGATAACACTTATCACTTCAGATCCACACAATAACTATGCTCAGAAAGAAGAGGATAGAGACAGAAGAGTATTTATCAAATGATGAATTTCATAGTTACCAAAGTATGGTGTGAAGACCAACCCCCTGGCCAAAGGGCTGGTAAGGGCCTCCCAGGACAGATCAGGAGACAAAGGCTTCAGGACAGGAACCAGGACAGGATACTTCACCTCTCTAGTTACCGACGACTACGTCGCACCCCTCTCTGACACTCTCTTCCTCCTCGTGGTTCTTCCGCAATCTTCTTTCTAAACCCACCCACATTTAGTAGATGATTCTGCATTCGATTTCTTCATCAGAATTTCAGAGCACCACCCCGGCACACCCCGTTGTCAAGCTTCTTCAACGCGCAACAAAGCTTCTTCGTAACTTCCACAAAACTCGCTCCCTCTTCTCACTAAACTACCTCAATTATACCTTTTCATAGGCATGTACCACCCATTAATGTTTCATTTCCACAGAATACTAACTTCTGATTGGACAGGCGAGGGGGGATGATCATCACACCACACTTATACTTCATTTATTCTCTTTTAACCATTGTTTCCAAACTCCTCCCTTCAAACCTTTATTCCGCCCTTCCTTTCCCATACATCTTTAAACTTTATTAATACATTTGTAACTGATTTCCTGAATAAGTTCCTTCATATGAACTCTTCACCCTCATGTTCCCAGGGCACATCTCCGCCGACCTTGGACTCGTGACAAATCCTTAGTCATCTTCCAAGCTTCTGTATCAGGGCGCATGCGTCGCGCCATATTGGTCTGCTCGACTCGGACAACTTTAACATGCCCAAATACGCACTAATAATAAAGTCGGAAAAAAAAAGTATTATTCTCAAAAATAAATGATTTCACTGTATACCACCAACCTCTACTCGAACCCATACCATTTGTTGTTTCTCACTCTGCATTTGCGTTAGTTATAAACCCATTTCTAATTTCAGCAAGCAGGTGCCATGCATGTGAGCTTTCAAGCGGCCATTTTATAGCTCTTTGCGCAAGCGCCAGAATTTCCCTCCAAGCGAAAGCACGTCATACTACGTAGATGCAGTAGACACATGTGCAGTAAAGATCCAATGTTAAATGCGTCCTAGTCCTACGTCCGTGTTATTTGCACTTAGTAAACACATAGGCAAGCTTCATTCTTTTCCCGCGTATCATGAAAATGTATAGTATTAATCACAAAACACGTTATTAGTAATTCGCTAGTAAGTTAAATCGAGAAGATTGCTTCCGAGCAAGTCTCGTGTCCGAGTCCTTGCTCCATCAATCCCCTCTCTGATGGCATATTAAGCCATCACAAAATTCCCATCCATCCCTGATATCAACTTTAGCACTTCTCAGTTTTCTCTATTTGGCCTCCCAACCTTTCATCAACTATCTCATTTCCTTCTAAAACTCGCATCTTCTTGTATAACCTGTCTTTCATTTCTTCCAAGCGTATTTCTTCATACTTCTTTTTACGTGTCTGTCCTTTTCCTCTTCTATTCAAATGTACCTTTCCTTTTGTACTTTTTCTACAACATCTATATGTAATCATTAGAACATTGGAATGTTGGGAGCTCCATTGAAGACAATGGAGTTGCTCTGGGTTTATAATGGCTGGTATAAGCCCAGCGCTCCAACATTCCAATGTTTGTCTTTTTGTTTCTCCATTTTTAATTTAGAACATTCTACCCTTAGTGGGTGGAATGTTCTAATAGCCTTATAGCCCTTCTGCCTCAGGCTATACCGGTTGTTAAAGGCCCTCTCCCTCGTTATAGTCCCTCGCCTGCGGCTCAAGCCTATAACTCGGGATCAGGGCCTTTAACAGCTGGTATAGCCCTCGGCAGCAGGCTATAAGGCTATACTAACATCACTATTGTTATTATCATCACTAATGGTATCATTATTTGACCTAGAAAACCTTTTCCAAACCCAACAAACCATTTCCCTATTGATGTTATACTTTTTGTTAGTCTTCCCCACACACTGTCAACCTCCAGTTGGGTCAAATCTTTATGCATTCTCGTAATATTTTCAACATATCCTTTAATTTCTCTGCTCTTGTCCGGAATATAAGTGCAGCAATGTTGAAGTTTTAACATGCCACAAACTCCACCTTCTTTTGCCAACAATATGTCAAGAGCAAGACGGTTCTGTAAAACCATTGATCTAATTGCAACCATTTCTGTGTTAATCATTAAAAATCCTCCTGCAGTATCTTTAGAAAGACGATCAACTATGGTTGATAACTTACAAATTTTCTGTGAATTTAGAATGACTCCAACTGAGGGTATCAGTGCACTAAAAATATCTCCTACAATTTCAGAAAAACTAGCCCTTTTTCTTCGTGTTAGTCTATTAGAATTTCCATTGGTTCCACTGATTTTATCTACATGATAAATTTTTGGAAAAACTATTCCAAAATAACAGCTTCCGTACCATCTTGCAGGTAACCTGTAATAGGCATTGTTCCCACAAACATAATACACTCCTGGAAACACAGGATCAGTTCCCCCTTTTAGTCCCCATCCTCCTAATATTAGGAAGTTATGTTCACATTCACTGGAACCAATGTAATTATTGTTATAATCTGTCTTTAATCTATAGAGGCAGAATTTTCCCCTTTTCACAAAGTCCAGGGACATCGCAGCATGAGCCTTGCCACTTGCATAGATTCCCTCCTTCCCAACCCATGGAGGTACATGGATTTTCTGTGTAGTTGCCTTCTTCATTAAATCCTGTCTCCTTTCTTCTACTAAATCTAACAATTATTTTTCTTGTTTTCTGAATGTACATGTTAAATTATCTTTGAGTGCCTAAACTAAATCTATTCAACTCATTGTTATGAAAAATTCACCCATAAATCGTGCATTTTTACTACTAACTACTGGATTCATATTCTTTCTAATAGGAAGTTCAGGAAATATTACCTCTAAGTTAGAATAAAAATACTGCAATCTCCCTGTAGTGTAAAATAAACTTGACAAAATACTACATGACACACCATACGTTAAAGGTATATGGTGATACGTCATCCCTTCTGATACTGATGAGGGCAATTTCATACATACATAACAGTTGTTAATTTGCATAGTGCTAACATACTGAAATAATAATTTAATAAACACAGAAGACGTATTATAATCTGATTCATTATGATAATTTGCCTCATCTTCCACTCCTATTTCAATTTTAGTTTCTCTTAATCTATCTACTTTAACACTAGTATCTGTATTATTCTTGTCACTTGTTTCCATCATTAAAGGCACCCCTACTGTTAGGAATAACCATCCTAATATTGCTAATAAAATACTACAAAAACAAAATCTAAGACACTTTCTTTTAACTCCACATTTTGGTTTTCCGCTAACTTCATTGTCAGCCATTTTGTCTCTGAGAAAATGTCTTTTCTCTTATCGTTTTCTCTTTTACAGTCCTTTGTCTTTTTATTCTTAAGGAGGTTTCAATTGGCTTTCGTCAATTTGTGCAATATGGACTTCTTCTGTCTCATCAGTCAGATCCAGGGACTCAAATTCTTCAAGAATGACGTACGTCCACTCTGGAGCCTTGTATTTTCTGTTTAAGTTTCTCAATCTTGGACTTCTTCAAGTTATTTTTGCTAATGTTTGCTTAGGTCTTGTTTGACTTGTGATTTCTATCACTTGTTCTGGTTTCTTTTCAGATTTTCTCAGGTGATATTTTAGTTTCTTTACTCCAGTTGGCCAATTGTCTCCCTTTCTGACTCTTTTAATTTGTACTGCTTTTTCACCTTCCCTATCTCCTTGTAAAGTTCATTTAATTTAATTTATTCTGGGCACAATCTGTTCTATTTCTCTGTTCTCTGTGCTTGTACCTTCTTTTGCTTCTTCCTGCTCAGGTTCTACTGTGTTTTGTTCTACTTTTTCCTGAGCTTGTTCTTCTAATTCTGTCTGATCCTGCTCAGGTCTTACTTCAAATCTTTCTTCTTCTGCCTGAGTTTGTTCTTCTAACTCTATCTGGTCCTGTTCAGGTCTAAATTCAAACTTTTCTTCTTCTGCCTGAACGTGTTCTTCTCTTTTTCCCTCCTCAGGTTTGTTTATGTCTTTTTCTGTTTTCACCTGAGTGTGTTCTTCTTCCTCTATCTCTCCCTGACTACTTTCTTGTCTTTTCAGTTCTGTTCTTCTTCTGGTCTCAATGGCATCATCAATTACTTCAATCACTGGGATCCATTCTTCCTGACTTAGCTCGGGCTGCTATGGTTGTCTTTCAGAATCTATCACTCTAGATTCTTCAATTTCACAGTTTACAACTCCTGATGCTTCAGCCTGCTCAGTCAATGGTGGCTCTTGTTGATCTAGTACTCTTCTGGTATGACTAGCGTGAATCCAATTGGGCAAACCTGCACACTTCACTACTGTGGTAGTGACTAGTATGACTTGCCTTGGTTTGTCCCACCTTGGTGCTAGACACGATTTTCTTGCGTGTTTCTTCACTAGCACCCAATCTCCAGGATTCAAATCATGCGCTTGATCTGGCTGTCTTTCAACTGCGTCTTCTCCAACCTGATGAGAGATAGAATGCATCATTTCAGCCAATCCTTTGCAATAGTCCAATACCAGATCATCAGTTATACTCATTAGTTTATTTCCAGGAATGAACGCCTGTCTCATGGCTCTTCCCATGAGTACCTCACGTGGACTCATTCCTGTTTTTCTGTCTGGAATACTTCTGAGACCCATTAGTACAAGAGGCAATGCATCTGGCCATTTCAACTTTGTGGATGCACACACCTTTCCCAATCTTGACTTGATTGTGCCATTTATTTGTTCAACAATTCCAGAAGCCTCTAGACGATAAGCACAGTGTAGTTTTTGTTCAATGTTAAATGCAGCACAGATTAATCGAATTATTTCATTATTAAAATGAGGGCCTCTATCTGATTCCAAAGTGACCGGAAAACCAAACCGTGGCATTAACTCCCTCAACAATAATTTTGCAACTGTAAGACTGTCATTTCTTCTAGTAGGGTAGGCTTCCACCCATCTTGAGAAAAGGCACACTATGACAAGTACATATTTCAATCCGTTGCAAGGGGGTAACTCAATGAAATCTAACTGTAATCTGGTGAAGGGTCCTTCTGCCTTTCCGATTTTTCCCCAGCTTACCACTGTTTTTCTACCTGGGTTCTGCTGTTGACAGGTTAAGCATCTTTGGCAAAGGCTCTCTGCGATTACCCTGAACTTCGGATTGTACCAACTCTGTCTGAATAGTCTGATCATTGAATCTCTCCCTATGTGTGTTGCTCCATGATACACCCTCGCCATTTTTGAAAGCAGACAGTCTGGCATGACTGGTCTTCCATCTAGATACACCCATACTTCATCATGTGGTCTTTTGGTACAGGCTGCCTTTATCCAGATTTCTTTTTCCTTTTCCTCAACTTCTTCCTGCAATTGTCTAATCTCATCCCATGTCTCTGGCACTGAGAAGTACATAAGTTGGCATCTGGTTTCTCCCGTTTCAATCTTTCTGTTTATAGCTACTGTATTTTTAGTGCAGTATTTTGCCACTTGGTCAGCATAATTATTACCAGCAGTTACATAGTCATTTCCTGACTGATGTGCAGCGCATTTTACAACTGCCATCTCTTTTGGCAATTGTAATGCTTCCAACAAATCCTTTACATTTTTGCTGTTTCTGATTGGAGACCCTGAAGAAGTCAGAAATCCCCTCTGCATCCAAAGCTGGCCGAAGTCATGCACAATCCCAAAACCATATTGACTATCCGTAAATATGGTTACTCTCCAATTTTTCTCTTTTTTACATGCCATTGTCAAAGCAACCAATTCAGCTACTTGTGCAGACTTGACCCCAGGTAAACAGGATGCTTCAATTACCCCCGAAATTTTGCAAACAGCATATGCAGCACTTAGACCTCCCTCTTGTGTCCTAAGGCAGGAGCCGTCTACAAATAACTCATGATCTGCTTCTTTTAGGGGTGTCTCTTTTATATCCGGGCGGGGCTTTGTGCATAACTCAGTCACGTCTAAGCAATCATGATCACTTTCATCTTTTACTTCCTCATCACAGGGGTCTGGCAATAGGGTAGCTGGGTTCAAAATCGTACACCTTGTCACAGTCACATTCTCAGCTCCCAAAATTACTCTTTCGTACTTTGTCAAACGACTAGGGGTAAGGTGCTGTGTTCTTGTTAAAAGAATCTCAACTGAGTGTGGAACGAATACCTTTACTGGATGTCCCATCACTATCGACTCACTTTGCTCCAGACTCATACAAGTAGCAGCTACTGCCTTTAAGCAGCCAGGCAATGCTGAAGCCACCGGGTCCAATGTGGCTGAAAAATATGCCACTGGACGCCGACTCAATCCATGTCTCTGTGTTAAAACTGAAAGTGCACAATTTTCTCTTTCACAACAAAACAAAGAAAAATCTTTTGTATAGTCTGGCATGCCCAAAGCAGGAGCCTCACACAGACAATTTCGCAATCTCACAAATGCCTCTAGGCAGTCATCATTCCAATCAATCGGATCTTTTGCTCGTTTCCGAATCATCTGTATCAATGGTTTCGCTAACACAGAAAATCCATTTATCCATTGCCTGCAGTATCCAACCACTCCCAGAAACATTCTCATTTCTCTCTGAGTCTGTGGCAATTGCATTTCTTTGATTATTTTTATTCTTTCCGGTGTCACTTTTCTAACTCCTCTTTCTATTTTATGCCCTAGATATCTTACTTCTTGTCGACAGAACTGTAATTTTTCTGGAGACACCTTGTGTCCTCCTTCAGCCAAATGGTTCAGCAACGCAATTGTATGTGTGACACAATCTTCTCGCGTTTTTGATGCCACCAATAGGTCATCAATGTACTGAACCAGAACAGAATTTCTGGGCATAATCAATGATTCCAGCCACTTTTTCAAAATCTGATCGAAGATTGAAGGACTTTCTGTGTACCCTTGAGGAACACGACACCATGCGTAAATGCGATCTTCAAATTTAAATGTAAACAGATACTGGCTGTCTGGGTGCAAAGGAATAGAAAAGAACGCTTGGCATAAATCAATTACTGTGAACCATCCTGCATTCCATGGTATCTGATAAAGGATCACTGCTGGATTTGGCACAATTGGGCAACAGGGAATTACAATCTTATTTATTTTTCGCAGGTCCTGCACTATTCTGTACTTTCCGCTAGGCTTTTTCAGTCCCATTATTGGCGAATTACAGGGTCTACCCATCACTTCTTTCAGAATGCCTTGTTTAACCATCCGTTCAATTTCTGGAATAATTCCTGCTTTTAATTCTGGACTCATTTTGTACTGTCGGGTATTTGGATATACTGCACCTTCCTTCACTGTCACTTTAACTGGGTCTATATTTTTCATTAGCCCAATATCTTTTCCTGTAAAATCCCACACTTCTGGATTAACTGTGGTTCTCAACTCTTCTGGTAATTCATTTTCAGTTATTAGTGAAAACATTTCATCTACTTGTGTTCCCTGCTTGACCAGCATCATCTTGTATGCCACATCTTCATCAGGGGTTTGGAAAGCGACACCATCCGGTGTACAATAGATCGTGCAAGTCATTTTGCACAAAAGATCTCTTCCCAACAGATTTACAGTACTGGAATCGCAAACTACAAACCGATGCATTTCCTTAAAGTTTCCAATGTGCACCTCCATTGGCTTTGTGATTGGTGTTCTAATCTGTTGGTTAGATACGCCTACAACTTGGATTGTCTCTCCAGAGAGGGGTAGGTTTGGGATGTCTGCTGTTCTCACAGTAGACCTGGTAGCACCAGTATCCAATAGGAAAATAATGTCTTTACCTTCTACTCTCCCATCAACAAATGGACCTGACTGATCTACTGACAAGGATGCGCCAAGCACGCACTCCTCTTCCTCCCCCCTCAGGCACCGTCATTGTGCAGTATCTGAATGTACCTCATTATTCTGCAAAAAATATTGAGCAATTGTTCTATTATTCTTACCACTTTCTCCTTGAAATCCGGTACTGAAACTTTGATGGTTCACAAAATTTGGCATAGGAGCTGGTGGTACCTGATATTGTGGAGTGACTACCTTTTGCTGCTGATTCATAAGTACTTCATTCTGCATCTGTGGGATTAAATTTTGATTTGGCCCATTATTATTATTATTATTCTGAGTACTCTTACACTCGTTCTTCCAATGTCCAAGCTTTCCGCACGCATGACAAGGGAACTTCTTTTTCGCTTCTTCTCTGTCCATTCGCCCTTTAAATCTATTACCATTCGTTCCTTGATTATTCTGACTCTGTTCTTTTACTGGATTATTATTTTGCTCATTTGTCTTCTCTTCCTGCTGTTCTGCCAATTTAACTTGAGCCCACATCATTTTCTCTTTCAGCTTCCTTCGCCTGGCCTCTATGTCATCCCCGCAATATTTCGTGTACTTTAAAATTTCATCCACTGTCTTACTTTGCCAGCACAACATGTGCTGCTGTATCATCTGACTAATTTCCGGTTTCAAGCCATATACAAACCGATACACAAAATGTCCCATATCTTTGTCACCAATGTTCTCAAAACCACTATACTGCTTGAACACCTGCAACAATCGCTCATAATACGCATGCACAGATTCATTCGGTTCCTGTGTTGTTCTATCTATTTTTACCCAATCTGTTTCTTTTGGAGGGATTTTCCCTTTCAAATATGTAATCACTTGGTGATATTTTTTCATCACTTCTTCTGATGGTGCTCCTGTTTTTGCATCTCTAGGATACTCCTCATTAGGCCAATCAATTGTGATTTTACATTCTGTCCATAAATCAGCAGGTACCACTATGTCAAATAGACCATCCAGATCTTTCAATAACACATTTGAGACTTTCACAAACCTCTCTACCTGTTTGTACCACTCAACTGGCTTTTCTCTCAGTTTTGGAAAATCATTTGTAAACAATAAAATATCTTGTCTACTCCAAGGGACATGAACATATCCTCCTCCAGGAACCTCTCTCATTGGACACAACCTCTCCGCTTTTCCTGTTTCTCTTACTGGAAATGCAGCTGCTCTCTCTCTCGCTTGCACTTCTTCTTTCTTCCTTATCCACCTAATCCTCCATTTATCAATGTCTCCCCATTTACGCAAAATGTTCATTAATTTTTTATCTGTAACCTTTTTCCTGAAGCATTCACACTTTCCAAATCTTTTTCAGTAAAATCCACTCGATAAGGCTTCTGTAACAATTTTGATTTCCCTATATATATTCCAATCTCTGAAGCAACTTCAGTTAATCTTTCATGAAATAATCTTACTCTCCTTGTTATACTCTTACATAGAAACAACAATTCTTCGTCATTATAAACATTTAATCTTTCTGTGCCCACACATCCTGTCATCATCTCTTCCAATTCCACTTTCAATCTGCTAATATCTAAAATCTTTGGTTTTGTGATCTGATTTTCCCTTTCCTGAGCCCACTTTTCTATATCTTCAGAGGTGACTACTGTTGTACCTGAAGTTCCAGCCGGAACCAAAGGTCTTCTCTCTCTCTCAAATTCATAGGCGTAACTCTCTTTTGGGTTTCCGCATTGGGTTCCACAATAGGGAGGTCCATTAGTGAAATAACTGACTCACTTTCACTAACCTGATCATCTGCGATTATTATCTCTTTTCTAGGACTATTCAATGGAACTGTCACAAGTTGTGATTTCTGGGTATCCTTATTAGCCCCATATAATGGGATTACTGGACCAATGGTTACAGGTACTGTCAAAGCTTCAGTATTTACATTCAATTGACTTATCCTTTGAACTAGTTCCTCCCTAGTTTTGTTCAAAGTTTCTCTCTCATTATCTTGCAACACTCTGTTGAATGATGTCTCATGTAAAATCTGTGGAGTTATTGGTATTCCCATTACTGGCGTACTTGGGACAACCTTACTAGCTGCTTCTTGATACGGTGGTGGATTCTTAATCAAAATATCTTCTAACAATTTGTCATCAGACTCTCCATATCCTGTTGAATTCATATGTTTTGTTTTCTCTTTACACTTTCCTCCAGAATGTTCCTCAGCCATCAACACTGGATATAACCCTTCCGATACCATCGCTCTCCTCCACTGTTTCATGTTAATGTTAATGTTAAGAATGATTTATAAAGCGCGCGTACACCAGGTGGTTTCATGGCGCTGTAGAAGGCTCTGTGTGCTATCAATGAAAACATTAATTGTAGGCTTGTGCAAATAGCCATGTATTAAGGGACTTCCTAAAACTTCTGTCCTTCTCTTGACTCATGCAAATGTCTCGGAAAGAATCCTCTAAATCTTCCACCTCTGCATTCCTCTCTTTCATATGACTCAGTTTCCCATTCTTCCAAAGCCTCATATTGAGTTAACCTGGGTCTCGGTTCTAAATCATTCATCTTCAATCTCAAATTCTGAAGAATCCTCCCATTAAACGTACCATCCTTAGGAAACGCTAACACACCATCATCTCTCGTGTACTCTACCCAATTTTCTAGCCACATGCAAGTATGATATCCTCTCTCCATCATCATAAAAGATGCTGGTGTCTTCGGTGGTGGAATAGGAATGCCCTCTCTAGTCAACACAGGCTTATCCTTATCAAAGAAATTCTTTATTCTCTTAAAAATTGACATCTTTCTTTTCTCTCCGTACATCCTTGAAGAACGGTGCAGGAAATTGTATTCCGCAAACCCTTGAAATCTTCTACCTGTACGTCTTGCACTAACAGTCAAATCAAAATCCCGCATACAATACTTCTCTCCTCCAATCCTAGCGCGGCTTCTAACTAAGTGTCCAATCAAATCAGGCTCACACTCGTACTCTGACCAATGCCAGCGCGGCCTTTTCCTGACATCAGTTCTGCTCCTCACTACTGACCCCTCCTTTACAATGCTGTACCTGTCACACGCCCGCTGCTTCTACCAATCCCAGCGCGGCCCTCTGTGACGTCGATCCTACTCAGGCGATTTCTCACCCCTCCTTTACCAAGCTCCTCCTGTCACGCGCCCGCTGCTTCTACCAATCCCAGCGCGGCTCTCTGTGACGTCAGTACCACTCCGGCAACTGACCCTCCCTTTGCAAGGTAATACGAAAATTTTATTTCTTCAAAAATTCTTTGAACTTCTTTATTATTAACAACGTAAAAACATTTGCTACTCTGTCTGTTCCACTAAACCAAAAGGATAGTTTATTTTCTTCCACTGCGAGTAAAACCTTCCGCTTACTCTTCACCTAAGCTCCAGAGAACCTGCTACTCTTCCGGTATCTTCCGTTAAGGAATTTTGAGACCGGTATTTCACCAGCAAACTCCTTTTGCTGTCAATTTAGCTTAGAAGAACCTGCTACTCCTTCAGGGTTACCCTTACTAGGTGATATAACGCCTAAAGTTTCACCAGCGAACTCTTTGCTTTCAACCACTCTCACTTTTGTTCAGAAAATAGTCCCTAGTTTAACACTGCCAGCCCTACCTAGCTTCTCAGTGTTATTCCAACAGACGAGTAACCTCACTGCAGTGTGGTTTCTATCGCCACCTGCTATTCATTTCCCGGGAATTTTCCAGACAACATAAAACAGGACACTAATTCTTTTGTTAAAACATTTACCAAAAATCAATAATCTATACTTATCACCAAACTAGTCACTAACAACCATAGCTCTGCTACCAGAAAACTGATCCAGCGGTCTACTAACAACAGATACTCTATTACCATATACTCGCTTGGGCCCATACAACTTGCTTCCGCTGCACTCTAAGTAAACCACTGGAGTCTATTAGTTTTATATGTTACTCATACCTCAAGATCTAGTTATTACTTCTTTAACTAAACCTTCTGCTGATCAAACAGTTCTTTCCTCTGGTCAATGGACCAGTTAGGTAGAACTAGTTGATGGCGATAATTGACATAACTTATTATGCATTTCTTAATAAGTGTAAAATAATTACAGACTCAATAAGTTTTTGAATCTTTATCTAAAATTATGGGTTTTGAACCATCTCCAAAGCGTTTCAGTACAAACACCCTCATTCGTGGGAGTGCCAATTCAAAGATATCTCAAATAACACTTATCACTTCAGATCCACACAATAACTATGCTCAGAAAGAAGAGGATAGAGACAGAAGAGCATTTATCAAACGATGAATTTCATAGTTACCAAAGTATGGTGTGAAAACCAACCCTCTGGCCAAAGGGCTGGTAAGGGCCTCCCAGGACAGATCAGGAGACAAAGGCTTCAGGACAGGAATCAGGACAGGATACTTCACCTCTCTAGTTACCGACGACTACGTCGCACCCCTCTCTGACACTCTCTTCCTCCTCGTGGTTCTTCCGCAATCTTCTTTCTAAACCCACCCAAATTTAGTAGATGATTCTGCATTCGATTTCTTCATCAGAATTTCGGAGCACCACTCCGGCACACCTCGTTGTCAAGCTTCTTCAACGCGCATCAAAGCTTCTTCGTAACTTCCCCAAAACTTGCTCCCTCTTCTCACTAAACTACCTCAATTATACCTTTTCATAGGCATGTACTGCCCATTAATTTTTCATTTGCACAGAATACTAACTTCTGATTGGACAGGCGAGGGGGGATGATCATCACACCACACTTATACTTCATTTATTCTCTTTTAACCATTGTTTCCAAACTCCTCCCTTCACACCTTTATTCCACCCTTCCATTCCCATACATCTTTAAACTTTATTAATACATTTGTAACTGATTTCCTGAATAAGTTCCTTCATATGAACTCTTCACCCTCATGTTCCCAGGGCACATCTCCGCCGACCTTGGACTCGTGACAAATCCTTAGTCATCTTTCAAGCTTCTGTATCAGGGCGCATGCGTCGCGCCATATTGGTCTGCTCGACTCGGACAACTTTAACAGGCCCAAATACGCACTAATAATAAAGTCGAAAAAGAAAAGTATTATTCTCAAAAATAAATGATTTCACTGTATACCACCAACCTCTACTCTAACCCATACCATATGTTATTTCTCTCTCTGCATTTGCGTTAGTTATAAACCCATTTCTAATTTCAGCAAGCAGGTGCCATGCATGTGAGCTTTCAAGCGGCCATTTTATAGCTCTTTGCGCAAGCGCCAGAATTTCCCTCCAAGCGAAAGCACGTCATACTACGTAGATGCAGTAGACGCATGCGCAGTAAAGATCCCATGTTAAATGCGTCCTAGTCCTACGTCCGTGTTATTTGCAGTTAGTAAACACATAGGCAAGCTTCATTCTTTTCCCGCGTATCATGAAAATGTATAGTATTAATCACAAAACACGTTATTAGTAATTCGCTAGTAAGTTAAATCGAGAAGATTGCTTCCGAGCAAGTCTCGTGTCCGAGTCCTTGCTCCATCACTACCTCCCAAAAATAATAATAGACTTTGAGCAATCCATGATTCAAACCATTCAGTAGAAGGATGGAACAGCATCTTCCAAACCACGCTAGGCAGAACCCAACCTACACTCTATAAATTTATAGAAACATAGCAAAAAGAGCAGAGCTACCAACAACTACGAATGGCGCAATCTGTTAGCCAAATTGCCCTAAACTTAGCAAATAAACCAAAAGTATGTACAACATGCTTCTATTTAAAGTCAAACTCTTCATAAATAATAAAGGAGTTGATTACTTAGAAATCATAGCCAAAAGCATATTATAAAAAAACAGTAACGTACCAGAGTCTGCAAAAACTATGATAAACTGTAAACCAACATACTAAAATGCTTTTTAGAGAATAAGGGCCTAATTACAAGTTTGGTGGTCCACAGGACCACCAAACCTGTTGTGGAGGTACGATCGTGGTCGGTGACCACCGCAGCAGCATTTTTATTAAGAGTACTTTGGTGGGACCATCATTGGACTGCAGCAACCACCAGGGATCCACGATCCCTGACGTTGGTGCGGCAGTCTTGAGGCACAATATGCCTGGTAGAGCCGCTGCTGCACGGCCATGCATATTACGAGTTTCCTCACCACCAGCAGTCTCCTGGCAGTTCTCACGCCATGAAAATGCTGGTGCTGAGAAATGTTAGGGGGCCCTACCGGGCCCCGTGTTCCCTCAGGGCTTAGGGATGCATGCAAGGGGGCACATGGTGTGCCCCCCGGCTTGCATGCACCCACAGGTCTAGCAAGGCATTCACTTTACAGTCCATGCCATGCTGGAACACGCTGTTGCAGGCCCACGGTGCTGACTTTCTAAGGCCTTTGAAAGGCAGTGCCGTGGGCCCGCCGCCGCTGGATCTCCCACCCAGATACAACTTGTAATCAGGCAGGCATGTGGCAGTTGGCTTTGGTGGTGTGGGAGCGAGGCAGTGGTCTGACGCCCTGCTCCCACACCACCAAAGTCACAATCAGGCCCTTAATATAATATTTTATTAGATCAATCAAACAATTATTTAAAATCTCAATGTTAAAAAAGGTGATATAATGACATTATATTAAATCGTTTTTTTTTTTAAATGTGACCACCACCAATCAAGATAGTTGAAAACAAACTCAATCCATCACATAAAATAACTACAACACATAAATGAAAGAATTCCACATAACAATCACCTAATTTTGACATAAACAATATAATATCACATTTCACACCCAAAAGAAAAGAAAGAAGGAAAATGTACTGTTCTGTAGCTGCAGGTACTCCTCTGTATCAGTATAATAAAAAATAGTAATCCACCAAAAATGAAGTAAATAATATCCAAAGTCCCTCCCATGCAAAAATATAGCGAATCCAATAGAAATCCCTCAAAGCATTCCAAAGTATCTAGGATCCATAAACAAACGAAAAAGTGTTTAAAAAAATGAAACGCTCCACAAAACCTGAAAAAAGGAAATCAAAGTGATGTAAAAACCATTGGTTATTATACATTTATTATGATTTCCTTAAAAGAAAAAGTAAACTTCAAATGTCCACGTTGTTTGTAGACAAAAACCTGTGAAGTAAATTTAAAAAAACACCCACAAAACACATTACATTTCCTAAAAATACATATACATACCAGTTAATCTTCATAACTAACATCACATAATTTCACATAACATAGTGGTACATTACTAAAATGGTGTACAAAAACGCAAAACTACAAACTAGTGAAAAACAGTAATACATTTAAATATACAAAAAACTCACAAACAACACTATAACTAATGGCCTCATTATGATGGCGGTCATATCGGGGATGGGACCGCCCGACTTGCTGTTGACGGTCCAGCCATTGGAATTACAATTCGACTGCCTTTAAGGTGGTCGCAAAGTACATTTTTTGTATTGTGGCGTGTGCTGCAGGCTGCAGCACACGCCGCAGTACAAAAAATACACTTTTTGCATATCCCTGCACCATGTGGCAGGCACCATGTGGCACCATGTGGTGCCTGCCACATGGTGCAGGGATATGTTGGGGGGCACCATAGGTGCCCCCAGGGGCCATGTCAGAGGGCCAGGGAGAAAGGGGGGCCCGCTACGGCCCCCAATGTCCTTTACGCCTGCCTAAACCGCCATGAAACGGCTGGCAGTAAGAGACATTGTAATCCCTAAGGCGGTGCCTGGCAGGCACCGCCGCTATTGTAGGGAAGACAAGTCCCTCTTACAGACATACAGATCTGTGGTGGTCGGTGTCTCCGACCGCCAGCCACCCGCCCGCTATCCTAATGTGGTGGGGGGAATCAGAATTACGATGGCGGTGGGACCGCCACCGATGGGCTGTCGGTGGCGGTCCCACCATCATTGTAATCAGGCCCTAACTTTTAGTCCTCCCTCCTAAATTTCCCCTTCCCACAAAACCCTTAAAATGTCCTTAAAATGGACATACCTGTTCCGACGAAGAGCAGCACCTTACCACGACTTGGTCCCAAGAAAATAGACTAAAAATATGACAAATAGATTACAAAATAGAAGGTAGCTTTAAAAAAATGGCCACTAAATGAACCTAAAAAAAAAGATTATCTCCCCATAGAAATTAATGTGAAATATTGTAAAAATGTTGATTGAATGTTTACAAAAAATGTAAACAATTATTAAGCATGGAAAACAAATTCAACAATGTTATAAAAAAAATGGAAAACTTGCAAAGTAGAAATTAAATAATTGTGTAAAATATATACAATTATTTAATATATACTAATACAGCATCTGTAAAAATAATGTTGAAAATATTATATAAAAAAGTTAGGAAATGTAAAACAAATTTTAAATAATGGAAAATAAATGTTGAAAATGTACAACATACAAATCTATATAGACATAGCTTACATTTTTTAATAAGTAAAAAATAATCAGCACGTGTTATTTAAAATGAAAAATTGTAAAAATATACAATAAATAAAAATGACAACATACATAAAAATAGAAAAATATGTGACGTCTTGATTTCACCCAAAAATGTAATTAATAATAATATTGGTTACAAACATACACCTATTATTTTTATTGCTAATCACCAATAATAATAAGATAACACAAAGCATTTCTACTTCAGACAAATTAAAGTAAAATAAATGTTTTTTTAATAAAATTATTAAATTTAACTATTACAATCGAAATAAATAATTTAAAAAAATTGTCAGACACTAAAGGGTTGACATTTACTATTCCTACTTCAATCTAACCATATTGGAGGAAGGTGTTCAATACTAAAGTGGTAACATTTACTATTCCCACTCCAATATAAATCAATTTGGGAAGGTGTTGGACATTAAAAGGGGTGACATTTACTATTCCCACTCCAAATCCAACCATATTGAGGAGGTGTTAGGCACAAAAAGAGTGACCTTTACTATTCCTACTCCAATCTAAACCAAATTGGGGAAGGTGTTGGACACTAAAGGAGTGGCATTTACTATTCCCACTCCAATCTAAACCAATTTGGGGAAGGTGCTGGACACTAACGGGGTGACATTTACTATTTAAACAGAAAAACCTTTGGAATTATCCAAGGGAGGGAAGTAGAGGCTACGGGGTTTTCAAGGTGAGCTGGCCTCCAACCTATCAAATGCACACACAATAGAAGCTACCATGAAATATTGGTCACTTTATATAATGTGACCGTATCCCTACAAAGCACTAAGATAGTAGACTGCTAGGCATCTCAAAAAATGTTAAGGACTGTCCTCACACACCACTAGGTGTCATGCTTCATCATAGGCAGTCCTCGCTCTCTAAAAACCAGGTTTGATAGAGAGCAGGCCTACACCTGGAGACAGGGAGGCACTATTAATAATCTAAGTGTGGGCCCGTGCAATAGTGATTCAAAAACCAATGAGTTACCCCAAATTACATTTAATCACAGGGTATCACTTGGTGTTAAAAACTAGAATGTGGGAATTAGGGGAACTATTACCCCATCACCACCTTTGTCATCAACATGTTTCTGCCGATAGTCCAAGTTGGTCCGCGGCATTCATCAGGACGGAATTCGGGGTCCTGTCTTACCAATTGGGGCCAGATATTACCACTGGTCATCCTCTAATTAGAACTGGTGTTCTATTATACCTGTAAAATAAACATAAGTTTTTCTTGTTCAAATAGATGTGTTTTTTTGGATATAAGGGATAGGAAACATCATACACATCATGCATATGCAAAATTGCATGTGAGTGTGAAATCACGTGACACTGCAAACTTGGAGCATAAATATCAAAAGCATAAGTTATTCATGAGTTGTGAGACCAGCTCACAATCTTACCCTAATATAGGGTCCTAATTTCCCCATGGGAGGAGGGTAAAGGGACCCCTGTAGTCACACTCTAAGGAAGGTAGAGGTAGAAAATTAAAACTAGAGGTAATAACGAACTTTTTTGAAAAAAGGAAAAATGTGCATTCAATGTTAGATACGCCATTTTCTACACCCACAATCCCACTCATACTCTTACTGCATCACAGTGCATCCCTCGCTGTCCACCTAAAGATGTCCACTCCTCTTCCCTGGCGATATCAGAGTGGAGGAAAACCTTGGGGCATATTTACGTTCCCTGGCGCATCCCTGCAAATCAGCAGGGATGCACCAGGGAAGATGCGTCACGCAAGTTTGCCCTTGCGCCACCGCCGATGCGCCGCATTTACAATGCGGCGCGCCGTGGCGCACGGATGGGCAGATGCGTGTCGCATCCCCGACGGAAGACGGCGGCGCATTGCTGGAGTCGCGTCGCAAGCGCGACGCGGCTCCAGCAAGGCTCGGGGTGCCCTATGCCTAACATGCTGCGTCAATCCTTACGCCTGCTTCAAGCAGGCGCAGGGTTTTGACGCAGCATGGGCGTAAAGTGACTCAGTGAAATCTTGTAGATTTCACTGCGTCACTTGTACGAGGCGTACCTGCGAGGGAACGCCCACCCTGCACCGAACGCCCACATGAAACCTGACGCAGGTTTCATGTGGCGCAGGGATTTACAACGTGACGCATCTCCCTAGATGCGTCACATTGTAAATATTGCGCAACGTGGCGCATGTTTTGCGTCGCCGCTGCGTCACATAAGTGACGCAACGGCGGCGCAAAAGTGGCGCAAGGGGCTCGTAAATCTGCCCCCTTGTGTTTAAAGGCGTGCCCTAATCACCAAATTTAGCAAAACCATGGCATCGGTGTCTTATTACAGCTGGCCGCAGGCAATCAAAGGCCAGATCCGGTGTCCATGCTGTCTCCTTCCTGGAGAGCACGTCATGAATGAAAGAATCACCTGCAGTTAATAACCGCTGATGCAGTGATTGTTATGCTAGTTCCGGTGTCCTGCTCGCCGCACGTGGGGGGCCAGGCAGGAAATAGCGAGAGACGAGAAGCCTCCTTATTTTCTGGGGCAGCCAGGTCATTTTCTGCTTCGGCCGCAATTCCCCTGGGTGAGTCGCGTCATCACACGGCCCCCAGGCACGGCGAGGAGGACCCCGGTATTGGGGAAGGTGTTGGACACTAAAGGGGTGACATTTACTATTCCCACTCCAATCTAAACCAATTTATATTCCCACTCCAATATAATCATATTGGGGGAATATGTTGGACACTAAAGGGGTGACATTTACTATTCCCAATCCAATCTAAGCTATTTGAAGAAGGTGTTGGATGCTAAAGAGATGAAATTTACAATATCCACTTTAAAATAAAACATTTTACACAAGGTAATACAAATTAAAAAATGTACATACACAATCAACACTCCATAATTTAATTGCACATATTTTTGTAAATAACATAAACTAAAATGTTATCTAAAAACACTAATCTAAACTACAAACATTCATATGCATATTTAAATTTTACTATAGAAAAAATAATATTATGATGACTATAACAAATAATATAGGGGCCGATTATGATGGCGGGCGGACTTTGTCCGCCCGCCATCGCCCCGGTAAATGGGACCGCCCGCTATGTGTGCGGCGGTCCCGCACATGTGATTAGGATGCCACCGCCACGGTGGCATCCCCCATTCCCAGCATTGTGGCGGGCGGTGCTCACAACACCGCCCGCCACAGTGCTGGAAATGCATGTTGTGCATCTGCATGCACAACGTGACAGGCACCGCGCGGTGCCTGCCACCTTGTGCATGCAGATGCAGGGGGTACCATAGGTACCCCCCATGTGCAGCCCCCACCCCCAACACCCTGGGGGCCCGCAGCGGGCCCCCAACAGCAAAGACCGTGAGCCTTTCCATGGCGGCGACGCCACCATGGAAAGGCTCATCTCCGCGGCATCATAATATGGATGGCGGTGTCTTGCAGACACCGCCACCATATTAAACCCTTTCCGCCCGGTCGACTGTTCGGCTGGGCGGAAAACATGCGGACGGTCTTACCGTCTGCCGGGCTCCCCTCCGCCATGGTAATATGGCGGGGGGGAATGTGTTGGCGGACGGGCGATTATGGCGGGCGGATCGCCACCGCCATGCGGGCGGTGGCGATCCGCCCGACATCGTAATCGACCCCATAGTGTTGAATATATTTACTACCATTCATAAACTTTAAAGAATAAACTGAAAATAAAATCATTATACAAAATTGACAATCATACATTCAAAACATTTTTGGTTAAAAATGTTATATTTTAAAATATTTTAAAAAAATTAATTAAATAACTATTTTAAATATAAAATAATGAAAATTGCTATGCAATTTTGACTATTTTAGAAAAGAAAAGAATATTTTAAATGTAAACATATATTTTCTAAATATTCTGCTTTATTAAAAAAATTGCATGTTTTTAAATGTTATAATTCGTTTTAATTATTGAATACCATTAATATATATTTTAATTAACATCAAATTAAAATATATTACAAATATTGATATAGCAAAATAAAATTAGAAATTCTAAATGATTAATTTGCATAGCTTTAAAATTATTTACTTACAATCTTAATTTAAAACACAATTTTTTTAAATCTCCTTACCCTTATCTCCTAAAAACCCAATATCATGCTCGTAAAATAAAGTATTAAAAAAATAATTATATACATTAATACAATAACAACAACAAAATTCCTAACTAAAAAATTATCTTACTAAAAACACAAATAAAAAATAATACACATACACAATCAAACACACTACAATAAATTACATTCTAAATAACACTTACAAACGGTATTACACACAATGATATTTTTTACATCGATATTTTTTAAAACAATATTTTTACCTTTGATATTCCTGTTGACGACATTTTTGCTATTCGGATATTCTTGACAGGGTAATTTTGTATCACAATAATTTGTCTAAACCCCCTGCAAGACACCTTACATCTGCCAGCTTTTTGCCTGCCTCTGTCCCTCGCAACCGTACAGCTAGAACCAGTGGGCGTGCCTTTTCGTAACCGGCTCCTAATGCCTTGAACAATCACACCCTCATATCAGAGCCACCAGAACTACCCTAGAATTTCAAAAGAAACTGAGAACCTGTTTATTACAATAGGCCTCATGTGGAGCAGTTTCCCCTTCTTGAAGCGCCAGGATACCCGCCAGGGTCAGCTACCCGCTCTGCAAGTAAACGTAACACAACATAAAGCAACGCAGCACAACACCTCACAACACGTCAGCCTTGGCAAGCATAGTAGGCACTCTCACTCTGATTAAAGTTCTAAATGTTTTCTTAAAGTATCTATACTGCACATCCCACAGTCACAACGCAGTTCTCTACATACGCTCAAGACCTCCATCCCTACCGCTGACCTAGGATACAATACTTCCAGTGCTCAAGTGACTAGGACGCAATAGACAGACATCGAAGCTGCCCACATATAGGCAAGTGAGTCAGAATGCCTTAATCAGTCATTACGCTGGCTTCAATGTCCAGAGGTATCTCTGAAGACATGATTAGAGAGACACCAACGCTTACCTGTGGGGCCAGCATGCATGCTCAGGCATCACACTGCAACCTCTATACACTGCTGGACCAAGGATATATTAATCAAACATCTCACTAACATACGTACACATGAGCTGTCCTCCAGTCAATGTGCCAGTGTCATAAAGAAATATGCTCAATTTCACCGCTGACAGGCAGTCCACACTCCCTGCCAGATGTGTGCCTCTGTGAGGTACACACGGAGGTAAAATTGGCTGAAGCTTCTTTATGACAAGACAGATGAGCGGAAAGAATGTTGCAGGGATTCTGCACAAACACAGAACTATCCGCAGGATTATAGGACCTTGGTGTATGGGACTGAGTCATCCTACCACCTTGGTACCCACGAGCCCAGGACCGACTAGCTATAGTGTCTCACTTGCTCTCATACTCACTCACAGAGAAACAAATGATTAGACACCCCAGAACACAACTGTTGGAAAGTCATCCTGTGCCCTGGGCACCCCCCAACTGTTTGCTGGCTGGTACTGGTGGTAACTGACTCTGACTGACCCTGGGCTCTGCCTAACCAGGCCCAGGGCCAGTGCTATGCTGAAAGAGACACATTTAGAATACAGTGAAAACACCTACATACACTAGGGTACACTATGGGTTGGGGTAACCCTGGGCTTGGCATGACCTACCCTATAAGGCCCCAGTACATAATAGGGCAGGGGGATTGAAACTACCTATCAGTCCCTAGTATATAATAGGGTATGGCAGTTTAGCGGCCAGCAGCCCTTTCTGCACTTGCATGTGTGCACTGCTGAAGCCTGAGGTCAGTTTAAAAGTGGCTCTGTGCTGCAGGACTGCTTTTAAAAAGTAAATTGTGCTCAAACTCGACTTTGGTGTTTGGAGCACTTAAAATTGATAACCTACAATGTTTGGGCATATTAGGTACCCCCAGGGTCTCCCCTAGGTGTCCCAGGGGTGGGGGATCAGGTATTTATAAGGAGGACCCTTATAAAATGAGTTTTATATGACCTGGGGTAAGTGAAATTGCACATTTCACTCCCCACATTGTGATAAAGTGCTGCCCAAAAACGACTGTAGTGCTAGGAGCACTGTGGAGGGAGGATCTGCAATATTTTTACATATTCAGAATCCTTAGAGTCTCCCCTAAGTGTTCCAGGGGTGGGGTTCCTGTAGATATATTCAGAGTACTTATAAAATATGTTTTTATAAGCCCTGGTGCTGGAAAAATGGCCCAAGTCATTTTTCCCATTGCAAATCCCATGCCACATAGGCTAACAAAGCAAGAAGTTATTAACTGCTAACTCTTGATAGGAGAAGGCTAAAAATACCATTCAAAGACTTCCTAGAATGGTATTAATAAATCCAACAATATGATATTGTTGAATTTCTCCTAAAATATACAGACAAGAAGTTATAAGTCTTTCTTGTTTGCAAGCCCAGAGTCAAACTTCCACAGGTCTGTCCTAATTGGTCAGAGGTAAGTGGATTAGCCAGGCTTCTTTGAAGAGGTGATAAAGAGCCCCTGGGGTTAACCAGCTCTCCTGGTAGGGCAGTGTTCTGTTACTCAGGAATGCCAGAGCAGGGGGAGGAGTCGTAAACAATGGACTTCAAGGGAAGGGGAAGCCATCAGTGTCATTTACAACTCTATTCTTTTGAACCCAGACCAGATGCTAGGATTAAGGAAGGAATGAGCAGATGCAAGGGGGAGAGACTATGGAGATTAGCCATCCTAGGGGTGTGTTTAGCCAACTATTCTCTCCCTGCTGGAAAATCAGCCATTATGAATTTGGAAGAAATGGTGCACTCTGGGACAAAATAGTGCCACACTCTGCAGGAAGTGGTCAGACCTTTGGGTGGTACCCTGCAGCCCATTGGACAGGAGTGACCCAGAGAAATTGGAATAAGTATCTGAGAAGGGCAAAGCCCCTCAGATCTGTTGCTTGAAACTTAAGAAAGCAAGACGAGCCATGCTGGAAGTTTGATGTGCATTTCCTAAGGCCTGCACTCTGAAGACTGCACCTTCTGCACCATCTGAAACTACAGCCTGTGGATTACCTTGCTGTAAAAGGACTAAAGAGTGGACTCCCTGCAAGCTACAGGTTAACAAAGCTCACCTGGAACATCACCACCAAGGATCCTCAACCTGGAGAACTACCAGTGGATTTGTAAGGGTTTTGTCCAAGTGGAATGTGGGAACTGAGGTCCTCAACTTTCAAGGACCATCTTGGAGATTCCAGACCCTTGGAGTGAGTTTGAGACACTTTGGGACCCTTTGGGGAACTTCAGGAAGAAGTTCCAGAAGTTTGGAGAACTTTGGAAAAAAGCTCCATAAGGGGACCGACTCAACCTGGCCAGCCAAGCCGCCTGCCTTCAACCGCGAGTAGGCCTGCGGTCCAGGTTTGTCCCGCTGAAAAGCTCTGTAGGTCCTACTCCCAGAGTTTGGCCGGGAGTAGTCGAAATCCGAGGCCGGCGAACCCTCACCGAATCCGGCCTGGTGAAGAGCATTGAGGGACCCCGTGAGAAAAAGCTCCATAAAAGTTTCTAAGTCCGAACGAAGAAAAGGTGACCGGGAGCAACTGCGAAAGCCAAGCCGCCTGCCTTCAACCGCGTGTCGGCCTGGATCCTTGGTTTGTCCCGCTGTAATGCTCCTGAGGTCAGACTTCCATAAGTTTGACCAGGAGCTCATCGCAAGGAAATCCGGCGAACCCTCGCTGAATCTGGACTGGCTGAGAGCTTCAAGAGACTCCGGGAAGAAAAGCTCCATGAAAGTTTCTAAGACGAAGGTAAAAACTGTGACCGAGACCTACCGTGAGGGGTAGCCGAGCAGGGCTCCATCGCGGTCGGCCTGAAACTTTGACTTTGACCCGGTCTATCGCGACCAGATGTCCCGATAAGGCGCTATTGGTTTCTATGTGCTAGAAATTGCTAAATCTTTGAAAATTCATATCTCCGGTTCCCTATATTGGATTTTTGTCGTTTTGGTGTCATTTTAAAAATAAAAATATTTCCTATATTTATAAATTGATGTTTGATTTTTATTATGCATTGTGTCTTAATTATTAACTGAATTGGTGTTTTTAAATGCTTTACATACCTGTCTTTGAAGTTAAGCCTGCCTGCTCGCAGCCAAGCTACCATGGGTTGAGCATTGGAATAATATTCTAAGACCTATTCTGAGCCCTACCCTGTGTTAGTGGCCTTATTGCCAGTGGCAGATATACATTTGCCCGTAGTAATAATCCACTTTCCAACAACAACACTCCCAGATCTCTCAGGAATCGCGGTAACAAGACACACCCTTTCGCTCTCACTCTTGTACTTGTCCACAATAAGATCTGACAGAGACACGAAACAGTTTAAAATATTTATTTTAACTAACGTGCCCTAACATGCAGTATACGTGCCACAACAAGCAGGAAAATGCATAGTACAAATACAGTCAGCATAGCAGCTAGTCCATACATCATGAAGGGGGATGTCATAATGAAAAGATAGTAGAGCCTAACCTCCCCTCCCTTGCTAAGAAGCAATATTATTATATATTAGAAGATCTCTGGGCTTTGTCAGCAGACCCCATACCTCAGCCTATAAATGGTAGATCTACATCATAGGTGCTGTCTCGCTCTTCTCCCTGGAAAGGCCCCTCTCCAAGTGTGTGCTACCTATTTGTGTATCCTAATAAAACCAAAGTATGTTTGTCCAAACAACAGCTGTTTCGGTATGTTTTGTATGAGGGCTAAGGCCTGGCCAGAACAAAATAACCAGGGGCATGGCACCAAAAAGCAGGCGCATCCGATCATGGTATAGCTGCAACTGCAGTGAGTTTGGCAGCTCCACAGATCGAGCAGCCATTGTGGAGCAGCAAAAGATGTAAAAGTACGCCGCAAATTAGCAGGAGCACCAGAGGAAACGCTCCGAAGGCGCTGAAAAAAATATAATGAATAAAAGCCGGGATTACTACAAAAATAGTCTGAAAGGAGGTGACAAGTCCGGATCCCACAAGTTTAAAAAAGTGGGCCAGGCCCTCTGTATTAGACGCATTAAATATTTTGTGAATTAATTCTCCAAAATGGAGTGGGAGATTTGTATTTAGCAATGACTGAATCTCACTTGTGGTTCTTGCCACCTGCAATGCAAAGGTCTCATGAGCTGATGTGATAGTGCTTTGAGTCTGCTTAGCTTATTGAAATCTGCTTTCAAAGTTGGAATGGAAGGCCAAAGCGAATTGCCTACAATCCCATGCGGGGGTGGAAACAGGACATTGCTGCAACATTTAACACGTTGAGAAACTGTTAATATATATGGGATGCCTGCCCGCAAACCACACAGTCGTTATTATTTAAAATAAGAGAACTGCTGTTAGAAGGCAAAGTCAGTGCGGGAATAATAGCCGGGACTGGGGTCTCTTTTAAAAAACATGCTAAATTAGGGGCCGAAACATTGCAGGCACCGTGAAGTTTGACTTGTTTACAGACTAGGGAGTGTCTTACTGTAGAATTGCAATACACCCCTGTAAGGAAAACCTCCTTCTCTGCTCGCTGACACCGAAAAGTGAAAGGCAAGGACCATAATTCATGAATATAGCTTTTGCAGAAGGGATCATATCTACCAACTGGATAGTGTTTCATGCAGGCCGTAAACTGGAAGAGAGAGATAGGCAGTGAAATAACCCCATGTATTAACCACACAGCTGAATCAGTCTCTGCCACAGAAAATGGTAACTGGTCTAGTTTTTCAATATATAACATTGTATATGTTGCGTCCTTCATTGACATCAATTTCTGTTTATCTGTCATATTAAATGGTAAAAACAGTGCGGATGCATTCAGGTAATCCCATTGAACTTTACAACTTTTGAGTGTTTGAAAGGTCCAACCAAATTGCATTACAGAATGTAACTGATTTTGACCATAGTACAAAACAGACACTTCATGTTGAATAATGTCAATGACTGATGATACAATGTTATCCAAAGTATATATATGAGAAGACAGTGTATTAATGCTGTTTTCGACAACTGCAAAACTTTTTCTAAATTATCTTGGTCAATTTGGCGCAGGCGCACCGCAGCTTCCATCTGCGATAGCTTCCAAAATTCATTATATAATCAGAATAAACTAAACGTTTTGTTTGAGAGGACTTTGGACCTAAAAGAAAATCAGCAAGAGTAATGTCACCTGATAATAGGGAAAGATGTTGTTTCACAGATGGCAATGTAGAATGTTCTAACCATAGTTGACATAATTTACCCACAGAGTATGTGGTAACAGTATGGGAATGTGGAAAACGAGGGTCGGGTCTACTTTGAGTAAACCCTTTTGTGGTATTCAAAAAGCGTAATTGACATGCATTTGAGCTCGTAGGCCAAAATAACCATCCCAAGGGGTCAATATTAAAAGAGTTGAGTGAGCCATTCTGAAACATAATAGTCAAATCCTCAATTGTATGGTCGGTGTGTGTTTGCCACGTATCATAGGCAGCCAATGACGGAATGGCGGGGGAATTCAGATTTTTAGCTGTGCTAAACCCAGACAAGTAGTCTGTTGTACTGTCACATTCAAAAAGATGAGCTGAGATGGTATCAGACACGTGCAATGCAATGATTCAGTGCCCTGCAACTGCCAATCTTTGGTACCTTCCAGTAATCATAATCTTTCATGGACTAATCATTTATGAAAGACAGGGAGTAGATTAATTTAGTATGTGTCAACATAAATTTGGTTTGTCATACGCGCCGCAAAAGCTTGGAATGACCTTCCTTTCTATCTGAGAAACAGCACAGAGCTCCTGACATTTAGGAAGAGTCTTAAGACCTGGCTTTTTAACCTGTAATAGCAGTTTACCGTTTCTTTACTCAGGGGATAATTAACCAGCGCCAGGACACCTCCGGGTAATTGCTGCGCTATATAAACTCCCATAACATAACATATGTTCAATTTATAAAAATAGGACACAGGGTCAGAAAGATTTTAACCGGTGAAATACACAAATTTACTCCGTTCGGTTTTTGAGCTCCCCGGTAATGGGGTTGGGCAATGTTCCCACTGACTATAATTAAAAAATGGTCTCTCAGTATTAGTTTTGTGCAAAAAGTGCTGGCCATAATGTTGGAAATAGAATAAATCACCAGAATTTGCCAAATTCAAATACAAATCCTCAGTGTCAAAAGCAGTATAATATTTTAAATCTGAAAACAATGGATAAACAGCGTTAACATCCCAGTCATCAGAGTGTATTCCAGTCAAAAGAAATGCGAAAAACTTATGGAATGTTCAAAGTTTCGGTCGTGCCATGGATATCGAGTGGTACTTTATCCCAAACTATGCCATCAACAACTGGGAATGCTGAAATATTAAGTAGGGCTTGATCTCTTTCCATTTTATGAGATGAAGTGTTAGCGGCCAGAACTCCGTTAACCAAGTTCACAGCAGAGCGTTAAGGCAAGTAATGGCCATTAATTAACAGGAAAAATATAGTCACAAACCCAATCAGCACCATCCAGATGTATTTCCAGAGTGGGACCAGGTAAGTTCTTTTAAACCAGGAGATGAAAAGACTGGTACGTGTAGGGGGCTCCGTCACAGATGATGACAACGAACATGTATCAGAAGAAAAGCTAATACGGTCCATATAGTAACCACTGGACCCTAGCTGAAACAACGGGGGCTGTTCTTCATTTGAAGGTGAATGAATTGTACTTTCAGGAATGTCAATTATAACTTCAACTGGAGGAGAAGCATACTCACTATCCACAGTTGTAGATGTAGAAGGTAAAACAGGTAAGGAATCAATTGAAGATTCCATCTCCTCCTCCATTTGTTGGGGAACAGTCGAAGAAACAGAAGCCGACGGATTGAGTGAAATATCCTGGCGTGGAACGCTTCTAGGCATACTATTCAGTATCGGCCATATGGTGTAGTTTGACATGCTCGATTGAAATGTAATGATTCTCCTTGCGACCAGGTAGTGGAGGCAGAATCACAGTACGGGTGACTTTCAAACCAAGGACTCTGACCCGTTTACGGTATGATGGACCAAATTCTTTTTTGTTTTCTACCTTTTCTCGGACCAGATCTCCAACTTTAGGAAGCCAGCCAGAAACCGGAATCAGCACAGCTGCATCCATGGAAGAGGGCAAATGGGCTTTCGCTTGTGAATCATGAGCCTTTTGTAGATCTTGTAGCATAGCACAATGGTTATCTACGTCAAAGGTTGCAGCAGCCACCCCAACGTCTAGACCATCAAGGTCTGGCACAAACATTTTAATGCCAAAGAGCATTTTGTATGGGGTCCGCCCACCCAGAGATCTTCTTGGGAGATTGTTATGTGCACGTTGAACTCCATATAGATGAGTCAACCAGCCCTGACCAATACCTAAAACGCTTGCTGTCAAAGATTGCTTTAAGTCACGGTTCATCTGCTCCACAACAGAATTGCCCTCAGGCCAATATGGAGACGAGAACTGCACCTGCACCCCCAAAGACTTCATTGCATCCCGGTAAGCCTTAGAGGCAAAAGCAGGAACTTGGTCAGAATGGAAGGTGCCACAGGCAAATGTCCCTACAAAGACACGAAAGTCTTTTATAACAGTTCGAGCATCAACACTACGTTGCGGCTAAACCCAAAGGAATCTAGTGCACGAATCCACTGCAACCAAGATATACTTAAAAGCATTATCGGATGTTATAGGACCGCAGTGATCAAGAAAAATATAACCAAATGGTTGATTTGAAATGTAGAGTTGAGTACGGGGTGGGCGTGAAACAGTTGAAGGTTTAATCTATTGACAAATGTCACAGGAAACAACATATTTACGCGTCTGTTGGTATAAGCCCCGCCACCAGAAACGCTGCAGTAAAAGAGAAATAGTCGCTGTCACCCCAGCATGTGCAGAAGCAACGCCTTCATGTGCGGCTATGATCAAACAAAGTCTGCGATCCTCGTTGGGAATCAGCGGATCCCCAACAGATGGAATAGTCACAAATGGAATTGGTCAGATGACAAGTGGTATGTATAACGTGAAGGGAAACCCTGGGGAAACTCTGTTCCCTCCTTCGACGCACCTATAGCTGCTAGAATATCATCATCAATTTTAGTCATAGACCTAGTGACTGCTGCTACTGAACAAGTGGCTACTGCAGATTTGGCTGCCTCATCAGCCAGTAAATTACCAACAGTGTGCCCTCCCACATGTTGCTGGCCCAAAGTGTGAATAACATGTGTGAGTGGCAAACGTTCCTTAAGAGCAGCCACTCGGACCCAAAGCGTTTTATGCTTGATTGCGCTGCCTTTAGAATCACGAAAATCATTTTGTTGCCAGAAGAACAAATTGTCATCGAAGGATTGTACACAGTAAAAAGAATCGCACACTACAAGTGTAGGAACTTCCGGATCAGCAAACTCAAGAGCCAAAACCAAAGCACGCCAATTGAGCCGTGCAATCCCTAAGACATTGTGTGTGCACCAAGGAGGATTAGAAATCCCTATCAACAATCAAACCTGCCACAATTGTGCAGGCTGCAGAATAAGCATGTTTTGTACCAATGGCTGGTTGCGAGACCCATCAGTGTAAATAATGCAGTTGTGCTGATCAAGAGGGAGTAATGACAAGGAAGGAGGATGAACATGTTCATATTGTAAAAACTCCTGTGTTTGCAAAGAAGGATCAAAGACAAAGTTGACATCAGCCGACTTGAAAGAACTAGCCCATTGTATCCAATGTGGATAAGGCTTTAGAATTTGGTACACTCACCTTCATGACAGCTTCTAAAGCAAGCACTGGCGAAACCATGAAAACGCGTTTACCCTTTTAAGGGTAGAGAGAGGCTGCAGTTTAGCAAATTTTTCCAAAAAGTGGGGAGCCAACTCCCTACCTTCATTATTGAGTTCATAACCAAGAAAAAGTACTGCCAGAAAGGCAATGTGTGATTTTGCAAAATTAAATTTGTAGCTTAACTTCGCAAAATGAGTGACAATGCGATCAACGTGCATCGGATGAGGATCCATCTCCTCTTCAGTCAAATCTATGTCATTGACGTACGAAAAGGCATCAGGGTCAATCTCATGTAAAATTGAAACAATGCGTGCCGCAAACATGCCTGGGCTATTCTTATATCCCATCAGCAACCTCGTGTATCGTTGCTGATTGCCTAGGGCACGGAATGCTGTCAAATCATGGCTCTCAGGTGCCAAAGACTGGCTGAAGAAGCTGTTGGATATATCCAAAGTGGTTTTATACTTTTTTCGAACAATGTTGTTTACTAACGCAGAGATACGTGTGTTCTGAACCGCAAAGGTACAAACATGACTGTTCAAATGTCTGTAATCCAAAACTATATGATATGAACCGTCCGGTTTCAATATTGGAAAAAGAGGATTATTCATCGAGGATTATTCATCGACGAAACACAGGGTTCAATCACACCCTGGTATTCCAATTGAGTCAAAATATCACTCACGGATGCCTTTGCGTCACGTTTAATTAGATACTGTGGTTGGGGCTGTGGTGTAGGACGCAAAGGAATCACATGAACCGGGGAATCCACGTTCCAACCCGCCTGATTGCGATATAAAGCCGGAGCTAAGGACAAAGCCCATTTTGAGGCATAAGCCATTTTATCGTCATCAGGTACGTATTGTGAAAAACTGGGTAGAATAACATCTTCCCCTCTTAAGGAAGCTAGGACAAAAGGTGGAGGTCAATCAACCTCCGCCAATAAAATATCATAGGATGAAGTGAGATTTTCCCAAACGACTGCTTTAATCAGGCGTTTAATATCGCCTTCAATTTGGAGGCTTACTTCATAAAGCCTATCAGGAGGAGCAAATCGTGTATCTGCTGTTTCAAAGGTAATGAAAGTGTCAGTTGCTCTCACCTCCAGACTCTGGTGGAGTGTCTGCCTCACTATGGTAACCTCCGCTGCGCTGTCAAGGAGAGTTACCGCCCAACTCTTGTCGAGGAGCAGGGTTCTCACTGTCTGAGGCATACTTTGCTGTCAAAGTGGCAATTTTTTTCTTCTGAAATGGGGCACGATATGGAGGTGGTTCCTCCTGCTTGACTTTTACATCACACTGGCGCTATGGGTCACGTCTTGCTTGCGTAGACTCACCTTGTCTGCGATCCTGACGCCCTCCTCTGCAAATGGTTGATCTGACGATTCCTGAAAGGAACGAGGAGAACGAGGATCAGGAACCTGGAACCTCTCGGGTGTCTTAATTTTAGAGTGGTCACGCTAATCATATCTACGTTCAGAAGCGTCAGTTGGAGGCGAACCTGCACGTGAACTAGGCTTCTGTTGTCGCTGCCGCTGCATATTGTTCCAAGCCTTTTAAGCAAAGACTGGACAACCCTCCTTTTTGAGGGGGGGGGTCCTGGCTTGTGGCTGAGTAAACGGTCGAAACCCCAAGCTATTGCATCCTATAGATGTATACACATCCGCAATAATAATCGGCAACTGTCGCTGCCGATTCACTTCTGCCACCGCCGCTAGGCGTTGACGTACTTGTAAGCAAACCGCCTCACCTTTAATGTTGGCCAGAATCATATCGGAGACAATAGGGAACATTCCCACCAATTTCATCCCCAAATCCAGGGCTTGACCAGCCCCGTGTTCATCTTGTCACTTTTTTCAGAACGTTCGGTAAACGCTCATGGAGGGGGTGCCAAAGCACAGTGTATACACTGAAGCAAACACCGTCCCCCAGGTGGTGCACTCAGCTAAAGAGGAAATCAGACAACTCAGCAAACTCATTGTAAGGATCCTGTGTTTCTCAACAGAAGTAGTAGTAAACTGCCTAAAGCTGCTCAAATTTTTGTGCAAGCCAAAATGGCAAGTCATCACGATTTTGAGGACGTTTGCCCATCACCGAATTAATCATGACGGGACTAATCACCAGTCCACCACTGTGTCCCGGTGGTGGAGGAATAGCTCCAGTCAGAGCCACTTAAGGTGCACGGGACATAAACTGTATAACACTTCTATGAATATGAAGTAACTGTGTGTATAACAGACGTAGCTCTGCAACAGTAACAGTGAGAAAATTGGGATGTGGTGTATAACCAGCCAAAACCGGCTAAGTGACCCCAGCAACAGATAAGGGGCCCATACGAACAATAGAGAGATGGTGAGGAAGGGCACCATTAAACCAAATAGTATGCTCCCAGGACATCAACGGAACTTCAATTAATGCATAAGGACTATAAGCCGCTGGAGCATTCGCTCTCTTATATTCATGAAACAAATTATCATTCCCATCCACCGCGGGAAATGTAACCCAAGAATAGATAACCTCGAAGCGGTAAGCTGTGTCGCCTTGACCACAAAAATAAAGGTAGCCCCTGCATTGGGTACTCCATGTTGAGTTAACTGTGCTGTAACCGCCGCGGGGTTAGGTGCCGCAATAGCGACTGGTTGTGCCATCTTTATAAAGCAAGCAATCAACAAAACTGCAGTGTAAAAACTGGGTCAAAGAAACCTTTTCAAATTCAAGCTTGAAAAACCTATAAATATACCAAAATAGAAGGCTATGCCCCCTCACCACGGACGTCTCCGAAAACCAGTGAGAGGGTATTGTGGACAAGCACAAGCGCTACTCAGGGGTCTCGTGAATATGTCCCAGGCCAAACATTGGTGGCGCCATATTGCAGGGATTCTTCACAAACACAGAACTATGCACAGGATTATAAGACCTTGGTGTATAGGGACTGAGTCATCCTACCACCTTAGTACCCACGAGCCCATGACCGACTAGCTATAGTGTCTCACTTGCTCTCCTACTCACTTACAGAGAAACAAATGATTAGACACCCCAGAACACAACACTCCAAGATCTCTCAGGAATAGTGGTAACAAGACACACCCTTTCGCTCTCACTCTTGTACTTATCCACAATAAGATCTGACAGAGACACGAAACAGTTTAAAATATTTATTTTAACTAACGTGCCCTACATGCAATATACGTGCCACAACAGCAGGAAAATGCATAGTACAAATACAGTCAGCATAGCAGCTAGTCCATATATCATGAAGGGGGATGTAATAATGAAAAGACAATAGAGCCTAACCTCCCTCCCCTTGCTAAGAAGCAATATTATTATATATTAGAAGATCTCTGGGCTTTGCCAGCAGACGACCCCATACCTCAGCCTATAGATGGTAGATCTACATCATAGGTGCTGTCTCGCTCTTCTCCCTGGAAAGGTCCCTCTCCAAGTGTGTGCTACCTATTCATGTATTCTAATAAAACCAAAGTATGTTTGTCCAAACAACAGCTACATCGGTATGTTTTGTCTAAGAGCTAAGGGCTGGCCAGAACATAATAACAAGGGGCATTGTTGTTCGACCTTGCTCACAATGTTCAGTCAAAATCCCAGGAACTTGCAGAGAGTGAACACAGCGATGAGTTCTCATGTGAAAGCAGCCATAGAAATTATTGCAAAAATAAAGTTGTGTAGTAACGTGCGCAAAGCAGCGGGCAAGCTGCAGCATGCTCATGCTAACTTAGAGAAAATGACAATGTCCCTATGGGCCACGTGACAAGAACATATAGGATTGTCGAGTAGAGACAGAGTAAAGTCCCTCCCTACCCCCGTAATGACAGCCATTTATAGCAGATGGTAAGTGAATAATAACGCTGTACTGAAGACAAATGGCCTCTGTATTTATCTGTCTCCAGTGTCATTATTCTTGAAACGCCACTTTCTGTACACGGGGATGTGGAATTATCATTATTATAATGTAAGAGTGATTCATATGAGGAAATAAATGTCTTAACAAGTTCTAATACATGTCTTTTGATAACATGTGTTGAGATCCATCATTCAGCACTGCTCATCCGCATTAGCTCCTGGACTCCTACCTTGTGCAGTCCTGTACCATCTTGTATTTGTCCTGCCATTAACTATTATTTATGTTGACTGGAAAGGCCTGGCTACCCTTATGTGCGCTCCAGCATCGAGCTGCAGCTTCTACTGGTTTTCGCATCACTTTTAATTGCCTGTTCGCGTGTAGTTTGGAAATATCAACAACAGACTATCGATGGGTCACAATATCGTGATCAGAATATCGAGAGACAATATCCTATGGAATACTGAGATAGATTGAGAGAGAAGTACAAATGAAGCTGATTACCTGAATTATCGGACACTTCACACCCCTTCCAAGCAACCAGATACTGAAGCTGTCCTCTGTACTACATAGAGCCTGAGGAGTTTCTACCCCATATTCTGGTGTGCCATCTACCAAACTTGGGGGAGGAGTGGAAATATTGTTTGCATAGGCTTTTGTAATGCAAGGCACATGCAAGGGTGAGTGAATCTGCCAATGACTAAGAAGAGCAAGCTTGACTTAAGGTTTGCAAAAGGACGCACAAACTTAGGCAAAAACCTGAAATGCACCCTGGGAATGGTGAGATACTCATGGATAATCACACTTTTTCACTAACAGCATAACTGAGACAAGGGAGGAAATGTCTGTCAGCAAAGTTTTTATATCTTGCTTTAGCTACTCTGAGGTACTCTAATGCAGATTTTGGTACATTGTTAATGTCCTTTAGAGGTGTCTACACTGAGGGAACTAATGAGGCAGAAAACTCCGGCAGCCGAATGTGAGGATGATATCCTGTTGAACAAAAAAAGGAGAATTAACTAGGGAAGTGTGCATAGTTATATTACAGGAGAACTTAGCAATTAGTTCCCATTTTACCCATTTCTCTGCATGAATCATTAGGATACACCTCAGGTATTACTTCAAAGTCTGATTCACCTCTCTGTCAGCCAGTCAGGTTGAACATAGTAACTTGGAAACATGTACTGTTTTACTCCTAAGTGTTGGAGTAAAGCTTTCCAAAATTCTGCAATAAACTTTGATCCTCAATCAGTGATAATGAAAGTAGGTAATCCATGTAACCTCACTACCTCTTTTAAAAAGGTAATAGTGAAATAGAAAAAGGGCAGTGGGTAGTTTCTTAAGGGGCATGAATGGAGCACTTTTTATAAAGTACTCTTCTACAAATAAACATGGTTTTCCATCTGATGGAGGTAAGTTGCAAGCCTTTGATAATAACCATAGATATGCGGGTCCAAGGTTGTTGATGGGCAAGTAATGGCTGTAGTAGTCCTACCAGTTTCAAACTTGAGCTTTTGGCTTGACTACAAACTACGTAATGTGTAACATAAAAGTCAATATAATTTCAGAGAATTGGCAATGAACATAGCAGAGAGACAGATTATTGTGTATTTCTTATACCTAAATGACCTGCTACTCTTGAATCATGTCCTCTTTGTAAAATCTGCTGCTAAAAATCTTTATCCAGATGAAGACTCAATAATTATACCATTGTGGCTTTTTTTTTGCTTCTTCCTTTTGCTGGGATCTTGTGAAACCAAGTGATCGGTATTGAATGTTTTTTAGCTTTTCATGAGTTATAGTATAAATCGTTTCTCTGATTCAAGAAGCTTGTTTTGAGTTGCCATAACAGATGGAGGGCTATTGATAGGTTGAAGTACTTCCACTTGCCTGGATAGGCTGTTAGCCTTACCGTGTCAGTTGCATAGTCTGTAGCTGACTTTGCAGTAAAACTTGAAAAAGAAAAAGAATCACCTGGCATGTGTTGGGTTGATGTATTTCAAAGTCTTGAGGCTTTTTGAGATCTGTCCAGATGGTATTTCGGTGTTTGGCTCCTTCAAGATAATGTTTCCAGTGAGAGAAATGTTCTTTTATTGCCAATAGCACTTCGTCATGAATGGTGTAATTAACTTCTGACAGTGTCTAAGTTCGGGAAGAGTAAACCACTGGGTGCATTTCATCTTTTGCCGGATCTTTCTGGGGCAGAATAGCCCTAACAGTGAAGAATGACACATCTATCTCATATATGCCTTAGGATCAGTGCATTTGCAAAAGCTTTCTTGAGGTTTTCAAATGTTTCTTCTTGTTTCTTACCCAAGTTGTGTTAGCGGAGAAATGAGACTTACAATCTCTGAAAAGTCTTGAATGAACTGCCTGTAGATACTGGAAAATCCTAAAAATATTTGAATCCTTTTGATAGTTCTAGGAATATGCCACTGCCATGCATATTTTTCTTTTTCCATGTCCATACATATGTATTCCTGCTTGTGAAATTCGAACACTGAGAAATACTAGCTCTGGTACCTCAAATAAATATTTTTCGAATTGGGCAAAGAATCAATGTTCCTTCAAACATCTTAACACTTCTTTGACATGATTCAAAGATTCACAGAATATCAAAATATTGTCAAGGTAAAGAACTATGTACATACCCAACAGATCTCGCAAGATATCATTGACAAAATGTTGGAAAGCTGCTGATGCATTGCATAACCCAAAGGTCATCACTAACTGTTCAAAATGTCCATACCTGATGTTGAACGTATTCTTCTGTTCATCCCCTTGTTGTACACTTACTAAATTATACCGTCCTCGAACAATGATCTTTGACCAGATTTTGTTGACTTGATATGATCCAAGAGGACAGATATTAAGGATAAGGGGCACCTGTTTCTGATTGTCACTGCACTGAGTTCTCTCTAGTGGGTACACGATCGAAATTCACCCCCAGTTTGGGGTTGACAGCATTTGGGGCCACTGATGGGGAAGTAAATTGGTGAATGCACACTTTCTGTAGTATTTTGATTATGTACTATTGAAGGATTTTGTCTTCCTGCACTGTTAATAGATATATTCCTGCATGTGCAATCTTTGCTCCGGAAATCAAATCTATGGGGCAGTCATATGAGCAGAGTGGGGGCAATAGATCAACTCCTTTTTCTTAAAATAAAAAAGTCCTGGAAATCCTTACACCTCTGATATCTCTGTTTGCTCCATATTTTTATTGTACTGCACAGGAGGTTAAAGGAAGAACCTTTTCCAAATCCTTCCTTGTAAAGCACTGTTGATGTCAACTTTGCGATGAGCAGGTAGTAGTCTGTTTTTGCCAATAAATAGAAGGCATCTATATTCTTAACCAAGGTGTGCCCAGTAGTACAGTAACGAAGGCAGGACTCTCACTGAGCTTAAACTGAATTCTTTTGAAGTGTCCATTAGTTAAAGCCACTCTCAAGGAGGGAGCTTCCCAACATACTTCTCCACAAATCATTTGTTTTCTCTCAGTACCGATTATAGATTCTGGAACCTCTACATGTTGTTCAGGCAAACCCTGTCTGTCATGAAATCTTTAATCTATGAAGCACCCTGGTGCCTCACAATAAATGAGATCTAAAGTAGCAGGGAGTCCATGCTTAGTGAGAGTCTGTACTCTTGTGTGTTGGAGGCAAACTTGGGAATCAAACAAGGACTTGAATGGGGGTTCACTATCTATAGTGGAATCTTTAAGTTTCCTGCGAGGCTGGGGCATTCTTTTAGAAAATGCCCCGCTTTCCTCAAAAAAGACATAAGCCTTCTTTTCTTCTGCTCTGCCTTTTTCTGTGATTAGTGTTTCACCGATATTAACACGTTTCATGGATTCCTCATTAATACTGGTGTACTCCTTGGGGGACTCTGTAGATAAGGGAACGACCAGCTTTGCAGGAACCCACAGTGTTTTTGCCTTGTTTGTGTTTTCTGGCCATCAATCTGTAGCATGAGATCTATTAGCAACCCTGACCCTGGGAAGTGTTGTTCTATGTATCAAACAGCGCAATTTCCATTGTCCTTTGGGCCATCCCTTCCATATTTGCCTTCTCCTGTGCCTCACAGAGTATCGTGATGAGCTGCCACCGACTGGCAATGATATATGCATTTAGCAATAAGTAAGACAGGCCTATTATCTTTTTTCATAACCTTCCATACTATATCAGATCTATGTCTTCTTACATAAGTTTGCCTGTTGCTTTGATAAGTCGCATGTAGTCATAACCAACTCAGTCCTCTTGTGTTGAGCATAAGCCTTCCCATAAGGCGCAATACACGCACTGGTTTTCGGTGGGAACACGCAAGTTAAACCCAATCAAAATCTGTACTCAGGCAAACTAGCAAACAAAAATCTGGGCACAGCCAAAGCCCCTCTCTTAGTAATGCTTCTTAAAACTTTTTTTCCTGTTGATCACATAAGGTCTTACAGTAGTGAAGCCAGACCTAAAATAACCAAAGCACACAGGGCCTCTGAGGCCCCTATCAGCAGTTTTGCGGCCCCGGAACGTCACTTTTTTGACGTTCCGGTGGCGCAATGTGTCACCGCATATTTATAAGGCCACGTAAAGCCACTTTACATAGCTTTTCATTGCCTTATAAATATGTGCCCCTTTCATTCAGAAAACTGCAGGAAAAGGGCGTTCCATGGGTGTTGCTGTGGGTATTCCCACGCAACACCCATGGAATCTGAAGCATTCCCAGATTTACGAGGCATAGTAAATCTGGGAATGCGTCAGAACCTAACGCCACCCCAGGGGTGGCGTTAGGGAGGCGCAACGAGGAGAAATAAAAACATTTGTCCTCCTTCTTTCATTTTTCTATGTGCGCTGCATTCTGCAGCACACATAGAAAAAGGAAATCGCCTGAATGGATTGATTTTGTGCAGGAAGGGTCCCTTCCTGCACAAAATCAATCATTCCCGCAACGAAGACACCCTTGCACCATGGTGCAAAGGTGCATGCTTTGGCGCAGAGCATCCCATTGTGTGCCGGCGCAGGGGAAAAGGACAGGAATGCGCTGTATCAAATAGATGCAGCGCATTCCTGCCCTTTCCTTTTGCCGTAGGGCAGCGCAGCAGGAAGGCCTGCGGCGCTGCCCTACGGCAAAAACCCATAAATAAGGCCACAATTTGCTAGCACTCACTTTGCTAAAAGATTAATTAATGAAATAGCTCATCCATTCGCTTGTCTGGACTCCAGGGGGCCATCCGAGCAGTGGTGGCCAATACTTTCTTTTCATACTGTGCATTTACTGTCCATTTAGGTACGAATGAGTCTTGTGAAAAAACATGAACATAGCATGTGCGCCGCGCGTTCGGCCAGCTCCTGCCTTTGCCCTTTGACCCCTGACGCGCTCCATTTTCTTCCGCCATCCGAGAGGCCTCTAAGGCCTGTGGCTGGCAGGGAAATAATGGAGTACAGATAGGATATATCGTGGAGAGTTAGAACATGTTTTCCCAGCTCGTAGTCTGGCGCATTGGCCTCTCTGTGTTCATATGTTAATAGCTCAACAGGACATGCTGTACAAGCCGCTCCAACAGCAGGAGGCTCCAGGCTCAGGTTGGTTATTAAAAGCTTAGCCGCCTCGAAAATGAGACCAGGGACTCCACGTCCTTGGCCACGGGTGTGTTTACCCATTTATTGTCCTCGTTTCATTTTTGCCAGATGGTGCTGTATATTTAAGCATTTGATTTCCGTTTTCCCACTGAATTTCCAAAAGTTCATTTTCTAGACATTTTGTTTCAGTTCCTGACCATGAAAGTGCTATTAGCCTTTCTCAAATTTAACAATAAATGGGGAGGTGTAAAGGTGTTTGGGTGGTAATCGAAGGGGATTTATATCCATAGGCAGTGATCTCTCATGGACTGCCACAGCCCAATGGCAATGTGTAGAAACAGGGTATCTCGACTACTGTTTGCTCACTTAAGATGGTGATGAAGAAAGTGTTACAGTAGCTGTTAACATACATGACTTGTCCGTGTAGATTGAGTGTCTTGAATATTGTGATGAGGACTGGTTGAAGAAAGGCAACTAATGTTACAAGGACCAACAACCAAGGAGAACAAACATCAAAAAAACTGGCAAAACCCATGAACTCTGGAAGATAAAATCACATCTCAGGGTCTACTGGGGACCATGGTCATTGGGTGAAGATTGAGGGCCTTGTGTGCTGCTAATGCAGGTGATTTAACTGAAAAACAATTTACCACATCTTCTTGAACTATTCTGAATGATAAATGGTCCGCATTTAGAAGTCCTTCCCCACTGATATTCACATACCGCAGCAAATAGGGGCTGTCCTGCAAAACCTTCCTTTTTCAGGGTTTTTCCTTCTCTTTATGGATATTTTTCTTCTTCCACATTTGGGCATGATAACCATACACTCGCATCACTTCCTGCCTTCTGACCATGTCCCTGCACCATCTATGCATGCAACCTATCCTCTCCCTTCCTCCAGTCCCATCAATCAATGCAGAAACTCCGCAGCTCCCTCAGTCCCAAGGGGCATTTGGAAGATACAATGTGTGCTGACTGGCGGCATAGGACACTGACACACTTACAAGAATATTTAAGGTTCCTCTATAATAATGTTACCACAAACATTTCACATTATGGGTTTAATTGAACAATTACTGTGATAGCACTTTTCATGTCGATGTATCACTGAAGCATTCCTGAAAATGACCTTGTTACAATAAAACTGTGTGTTTAAGAATGACTGTAAGTAGTAGTTGTGTAGTTTTTGCTTGCTGGCAGCGAATCTGCCATCCCCAGTACTCCCACTGCCACTCTGGCCCCTTGCTATCCTTGAACAAGAAGAAAAATGGTCACAAATGTTGCACACATGCCTTCAGAAGTATTGAATCCACCTTAAATTATGAGCCTTGGAATTCAGTGATCTGTACCTGAACTGACTGCATGCAAGAAGTCAAGTTACCACATCCAGTTATGCCTCAAAATAATCACATTTTGTAATACTTAGCCCGTTCTGCAAAAAAAAATTGGTGGGAGGAGCACAATTTGGCTCACATTTTCTGGAGCATCGCATGAGCTGGCTAATAGTTCTTTCAGCAGAGATGCCACCAGGGAGGTGAAGAAAGAGTGGAAAAAAAGTTGAGTTGTAGGTAACATCCAGATATCAACGCTTTGTGGACAGTGTTATAGTTGCTTCAATTGCCCAAAATTATTGTGTTCTGCTGGCCCGCATGGAGGGTATTTAACCTTACTCATTGCACTTCTGGTCTCCTGTTCTTCTGGCAGCTAGTGGTTGGGGTGAGCGACCATATTCTGGCATGGGTGAAAATAGCGTCTCGGGGCACATCTGTCTCCTATATAGGGTGTCATCAAGCTTGGGGGCGAGGGGAGGCAGCACAAACAGTGGCCAGCTGTGCGAATGTCCATTTTGGATCTTCTGGGCTTTGAAAAGAATCTGAAGTTCATCTGAAGCTCATCTACCCCTTCCATCATGGTTGAGATGACAGCTTTGGAGAGGGTGGCCTTTCATGGGTGATGGCACTACTTTCAATGCCCCCCTGCTCTTCGCTTCATGAATAAACAAGGAAAGAAACTGAGTATCTTACACACGCACAGACTCCCTAGAGACAAGAAGAGCAGCAGGACCACTAAAGGATGCAGGTGTGCGTTCAAACCAGCCTTCCCATGAGCCCTCCACGCCAGCTCTATGCATCTGGCACTGCCCGACCCAAGCATCCGGTTTCCGTAGACCCCAGGCTACAACCTGTCCACGACCACAAAGGCAGCCAATCACGCACGGCCGCAAAGGCAGCCAATTACGCACAGCCACAAAGGCAGCCAATCACGCATCAACCACCCACGTGGACAGACGTCAGCAGCACATAGCCCGACTGTTCAGCAGACTCCAGTCCAGGGACAGTTCCCACTTCATGAACCGTGGCAGTGCACTGAGCACACGTACCAGACCTGCTACCTTTACTCCACGAGTAAGGCCAGTGGGTTGCAACGGGTGTGGCGGGAGGGAGCTCGGCCTATTCCAAACTTCCAAAGCATTGATTTAAAGTAAGTCACTGTGCATTAATATGGCATATTGAGAGTAGCCACAAGACATCCCCAAGACACAGGCTTATGCATACCACGACAAAACAGAAGCGTGTAGAGAGTGCGTACCTACTACATTAAAGTAAGGGAGGAGCTATATAGCGCCATCCATCGCCCTGTACACTCCGATGCCTTCTGGCAATCCCAGAATCTGGAAGGATTCCTACATGCACCCACAGACAGTAATATGACATTCATGCTCGTACTTTGGGCCCTCCCTCTTCTGCACAGTCAGTATAAATGTCATATTACGCAGCCCGCTGGTGCACACAGAAGCAAACTGATAGGCGAGTGATGGCATTTCATAGATCTATTTTATTCAAGGTGCGCTGTTGCTTCCAATCCTCGAGGCCCGAAGGCGCTAAACTGGCAGAATTTGGGAAATTAAATGTATCCAGATATATCATGTGGCAGATCAAGCGTTATTGCGCGGGACAGGGACGCTCCCGCTCCATTTTCATTTCTCCATTTCAGAGCTGAAAGGACAGCCACCGTGTCTGCGTCTCAGGGCTTTTTATTGCAAAGTGGAGAACACAGGTCCAAGACAGGTTCAATAAAGTGTGCAATGCTGTTAATTTACATTTAAAATAACATATTGACTGACACAGCCTGCATTATTTATCTTCTCACAGTTGTTACCTGAAGAATCAGTTTACAGAATACGAATGTTAGAAGTGTCAGTGTCAAAGCAGCAATGCTTCCTGGCACAAGCTATCAACCCTAATATGTTCCCGCTAAGCCGACATCTGAAAATAAGAATCTACTCAGGCGTCAAGGAGCCTAAATTATTTTTGCTCAGCAACATCTTTAACAAAGCACATTATGTAGGCGCTCAGCAGTGAGCACGTAGATTATGTTTCATCAGAGACTCTGCCTCTTTTCAAAGTCTATCATCTATCTATCTATCTATCTATCTATCTATCTATCTATCTATCTATCTATCTATCTATCTATCTATCTATCTATCTATCTATCTATCTATCTATCTATCTATCTATCTATCTATCTATCTATCTATCTATCTATCTATCTATCTATCTATCTATCTACCTAGCTACCTGTCGGTCTTTATATTGGATACAAAAATAAATGAAGATACCCCTCTATCAATCTCGTAGTCCCCCAACTTCAGTTAGAGTCAGGGGAGCCGCTGGGTTCTTGGCTCTGGACTCTCAGCTGTCTCCACCATAGAAACCCTTGACTTATCGGACTGTCTGCTACTGGGCCGCCAGGTCAAGGGAATAGAAGGCCGCCCTTATACAGCAGGGCTTCAGCCACTAGTTTTCAGCACCAGGGTCCAAATTAGAAGCCATGGCATACCCGAGCAGGGAAAATAAACCATGGCCCCAACAAGTAAGGCAGTAGCGGCTGCTACCTTACGGGGGTGGTGGGGGGGATTAATTAAAAAAAAACACTTACGTTAGAACGGCCGGCCGCCGCCTCCCCTGTTTCCTCTTCCTTTCTGCAGTCCAGCCGGCAGCAGGAAGCACCCAGCATACAGGCTCCCCATAGCTAATCAGTATGCTGCAATGCAGTGTTGTGATTGGTCTGAGCTCCATGGATCAGCGATCAGATTGGAACAGGGAGCCTGTGCATGTTCCTGACCAGGCTGTGTAATGCAGCCTGGTAGGAACATGGAAAGTGCGCATGAACTGTTTGGTCGGCCCAAGAGGGCCGGCCAAACAGTTCATGCGCACTTTGGGAGTGCAAACCACTCCTCCCATACTCTGGCCAGCCCCTCCCCACACAGGCCATTGACTGCATGCAATCGGAAAAATAAAATGACAATTACTATACGTTATTGTCATTTTATTTTTCCATTTTGCGCAGTGGAGCAATGCTGTTGTGGGGGGAAAACTCCCTGGAAGTTAGGGACATTGTTTTTTTTGTTTGTTTATCTAAAGGAAACTTAGGGACATATATACAAGAAAAGAGACGGAGCGCAGCGTTAGCCTTCTTGGCTTAACGCCGCGCTCCTCCACTTTTGAAACGCAGGGCTGTACCGTATTTACAACAATACGGTGCAGCCCTGTGTTTCCCCCCGGGCTGGCGCTAATTACAGCTGCCATAGTGCAAGGGTGCCTGCGTTGTGCGAATGATAAACAATCTTCAATGGCGATTTCTAACTTTTTATGTGTGCTGCTTTATGCAGCACACATAGAAGCTGCAACTCGTCATTTTTAAAATGATTGTTTATGTGCAGGAAGGGACACCTTCCTGAACATAAACAAACATGCATGGCGTTTTCCTGTTTTTTTGTGTGCTGCACAATGTAGCACACATAGAAACTGCAAAAATTAGGAGAAATATAACATTTCTCCTCATTGAACCATGTTAAGACCAGGTTTTTTTGGTCTTAATTTTGGCGCTGCCCCATATTTCTGCCACCCTTGTAAATATGGGGCACCGCCAAAATCAATGGGTGTTGCGGCCGGAACGCCTACCGCAACACCCATTGCGCACCCCTATCAAGCTAAGTATAGCGTGAAAGGGTGCCTTATTTACAAGGGAGCGTTAAGCCACATTAAGTGGCTTAACACTGCCTTGCAAATAAGTCAAAGCCTGTATCGCCACAGGGTCGTCGAAAAAAGTGACGTTCCTGTGGCGATAGGGGCTTGTAAATATGTCCTTCAATCTTCTAGTGTTTTTTTTCTCAGAAAAACTAAAAATGAGTGCAGAGGGAGCCAAGCAATCCTGGAACCAATTCAGTATTCATCTTGCCTTCAGTGCATCCGCCTCCCGGTGATTCACTGAAGGCACAGAGAGTTACCACGGGGCAAATGGAGACCTACAGACATGGCCGGTGGTCCTTTACCTGAGGGAAGGCCAGAGACTCTGCTAACCCTGAGGGCTGGTGGCCACACAACAGGATCTAAATTACCATCTTAGAGCTTTAATTCCTCCTCCCTCCATCCTTTTTTTTTATAATGCTCAGTAACTTTCCATCTTACACCTGGGTATGTCAGTCTTGCTCCCAGGGCCTGTGGCAATATCTCAGGATTCTATGCTATAGTCAACAGTGCAATAGACACACTGCCGTAAGTTAATTGTACTTGAGAAGGGTTAACTCAATATCACAGTTTACACTCTGAAAGTGGCATGGCTTCCAAACCAAAGTTCTCCAGCTTATTACCACCTTTCTTCAGAAGGTTGCACAGCATCTTCCTCCATCGTCCCCAAAACATCACCAAACATCTCGGTTACAGTTGTCCCCTCCACCTCGTCCACACTTCTGTAATGGACAGTCTCAGCACATAAAATTCCATTCCATTACAGGTACCACAATAGACCTCTCGCTTATCACTGCCATGGCATAGTCACCATCCCTTAGACTGAGTAGATTGTTGCCGAGGATGCTTGCTTCTGCTGCCCAGAGTCAGAAGCAGAAGAGCATCCGCGTCACATACATCTCTTCTTTCCCTTTATGATACCCGTGTGCAGCTGCGGCCCGTGCAGGTAAAAGCGGTGGGGCCAGGTGGGGGGATATTTCGACAGACGACGACAAGAAAAATTAATTATTTATTTAATTTTTCCTCGTGGTCGTCTGTGGAATCCCCCCCAACCCGGTCCCACCGCTCGTACCTGCAAGGCTGTCCATGTGTCTGTCATACTGAAGCGGCCACTTGAACTACCTCTCTCCTCTGTTTGTGGCCCTAATCTGCCTAACATCCTCCCTACCAAAGGCCCACAGTGCAAGGGGCAGTTGCAATGCCAAGCACACTAGACAGTGAATAATTGTGTGCAGTATCCACGTGGCACAGCTTTGTTTTCTGGGTATATTCATCAGCGGTGGCTCCTCTGCTAAGGCGGAGGAGCGCCGCCCTACAGCTCTCTGAGCAGTGCAGAAAGTAAAAGTAAAGTGATAATACAATGATATTATCATTTTATTTTTCCGTACTAGCTCAGTTTGTTTTCATTTTAGGTGCTGGGCAGGGCTGGGCTGTCCAGAGCAGGGGGAAGTGTGGTGGGCACTCCCTAAGTGCGCATGACAGTTTGGACCAGCCAAACAGACATGAGCACTTAGCATTTCTTCGCCCAGCTGTGTTGCACAGCCGGGTGGAGTACAGTCCCAGGCTCTGAGTCCCTGTCTGAGCGCCGAACCAGGCTGCTCAGACCAATCATGACGCTGCTGTGGAAAGTGCTATTACCAGCATGACAGCAGCGTTGTGATTGGCTTAAGGCAGTCTGGGAGCCTGTGTGCGTCGACCAAAGAGGACGAAGGAGAGGTGGCAGTAGATAGATAAAGTTTTCTTTTTTTTTCTACCCCCTCCCACCCCCGCCGCACCCATACTATTTCGTGGCAGCCGCCACTGATATTCATCAGTGCACCGCAGACCCCCATGCTCCGCAACGATATTGCCTTTGCTCTTTGCAAAAACAACAGTTGATGGACAGAATGCAGAACAATGTCATACATTCACCCCAGTACAGAGATCTGGGCCTAAATCCATCGTTTTTTTGCTCACCATGCCATTCCAGTTTGAACCCAGCCATTTGCAAATCAGTCTTGACCCTGTGCCTCATGGGAACAGTCCAGCCCGAACTGCCAAGCCAGGTCCTCCCTGGACTGGAAACAAGCCTCCTAGGACCGGTTTCGGGGTTTCACCCCTCTTCAGCCAGGATAGCTTGATTCCAGTGGCATGGAGAGCACGGGACCCACGTCTGGGCATACCCGTCCCACTCAGGGTGACAAATGCAAAAACAACAGTTGATGGACAGAATGCAGAACAATGTCATACATTCACCCCAGTACAGAGATCTTGGCACAGTTTAGCTCTTCAGATAGCTTTGTTGCCGGTGCATCTTGCTATGGTAGTTTTGATTTTCCTTCCACAAACTTCACTCTCGTGTCCAATTCATGGGAGACAAAAATACAAACGATGAAGGGCACAGAACAGGCCTGTGATAAAATGACTCCAAATAATCCTAGCAGGAACCCAGCTAGGGAGTGATGGTGGAAGGGGGAGCGAAGTCTCCGAGCTTGTAGACCTTTCTTCCAAGCATCCAAGCCGAGAGTACTCGGGATCCTCACCGATTCCTCAGAGACCCAGGCCACAACTCACATAATGGTCATCTTCTGGCCAGTACTGTCTTGAAAAGCAATGGGCTCGCCACCCACTCCTGATGTCGTCTGGAATCTTGCACTGGAATCATCCAGGCTTGGAAAGGAGTGACAGAGTGTGGTCCCTACAGATAGATGTCTGTGAAGTGCACCCTCCCAGATTACAGTGGGTGAACTTTGTGTGTGAGGACTACAGGATGAAAGGGTGAAGTGCGGAGAGGAGCGCCGTCGTCCTCGTCTTTCCTTTCTAGAAGAAGCATGTAGCTAGCAGTGTTTGTTCATCTTCATTTATCTCCTCTGGCAGCTCAGGGGAATGTCAGGCCTTTGCTTCTACCAAGAGCGGGAAGAGAGAAAAACATCACATAACGTGTTTAGGGTTTCTTATCCCATAATGACCCGGTGGAGGTTTTCAGCCATACAAATAATCTTTGAGGTACTGCCGCCGGAGCAGTTGAACCTTTCTGCAAGGGCAAGCAGATATCATTAGCGGCTCCTGATGGAGCAGGCGATGAAGGAAGAGAGATAGGGTGCGGAGGGAAGCTGGGAGGGCAGGCTAATGTTTTTCCGCTAGATGGGAAACTTCTAACTGGGATCTATTGCACATCGAATCGGAGGGGATTTGTTATGTTGCAGGCATCTGCTCTCTGTACAAACAACATTAGGTGGACGAGAGTAGGTGAACCGGTGAGGGAGATAAGCATATGCTTCCCAAGAAGATGGAGATGTAGCAGTTCAGTGAGTACAATCCGCAGAGGGCGGTGTAAATAATGAATATTGCAATTGAAAGACGGATCCGTGCATAGACGTTCCCGCTAATATATAATGCAGTGCTTCTTACACTTCTATAAAGATCATCATCCCCCATACATGTACAGTACATGTAAAACAGATGTACATATTGTCTCTTTCCGATGTATAGATATCCCCTTCACATGCATATACACACCCACTCACGCAAACACACACACACTGATTTATAGAGATGTGCATGGTGTCTCTTACACTTGCATAAGTATCGCCTTCCCCCACCTCACACTCAGGCAGAAGTACATACACACACATACGCATGAACAAACACACATAAACTCTGCAGTAAATAAAGAAGTACACAATGTCTCTTACATGTGTAAATATCCTCTTTCCCCCACACATCCAGACACACAGAGAAATAAGCATGCATTTTGCAACTAATACACATGTACACAGTGGGGCCGATTTCGATTCGGGCCGGAAATCTCTCCGACCGAGCCGGACCCGGAGAGATTTCCGACCGAATCGGACCTGTGCAGCCCGACCGAACGAGTACGATGCGTCCGTATGCTATCGGACTCGAGTCGGTCGGACTCCCATTGAAGTCAATGGGACCCGGTCGTACAACGCGTACGCGGGCTCCCATTGCCTCAATTGGAGCGAGGCGAACAAGGGCGCCCCCTACAGCGGGTACACGGCGAAGAGACTCGCGCCGTACACGCTCAGGTAGGGGGGACCCATGGGTCCCCCTGTGTGCGACTCGCGCGGCTACGCGTACAGGGGGGTCCGACACGGACCCCCGAAGTACGTCTCCGACTGCTCTTTCGAGCCGGGCGGCGCGTGTCGGTCGGACTGCTCGCGGCGCGCATCGTACTTACCCGGCCGGGAACGTCTCCATTGCGCGGTGCGAGTCGTGTCCGAGCGAGTCGGTCGGTGCGGTTCGACCCGGGAACGAGTCGGTCGGAGCGGTTGGGACGCCCGATCGAGTCGGTCGGCGATTTCGCATCGTACTCGCTCGTCCGGACGCGCGTACGAATCGGTCGGGAAATAGGGCTCCGAATCGGATACGGTTATGCCGAATCCGATTCGGAGCCCTACCAGCCGAGATCGGAATCGGCCCCAGTGTCTCTTAGAGGTGTACAAATAACCTCTACACTTTACATATGCTGACCCATACAAGCACACATGCACTGTGCAGGTAACACAGATGTATGTCGTGTCTGTTGCATTGCTGTGACTGAAGATTGGCAAATTGGAAATTTTGCTTTATTAAAGCTGCGTAAAGCTGGAAAACGTCTCCCATGAAAACGTTTCCCACCTATTCCCACACAACAGCCTATTAGCCACCTGCAGGATGTCCAACCCATGAAGAGCAAGACATCCTGTTCCCGTTGAACTTTTTGTACGTAGGGATTGGACAAGGTACTGCATAAGTTTAATAAAAAATGAAGGGCCTTATTAAGATGCAGGTCAGCCCGACCGTACGGCCGCGATCCGATTCTGACTGCAGAGGCCGGGAATGTTCCCCCTGCCGTATTACGAAGCAACTGCTGCTACCACGGAGGTCTCCTCTACGGCACTGCACATACCCCGAATATGGTGCTGCAAGTGCGTGCAAACTCACAGGAAACATGTGATATGTACACACATGCATGACTTATGTGGGGATATGCCTTGTGCTTAAATTGATGGAGTGTGGCGATCTGTGTGCAATCCAGTCAATGGGAATACATGCCACCTACGGACTTACCTGCATTCCAGCACCCATAGGGTTGTTATCTTCGGGGTTCAGCTGTCGCGGTGTAGGGGGTACCTGGAGAAAGGTATCCATGCCAGAGACTGTCGGGGAGAAGCTGATTTGGGTGAGTATGTGCCCCAAATCCATCATTTCCGACAACTCGAGGCAGCCGGCGGGACCTCCACGGTCAGGTTGTCGGAAACACATCGTAGCCTGGTTGGCGGTTGGAGATCCTTGTACTGCCCTATGGATGCTGTTTTTCTCCGACAGCCATCTCAGCAGTCATAGAAAGGCTGTCGGAGTTGGTGGTCTTTCAGCGGTCTGTCGGAGTACAGGAGGCATGCATCATAATCAGGCAGTCAGACCGCCTCCAAAAGGACCGCAAAAGCCGGTCTGACCAGCATTGAAATAAGGCCAAAAATGTTTTGCATTACAAAACAATAATGCACACACATGCTAATTCCAAGAGTTCATGAAAGTGGTTGCAGTATCCTAGGAGTGTGAGTATAAGTAAGGCAGTGAGTTTTGGCTATGTGGTTTTGATTGTGAGTTGTCGAGAGTTGGAGTGTTTGTGATTTTTCATAATTTGTCTTATTTTTCAGTTGCAGTGTCCAGTTGTGTCCAAGAGGAATTTGAGATGAATTAAAGATTTTAGATTTTTTTCATGTTTATACAGCAGCGTCCAGTCCTTAAGGGCAGAGGGCCTCGCCCCCCACCTTTTGGCAGAATAAAGAGCATCTGTCAGGCGAAGCAAAGGTCGGGCAGCCAGGAGCTAGACATGCGTTAAATGCGCAGGCGCCTGGCTGCCTGAGCTGAACTTTGCCAGTCTGAACATGTCACAGCCCAGTGGGCGTGGCCTCTTCAGCCTCACAAAGTGCTTGGAGGACCTCCACCTCATGACAAGGTGGAGTGTCATTGATGAATAAGTTACTTACATTTGGTACCGCCGTATCTGGTAGGGACTCCATATAGCCGCAGATTCCTTACCGTAGAATTATCCCCAAATGTCAGACTGGATCTGGAAAGTTTTCGTGAGCATTACCCCTGCACGCCGGTAAGTTCCGTCGTTCAGCTCCGTGTGGCGTCGTCCACGTCATCTGCACTGGAAGTGACATGTGCGGTGTCTATATAGGCGCCACCCCAGCACATGGACGTCAGTTTCTTTTTGCAACTTTCCAATCCAGGAGAGCGGGGCCACGAAGAGCAATGACCAATGGGGTGGAAAACTAGGGCCCTGAAAGGGAAACAGCCCTGTCACTAGAAATCTGTTCACAGAGCAGGTAGGATGGGTGGGTCGGTAAGGAATCTGCAGCTAGATAGAGTCTCTATCAGATAAGGCATTACCGAAGGTAAGTAACTTGCTTATCTGATAGAGACTTCTAGCCGAAAATTCCTGAGCTTAGAATAGATACCCAAGCAATCCTTCCCTGGAGGTGGGTATGCAAAATTGTTTCATGCTAGAAAGTCCTGCAGGACCGAATGAGCAAAGTGCCCATCTCGACGGACCTGACTGCCCAGGCAGTAATGCTCCATGAACTTGTGTATTGAAGACCACACTGCTGCCTGGCAGATATCCAGGACCAGTACTCCGCATGCTATCTCAGTGGTTGCAGCCTTAGCTCTGGTGGAATGAGTGCACAAACCCTCAGGGGGTTGCTTCTTGGCTAATGAGTAGCAAATCCCAACGCAAAGCACGAATCATCGGGACATGGTTAATTTCTGTACGGCCATTCCCTTCTTTGCTCAGACATACCCCAAGAAGAGTTGGTCGTCCACTCGGAACTCTTTCGTGCGGTCAAGGTAGAAAAAGACAATGCTCTTTTTGGGTCTTGTCGGTGAAGTCGCTCCTCTTCCTTAGAGGGATGTGATGGAGCATAAAAGGTAGGCAGGCTAATGGACTGGCCTACATGAAGAAAGTGACAACTTTCGGCAGAAAGGAAGCTCTAATGCGAAGGACCCGGTTGTCTGGGTAGATGTTCAGATTCAGAGGCATAGATGACAAAGCCTGACGCTCCCTCACCATCTGGGCAGATGTTATTACTACTAGGAAGGCTGTCTTGATGGTAAGGAGCCTGAGCAGACAGTTGTGCAGTAGCCCAATGGGAGAGCACATCAGAAATGTAAGGACGATCTTGAGGTCCCACTGAGTCATGATGAAGGGTGAAGGTGGAAACGGGTTGCAAACCTTTCCAGAACCTATTTACAATATGGGATTTGAACAAGAATGGCTGATCTGGCAACCGCAGAAAGGCTGAGATGGAAGAATGATAGCTCTTTATGGTGCCCAAAGCAGAGCCCTCCTGGGCAATAGAAAGGATAAACAGAAGGACCTGAGAGAGGGGAGCAGAAAGAGGGCCAATCTGTTTCTCTGCACACCATGCCACAAACTTGCACCAACGGCAGGTGTATTCAGTCTTGGTAGAAGGACGCATGACTGCCAAGTTACCATTGCAAACTGCGGGTGGAAGGTCGAAAGCTTTAAACTGTTGCCGCTCACTCTCCATGCATAAAGACGGAATGTTGACAGGCTCGAGTGGAGAATCCTCCTTGGCTTCTGCGACTGAAGATCCTCCTGAAAGGGTAGCCTCATCAGTGGGTTAAATGGCCATGCTAAACATCTCGGGAAACCAAATCTTCTGAGCACAGTTTGGAGCCACAAGGATGACTTGAGCCTTGATCGATCCTGATCTTCTTGAGAACTCTCGTTGTATGGATGGAAAGGCATAGAGGAGACATGAGCTCCACTCGAGACGAAAAGCGTCTTTGAGCGAGAGATGCCTTGGAAACTCCAGCACGCAAAACAATTGACATTGCGCGTTCTCAGCTGTGGTGAACAGATCTAACCAAAGCTCTCGCCACTGCTCAAAGTGACCTTGCACCACCTCCGAATGAAGACATCATTCAAGATCCACCAGATATCTTTGGCTGAGTTTGTCTGCCCTGGTGTTCAGAGAGCCTGCCAGGTGTTGAACACCCCCCGGGCTATGCCCAGATGTACCAGCCAAAGTCCAGAGACACAGGACCTCTTGAAAAAGGGTCCACAACCCCACCATGCCCTGTTTGTTGCAGGAACACATGGCGGTGGTGTTGTCTGTGAACACCTGCACCAGCCTTACCTTGATGGAAGATAGAAAGTCTTCAATGCCAGCCAGAGTGCCCAGAGCTCCAGTAGGTTGATGTAGAGTACATACTCTACCGGAGACCAGAGGCCTCTGATCTCCACCTCTCCCAGATGACCGCCCCATCCCAGGAGAGACGCATCTGTCACCACTGTCAGATCTCGTTGGGGAAGGGAGAGGGGTCTGCCGCTGATCCAATCTCGGGTCGTTAACCACCACTGCAGATCTTTTGCAGTTCCCTCAAGAGATCTTCCTGAGAGATTCCCCTGATGCTGCGCCCACTGGAACTTCAGGTCCCACTGGAGAGCCCGCATATGCCAATGGACATATGTCACAAGCAGGATGCAGGAGGCAAGGAGACCCAGAAGCCTCAGAGTCAGTCTCACCGAAATTCAGGACAGAGGCTGAAACATCTGTATCATAGCCTGAATATCCTGGACTCGCCGTTATGGAGGATAAGCTTGAAACTGCACAGTGTCCACAAAAGCTCAGATGAAAGGGAACATCTGAGAGGGAGGCAGGTGTGACTTCAGCACGTTGATAGTGAACCCCAGTGAGTGCAGGAGGGCCTCCGTAGTCTGGGGGTGGGAAAGGATAGCCTGGAGTGTGCCCACCTTCAACAGACAGTCATCTAGGTAGGGGAAGACTGGCAAACCTGATCTCCCCAGATGAGTTGCAACTACCGCCATCACCTTGGTGAACACCTAAGGGACATTGGTAAGGCCAAAATGGATCACGGCAAAAGTCCTCATGGCCTACCATGAAGTGCAGCTAATGCCTGTTGGAAGGCTGGACAGAAATGTGGAAATATGTATCCTGCAAATCCAACAATGCCATCCAGCATCTAGGGCAGACAGGACTTGAGTGAGCGTTAGCATTTTTAATTTCTCCTTTTTCAGGAAGAAATTGAGAGGGTGCAGGTCTAGGATAAGAGGAAGGCCTCCGTCCTAGTTGGGCACCAGAAAGTAGCGGGAATAACAATCACGATCTACTTCTGGTGTTGGCACCCTCTCTATGGCTTCCTTGGCGAAGAGAGCCATCAATTCCTGGTGGAGCAAGAAGAGATGGTCCTCCGTCAGCCTGTTGCAAGTGAGTGGAATGGGTGATGGTGAAGTCACGAAAGGGACGGAGTAGCCACTTTAGACAATCTGAAGAACCCAGCAGTCCTGTGGGGCAGGTGATGGCATGAGAAAAGAAGTATGCAGTTCCTGTGGGGGAAGAAGAGGAGGAGGCTGGGTTGGACAACACCCCTACCCTTAGGTGGAGATTGGGTGTATCCCAATTTGCGATGTGAAGCCCTCACACACCCGTTTGGGTGTCATGCTTCATCATAGGGCTTGCTCCTCGCCAGGCCGGCACTACAATGCCTGACGGGCAACCTATGAGGGGCTCTTTGGCGGATATCTTTTTCCCAAGCCGTTAGGTGAAGTGCGGGTGTGGGGCCTCGTGGTGTAGATGTGAACAAATGTGTGATGAGAAGGTGTGTAGAGGGATAAAATGAGGCGCAGTGGTGCTCCAAAATGAATTTAATCTGTGAGCCTACTGGTCTCAATTAAAAACATGGAAGGTGTCACCGCTGATATAATGGTCAGAGGTGGCTAAATATGAGTGGTCAACATATTTCTCTCCTATAGTGTAGGAAATCACGTGGCGATTCATCAGGACTGGAAATACTACACTATCTACACAGTGGTTGGTTACGCCAAGGTGAGCCAAGTACTCTACAACCTTGCAATGAGGTACCTTTTTTAATGTATGTAGACTAGACCAACCCGATTTGGGTTATGGTCAGGCTCCATCGAGTGGCAGGCAGAGGATTGTATGTTACAGAAAGTTAACCTCAGTTCAGCCGGTAACTGGTGCAAGGAACCTACCCCTCACTCTGCCTTCTCAGAAGGTGATGGCATATCCTACCTCCCACTCGGTGCTCATGATGGCAGGAGGGAAAACTAAAGGGGTTGGAGGCTGCGGCTGCCGGAGGGGGGGTGGACTAGCTCAACCTCTGGCTGTCCGACCCATGGGGTCTGTGGGTTCCACGCCCTTGGACATGCAGAGGCTGGAAAACTTGCACACCATGGTGGCAGGGCAGGTAAAGACGTGGCTGGAAGCCCTTTTATAACGACGAAAGGAGCAAAAGGCAGACATGGGGTGGTGAGGGGCCATAGAAAGGCCCAAGGACTGGTGTCTGCTTTCCTTAAAGCACTCCAGCGCTGAGTTTGCTTTGTCTCTGAAGGGACAGGAGCCTTCAAAGGGCATGTCCAGGAGTGATACTTGGACATCCCTGAAAAACCAGTTGTCCTCAGCCAGGCGTGGCTCAGCAAGACCACTGACGAAGAATTTGCTCTGCCCAGCAAGTTAGTCGTGTCCAGCCTACAATGGATTGTGAACATCGCTGCATCTCTCTGGTCTATGATTGCTTGGGAGAGTATGGCTTGGGCCTCCTCCGGGACCATGGCCAGCACCTGCACTACCGAATCCTATAGTGCTTGGAAGAAATGGCCCAAAAGGCACGAGGTGTTAATGGATCTCAGTGCCAGGCATGTGGAAGAAAACATTTCCTAGCCCTAGGTGTCCCGCCTGTTAGATTCCCTATCCGGAACGGTGGTAGGGAATACGCCAGAGTTTACTAGGGAAGTGGAAGCTTGGACCACCAAGTTCTCCAGGGCAGGGTGTTACATTAGAAAAGTGGGGTCCCATGGGCGGGGCAGTGGTGGTGTGCAATTATCCAGTTCACAGGAGTCCCTGTGCAGGGTTTAAACCAGGTCCCAAGCAGGATGTCTGTAAGGGCTTCATTAAATGAGAGAAGCGGTTCCGAGGAGGTCGCTCTTGGATGAAGTACCTCTGTCACAACGTTAGTCTTGACTGTGATGGAGCAGGGAAAATAAAAAAATTTAACCCCTAACAAATTATATAACTAATTAATTAAAAATGTTCGTTTAAATGTATTAATCAACATTGTATATGTGGGAACGGTAATATGCAAATGTATGTGCTAAATAATCTATTAATGAATGTCCGTGTGTCTAATCATAATGTAAGAATAAAAAGCGTACTAAATAAAATAAATGCATGTTATTGTGCTTCATAGAAATAAAACGTGTCGTTGCAAAAACAAATAGTGATGGTAAGTAAGGAACGGCTTAAATGTTGCTTTCTGCTAGGTAACAACTAATTGGGGTACGTAGACGTGAGGGAAACAAAAGGGATATTTTTCTCTATTTTAATTATGTTTTATTTGCCTCAAATTAGTGCTTCTAAAGTAGAACCGAGTGGCGATATAAAATGGCCGCCAGTGGGAAGATGTGCGCAGGCGCAAGGCTACACGTGGTACGGGATGAGATTGAAGAAATCTGGAACCTCGTGATGTCTCTGAGAGGCTAGGATGCAAGAAATGGTCAAGGCTGGTGTGACCTAATTGAACTGATAGTGTGCCGTGATGATCAGGAGAGAGTCCGTGGGAAAGGAGCCCAAGAGAAAGGACAATGACTGCGGAGTTCTTGAATGTGTCAAAATAAGATACAAATGGACTGATCGAATCGGATGGAAATGTTTAAGCGTATGGGAAAGGAAATGATCCAAGGACCCTTGAATCCAAGAGAACTTGATTAAAGAATGAATAAGCTGACATGCATGGACCAATGAAAGAAAAGCGTAATATTAATGTTGCAACAGTTAGTTAGCAAAGTTAGAATTAGGGTATAAGAGGGCCTACTCTTAGTGGGAGGGGGTCAGTTGCAGTTCCAGAGAGTTCCAGTCAGAGTTCCAGGCAGTTCGAGAGTCGTGGTTGCAGTAGAGAAGACGGGTTGCAGGTAGCTGATGCTGACGAGCTGAAGTTGCTGTTGCTGTCTTAACTTTACAGTTGAGTATGAGAATCAGGCTATTTCTAATCCCAAAGTTAGGTTAGAAATCATTAGGCTAAATTAGGAAGCTAGGCAGGTAACTAGGGTTTTTGGCTTCATGACAAAATTTCCTTTTCTGCAATAAATTGATTATGTTTAATAAAATTGTGAATTTAAAAATGAATAATTGAATAAAGTATTAAATTCTTTCCATGCTTTTAAAATTATATAAAATTTAAGATTCTTTAAACCCAAAATGACTCAGTGGTTATTTTCCTAAATGATTGTGACATGAGTAATTGGTTGATTGTGATTCAGCTGGTCTTAATCACTATGAACTAATTTCTTAAATGAATGATTCATCGACAAAACAATGAGCAGGAATATCTTAAGAAATAACTAAAGAAAGTGACAAATTAAGGTAAATAGATATCCTAGCTCTTCCAGCGGTACACAAAATGGTGTTCTCCATTTAGTTCTCATGCTTCTCCTAGGAGTACAGAATTTCATAAAGGTGTAAAAGGAAATCCAGGAGTGTGTGTGTGTTAGGCGATGTTTATGGGCCCCATCGTCATGAGGATATGAGAAATATAGTTTGCCCCTGGATGACCTATAAGTAACCTGGGAGGAGAATAGTTTTCATTGTACGCGCTGCATCAACTGCGACTGAGGGTAAGCTTAGGTCCAGGACCTCGGCTGCCCTTCTCACCACCATAGCAAAAGAGTCTCCCTCCTCCATAGCCATGGTAGGTCAAGGTGGTATGACCAGCACCAGTCTGGATCCATCTGTGGACCCAAGGGGCCCGACTGGAGCCAGGGACGAAACCACTGGTGGAGAACCAGTAGGGGACCTCCCAAACCCACATGGCCCAAAGGCATGTCCTCATAAAACTCATGAAGTTGAGCAAGGGTCGCTCCAGCTCCCGGAAACTTGGGTAGGCAATGAGTCGGCTCAGGGGCAGGCTCTACAGTGGAGCCAGGCCGTTCCCTCGTCTCGTCGGATGACTTCGTCAGATGGAGTGAAGTCGAATACCTCTTCGACTTCTTGCTCTTCTTCGTCTTGTGGGACTTACCAGAAGACAATTTTGAGTGCCTCGAGGATCTAGGGCTCTGCGATCAATCCTGGGAACTTCCTCTCGACCAGAATCAAGACCGTCTCAGCGTCGCACATAGAGTGGCAAAGAGCTTGAGGGAGTGCTCCCTCAAGGCCTTGGGGTGCATGGCGCGACTGTCGACTCAGGTCTTCACATCGCCGCGCTCGAGGCACCAGAGGCAAACAAGATGCGGGTCCGTCACCGACATCTGTTGGTGACAGGCGCCACAAGGCTTGAAGGCGGCTTTACTAGTTGACATTCCTGCCACACCAGGAGAAAGATTCTCAAAAAAGACTTCAACAAAAGTTGAAAAAGAGTTAGTCAAAACATGATTGGAGGTAGTTCCTTCTGGATTTATGCTGACTGGTGTGGAAAGAATAGAACTGAAGTGAGTGCGCTTGGGTAGCGCCTATATAGGCAGCCTGCACTTCACTTCTGGCGTGGACGGCGTCACGCTGAGCTCTCGAGGCCACCTTCCAGCATGCAGGAGTACTGCTCACAAAAAATTTCCAGATCCGGATTTCCGCCAGGTGATAATTCTAAGGTAAGGAATCTGAGGCTAGAAGTCTCTTTCAGATAGCTTCAGACCTGAGCGCTTCAGTTTTAAGCCCTGTAGTGCCCTGGACTGTGTGTCTGTACTTGACACCTTGTCACAGAGTGGGGTTGGGTCAGCAAATCTCACTGACCCCATCTCATTCTGTGGAAAGGTAGGGGCTGCTGCCTCCTTTCATTGGCTAATCCATGGTCACCCAGTGAGAGAAGTCGGCAGTCCCGTTACTGCAGGAACCTCAGGCCGAAGACCAATATTGCACCCATGTGAATGCATCAATCAATTAGTAGATTTGTAGAGTGTTACTTGTCACCCGTGAGGGTATCCGGGCGCTGGTAGGGTCTGCATTGGGGGGGGGGTGAGTGAGTGAGCATGCAGATCGGTGAGTGCATGTGTGGCCCTCCTGCTTAAATTACACCCCGCCACTGTGTTTATCGCTTGTGCTTATGGTAATTAATGCTCTTTTTGTTCGGAGTTGAGGTTTAGGTATCAGATTTGTTGAAATTCAAGATCGCGAGATAGATATATTTAACTAGTATTTTACTTGTCTGTTTAGATTGAGGTGTTTTACTGTGAGGCACCACAGCCACACCAAAGATAGGGACTTATTAAACTTCTAGTGTTCGGTTGATTCTTTGTGCACAGGAGTAAACCATACTAGTCATAGTGGGTTACCGCCCGTCGAGAACTCACTTTGTGTGTTTGGTGGTACCAGGAGGGTGCTATTTACTTATTTCTCCTAGAGCAATTGCTGATTCTATTTTCCTTTAGATACCGCAGACAAGGATTGTTAAACTTTTTGTTATATTGTTTATGCGAGACAGATGGGGTTCAAGTAAGAATCGCTGGGTGCTGTGTTGTGGGTTACATCATTAGGCGTCACACTGAGATTGGTTGTTCAGGTCTGTGTGCCATGCTGGGATTGTTGTTACATCATTTGGTGATACACTGTAATTTATTCCACGGAATCGTACAGGGATTGGGTGTTTGAGTCGCTGAATGCCACATTGTGATTTGTTGGAAACTGCTGGTCATATAATTTTGGGATTGACAATTTCTGTGTATATTTTTTGTGAATAGCGAAGATTACGTTCTTTTAGAAAAGAAGAGTTATTTTTTATTTTTAAACCTAATTTTATTGAGATAAATCAAAACAGCACTTTCAGTTGTAGAATATACATTGGTGCTCTCAAGTGATAGTCAGTCACAAGCAAGGAGGACATTAAGCATCAAAAATTATTAAAAGGCAGAAATGCAAAAAATATAGATGACAACATGGGAGCACTTCAAGATATATATGTATACATGAAAAGGCAAGTCCCCATTGTGTTTGAGTATGTCATGATAAATGGGAGAAACAGTTACAAGTAAATGACTTAAAAGTGATCAAGTAAACATGGAAATCTACCTCTCCCTTCTGCGGCATACCCTCCCCTCCCAGAAGGCTCTCTAAGTTGTCAGATAAAGGAGATATTTATTTATAAGTAGTATATAGCACTAGCTAGACCAGACAATATCAGAGCGCTTTAAATAAAAAGAAATAGCATAACGTAGCTTTACATAGAATGCATAAAATGAGAAATCGAATACCGTAGCTCTGCGTATGATGCTAGACACATAGATTCAAGAGCAAGCATAAACTAGAGATAAAGAGATAGAGAAAGGCACTTCTGACAGGGAACATTTTATTGTTACTTCTGAAAGAACATCATGTGAGAGGAGCGGGGCCCAATACTGAGTTATAACAATAATGAAGGGGAGGCATCAACACTGGCAGGCGACAAACATCATGAACAGAAGAGTCTAGGAGGAAGGGCGCAAGCATGTGGGCATTCAGTCAGAGGAATCATCCGCACTCGCAATTGCGTTGTCATGAAAATCTGCGAGAATTGTGTCAAGTCCTCTCTTGTTCCAAGGGGCACCTGCCCGCTGTGCTTCTCTGAGTAGGGCAATACCTTCCCACATTGCCCATCGTAATACGTCTGCACGCCAACCCACAATGCGAGGACTTTCAGCATTCTTTCACAAAGCTAGGTCAATGAAGAGGCTAAGGACATTGTATTTTGTGGGGCGAGGGTAAATTCCCAGGAGGCAAAATCGGGGCGTGGGGTCAGAACACGGTCCGTGGCCTCAGGCAACAGGCACACCACCTTGGACCAATACTGGACAAGGTGGGGCAGCCCCATAGCATATGGAGGATGTCTCCCGAACTAAAGCGGCAACGCGAGCAGTCAGAGGAGGTCAGGGGGAAATACACACTAAGTTTCAAAGGCGTGAGGTATACCCAGTGAATTAATTTGAAACAAATCACAATTTTTGAAGCACACGCATTTCCAGGTCAAAATGAAAATATAAATGCAATTTGGGAAAACATGAAATTACATGGACTGTTGTTTCTTCTTTGATGTTTTTTATTCCTTCTACTCCCTTTAGCCAACGCGTTTCGTCGTCTGGGGGTAACACCCCTACGACTTCCTCAGGGCTAGAAGTAATACCAATACCAAGTTTGTAATACACAAAACATTACACAGATTCCTATAACTCAATGCATGTCAAACAGTCGCCCTGTGCAAGACAATCCTATTCATTCAATAGTGTACCCTCAATTTTTGTGCACTGTGTAGCAACATATACCATTACAATCATGGTTTCCAAAGTCAAGCGTTTGGTGCCTAATTCATTCAACGGCTCAGGCAAAGCATGCTATTTAAAAAAATTTTAAAAAATTATTCATATACATATGGTGACAAATCACTGATAAGTAAACAAATTGCATCATCCGTGTCTGTAATGCCCCTATGGTGTTATGAATTCCACACCCTAGCCGTGATTTGTGATCAACTATAATTACTGACCACACGTGTGTCAAAACACACTCCCAAGAGAAAAAAGGAGGGGCCTGGGAGGCGTGTTGTACCTTGGGGTATTTAGATGTGGTCAAAGCCAAGATCTATGAGAATCAAGAGAAAAATATTAGTGTCATGAGACATGAGGCACAATGCATCACAGACGGAGTGCTACATCTAGAACTGCAACATTCCACAGGTTAATGCCATAATTCGGGCTTACCTCCTGACACAAAATTGACATCCAGGAGAGCTTGTGTCCAGAATAAATATATCCATCAGTTTTAAAATCGCTATCCCAATAGTCAAAAAGTGTCGAATTCTGCAAAAGACATCAATTGCCATGAGTATGAGGATGTTAATTTTGTGTCAGGAGGTAAGCCCGAATTATGGCAATTCGGTGACATCTCCCCCAGCGCTTCTACATCCTCCCGAGTCAATCTACGCCCCACCAAGGCAGCGAGCCACTCATCAACAGTGTGATCCTGTGGAGGTGGAAGAGCTGCATATAAACGGGAATAGACGTCCGCAAAGGAGATATTTATGTCTCCCTGCGTATATAGGTGAGTATTGCCAGGGGTGAGCAATTCCAGGATAGGTGAGCCACAACAGGAAGGGTTGATCAGCCAGGCCAACAGCGGATCAGAATTGCTCCCTCAGTATGTGCCCTGACTGTATAAGCCTTGTGGTCATAGCAGCGGAGACGCTCCACATGCTCAGCCACCCTCTCCTTGGCCTTCAATAGGTCCAGCTGCAGGTCCGGATGGCCAGGGCTCCGACACTTTAAGTCCCTAAGTGGCAGTTCATGGACGACGATATCTTGTAGTAGTGACTTCTGGATTGCCGCCGATTCGGACATGCAACACCCCCTAATGACCACCTTAAAGGCCTCTCACTCCTCAAGAGGGGAGGTAGCCGTACCAGCATTCTCGTCAAAATAGTCCTGGATCAAGTTCCGTAACACGAGGTCCTCCAAGCTTACGTCCCTCAGTCTCCAGCTAGGAATACAGGTGCCCCCCCACAGAGTCATCAGCAGGAGATAATGATCGGGGACAGTGAGGGCGAGATACTCGGTGGATGACATAGCCCCAAGCATGTTGGGGGAGCAAAGAAAGGAGTCTAGGCGTTCACAAAGAGTGCGCATGGTTGAGTGGAAAGAGTAGTCCCATTCTAGTGGATGGTGATGTCGCAATCCATCAAGCAGGCCTCAGTTTGCCCTACCAAGTAGTAAACCTCTGGTCCAATCAGCGTGTGGGGAAGAAAATAAGAGTTATGTTGAAACAAGATGATGCCCCTGTTCGCCAGGGTTAAGAAGCTCCTCCATAGTGCCAATATGGATACTAAATCAGACTTTACACACATGTTTGGTCAAACAGTGGAATAAAGTCACAGCAAAAGTTGGGTGTTTGCAATTTCCCTTCTATGGCATGTTTAATGAGAGAAAATTTGAAAATTTGAGAAGAGTGATCTATGGGATGAAACCTCAACCTAGGCCTGTACAGCTTGAAGCGTTGAAGGCATTGGAACGTGCTGCATATGAAAAGGAAAAGCAGAAATATAAAACACAAGCAAGAAATAAAACCTGTAGCTGGATGGAGTCAGAGGGAGTTGGGTATGAAAAGGGAAGGCCTGAGAGTGACAACAATATGTATGATGAGTTCTTGGATGATTTGCTGAATTATCAACCACCTTCATACAAGTTTGGCTGTCAAGTTTGGGATTGATTTGACTGAAAATAAGAACTTCAAGATGGTAAAAAGGATGATGAATTAAAGAAAATCAAATTAGCAAGTTTGAAAGTGAATGTTAAGGATTTGCGAAATGCATTAGAGAGCGGGGGAAAGTACAAAAATATAAGAATCGATGGTGAAGGGAATATGAAGAAAAAGAAAGGGGTCACAGGAGGCTAGTGTCAGTGAATCAGAGGCTGCAGAGTTCCCGTTGAGAGAGGGGCACAGAGGTGCATATATACACGTATCCTGGAGTTACTCTGATATTTTTTCATTCAAAAGTCAGTTTCCTAAGTCTAGAGAGAATCCTGACAAATCATACACTTACATAAAAATCAAAAAGTGCTTTGGCTAGACTCAATGGCGTAGCTAGGCCTTAGGCCGCCCGTGGTGGCTCCTGAGTTTGCCGCCCCGCGGCAGCCAGAGTGAAGAGCGGGGGGGGAGTTTGCTGGCGAGATCTCCATTTCGTTTGCCGGGGGGGGGAGTGCCTGCCCACAACTGCCACTCCCCTGCCCCCCTTGCTACGCCACTGGCTAGACTTGAAAACGTTTTTGAAATTGTGCTCCTCAAGGATTTGTGGGCGAACTGCAAAATGAATGTGGGTTGGCCTGATGATGTGCAGCTGAGAGACGCTGAGACACATGCACCTTCCCCTACTGTCATGGACAAGTATAACCAGGTAATTGATCATTTGAATACGAAGGTCATGCAGAAGGAGGTGGATTGGCTGAAAATAACCAAAACTACTCAAGATTCCAAAGAATCGATACATGCTTGTTATGAGAGGTTGATGCAAGTTTTCAGACAGCACAGTGGTGTCGAAAATCCTGAAAGATACAATCTAAGTGGATTCCTTTCTCAGTTCGTACTTAGGGGGATATGTACAAGAATTGCTGCAAACTAACGCTAACGTTAGTTAGCAGCAATTTTCTTACCACCGCGTACAGCCGAAAACTATCGCCATGGCACCGACGTATTTACAATACGTTGCAACATGGCGATAGTTTCTCATCGCGGCGGGAATTGTCCACGTTAAGACCTGCGTCATGGCGATAAAAATCTTGCCGCCAACGTGAAAAAAGTGACGGCCAGCCAGTCAGCGTTCAGAAAACGCATGCTAATCAGCGTGATGCCACTTTTTTCGTGTTTCGCAGAAAAAATAAAACACAAAAAGCCTGTGAAGTGCCCAAAACACAAAATCAAAAAAAAAGCCCAGGATACACATGCATCCCCCATGCATTGAAAATATGCACCTTTGTGCCTTAAAGGTGCATATTCCATATTCTCCAAATTCAACAAACTGGAGGGCTAATGTGATGTACAACTATGAGCAGAAGGGAAATGCATCCAAAAGTACAGTGTAAAGACTCTGCATATCAGGAATGTGTCCCATTCAAAATAAAACATGTTTTGTGTGTGTGCCATGCTCACAGAACCATACAGTCCCTGTCAAGGTGCATGTCAAGTGAAGTATGACACAGAGCAAGACTCACAATGTTGCACCAATGCATGTCAACTTGCTAAGTCACCTTCACCTGATACGTAAAAATGCAGTCATCCACATCAAACTATCTACAAGTGTCATGTAGTAAACAGTATTGTATAGAAATCACAGTCCTGGTGTGAGATGGCCATTACACATTGACATGCATGGAAAGCAGTCCTTGGGGAAAGTCAACAGTAGCAGTGAACAAATGCATTGGCAGTCATGTCTAGTAAACATCCTTACACAAGCAAAGGCATCCAGTCAGCCTGAGCATAACTGCATGTATCATCCATGTGTCCATCAGCGGTGCATATTTCTAAGCACCCATCCCAATGCCAATATCACTTGCTGTGATGTTGGGGTGGTGATATTGGTTTACCATCACTTACAAGCCACTGTAAACCACTGCCATGTAACCAAGGCACTCATACACACTTTACGTGGTGGGAGAGGTGAGGGTAATGGGTGTTGTGTTGTGTGTCCACACTGCAACACCCGTAGAAAAACATGCTGCCCTATACTCACAAGGGTGAAGACAATTGGAGGCTAGTAAGAAATGTATGTAAGGAAAAACCTGATCCCTAACATGCAAATATGTAGGAAATCTTCATTTCCCAATGCTTTTGATCTTTCCATGTGTACTGCATTGTGCATTACCATACTTGAGACACACATACAACAGCATCTCCCCTTTACATTGCAGAGGGAGAAACATTACCTCCTGTGCAGCAGCCTGTCCCACTCTTCAATGATGAAGATGAAGACATCTCAACCATCGACCAGGACACACTCCAGGAGCTGCTCAACTCCATTGGCAGCCCATCTCTGGAAGTGGGGACATCCAGCAGCGTTGTGGAAGCTCCACCCCTGCCCAAAACACCCAGCAGCAAGCACCTACCACCACAGCTGTGTCTCAGGACCTTCAGCACCCACTTCTAACATTTCAACGTCGTGCTGTAGATGTCCAGCAGGAAATGGCTGGGCAGGTGTGGGTGGGGTTTGACAGCCTGGCAGCCAAACTAGATGGGGTCCATGGGTATCTCAGTCCCATTAGGGACCACCTAGAGTCCATCACAGGCCCCCACAGTCCGCTCCATGCTCTCCAGCATTCCATGGCTGACATCGCTGGAGTACTGACTCAGAGACAAGAACATCTGTCCAGTCAAAGTGGCTCCAACGATGTCACCAAGGAGTTGCGTGAAATGAGAAAGATCATGGAGAACATGGAGCGGATACAGGCCTCACACTTGGCAGCCATAGCTGCATACCACAGAGATGTTGCTGGAGTCTTGCAAGCCCTAAAGCTTATAATCACTGCAGTGATGCCTCATCATTTGGTACAGATGAATGCTGCTGCTACTTCCACATCCACCTCTCACCCCCCTAATGTGTCACAGCCGCACAGTGCTCCAGCCATTCCACCATCACACACACTGGAGGCACATGACACATCAGAGGAGGAAGATGTGGATGAATCCACATTTCTGCGAAAAAGTCAGCGGTAGCATTCATCTGGGCCAAATGGACAGTTTCTGCTTGGATCTGTGCTTACCATCATGCCTCGGAACACCAGCTTCCAGTGTCCTATGAATGACTCTGCTACACTCACCTTGGTCTTCAATAAGGCCTGCCAATTTTGGCATTGTTCCCAATGACACTGCAATTAGCCTCCTGACTGAACTCTGCCTCTTCCTCAACATGTCTCTGGACACGTTACCACCCAAAGGACTCTATCTGGCCCTCCACTGGGCATCTATACAATGTGGGGGTTGTTTGACAAAGTTCTCGGCCAGTCTTCTACCAATGTGAATGCACATGTAAATAAAAAAAAGTAAAGTCACACAGATGTGTGTTGCCTATGACCATTCAAGTATAGAAGTGTTAAAAAATGTATGATCAGTGAATCCATCAAAACGTACATAGACATTTGATAAATGGTCATGTTGAGTCTGTGTCCCAGATAGGCAGTGAGATGACCGAGTATGTGTGAACTAGCCATGCCCTCATAGCTCAAATACAACATTCTTGCAAGAATTCAACATTGCCCTACGTACATGATGGGAATAGGCACTTGCTGAAATATGTTCAAGTCAGTCTCATGCCACAAGAAGTGTCTTCAACTAGCATTGCTAACAAGTCTTACTTGGCAGATCTACTCATTCTCAACGGGGTGGACAAAGCTTGTTGTGATGGGTGTCATGGCATGTCACATTTCAAGATAGAGCACACACCATATTCACATAGATGATGAAGCGTAATGGCACATATTTACAAACCTCTATTGGAACCTCAATGTCAGTTTCAGTGACGTTGTGTTGGCAATAGGGCCTTCTCCTAAAGTGCAAGTCATCATTCAGCCACTTACCGTGGCTTAACAATGCCTTGAAAATAAGGAAACCTCTCATGCTGTGCTCACTGTGAAAGGGAAGGGCAATGTGTCTAGCGGTATGTAGTGCACTGTAATTAGCATAGATTCAGATGCTGTACCACTATTTCAAGGATGGCATCACTAGGAGGCAATGCCAAAAGTAACACCTGGGAAAAACAGGTATAACACTGGCACTACAGGGAGAAATGCTTAATTTCCCCTCGTGTTTGCTGTTTAACTGTGTTCTGCCTTGTGCAGCGCACATTTGAGCAGCAAACTGACAACATTCTGTATGTGCAGGAAGGTGAGCCTTCCTGCACAATAACATCCAATTTCACAAATGCAGACACTCTTGCACTACATAGCAAGGGTACCTGCATTTTTGCTTGGCAGCTGGACTCTGCGCCAGGCTCATGTGAAATGTAAGGTGGTGCAGCATTCTTGGGAACACGGTGCATACATCCATTTTCATGATGGATAAGCGTTGCAATTTCAATGTTTGATTAAGCCCATGTTTCTCTATTGTGTTGTAAGTGTGCAACAATGTGGTGTACAAATCTGTGAGTTACACATAAGATGATGAACGTTTCAAAAAGTATCCCTATCCTAGGGCATAACTCTTAATTGCCTCCTGAAATTCATGCTTGTTTCCTGAACACAAAACAACTGTATCCTGACACTATCCATTCACTAAAATAACATGTCATGACCACACACACACATTCTAATGATTGTTGTGTGATTGAATAAGTTGTATACAAGGTCAAAAGCACCACTCCATCAAATCACTTCTGACATAAGTGCAACCACAATTCAAAACCAGTAACCATTTATTAAAATACTACAAAATTACCTACCCTAAACTAACACTAATCACTACAACTAACCTAATCTGAACTAACTGGTACTACCTAAATGTTACTCTAAACTATCTACCTTAACTAATACTAAACACACAACAACATATCTGAGACATCAATGCCCCTCACCCCCTTAAAGCACATCATCAGACAGGACAAATACATCTTAGCTAAACATGAACTAACTACACAATTATTCTACACAAATATATATTTTTTTGGTATTTTTTGTTTTTCATACAACAAAACATACATCAACCCCCCACCCAAAGGAAAGGGAAACTTAGCCCAGAACACTACATTAAGAGAATTAAAAATCTAAAAACTTACCTAAAAATTACACTAACTATGTCTACTCTACAACTACACTACCTAACAGTTAAAAACCTACACCAATATAAACATTTTAGAAAAATAACCATTGGGGGACTGTCGAAAAGGGGGAAGGCTCACAACCTGGCCTGCTCAATATGGGAGCCCCAGGGCATCCTTGATGTCCTGGAGGTGGGTGCTCATGTCCGACACATCCCTTTCAATTTATGCCAGTCGCACATTCATGTCCATCATGCACCGGCGGTCCCTGTTGGTGAACCCTACAGCATGTGTCCGTGCTGCAGATGGCAGTGTGGCAGTCCCTTGTACGCGTGGACGTAAGGGGGCACCTGCTTGTGTGCCTGATCCAGTTGCAGCATGTTGGCTGTGTGGTGTCTGAGCTTGAGTGGCAGATCGGCATGCTTGTCTGGACCCACGCCTGACGTTAGAAGGGCCTGGTATGGCCTGTGTGTCCCTTATCAATGTTTGCTGTGCAACTTCAGGCAGAGACTTCCATCTCCCAGCTGCCCGATCATCTCTGTACCTCTTAGCTATAGCACGATATCCCTTGGCCACCCGGCATATGTGCAGATATCGTTCTTTACGGATATGGAATGCGTGTGCCTCCTCTGGCGACATGTTGTCTGTAAAATAAGACAAATGACAATATGTGAGTCCTGATAATTATGTCAATGTTCTTCATTTAACTCAGAAACACAAGGGCATGAAAACATGGACCCTACAAAGATTGTGAAGTTCAAAAGTGACCTGAACAATGCAATGTGGAATTAAGGATCAATTACAACCTGATGGTGTCACTGACCTGACAATGCATGGCATGGGACATGTCAGGGGCAGAGTAGTGCCACAACATTTTAAGATTGTCAGAGTCAAATGATGGTGCTGTCACATACTCAGACTGAGTCTACCAGGGGAATGAGCCCAAGAAGGCAGCTTGACAATACCATTGCAGAGCCAAAACATGCCAATTAAATACATATGGCCATCTTTGCAAGGTGGTTGTGGAGCTGCCACTGGTCTTCTTGCTGTTTCCATGTGTACCGCACAATGCAGCACACATTGGAACAGCATGGTTGGGAACAAATTCAACCGTTCTCACTTCCGTGCATATTCATATCCAATTTGGCCAGGGTATCACAAATTACGCACTCCAACACATTCAAGGTGGCTGTTAGATTTGGGGGTCTCTAGTTGGCAATGGTTTGCACCTTTGTCCAAATAGGACCCTTGCGTCTAGTCAGGGTAAGGGGCTACATTCCTAAAATAACCCCTGCTCACCCCCTTGGTAGCTTGGCACGAGCAGGCAGGCTTATCTCAGAGGCAGTGTGTAAAGCATTTGTGAACACATACAGTAACACAGTGAAAACACTACAAATGGACACTACACCAGTTTAGAAAAATAAGTAATCTTTACTAGACTTAACACAAGGTCAAACGACAAAAATCCACAATAATGTAATAAAAAATGAGTCTTTAAAATGGTAGAAATAGCTTAGTTCAATGTAGATGGTAAATGCGACACCTTACTCTCAAAGTACCTTGGATGCGTCACGCAATACAAACAAAAGGGTCTCAGGGAAGGTGATGCGTCGGTTCCTTACTGCTGCGCAGGGGAGTTGAGGCTTGCTTCCTTACTGTGTGGGGAGTTGATGCGTCGGTTTCTTACTGTGATCCGGTGCGATGTGACAAGATGGCGCCTCGATGCGATGATGATCCGGTGCGATGCGACAAACTGGCGTCTTGGTTACGGTGCGACAACGTAGATGCGATGCGTGCACGCCCGACGGCCGTGCGGCGACTCGGTGAACTTCTGAGCCGCGACATTCCCTGCAACATGCTTCTCCGGTGATGCGACGGCGACCTCTGCAGCGGCGGCGGCACGCTTCTCCGGTGATGCGACGCGCCTCGGTGATGCGATGCGAGCAGCTGCGGCGGCGGCACGCTTCTTCGGCAATGCGACGGCAACTGCTGCGGCGGCGACACTCTTCTCCTTCATTGAGTCGCGCTTCCAGCTCCCAGCGACACGCAGTCTTCAAAAGGGCCCAACACAACAGCAGGCACCTCTTTGCAGGTAGAATTCCCATCAAGGGAATTCAGGGGAGCTGGTTGGTGAAGTCTTGTATCCCTGAGACTTCAGGCAGGAGGCAAGCTCAATCTTCAAGTCCTTGGAGATCTTCTTCAAGATGATGAAAGTACACACAAAGTTCCTTTCTCCTTTCTTTGGCAATAAAGTAACCACTGCAGGCCAACCCCAACAGCACACAGCACAGGGGCAGTCTCCTCCTTCAGTTTCCTGGTTCTTCTCCTCAGCAAAGGTTTGTCTTGATTCCCAGAAGTGATCTAAAGTCTTGGGGTCTGGGCCCCAATATTTATACTCAAAAATCCTTTGTCTCTGAAGGCAGAGAGTGTCTGTGCCTTACCAAAACCAGTTCTGTGCAGCTTCCTGGCAGGAGGTGGAGACAGCATTGTTGAAAGCAGACCTGGCCCAGGTAGCTGAAAGGAAATCTCCTCCCCATACTCTCTATTCTATGAGGGCTCAGGGGAGTGAAAGGAAATCCCCGCCCCCTACTCTCTATTCAGCCAAGGTCCTATTCAGCCCAGCCTTGACCCATCAGACTGCTGGAGCCCAAGCCCTCCTGTCACTCACAAACCAGACAGGCAATACACAACCTAGCAGAGGCAAGCTGGATGGTTAGGCAAGAAAATACCTACTTTCTAAAAGTAGTATTTTCAAACACAGAATGTAAAAATCACTCACACTAAAAGATGTATTTTAACATTCTGAGTTCAGGCATACCAAACTCGAATTTCTACCTTGTTCCCTGGGTCAGTTAGGATTATAAGATGTTATAATCAAACTGCCCATTCTGGCCTATGGGAGCAGGTAGCCTTGCAATAGTGAAAAACGAAATTGGCTGTAATTCACTATCAGGACATGCCACACACACCAGGGCATGTCCTACCTTTCACCTACAATGCACACTGCCCTAGGGCCTACCTTAGGGGTGACTAACATGTAGAAAAGGGAAGGTTTGGGGACTGGCAAGTGGGTGCACTTGCCAAGTCGACATGGCAGTCCCAGACTGCACACAGGCTCTGCAATGGCAGGCCTGAGCCATAGTTTACAAGCTGCTTCTGTGGGTGGCACAATCAGTGCTGCAAGCCCACCAGCAGCATTTGATTCACAGGCCCTGGGCACACACGGTGCACTGTACTAGGGTCTGACAAGTGAATCAAATAATCCAATCATGGAATCACTAATCCATAACAACAATTTACATTAGGGAGCACTTGCACTTTGGCACTGAATAGCAGTGGCAAAGTGCCCAAAGCATCTAGACCAGCAATAACATAGCAAAACACAGGAGGCAACAGCAAAAAATGGAAGGGAGACCCACGCCAATGGTGCCAGGTCTAACACTGGCCTTGGAGACAGTGTCCAGACATCTAAAATGTTGTTTGTGCATGTATTCATCTCCCAACATTGGCACACAAGATATGATGTGAAAAGGTGGTATTGAGCACTATTGGGCTTCATTCTCAGGCAGCCAGTTTAACGCAGCATCGTGACTCAGGCTAAGGCAATCGTGCTACCACAATGTTGTACAATGTAACATTGATGAGTAAATGGTGTGCTTGTAATATGCACAAACATGTCAAAGATACAACACATCAGAGGAAAGACACTCTCTATTGGCAGTAATCCAAGGTTGGGACCTAACTATCCATTACAGTGATGTCAACACATCCAAAGGAGGTGTGACTCTGGATCTAGCAGCAATAATTATTTAATCACGTACACCAGCTTTCATATTGTGGATGTGACTTACTCTTTGTACTGGTACCTGTGACTGACACCTGGTGCAACAAAGAATGGATCATCATTGACAGTCATCTCAGTCAAGGATGTACACGCATTCCATGTCTGTTCATAGCCATCAGCAACATCACTCACATGTCTCCTCTCCTGTCTGTACGCTGTGTAATCCACATGCATCGGCTGGAGTGACATAACCCATTGATATTTCTGGCCTGGGTATCACTGACTGGGGATGTGCGAAGTTACATCAGGAAGACATCTGCAGTGCTCAATCTCAACTTACTGAATTGTTCATACTTCATACTTTTATGATCCATCATCACACTGGAGGCAAGGTACATGTGATACACACCCAGACTACATACAACTACATACAGGATTTTACCCAAACATTCTTCCCATCTCACAATGACAATATTTAATGAACGAACTCACCAGTGGCGTGTGGGTCCATGAAGGCGTTGATGTCCCCTGAGTAATCAGTGGTCTGCCAGCTGTGAGACATGAAAAGAAATGTGTGTTGGTATCAGACGTGAATTCTCACACGTGTCCTATTCATCCTCAGATTCATCTATATCAAAAGCAATGCCCTGTAACAGTACTGTCTCTGTTCAGGTTGCATACATGATTGTATCTGCTTTGCCTGTCATTCCCACAAGACCAATGCTGAGTAGTGCAACACAAGACACAAATGTGCTCATTTTGCACACACTACTAGCGTGACACATTCCCAAGGCCACGTTTCTCCCAACAACATCATGTTCTCCATGGTCTGTAGACAATATTATCTCTGCAGATCTCACAAGGGTGTGTTAAGACAATTGATATTGTCTGATCGCACCTTGTGTATGTGGCAGACTGACACTCCAGAGAAGGCATATTTCTTCAAATGCAGATTTTCAAATCTCATCATACCTTACACAAAATCAGCCATGTCATAGCCATGTCATAGTGCAATTGTCCTGAAGAAGGTGATAAGTTTACGACTCACCGAAACGCAGCGTCGACTTTCCTGTTTTCTAACGATACTGTAACTGTGTTTTTTTAATAATGAAATGTTCTTTTTAACTTTGAATTGTGTATCATGGTTTTAATTTTGTATTACGATTGAATAAATCTTACATTGATTTTATATTAAGTTTGTTATTCGCTCTCTGTGTTGCACTGATCAGTTGTTGCTTAACTAATTGTATAATTATATGGTTCTTTGAGTCTCTCTCTGACACTAACTTTGTGTATAACAATTACAACTAAAGTATAGTAGATACTGTGTAGGGACCTTTGTGTTTTTACCCAAATTATGTAGAGGACAACAAAGCACACAAAGCCATCTGTTAACATGCTGTAGAGCCAGTTACAAGGTGGACATGACATTGTTGGATGGCCACAACAAAGCTGCACTTTACATAGTGCACTACTTACAACAGCATGATGTCCAATGCCAGTAAGCACATACAGTCCACATTGAATTGACTCAACACTGTATCATTTGTATATGACCCATATTGTCAGACAGAGGTACTGCAGTGTTTATGCAAATTGTCTTTGACGGCTAGGCCTGCGTCTTCCACAGGCCTGTGTGCACTGGCATCAACAACACTTAGCTGTTGGCAAACTCTGGCATGCCAGATGTAGACCCATCACGGACCGGAGAATCAGGAATGGTGCACCGTGTATGGGTGAACAATCAAGGTGCACATGATCATATACAAAGGGTACTCTGTATTGCATGGCACACACCAACCCAACAATGGGTATACAGTGGAGACATCCTATTTTGTCCTGCCCCTTTTCACATCATCATGCATGATATTTTTGTGCAAACCATTAGCTTGTGAAGGTGAGGCACCTGACCTTGTGAAATGTTTTATGTCAGGGTATCTGTGACTGTGCAACTTTGAAGGCACATTTGCATATCCAGCACCTGTGGTTTCTACCGGCATCCTCAGAGTGCCCAGCTGTACTTATGCTTGCGTCCTCCAGGTTGACCAAGGATTGAGTTTGGTGATTCACTGATTATTAAAGTGTGTTGTGTTTAGAGGCCTTGTGTCGTTGTCCATGGTTGTGAGATGGTTTTAAGCAGATGACTCACAGCAATGGCATATTCACCAGAAAATGTTCACACTGCTTGTACAACCATGACTTACATGGGATATGTCTCACATGTGATTTGCTTTCTTAAGTTGTCATCCAGAAGACAACCATGTGTATCTGTTTTTCATCATCACATGTTATGATTCTCTTGTGTGTATGGTGGATTTCCCTTGGTTCTGTCCGGAGATAGATTTTGGGGTAGCATACACATGACTGGAGTTGCGGTACAGGTTGCCCACACAGTGCTGCAACACATTCCATATATGTTTTCTATCCATCTTGACCAAAATTGTATTCTACAGAGTATGTTGTACATTCCTGGAATGATACAACAAAATGTGACATTGCCACATTTTGTAAGTTGCATGTTTGTCTATGTGTTCAACTGTGATTGCAGGTGTGTGTGTATGTATATTTGTGTAGTTATGATAAATTAGTAAATGACACACATCATGCAATTGACATTGGTAAATTTGTATTGACCATCCCCAGACATTTTGGACAATGTCATGGTGCTACTATTTGTTGTCATGTCCATCTCACCCAAAACATTGTCCAATCATGATGTAATTGTTAGTATTTTGCTGGGAAACGTTCACTGTAGTCATTGGTTTTTCTGTAGCACTTCACTCATGTGTATGTCTGTTCTCTGTTCACTGAGGGACCATACACATTACTTAGGTCATAGGCCCAATCCGTTGTTCCATCCCCAATCTTCGTTTGATGGATGTTGTGTCCACTGCTATATGTGAGAGCTGTGTGGATCAGTTTTTTGTTTACCTTTCACTTAACAGATGTATGAACTTCTGCAGAGATTAACATGCATACAAGAGTTTTGTGTAGTGATATTTTATTTCACAAAGTAGGATTATGTGGCTTTTATTTCAGATGAAACCATGTGATTGCATCTTTGTTTATTGTGATTATGTAAAAAAAATTCTGATGATTTGATCCCTCCTTGCTGTTCCAGCAGCAGAAGCTGTGGTGTGTCTAGCATCTGCCTCTTCGTCCTGGCCATCCTCTGGATTGTCCTGCTCCTCCTGGTCTTCATCCAATGGTGTGTTTGTGCGTTCACAAATATTGTGCAAAATGCAACATGCCATTATTATCTTGCATACAAGTTCAGGACTGTACAGGAGTCTGCCACCCGATATATCTAGGCACCGGAACCTTGATTTGAGGACTCCAAATGTCCGTTCAACAATGGCCCTTGTACGTCCCAGTGCAATGTTGTAGTCTCTCTGTGCCTGTGTGTGCGTCACTTTAATGGGCGTCATCAGCCATGGCGAGAGTGCATATCCTTGATCACCTGAAACAGATAATGGAGAGATGTGTCCATTAGTATTTGTGCCTGCTGTGTTTGCAGAGTGTCTATTTTGGTGTGTGTGCATTGTGCAACTTTGGCCATTGTGGTTTGTCATGTGGAGCTTCAGACAATTAACCAGCATCACTGAAATTAAATTGCCTATACTTGACAGCCTACACATCACCATGTTGGCATTGTCTTGATCCTGTGTATTACCTCCATGTTGTGACTGTCAGAATGTAGGTTTCACTAGAAAAGAGATTACAGTTTCTTCACAGGCCCGTTGCACAAACTGACCCTCTCCTGTGCACATATTTTATGGGGTGCACCATTGGCACATGTGCCTGCTGAAACTTCCACCTTAACTTTTTGACGATTACTATGTTGGAACATCATCTAGATACCTCATTGGGAGTGATTGTGCTGAGGGTAGCTGAGAGGGAGATTCCTTGTCTGCTAAACGTTGATCTCATTGTGGGCTAATTACATCCACCTTGCACCCAAGGTGGGTCAGTGTTTAAGTGACAGTGGCACTGCTACCTGGTGCAATGAACTTACTGGGACAAGTGATGACAACATACATATGCATTGATGTCCTTGTGCATGAGTTGACTTTGACTCTGCATACATGCATGTTTGAGTAATACCCATCAATATTTCAGTGGGTGTCAGTTCACAATCGATTCAGATTTTGTGCATCATATTGCTACTCCTCACCAGAGTAGTCAGATGCATGCACAACATGTAGTGAGATTGTGATTTGGATTGTTTGCATACTCTTCCTATGCATGCTCCATTCTGCAACGACACAGAGTGATGTTTAATATACTTTGGTGAATATTTGTGTGCAGTTGGTGCTCCCCTCATGCAGCACTACTTGCAAACCCATGATGCAGGAACACCTGCTGCATGGTGCATAGCTGACTATATTTTTGCATGTCAGCTAACTGTGCACCATCACATGTGAGTGCAGGGGATCTGTCATCTTCTTGTACATATGGCACATGTGTTTATTTCAGCATGTATGTAGCACAGCAGAAGCATATGTTCTGTGTCAATTGCTGCATTTATTTATTTTAAATTTTATCTGATGAGTTCAGCAAAATCTATATTCCATGGGTGTCATACTGGTTTGTGTGAAATTTTGTAGGCTACTCCCTTGTTGTGCTGTCTGACATATGTCTTGATTATTTTGTATTGTGTGCTTGTGTATATTGTTTGGACCAGTTCCAAGGTATGTCATGTTACATTGGCTACATGTGCATTCTCACATATTTGGGCTACATGCTTGTGTATTTGAGGTGTGTGTTGTGTTCATTTTGTACTTACCAACAAGCAGTCCATTTCCATTTGTGCCATTCTCAAACCGCTGGTTAATGATCAATTGGCAAAAGATGTAGGAGTCATGCACACTCCCAGGAAACTTAGCGACAACATTGATGAACAGGCCCAAGTGGTCCACAATTGCCTGCACATTCATTGAGTGTGTGTGCTTCCTGTTCCTGTATATATGTACAGTGTCCGCTGGAGGCACAAGTAGAACATGGGTGCAGTCAATTGCCCCCAACACATGTGGAAACCCAGCAATGTCATAGAAGCCTTGCTTGTTGTCAAGTTGCTCTTGCGCAGTGTTGGGGAAGTGGAGGTGCTGCGGCGTCAGGCTGATGATGGCATCCAAGACAGTTGGGAGGAACCTTGAGAAGGATGACTGTGAGACTCCACCCACTCTGGCAGTGGTTGGTTGGAAGGTACCAGAGGCCAACATGTGCAGCACTGCAAGTAGCTTTGTCTGCGGAGGGATGTTCGTGCAGTGCTGTGGTGGTGCCTGCAGCCTTGGCGCTATCTGAGTGAGTATGCGTAGGATGGAGCTTCTTTTCAGCCTGTAGTGGGCTATCACATCCTCTGCCGGAGGTCTATCAGGGTGATGCGTTGACGGTAGACCTGCTCTCTTCTTTGGCGCTGCCTCTGTGGTGGTACTGGTGGCAGTGGCGGTGGTGGTGGTTGTGGTCTTCTTGGAGCTCCAAGCTGCAAGAGTAGTACCTCCATGGCATCATTAGGTAAGCAAATGAGGGTCTGGGTTAGTCTCCCTTATGTACAGGCTTTTTTGCACCATCTTTTAGACCAGCTTTTTTCTGGTCTTAAAAACCAGTCGCTAACTGGTCTTAGCTGCAGTTTTTGGGAAGTATCGCCGGACCGATAAATCATTGTAAATATCGCGAAGTGGGGTTAACGGCAATTTTTTCACGGGAACGCCCACCTTGCATCTCATTTTCGTTAAGTCCCGCTGACAGAAGTGGCGATCCGAAAAACGCACATTTTTTATTTATTTTTTTATTTTATTTTATTTTTCCGTTTTATCAATACAAAACAAACAACAATTAAAAAAAAACACGACATCTCAATAAAGATAAAGAATAGGAAACTTAAAATAAAATACATTCTCGAAGTTATCTCCAGAATATTAAGCAATTAACAGAAATCAAGCAATAATTACATATTGTATTGTATTGTAATTGCATTTATATAGCGCTTACTACCCCTGACGAGGCGTTGAAGCGCTTTTTCGGCGAGTAGCACGCTATTCCGGGACCCATAGCAGATTAGTGTTGAATTAGTATAGTGAAACATGCAAGTAAATTTTAAGTGGCGGATAGGTTTAGTCAGTTATTTGGATTCGGAAGGATAGCAGAAGGATAGCAGAAGGATAGAAGAGGGAAAAAAAGGTTTGTATTTATATAGCGCTTGTTACCCCTGATGGAGTGTTGAAGCACGCTACTCCGGAAACCCATAAAGGATTAGTGCTGAATTAGTATGGTGAAATATGAAAGTAATTTGAGTGGTGGGTATTAGTCAGTTATTTGGAGTGAGAAGGGTAGCGGAGGGATACAAAGGGAAGAAAGGTTTGCATTCATGTAGCACCTGTTACCCCTGATGGGTGTTGAAGCGCTTTTCTGGCGAGTAGGACGCTACTCCAGAACCTATAAAGGATTAGTGTTGAATTAGTATAGTGAAACATGCAAGTAAATTTTAAGTGATAGATAGGTTTAGTCAGTTATTTGGATTCGGAAGGATAGCAGAAGGATAGAAGAGGGAAAAAAAGGTTTGTATTTATATAGCGCTTGTTACCCCTGATGGGGTGTTGAAGCACGCTACTCCGGAAACCCATAAAGGATTAGTGCTGAATTAGTATGGTGAAATATGAAAGTAATTTGAGGGGTGGGTATTAGTCAGTTATTTGCAGTGAGGGATAAAAAGGGAAGAAAGGTTTGCATTCATGTAGCACCTGTTACCCCTGATGGGTGTTGAAGCGCTTTTCTGGCGAGTAGGATGCTACTCCGGAACCCATAAAGGATTAGTGTTGAAAATTAGTATAGTGAAGTATGAAGAAATTTGAGTGCTGGATATGTTATTCAGTTATTTGGATAGAGAAGGGTAGGTTGCGGGATAGAAGAGGGAAAGAGGTTTGTATTTATATAGCGCTTGCTACCCCTTGATGGGGATTTGAAGCGCTTTATTGGCGAGTAGCATGCTACTCTGGAACCCATTAGGATTACTGTTGAATTAGTATGGCCAAACATGAAAGTAATTTGAGTGATGGATATGTTAGTCAGTTATTTGGTTTGAGAAAGGTTGGGGAGGGTTAGAAAGGGAAAAAGGTTTGCGTTTATATAGCGCTGGTAACCCTGATGGGGTGTTGAAACGCTTCATTGGCGAGTAGCATGCTCCTTTGGAACCCATAAAGGATTAGTGGTGAATTAGTATAGTGGAATATGGAAATTGAGAAGTGAACGTGTCAGTCTGTTATTTTGATTGAAAAGGAAAGTGGAGGGACAGAAGAGTGAGATTTTTTTTTTTTAGGTCATAGCAGTAGGAGGAGGCTTTTGGATGAGTAAAAAGGGGTTTTTGAGGGGAAGAGTCAGAGGGGAGAGTTTATAAAGGTTTGTTTTCGGGGATCGGTATAGTAAAAGAGGTGTCAGATGCAAGGAGGGTAGAGTAGGAGAGAGTCTGGAAAGGGTTATTTTGGGATCATATTAGTGGTATGGGGTTTGGGATAAATTAGAGAGTGGATGTAGAGGATATATTGATAGATGTATAGGGTGAGAGATAGGGTAGTGCATTGGAAAGAGTAGTAGAAAGAAGTTAGAGATGAGTCAGAAGGTTGGGCCAGAGGATATATTGAGAGAAGTATAGGCTTAGAAATAGGGTAGTGCATTTGAAATGCTAAATTAGAAGAAAGTGATAAATATATAGATCCATAAGTACATTGAAAGTATATAGATGCATAAAGGAGGTAAGTATAAATAGATTAAAGATATTGATAGAGGTACAGGATGAGAAATAGGGTAGTGCATTGGATATGCTTTTTCAGGAGAAAGGTAACAGACACATAGATCCAAGTACATGGAAGGTACATAGATGCACAATGGAAGTAAGTACATGTAGACCAAAGATGATTTTTATTTATTTATTTATTTATTTATTTACAACAACATAATTATTCTACATGTTTATATAAAGCAATACACAAAGATAGGTACATATCTATAGTGAAAATAAATGCTTATATACAGAGGAATATGCTGTAAATTTCTGTTTGCGTATGGTGCTTATGTGGGGAAGAGCCAATTCTTGAGTAGTTTTCTGAAGATAAGGTGGTTGTCGGTGGATCTTATGTTGGGGGGTAAAGAGTTCCATAGTTTGGCTGCTTGAACAGAGAAGGATGTGCCACCCATGGTTTTTTTCTTGTATCTTGGGATTTTGAGGCGAGATGCCCCTTTATTTATTTTTTTCATTTTTTTTGTAACTTGTTTTTATTAATTATCGTCTCTCACAACAACAAACATATATGCCAAATTACGTATATGCAATACCACTCCCTGCGGTCGGCCCTCCACCCATCCAATCCCTCCTCATTCTCTCCTCATTCTTAGCATATGTTGACGTTCCCCATATGAGCCGCTCCTTCCCCTCCCCCCCTCCTTCAAATTACTGTCAGGGAGCGGTCCTTCTCTTGCTATTCAGCGACATCTATCCGCTCCAGGAGAACCGGGTAATATGGCTAATAAAATAAAATAACCCTTTACCCACCCCTCTCCCACCCCACTCCCCTCCACCGGTGTGTCCTTCTTCGAGTGTCTAATCGATCCACCTCAGCTATTCCCGCTGCAATACTCTACATGGTCGACTCCTCTCAATACGCCCTCGCTCCTCATTGCTCTAGTACAGTGTTTGCACAACATGCTTGTCTCGGGGGTGCCCACACCGCCCATCGCCGTCCAACACCTCCCTTTCTATATCTCCGGGGCTGAATCCCCCTCTGAATCTTCCTCCGGGGCCTGCAGTGCTGTCACTAGCGCCTCCCATGCCCTTGCAGTCTCCAGTGCCTTTTCATTATCTGCCCGCCTGGCATGCTGATACCTAACTGTGCTTTCGCTCGTTGCCCATTTAATCAATTCCGCCTTCCACCTCACCACAGTAGGCCCATCTCTCGATTTCCAGTGTGCCGTTATCTCTCTTTTAGCTAGCAGCAGTCCCAGATCCCAGAATTTACTCGTGACCTTCAGTTTGGAGGTGTGCGGGAACCAGTGTAGTAAGCAGGTACCCATGTCGGCTTCAAGTCGACGGTCCGTGGTGTCGCACAGCAATTCCGTTACCTCCTCCCAATAGGTACCCAATTGTGGGCAGCTCCACATCATGTGGCTAAACTCCGCCCCCTCTAGGTGGCAGCACGGGCACTGGGCAGTGTCTGTTTTAAAATACTTATTTATTTTGGCCGGGGTTAGATATGCCCTATGCAGTATAAAAAAGTGAACCAGCTGGAACCTAGCATTCCTCGTGCTCTTCCACGCTCTCTCAACAATGTGCGCCATGCTTTCTCAGGTATCTCCTTTCCTAAGTCTACCTCCCATTTTTGTTGTAGCCCCCTTAGTGGCTCAATATTCTCCTATATCATGTGTCTATATATACACGTGACCGCCTTGTAGGTTCCCGCCGCCATCACTACGTACTGGCACGCCATAGACGTCCGGGGTTTCGCAAGGCCCTCCCTCCAGTGCCATTGCACCGCTGTAACCAGTGCCGAGTGCAATAGATAATCCCCACGAGGGAGTCCATGTCTTTCCTGCAGGGCTTGATAGGGCAACAAGGCCCCGTCCTCATAGAGGTCTCCTAATACCTGCACTCCCAGGTCCTCCCATTTCGCCAGTGCAGTCCACTCCCCTCCGTGCGGGAGAGCTGTACACATCCCCAGTGGTATCTCCGGGGCGTACGGCCGATCAATGCCTGCCCTGCGTTGGCTCCGGTTCCAGCATAATCGTAGTGTCCGCTCCTCGTTGGTGAGCGTCCCAAGTCTCAATCGCTGTTGGAGCACTATAAAGGACAGCACATGGCGTGGTATCCATTTCCCCTCTAGGTTGGCCGGGCCCCTAAACTCCGCCGCCACCGCTTGGGTAAGCCACTGTAGCTGGGCTGCCAGATAATAGCACTCGAAATCCGGGACTGCTAAACCCACCTCGGCCCTCGGCCTCATCATGGTGTCCAATGCCACCCGCCGCCTACCATTTCCCCACAAGAACCCCCCAACCATGGAACGGAGCTGTCGAAAAGTGGATCCCGGTATCCATATCGGGAGCGTCCTAAAGAAGTACAACAGCCGGGGGAGCGCCACCATCTTTACCAAGGCTACCCGACCCGCCACAGACAGTGGCAAAGTGCTCCAAAAATTAAAGCTACCCCTAAGTCCGCGCACAGCCCTACCTATGTTCCCTGCTAAAATATCATCTGGCGCATGATAAACGTGGGTGCCGAGATATGGCAAGCACGTCGGCTCCCACCTTATGCCCTCAACCTGGGGGGGGGCAGTTTCCGATCGGCGCACCGGAAATATGCAAGTCTTTGCCCAATTCACCCCGAGACCTGACACCTTACCGAATTCTCGAAGTAACCCCATCGCCCCGTCTAACGCCTCTCCTATATCAGCTAAAAACATAAGCAAATCATCGGCATACAATGATATGTATTGCGTAACTCCGTGGAGGCTCAACCCTTGATACGTGCGCTCCAACCTTGCATACGCTGCTAGGGGCTCGATGGCCAACGCGAACAACAACGGGGAGAGTGGGCACCCCTGCCACGTTCCCCTCCCCACTAGACAGGAGGGGGAAATCATACACCCCGTCCGAACCCTTGCCGTCGCCGATCGATACAGAAGTTCGGTCCATTCCACGAAAGTCTCCCCCAATCCAAACGTCCGTAAAACTTGAAACAGAAATGGCCATTCCAGGCTGTCGAATGCCTTCTCCATGTCCACTGAGAGGACAACCTCGGTTGTGGTCTCCTGGCGGTCTTCTCCCAATATACGGAGTAAACGGCGCACATTAGTGGCCGTGTTCCGGGTGGGTATAAAGCCCGTTTGGTCACGGTGGACCAGCTGTACCATATATGGGAGGAGTCGGGTCGCCAGTATCCGACTCTGAATTTTATAATCGGTTGTGAGCATGGATAAGGGACGATAAGCTGTCCTGTCCGTTGGATCCTTTCCCGATTTTGGCAACGGGATAATCACCGCCTCGCGGACGGATGCCGGTAACACTCCCACCTCCCGCGCCTCCCTAAACACCTCCATCAATTTCGGGGCCAGTATGTCAACGTAGGCCGAATAGAATTCTATTGGTAATCCATCCGTCCCAGGGGTTTTGTTACGCGCCATCTGTTTCACCGCTCCCCTAATTTCCCCTAGTGTAATGTCTTGTCCCAACGAGTCTGCCTGCGTTTTATCTAAGCGGGGCAATACCACCCCATCTAGGAATTCCCTTATATCAACCTCCGCCACCCGCAGTTTACTCCGATATAGTTCCTGATAGTAATCGAAGAACAGCCCATTAACCTCCTGTTGGGTATATTCCAGGGTTCCCGTCGGGGATGCCAAGTTTAATATGGGGGTGCCTCGGGGTACCGGGCTAGCCAGCCAGGCAAGTAGCGTACTCGCCTTGTCCCTCTCTGCGTGCGCTCGTGCTAAATATCTCCTATAGTCAAAACAGCGTAACCTCTCTAACTGTGCTGCCACCGCCTCTCTAGCACCCACCACTTCCTCCTGTAGTCCTGGATTCTCATGGCGGGCCCTTTCAACCTCCCGCAAACGTTGCTCTGCCCCCTCCACTTCCTTCACTAGGGTTTTCCTCACTCCCACCATTTTGGCAATGCATATTCCCCTTACCACCACCTTAAATGCGTCCCATTCCAGTGCCGTCGTCGTCGCTGTGCCCTCATTCTCTAGGAAATACTGTTCAATCCCAGCCCTTACCTCCACACGGAAGACCTGGTCCTCCAATGCCTCCGGTCGTAACCGCCAGGCCGGTATCGCTGGCTGCTCTGGGGCCCATTGTAGCCTCATCAGTAGCGGATTATGATCAGATATTGTCCGTGTTAGGTATTCACTGTGGCCTACTTTAGCGTGTATATCCGGGGAGCACAGTAGTGCATCCAACCGTACATGTAAGTCATACACAGCCGAGAAAAAGGAGTAATCCCTCTCGTCCGGATGATGTGCACGCCACGTGTCCACGAGCCCCCATCTCTCCTGCCAGTCCCGTCGGATTTTGGAGAGCCTATGTACAGGTGCTTCGGGCAAAGGCGGGTGTGATCTATCCATGTCCACATCAGCTACGGAGTTAAAATCGCCCCCCATAAGCACCGAGCCTGTCAGGTATGGCGCCAATTTCCCTGATAACCGGGAGAAGAAGTCTATCTGGTCCACATTGGGGGCATATACACTGCACAGAGTCACATCCCTCCCATTCAGACGTCCCGCCACCACCACAAACCTCCCTTCTGGATCCACCACCTGTCTTATTAACTGAAAGGGGACCCCCGCTCTAATCCATATTAGCGCCCCCCTGGCATACGCGGAATATGTTGTATAGTACACTTGCCCTCTCCACCTCCGTGAAAGCGCCAATCCTTCAGCGCGGTTAATATGGGTTTCCTGCAGAAACACTATTTGGGCCCCCCTACGTACCAAGGACGCATGCACTTTATGGCGCTTCTGCATTGTGTGTAACCCCCGTACATTCCATGTTATGCATTTAACTTCTTGGATCGTCCCCATGTCCTATCTGATGTCCTTTACATAATTGCTCGCCCGTTTTGGACACACCGGTGGCCCCGAAAACTATGATCACCCCCCCCAACCCCCCATCCCTCAAACCTCCCCCTTCTAACTCCCCGAATCCCTCCCCCCCCAGAACAGGCACTACAACACTAGTTCCCATCCAAACTACAACCCCCAACCTACGTCCTACAGTAGCTACTGTGGACCTGCGAACTCAAGACCAGTCAGGGGAGGCGACCAAGGGCCAACAAGACCCTGCTTAGTATGCCGTCACTGGTCGGCGCCGTACCCCCAGTACTAACTCAGCCCGAGCTCTCCGGGGACTCGCCGCTTAGTAAGCCCCGTCCCTTTACCAATGGATAAACGTCCCCAGGGACTGCTGATCCCCTGTTATTCGAGTTTGTGAATCGTGCGCTTGACTAATACTGTCCTAGCTTTCCTAGGTCCTGTTCTAGCAAGAGTGAAAGACCCCCTAGGATCCCTAGGCATCAACAAGTTCATCAGCTGTCCCAGGAGTGACATGCGGGATTGCAGGGCTCCCCGCCCCTGTCTCGTCAGAATCCGTTGCTCCTGAGCCCTTCTCCGATTCCGTGGCCTCCGCCGATTGGGAAATCTTCTCCTGCGAGATTGCCGCCATCGCCTGCAAAGCCGCCGACCTCTCCGTTTCTGTTTGAGTCGCCGTGGGCCCCCCCACACCAGGACGTCGCCGCCTGACACGCTGCGATCTGCGGGGGCAAGCTCCCTCCGCCGGCATTCCTTTGCCTCGCTCTGCCGCTCCTGTGCCCACCCGGTAGGTCTCTAGCCAAGACCACGCCTCCTCCGGGTTGTCGCTAAAGTGTGTCCGTCCGTCCATCACTATTCTCAGGCGCGCTGGAAACATCAGTGAATACTGCAGTCCTTCATCTCTTAGCGCCTTCTTCACCGCCATGAAAGAAGCCCGACGGCGCTGCACCTCGAAGGTGTAATCCGGGAACAGCGTTACATTACCATTGTCCACCTTGTAAGGACCCGACGAGCGGGCTCTGTGCAGCAACAAATCCCTATATTTATAATGGAGCAGCCGTGCAATAACCGGTCTCGGGGCCGCCCAACCGCCAGCGGGCGCGCCGGCACCCTATGTGCTCTCTCCAGGGTGTAAAAGGAGACAAGCCCTCCGGCGCCACCTCTGTTCTCAACCAGTGCTCCAGGTAGTCCACCATATTGGCCCCTTCCACTCCTTCCGGCAGTCCCACCACCCGTATGTTGTTCCTACGGTTTTGCCCTTCCGGGTCCTCAGCTCTCCATTCCAGAGCCTGCAACCGACTCATGGCCTCCCCCATCTGTGACTCCAATTTTCTCTGAGCCGGTCCCATATCTTCCAATTTCGTTTCCGTCTGCTTCACCCGATCAGTTAATTTTGCGTGTTCAGCCCGGAGTAGGCCCAGGCCCGTCGCGACCTGCGCAATATCCTGCTGTAGGGCCGCTCTTGTCTCGGTGATGGCTTGCAATATTTGGGCGACCTGTTGCTGCCCCAGGGTCCCAGGGAGGTGTTCCGCAACATCTTGTTTCCCGGGCTCCGTCGCCGAGTCATCAGGGTCCAGGGCCGCTCCCCCCTGTTTCCCCCGTGGCTTCCCCATGCCGTGTTGCAGTCTCGGCTTCCGGCTCAGTCACTCCACACCCGCTAGCGACCCACGGCCACCGTCAGAACCACACCCCGGTTGGGCCTGCCGCCTCCGCCGTCTCACTCATCCGTTTCCTGCAGGCCCTGAGCGCCGTGCCCATGTGCCGACTCCTCTGCCCTCGGTGACCCCCAAGTATCAGTTCCCTCTCTAGCACTCCACACCGGCCTTCAGTTCAGCAGTGCCCCCAATGTTATGTGGGAGAGTCTCGCACCTGTCCGGGATGGCAGTCTGGTCCGCTCCCAGGCCCCCCCTCTTCCAGGCCGCTCTGCGGGTTCCAATGTGGAATTCCACTGCCGGGCCCCTAGCCACTCAGCGCTTCTCAATGCCGTCCCCAAGGCACTGCCAGTCCTCTCAGGGCACTACAGCGGGTCACCGCCCTCCCGGGCCTCCACCCAGCGTGGCAAAGTCAGGACCGCAGCACTCCGCACTTAGCTTCCTCTCGCCTCCGCGCCAGGGAGTCTGCGCTCGGCCCACCAGCCGGTGCGGCCCCGCTCACCTGCCAAAAGTCCACCAGGCCGTGTTGCGGCTATGCTACGGCTCCAGTCCGGTCCCGCCGCGAGGCTCACAGCTCTCCCACGCAGCAAGTGCTCTCGTCTGCGGCCCCCGGCCGCTCCAGCCCAGCGAATCCCGCTAGATGCCACTCATCGGGGGGTGCCCCCGTCTGCCTGTCTGCCTCCGGTACCTCACGCTCTTTTCCAGCGCTCGGGCCGCCTCGGCTCCGGCTGCTCAGGGCCTCGCGGCTGTATTACGGCCGCCGACTCCCTCTCGGTGCTGCCCTCTGTGTGCTCTCCCGCCGCGGTCCAGAGTTGACTGCCCGTGCTCCCGCTCCGCCGTATGCTCCTGGCCTCCGTCGCTCCTCTCTATCGCCGCCCTCAGTGTCCTCGCAGGCCTCAGGTCGCCAGCGTCAGCGCCATCTTGGGTGCTCCCGGTCCGGGCCCGTCACCTTGCTCGGCCCGCCGCCTCCACTCTCGGCTCGTTTTTCGGGCTGCAGCGTCTCTCGCTATGCACCAGGGCAATCGAGGCAGTCCCTGGGTCCCGGCAGTGCGTTGCAGCCCGGCTCTTTCAGGATAATGTATGGGGTCGGCACGGAGCTCCCAGCTCACGCGTCCGTCCTCATCGGCACCTTGGCCACGCCCCCGCGAGATGCCCCTTTAGAGCATAGGTTCCTTTGTTGAATGTGTTTGGTGATTTTATTCCTGATGAAGAGCGGTCCCACCCCATGTATTGCTTTGTGGGTGATACAAAGGAGCTTGAACGTGGATCTTCTGGCAACCGGTAACCAATGCAGGGCTTTCAAGGCAGGTGAGATGTGGTCTCGCGGTTTGATATGCAAGAGTAGTCTGGCAGCCGAGTTCTGAATCCGTTGTAGTCTTTTCATGGTTGTTAAAGGTGATCCGTGGTAGAGGCTATTGGCGTAATCGAGTTTGGACAGAACAAGGGAGATGGTAGCTTGGACCTTGTGTGGAAATCCCAAATGAGGGAAAATTCATCGCAGCATTTTTATAATGACAAAGCTTGATTTTGTTAGTTTGTCCACTTGGGCATTCATTGACAGCTTGGAGTCAATGGTTATTCCGAGGTTTTTGACTTCCTTCGATAATTTAGGTGGTGATCCCAGTTCATCAGGCCAGGCGGCAAGCGGGTCGTAATGTTTCCAATTGCCACACGTGAGTATTTCCGTTTTTGAAGCATTCCAAGTCATCCACTGATCCACGGCTCTGAGACAACTGAAACTGGGCATTTTTCAATGTCTTTGGGGCATTCCAGTTGAAGGAGTATTTGCGTGTCATCTGCATAGTTATAGCACGTGAGGTGAAATTGATTGATCAGTACCGGTAATGACTTCATGTAGATGTTGAAAAGCATGGGCGAGACGATAGAACCTTGAGGGACCCCTGCTTTTGTGGAGTATGGTTTGGACGAGAAAGGTGGGGTATGGATGACATTAGTTCTGTTTCGAAGGTAGGACGCGATCCAGTCTACAGCAGTTCCCTCTATGCCGGCTTCATAGAGTCTTTGTTTCAGAGTGTCATGGTCAACCGTGTCAAAGGCAGCCGAGAGGTCCAAGAGGAGTAGCGCAGCAACCCCGCTGCGGTTAACTGTATTCTTCAGGTCATCCCAGATGGCAAGGAGGGCATATTCAGTGCCTCTTCCCGGACGGAATCCTGTTTGGAAGTCTGAGAGTATGTCATTCTCTTCAATGAATTGTGACATCTGGGCGAACGCTGCTCTTTCTATCAGTTTGCCCAGGAAAGGTCCATTTGTAATGGGTCTGTAGTTGTCAGGGTTCAGCGGGTCCAAGTTTGTTTTCTTCAGTAAAGGGCGTATGTGTAATTTTTTGAGTTCTCCTGGAAATATTCCGCTAGTTAAGGAATCGTTGATGATTCTTCTTACTGGAGTGGCAGCAGAGGTTGTTAAAAGAATTGTCTTGAAAGTTTGTGGTGGACAGGGGTCAGAAGGGCTGCCGGCAGGCCTGCTTGCTTTGACCATGTCCATAAATTCATTGTGTGAGATGTGTTGGAAGGAACGGAGAAGCTGGGTTAGAGTATTCTTGGATTGTTGTTTTGTACAGGGGTTAGTGCTGGTGCTTTGTTTCTGTTTTAAGTATGAGTCCAATGTGTCTGCTTTGTCTGTGTAATGATTTGCCAGTTTGTCTGTGAAATCTTGAGTAACAGGATGAGTTCCTTCTAGGCAATTTGGTTTGCGAAAATCATTGAGAATTTTATAGAATTCTTTATTTGCATATTTAGCATTTTGAATTCTGTCTGAATAGTACCTTTTCTTGGCTTTTTTGATAGCTGACTTGTATAATCTGTTAATTTTTTGTAGGTGAAGTTTGTCTTGTTTGGCGTTTGTTTTGAGGCAGGTACGTTGCAGCTTTCTAATTTGTTGTTTTATGTCTTTTATTTCTAAGTTTCTCCAATGCGTTTTTTTTCTTTTGTGCGGTTGTGTGGTTTTGAGTGGTATCAGGATGTCAAAAGCTTCCTGGAGCCACTCATATAGATTTTGAACCGAAGTTATTGTTTCCAGATTTGTACTTGATGTTAGTTGTGTTTCTAAGTGTTCCAAATTGAGTTTGTTCCATGGCCGATAGGTGGATGGATGTAAGCTAGTTTTAGGTGAGTCCCTTTGTGTTTTTTATGTTGGAAAGCAAGCAAGTGATGGTCTGACCATGTGACTGGAGTTATAGTTTGAAAGGTAACTAGTTCAGTATTAGCAAAAATGACATCTAGGATATGTCCAGCGATGTGTGTGGGTTTGTGGACAATGTGATGCAGGTTCAGTGCGTCTAGGCCAGTGATTATTGTCTTTGAATGGGTCATATTGAGTTTGTCAAACCAAATGTTGAGGTCACCCAGAACGCATAAGTTGGAGTGTATTGTTATCAGGTTTGATACTGTGTCTAGAAGTGCGTCTGGGAATGTCGCCTTGCTAGGTGGAGGTCTGTAAAGGAGCAGGAAGTTACAGGATGAAGACGCTGCAGTATTGCATCTTGTTAGAAGAGCCTCACAATTCTTTATGGAGATGTCATCAACTTTAGTGATATATAATGTTTGGCTGAACACAACAGCTAGACCACCTCCTTTTTTGCCTATACGATTTTGGGTGATCGTTTGATAGCCTAGAGGAATGCCTTCATGCAGGACTGGAGCCATATCATCTCCCAACCATGATTCAGTTATGAATAGTACGTCTGGTTTTGCATCTGTGAGAAGGTCGAATATGTGATGTTTGTTTTTAGAGAGGGATCAAGCATTTATTAGTAGACAGTTTAGAGAATGGCCTTTGGTGATAGTGAGACTTTGTTTTGTAGAAGAGTGATCAGTATTGTGTGTGTTTGTAGCAAGTGTGTTTTTAGTGCTGGCATTAGCTGTATTAGGATAGCAATCGTGTAGCTGTTCTGTATATGTTCCTCATCCAGCGTGCTAAGAAGGCATTTTGATGGGTCTGCGTGTGTATGTGGTGGAGATGGTGTTTGAGAGTGAGTTGGTGTGCTATGTTGTTTTTGTGGTGTAACATTGTTGTGCAGTAGACATGGGGAAGCAAAGTTGTGAGGTGTGGCACGTCGCTTATGTTGTCTGTGTGTGTTTATGGTGGAAGGTGTATGAGTCAGGGGTGGTGGTGCAGCATGTGGGTCATGTAGTAAGGTTCTAAATTGTCCAATGGATGAGAGGCGGTTAGAAGAGAGTTGCTGTGTTGCTGTATCTGTGTTCGGTGTGGTGGAAGAGAGAAAGCTTGGCATTGGAGTTTGTTCCTTGTGTGGTTTGAAAGGTGGGTGTATGTTTGTATTTTGTGATGTATGTATTTTGACGTGTTGCGCTTTGAAGATCTTGTTGTGCTGGTGTGTGTGATATGTTTTGTTTTTGAGGAGTAGTGAAAAGGGGTGCTGGTGTATTTGTTTCATGCAATGGATTTGGTTGTATAGTATTGCTTGTGAGAGGAGGTTGTAAGGTAGAGGGGGTGGTGATGTGTTTATGAGTAGAGTGTATGTTGTGTGTAGGAGGGAATGAAGTAGAGGTGAGAGTGTTTGTCTTAGATTGGTTTGTTGCATGAGTTAAAAAGTGTGGTGGTGTGCAGTGTGTGTGTTGTGCGTTAGTGTTTTTATGGTAGTAGGGAGAGGAGGGTGTTTGTTGGACAAATGATGGAAGGATGAATATATGTTTGTTAGTGATGAAAAGGTGGTCTGTTAGGTGTAATTAGAGCAGGGAGCGTGTGTCTGGATGGGATGTAGTTATGTATGGTGTTGAATGGGGTTGTGTTAGTGATGAGTAGATTGGTTAGTGGTCTACGATAGAGTTGTGTACTGTTTGTAGGTGATGGTGGGTATGTGTGGTAGTTGGGATAGAAGGGTGTATAGATGTGGTTTGGTTGGGTTTGTAGTGCATGTTGGTACATTGGTCCTTGCATAGGGTTGTGTGTGGTGTACATTTGGTGTGAGTGTGTGACTCTATTTGTGGATGGTGTGGGGTGGCTCTTACTGAATGTGAACATGTGGGCAGCATTTCTGGCCCTAGTCCCGACCAGTCTCGAACAGGCTCAAACAGGCAATTGCCCTTGTCCTCTCCGCCCTTAGCCTCAATGCCCGGGCTGAGACGCCCTAGGCCTCGGACTTTTATAGCCCTAGTAATCAGGTGACCCCTTCAGCCAATGGGAACCCGAACCCTAACCCTAACCCTATCCAATCACAACACTAGCCCTAAAATCTAGAACCAATAGGAGACGAGGACCTTACAGCCAATCTCAGCCCTAGTCCAAGCACCCAATCAGTTTCAAAAACCCGGATCTCTACGTCCAATAGAGGCCCTAGCCCTACCAGTAGTCCCAACCCAAGTCCAAGCAACCAATGGCACAGGAAGCCCTAGTCCCTACTTCCAATAGAAAGCCTAACCCTACTCTTAGTACCACACCTAGTCCAGCAACCAATCACACCGGAAGGCCTAATCGCTACTTCCAATTAAGGGCCTAACCCTAGCCCTAGTCCCACCCTAGTCCCAACAACCAATAACACAGAAAGCCCTAGTCCCTACTTCCAATAGAAATCCTAACCCTAGCCCTAGTCCCACCCTAGTCCGAACAACCAATAACACAGAAAGCCCTAGTCCCAACCCTACATTGATTGAATCACAGACCCAGAAACCAATCAGAACCCTCAAATACCCAACCAATGAGGACACGAATCCTAATCCAATAGAAACATCAGATACAACGACCAATCAGTGTATACATGTACCTACCACTAGCAGACTATATAAGGTCCCATCGACCTCAGACAGGGTTTGCTGGCCAGGGAGTTGGGAGCTGCTTCTCTTGTTCAGAATCTCCTAGGAGACAGACAGGCTCAATCCACACTTTGGACTTCTGCAGGTAAGGGCCTAACTTGTCCTCTGAAAATAGTGTTTGTATAAAACTTTACTCCCTCTCCTGGACAAAAAACAAAGCGCACAGTCCCTATTAAACACAGTTAAAACAGCACACAGAAGATCACTGCTGCCTCAGAGCACACTCTGATGTAGAATATCCCTGTTGCTGGGGGGGGGCTGGTTTCACTGACTTGTTAACACAAAATGTTGGCTGGGGGTGCACTGTTTAACATACAGGTCTTAGCACAGAGACAAAGGGAAAATTGGAGGGAAAACTGATAGTCACCGGGAATGAGAGGGAAAAACTACAGAGATTTAGGACTGCAAATCCCACAATTCAACACTTTAAATGGAAGCAATCATAGGCAGGAAAAACCACAAATTTGAACACAAAACAGGTAATTAAATATGCAATCACGGGCAGGTTAAAACTACAATTTTAAACTGTAACAACCACAGGCAAAGACAGTAATCACAGATAGGGAAAATCGTACCACTTCCTGGATTAATATCTAAGTACATTCACCAACTAAAAGAATAATGAGTACAGTAATTTAGGGACGATAACACACAGTGGCCGATACATAGACCTGCAGTGTATATTCCACTACCGGTAGATTCTGTCATGGCTGTTGTGACCCTCCTGTGGAGGTGGGTGTTGCTGAATGTTCCCGAGCTCGAGTCTCAATGTATGTAGTGTATAAGCTCCAGAAGTTCTTTGGGCGGTTCCTAGGGGGAAGTAGTTCACTATATGCTTCTTTTTGTGTATTGCAATACATCATGTCTCTAGTCCATTGAGATAGGGAGGGGGGGGACCCCGGGACCAGTGCATTGCTATGACACGTTTAGCGACCAGAAGGGCCATGTCCACTAAGCATCTGATGGGTTTCTGCAATTTTTTGGAATAGCAGAGGAGGGCGAGTAGCGGGTCGGGGCTGATCGCTACTTGTGTAACTGCGCTTAGTTCCGCAAAGACTTGCAGCCAAAAATTCGCAATAGTGGGGCAAAGCCATGCTAGATGTAAAATCGGCCTCACTCCCCCACATCGCTCGCAGTTGGTCGTGTCACGTAGCCCAAATTTGTGCAACCGCACAGGTGTATGGTAGATTCGGTTAAGAAATTTAAACTGTATAAGGCGGTGTCGGCCGTTAAGTGAAATGCGTTTGGTAGCTTCGCAGCAATATTTCCACATGTTGTCATCTATAGTAAGCCCTAGATCGGTCTGCCATTCAAGTCTGGCTTTGACATAGTGGTTACGGCTCAGTTCCTGCGTCTTGGAGTATATATGTGAAACCAGTCTCTTCGGGGAATCTGCGCGCAGTAGAGTGGAGAAGGAAAGCACCTCCGGGCGTTCCAGTAACTCGTCCCCAAGTAAGCCTCGCAGCGCACTTCTAGCCCTGAAATAGTGGAATGTGGTTAGGGGGGATGGTGGTGGTTCAGTCAATAGCAGGTCATTCCAGTCCTTGCCTGCCACATCACTAAAGAAAGCGCCTATCGTGTCGATTCCCAGGGAATGTAGGGCCGCTATCATTTCTGGTGAGGTGAGAATCGGGAGCCACTCGCACCAAGCAATGGGGGTAATGGGGGAATACAATATGGAGAGCGCTTGCCGGTTAAGGAGTTTATGCCAGGCATGAGTGGTGGCATTAATCGAGTCGAGGGTCCCAGTGGTTCGGCGCGGTGCATGGAATAATGCAGTCGCTAAGTGAGCAGGAGCCCGCATAAGACGCTCTATGTGTAGATGAGGAGGGGGTGTCTGCTGATGTAACCAGTAGTATGCATATGAGGCTTGGGCAGCTCGGTAGTAGAGTTCAAGGTCTGGGGCTCCCAGCCCTCCCATGGAGTACGGAAGAACGAGGAGCTTCCAACTCGCCCGTGGCTGTTTGTTGGCCCAGGCCAATTGAATTTGTAGTGTTCTAAGATGCTTGAAGAATTGTGCCGGTAAAACCATTGGGATGTTGAGAAACAGGAAAAGAAATCTGGGAAGAACCATAATTTTCATTAGAGATATTCTGCCTAAGAGGGAGAGGGGGAGACGGACCCATCTCGCAATGTCCTCTTCAGGTTTAGTAATGGCGCGGCAATAATTTTCTCTGAACACTAGCTCAGAGTCTGTATGTATTTGAATCCCCAGATATCACACCGAGTCAGTAGACCACTGTAGGGGAAAGTCTAAGTCCTCAGGGAGCGTCGCCGGGGTAAGAGGGAATATTACTGATTTCGCCCAGTTAATTTTTAGTCCTGAAAACTCACAGAATCTCACTATTTCACGCAGGACGGGGGACACATTTTGGGCTGGGTCGCGAACATATAGAAGGGTATCGTCCGCATAAGAGGAAACAACGAGATTGTACCCAGGAAATCGGATTCCTTTATTGCTGTGGTATTCCCGCAGTGCGCAAGTCAGTGGCTCAGCCACCAGGGCATATAGAAGCGGGGAGAGCGGACAGCCCTGTCGAGTACTTCTAGATATTTTCAGGGGGGTAGTGACCACGTCACCCACTCGCACACAGGCCGTGAAAAACGCACATTTACGCAGGAAAACTGCCGCTAACTCTAACTGCGGTTAGCAGCAACTTGTAAAAACTTCAATAAAAAAAAGCCGCTGTAACGTCAAAAAATTGACGCTACGGTGTTGTTAACTCCTTGCACATATGCCCCTCAGTTTACTTGCAGAAATTAGCTCCCATATACAGCAGAATGTGACTTGTTGGCAATTAAAGTCTTAAGACGAGATCACCAGGAATGCAAAATATTGCAGTGACAATTTTGAATTAAAGCAGAAGATTAAGGAGAAATTGATGCTGGCACAGACTACTTTGGCACGGAAAGGATGTCAGAACAGTCCGTATGTGGCAGATCCAGGGTACAGTTCTGGTCCTGTTGTTGTAAGAATGCAGGGAATTGGTTTTCAATATGGAGGTTAGCTGGAACAGGGAATTTTGCTTTGCAAGGTAGAGGCCGTGGGATGGCTACCAACACGAAAGTAGGGATGGACATGAACATGTTGAAGAAAACCACTTCTTGACATATTTACAACAAGGTGAGCCATTGAAAGCGAGAATGTAGATTCAACCCAAATCGTGTGCAAAGTGATGTTCAAATGCCAAATATGAATTTGATGCCAATGCAGAATGTCCTAGTATAAAGGCCATACAATGCTAATGTGTCCCCAAGCCCAGTGGTGAAGCAAAACACAGTAAACAGAAGGTACAGTTTGAATCTAAACTCCAAATTTCAGGAGAAGCCTTTCATAATTGATGACAAGCTCCTAAAGTTCCTAGTTTTTCACAGTCCGATTAGACTGGGTAGTCCTGGTCCCTTTGCACATATTGTGCTCTAGCCACACGGTGAAGTGAGCTTTCTCTTCCCTTTTTAATTTCCTTTTTTTTAACTTTCTTCATATTTTTTAGTCTGAGTCTTTTCGACTTATTGCACAGTGGTTCTTTCCTGATCACCTGGTCTGTTTGCATGACACCCAATGGTTTGATAAGGTGTATTATGCTTATTTGTCACAGACATTCGTTGAATGAGGCACGTTCGTATGTGAGTATCTGGCTCAGAATTTAGCTGGAAATAATGGAAGCCAAGTAATCTCTTTTAAAAGATTTACCCTCCCCAAGCATTCCCTGATTATTGTTATTATTTCACAGATAACCCCCAGCCACCTCATTTGAGATTCCTCTTTATTGTTTTTGGTCCTGAGGAAGGTGGTGTAACTGTAGATCCACCGAAACGCACGTTGACTAACACTTCATATCTGGAGAGTTCCCATAGAGACAGACACACCATAGACATCTGATGGGTGTGATTCACATCAATCAACAATTATGGAGTCTGCTACTATTAGATCATTTTGGGACCTCCCTTGTTGTTTGAATCTCTTTCTAGTACGAGTGAAGGTGCGAATGAGTAAGTGTGATTAGTGAGTGAGATTTTTGGATGGTGATTGTGGGGTTATTTATTCTATCCATGTATGTATTGATGTGTACTCTTTAGTTATCCTATGTTGATTCAATAAATGTTTTGTACATTACCTAGTCTGTGTATAAAGAACAATACGCAATAATCTGATTGATAACTGATAACTCATGAGATGGAATGATATGTGACTATAGCACATTTGAACTCTTGTAATTATACACTTTTCTAGGCAATTATCTGCTGCATCTAACGGTTGTGTACATGTATGTAAAATGTTGTATTTGTCTCTTTTTTAAACTGTGGAATGATAGAACAATTTTATAATATAAAAAAGTACAAAACAATTTTGCATAACGAAAAACAAAATAAAATAATATATTTTTGTGACCAACTGTGTTACATGACATGATTTTGGGGAAGGGTCAGCTTTGAGCCAACATTGGCCAGATGAAAAGGAATATAGGTCAGTTCAGAGGTCTGTTTTCTTAGTCCTGGTCCCTTGATATACTTCCATTAAAAAAAAAAATTCCAGAAATTTTCATTTTTGATTTGTGTGTTTGTATCATTAGAGAAGTAATTTAGCTGGGGTAGACATTGCTAATCCAGGCCGAATTTTTGTGGATTACATTTTTAAAAATGGCGGATGTGTTACAGTGATGATGTAATATTTCAGGAACCATGAGACCTATATACTTTATTTTGGTGTCAAAATATAGGTTTTTGGGGGTCAAGTAGTCTTATCAAGACAGAAAATACCTCCTCAGATCAACTCTTCTGCCATTTTCCAAACTGGTGGCTCTATAATGATGTGTTTTAGCCATTTTAGTGGTAATTTATTTTAATATTGTGTTTGTTTCAGTTGTTCAGTTGATTCAAATTCGTAAACATGAGCGAAGCAGGTGGTAGAAGAGGTACTTTACCTCCTGACAGAGTGTTGCTAACTACTCAATCTGAGGACTCCTTCAACAAAGAAAATGTGTCATATGCCAAACCAATCCGAAAGAAAAGCTAACGTCAACTGCGGCTGGACAGAAGAGAGTTTGAGATGCTGCAGAAATACTACAAGATGAAGTTCACAAAAGATTGAAACTGATGGGTGAAGAGGATTGAATATTTTATCACTGTAACAACAAATGCTGCAATTCGTATACAAAGGAAAAATAGCCTGGTAAAAATTTGTAAAGAAATAGCAGAAACCAGTGAATCACAACAAGAATCTGAGGGGTATATTCACAAGAACGTGCGATAACTATCGCAAGAGTAGCGTAACGCAACTTTCAATATCGCAGCCTATCGCGGGAAAATAACCCTGTGTCAACATGGAATTCACAACAATGTCCGCGATACAACCACCACGATGGAGATAAAAACACAAACCACAACACCAAAAAACACGCGATGGGCCAAAGCGCGATGAGGTAATCAGCGACAAGCAGCGCCAGGCCTGCAACACACACCTGGCAGGCATCAAAAATCACCATAAAAGTAGAAAAAACACCCACACACAAACGGACCAACACCCAAGCACCATGGAGGCAGCCGGAGCAGGCGCAGAGGACGAGCGCAACCCCACAAGCACCCCGGACGACCAGCCTGGGACCTCGGGGACAGGGAAGGGCACGGACAAGAACACGAGGAAGACCTAGTTCAGTCCGCAGGCGAACAGGATCATAGTCACGGAGGTGATGGAACACCATCAACAACTCTTCGTCACCTCCAACGTGTCATTGGGCACCAAAACTGGAATATGGCGGGACATCGTCGACAAGGTGAATGCCGTTGGAGAGCACAAGCGGACAATGGACGAGGTCAAGAGGCGATGGAATGACATCAAGCGGAAGACCAAGGAGAAACTCACCGCCAACCAGAAGGCAGCAACGCAGACCGGAGGTGGGGGCCCAGCGCCACAGCTGGAGCTGAATGACATGGAGGAGCTGGTGTCGACAGTCATCGGTGTGGAGACTGTGGCTGGAGTCGGGGGACCGGACACTGCTTGACAGGACACAACAGAACCGCAACACGGTGAGTGACCACCAGGTACTGGGGGGACGGGTGGAGATGGCCACAATGGCACGCATGCACAAGCAAGCAGGGCACAGTGCACACCCACAATGACCCTGGGTCCTCGCCCAGACCCACAGACTGTCACAATGTACAATGCCATGCTGTCTGAATGTCAACCTGTACCATGCAGCTACATACATGTGGACACATTGTAATACACCATCTCCCCTTCACATCGCAGGGGCATCGTCAACACCTCCTGCAGAGCAGTCCCAGCCACTCTTCACTGATGACGAGGAGGACAACACCAGCATCGACACCCAAACCGTCCAAGACATCATTGACCTCATCCGCCACTCACCTCCAGGATCAGGGCAGCCCAGCCACATCGATGAGACCCCACCCACCACCCAAACCACCCAGCAGGAGGCACCCACAGCCCCGGCACTCTCCCAAGACCCCCAGGAACAACACATGGCCTTCCAACGCCGTGTGCTGGAGGGCCAGAGGGAGACGGCTGAGGAGGTGCGGGTGGGGTTCGACCTCATGGCTACCAAACTGGACGCCATCCATGGGTGTCTAGGTCCCATCAGGGACCAGCTCCAGTCCTTAATGGACACCCATGGCCCGCTCCATGGTCTCCAACGAGCCCTGGCTGACATCGCTGGAGTCATGACTCGGAGACAAGAACACCTGTCCGCTCAGAATGGCTCCAGCGATCCCAGCCGTGAGCTGGCACACATGCGGAGGCTCACGGAGGACATGGTGTGGATGGAGGCGGAAAGGATAACAGCCACCGCTGCACATCAGCACATCAGCAAAATGTAGCTGGGATCTACCAGGCCCTACAGATCCTCATCATGGCATTGCTGCCACAAGGCATGGCACAGATGAATGCTGCTGCCCCCACACCATCCACATCTCCGCCCCCTGGTGTGTCAGTGCCTCCCAGTGCGGCAGGCGTATCCACTCCGGCACCTGATGTGTCACTGCCACACAGTGCGGCCGACAATCCTCCTCCGGCCCCTGATGTGTCAGTGGCACACAGTGCCGCAGCCGGTACTGCAACACCCAAAGGTGGGGCAGAGCACACATCCGAGGACGAGGACGTGGATGGGCTTGAGTTCAGAAGGAGGCACTAGCATTCATTTCTGCCACCTTGCCTGTTTCTGCTTGGTGCCGCACATGGCCTGCCACCTGCCACTGACCCCTGATACACTCCGCTGCACTCACCTTGGACAGCGACATGGACTGCCACATCCTGTTTGACGACGAATGACACGGCGACCAGACTGCGGACTGTACCCTTCCTCTTCCGCAGTACATGTCTTCCACGGATGGACTATGGCTGGCCCTCCACGTGCCCATATTGTGTAGTGTGCTCGGCATTGCCCTGTACCGCTCCAGCTGCATGACTGCACTGGATGTGCAATAAACATCCAGTGATGCACTGCTGTGTCATGTCTTTCATCATTCATGTGTGAATGTGTGGATGAATGTAGGGACAGTGACTTCCCTTGCATCAATGATGTTCATCCTGTGGGATGCCAGTCAGAGGGTGCTACATTGCATTTTGTGTACCGGGTCCCGTGAACACTACAACAGGGACACACGCATCAGTCACTTCCTTGTCCGGACATGGACTGAACCACGCCCAGAGCCCACGAGTCATTGTTGCAAGCCCTGCGCTGGTCCAGCGTACGGCAGGCCAGACCACTCCGCTAACGCTCCGAGGGGGGGCCCTCATTGCTACCCATCGCAGGCATACTCGCTGGTGGTGTGCAGGTCACTGATCTAGTTGTCAGCATGTCACAGCCACTCCCTGAGGGCAGGTTTTGCACGCACACCACACCCATCCGGCACAGGCATCACAGGCCATGTGACTCCGCCAACATAAGGAGCCGACGACGTCACATTCCCCTCTGCCGGTGGTGACTGGATGGCGGATGCTCCACGGTTCTCAATCATTAAGGGCCCATGAGTTTTTGCGCACAGGGTTAGTGGCACACGAGGCCTTGTGGACGGCACGGGCCTACCACCACGTGGCGCAGACTGGGGTTGCACAGGGTTAGTGGCACACGAGGCCTTGTGGATGGCACGGTCCTACCACCACGTGGCGCAGACTGGGGTTGCACAGGGTTAGTGGCACACTGGGCCTTGCAGACAGCACAGGCACCCCGCCACGGGACGGTGACTTTGGGTGCACTGAGTCAGTGGCACCTTAAGCTGCTGAGTGGGTGTGCAGCCTGCGATGATGCCCCGTCCCGGCGGTCCGGACAGCTCAGGTTTTGTGTGCCCTGCTGGACCGCAGTGTAGTCCAAAGCCAGCGGGCAGCGCGGGCCTACCGCCACGTGGCGTCGCTTCCAGGATCCCAGAGTTGGTGGCACCCATTGGGCTGAGCGGGTGTGCAGCCTGCGATGGTGCTGGGTGCACTGGTATGTCCTATGCCATGGAGTAATCAAGACCCAGCACCAAACGTGGTGTCCAGCCGCATGATGGGTGGCTCCATGGCATCTGTTGCCCTTCCGATGTAGCCCTGGGCTGTGCTCCCTTTTGGTTTGCAGGCTGCCGTCCGACTTTACAACAGGTCAGAGCAGGTGTAGATTTCCTGGTGCTAACGCGCCTTATCGCCTGTTTTGTGTTTTTATCGCCGATGTGGCTGGTTGTTGAGAATGTTGAGGTGTGATGTTGTCACGCCTTTTGGCACGGGAACGCCTACTCTGCATCTCATTAGCGATATTTGCGGGGGTCCTCTGTGGCGATGTTTTTTGCGGCTGCTATCGCGGGTAAACTGGTGCTGTGGGCTGTTAACACCGGCTTGTGAATGGGGAGGTAAATTTATCACGACTTTGGCTGCGATAAAGTGCCGTTAATTCGGCGATAGCTCCTTGTGAATATGCCCCTGAGTCTTCTGAGAAAGCGATGACAACCAAATTTGAGTCTCAGAGGGCAAACATGCTTTTATCTGCAGCTAGTTTCTTCCAAAATGAAGATTTCAGCCCAGTAGCTGATTTAAACAGCAAGGTGAATGATTTTGCAGCGGATTTGTATGCCCACCCGAACTGCATTTGTGCATACATTAAAAAATATGAATGTACAATGAGTTCCCAGCAGCAACCTAACCGCCAGCCTTCAGTTAAGTTTAGACTCTTTGAAAAAGCAAATTAAGTTTTAAAGCCATTGTTGAGTGCTGGCTACGGGTCCACACTCTGTGAGATCAGAGAAGTAATGGTCAACATTGATAAAACTGTATTGATCCATAATAATGAAATTAAGATATTTCTGGTGAGAATGTACAATGACAGAAAGACAAAAAGAATGAACTAATTATGGTGTTCTCAACTGATTTGATTCCTGAAGTTTTTGGTGCCAAAATAAGATCACAGGATGCAGTAAAATCAGCATGAACCATTTAAAGAAACATCAACAAAGATGTAGATTTTGGACTTAATGACAAATTTTGTGATGCCCCAGAGCTCAGCAAATCATGGGAGTCAACAAGAATGCCTGATGTTGTCTTAACATTTTTGACATCATTGTTTAATATCAGCAAAGCAAAACTGTTACAAATTAAAGTTCTTGAGTTCAAAACAGAAGCCAAGAACATTGATGATGGCTTTGAAGATATATGCGAAGAAGTGGAAGATGATCTCATGAACCAACAGGCTTATGCTGTGCAAATGTAATGTCTTTTCCAAATCACGTTTTATGAATTACATCATGGCAAAAAGAAAACTCTGCTACTATTTATTTATTTATGCGTTTTTATATAGCGCTAGCCAGACCCGAAGGTATCGGAGCGCTTTACAACATAGGTTACGGGGAGATCATCAGACAGAAAATAGAGAAAACAATGGTATTCCATGCGAATCGAAGGTCTCAGAGCACATTACAGCTAAGATAGCAGGAAGTCACATAATATAGGAGTGAAATACACACTGACTCAGGAGGGGGACCCTTTCCGGAAGGGGGGTACAGTGAGGTAGAAGTCTTGGTGTTAAAGTGGCTGAGTGCTGCAATGGGCGAGAGTCTGCGGCAGCTGTCCATTCGGGAAGGATCGGTTGAGGTAGAGGTCTTTGAGCTGCCTTTTGAACTTTAAAAAGGAGGGGGTAGTCCGGATGTGGACAGGGATGGCGTTCCAAATTTTAGGCGCGTTCCCAGAGAAGGATCGAGTTGAGGTTTTTTGTTTGCAATTTTTCGGGGGGATGAGGAGTAGAGTGTTGGTGCTCCTGAGGTTCCTTGCCTGACCGGCTTTATTGAGTTTGGCGGCCAGGTAGGCGGGTTTCCCAGTGTGGAGAGCTTTGTGCGTGAGGCAGGCAGTTCTGAAGTTGGCACGCATTTCAATTGGGAGCTGAGCTGATTTGAGGAGAGCTAAGTGGGACTTTGCTGTTCCGGTGAGGGTTGCGTTCCCGTAATCCAGTCTGGATAGCACCAGGGATTGAGTGGCTTGTTTGAGGTCGTTGGGAGGGATGAAGGGTTTTATTTTGTTGAGCAGTTTAAGATTGAGGAAGGCGCTCTTAGCGGAGTTTTTGATGTGATTGCCCATGTTTAATTTTGGGTCTAGAGTGATTCCCAGTGATTTTACGGAGTCCGCCAGGGTGAGATTGTAATTAAGAGCATCAATGGCTTTTAGCCATTCTGTGATTTGAGGGTTCTGCTCCTTATTGGAAATGAGAAGGATTTCAGTCTTGTCTTGGTTGAGTTTCAGGTGATTGAGTGATAGCCAGTGTTGGACTTCCTTTAGAGTGTCGTTTAGTCTGTGGATGTCGTCAATGGAGGAGGCTTTGAGATAAATCTGGGTGTCGTTCGCATAGAGGTGGAAGGGGATGTTGGTTTTTTTGAGTATGGAGGTGAGAGGTTCCATGTAGATGTTGAAAAGTTGTGGGGAAAGAACTGATCCTTGGGGTACACCCCTGCTGACGGGGCGTGAGTCAGACAAGAAGTTATTGATTTTTATTCTTTGGGTGCGGTTCTGTAGAAAGGAGGTGAACCACTGTAAGTAAGTAAGTAAGTCCGTTTTTATATAGCGCAGCTACTCACCCTTACGGGTCTCAAGGCGCTGGGGGCCGTAGTGGAAATTAAGTGAGCTATTGCCCAGAGTCACATGGTGCTGAGCTGAGCTGCCGCCGGAGCCGGGGATCGAACCATGAACCCTGTGCTCCGAAGTCAGCTGCCCTGGCCGCTGCACCACACCTCTCCACTGTAAGACTACCTCATCCGCTCCTACCCTTTCTTGCAGTACCTTAATGAGTAATTCGTGGTCAACCGTGTCGAAGGCTGCCGATAGGTCTAGGAGAATGAGTAGACAACATTGGTCTTTGTCTAGTGAGTTGTGGATATCATCTATGACATTCAGCATCGCTGTCTCTGCTACACATGATGACTGCCCACACAATCTATGACAAGTGCAAAAGTAGAGAGCTAATCACTTCAATGAATAGGATTCGTGTATCGACAAATTATAATGACGTAGTGCGGAGCAGGAACTTGTTAGCAGCTCATGCTGTAAAATCTTGTGAATTCGACAGCACATCTCTTCCAAGACACTTTACCAGGAAAGGATTTACAATTGCTGCTCTTGATCATTATGATTTTGAAGACAGCTCCTCTTTGTCTGGAACATTCTGCACACATGATACTGCAATGGTGCTTTTCTCGAAGCTGTACCAATGAAGTAGCTGCTGGAAAACAAGCTGTGTCAGCTGCAGGCATAAACAAATGAAGCTGCAAACTTATAACCCAACTGCCTTGCCAACATGTGCATAATCACTACAAGCCATCAACACGTCCCAGCCTACCAGAAAGTTTCAAAGTGGCTGAGGACATGGATCTTCTTCTACCTGATGCTGTGGTCCACAAAGCTGATTTAACTGAATTTATCATATTGCTTATTCGGTGCGGACTGAAGGATGAAGAAAAGCCAGTTCCTCCGTGGACTGGAATTCATTCTCTGATCTCCCAGAATACCGTCCCACTGAAGAAGGTTGTTTTTTTTCCCAGTAATCCAGTATACACAGCTCAAACTTTTTTCCAAAATGTGCATGCTCAGCTTGAAAACCAGTTAATCCTGCCAATGTTCTGCGATGAAGGTATTTTCCATATTGTAGCTGACATTTTTATGAGCAATCCAGTAGAATTTGATGATTTTTATCCAATGATGGGCGTTTTCCACATGACAAATGTTGCGTTGTTGTGTGCAGGAAGCTATCTCAGTGGATGTGGCATAAACGATGCACTTATTGAGGCTGAAATCTTTAGAAGCAAAACTGCCCAGTCAATAATGAGTGGAACTCATTATGCTTGTTCGTTACAAGGTACGCTCATCATATCCGAGGTTATAGAAAAATTGCGTTGGCATGCTTTCTAGAACATGAATGACAAATTAGGTTTTGCATATCTTATCACAGAAGTGAACAAGGCACAGGGTGCACTTCATTCAAAAGACATAATGCAAAGCCTGGCAATGTTCAATACCACAGTTCACAATCAAAACACCAAATTCGTAGAGTTTGGCAAAGAATGTGAAGAAAAATCCGAACTTTGCAAATACTGGGGAAATGTTTTACACATGATAGCTCTAGTGAAAAACTAGGTACATGCTGATCGGGAAGATGATTGGGAGCTGCATTTGAAGACTGTGTAATCACTGATTACTGTGTATAAACTACCTGTGATATGGGGCGTGGTATTTGGAAAGAGTGAAGAAGTTAGAGGTGGAAAAGCCACACCTCTGCAGATAATTCATCCAAAGACATTTTGTGGTGAAAGACAGGACAGAAGGTTCAATGCTGTGGCTCCTGATATAAAACTGGAACAGACGATCCAGAATTGGGAATTGTTGGTCAGACACGTAAAAGTGAATATGTTGTGCAATGGCAGCTAGTTTACCATGAAGTCCTTTCTATATGCAATGTTTTCAGAGAAACCACAAGTTCAAAATTAATGGACCATCGTGAAACTGCTCCTCACCACTACTTGTGGGAGAGGGGAACATTTTAATAATCATTTGGACAGCCTTCGGGCCTGATTCACAGAACTAACTTACGTCAAAAACGTAAAGTTAGTACTTTTTGGTACCAAAAAGTACTAACTTTACGTTTTTGACGTAAGTTAGTTCTGTGAATCAGGCCCTTCTTCTTTACATGAAGCACCAAGAAAGCCCGTTTGAAATGACTGAGCCTGTGCGACTTCACAACTTTGTGACCAAACAATATGTGGCTAACGATATAAAGACACGTCTACTAGATGTCCTGGAACGTGGATCGAAACTATACGTAGAACTGAAGCAGGTGGGATTTGTATTGAAAGAGAAAAAGCTGTTTGACATAATCACTAAAGCTAAACTTCTACGCTGTAATTGCCATAGTAAAAGTTTCGTCCAACCAGCCACTACAAACAGGTTGCATAAAAACAACTTTTGCAAGCACATAGAGAGATGGATGTAGTAAAAGAAATGGGTGAATTTATCAAGGACATTCTGTCGCATGATCTTCTTCCAACAAACGCATTATTTGATGAAGAGGCTGCAACCAAACTAGTGAAGTACAAACTCGTACAAGAGCTTGGAAAAAACGTTCACATGAAGAATTTAAATTTGGAAAGGTGTCCTCATTGCAAACTGCTGTTGTTGTGGACTATATGTTGCAATTGTGAATGTTCAAAATTTCATCCATGCAAAACTTCAGAGAGGTCCTTCAGACTGTTCTACAGATATCAAAGTCGGTGTGCATCTTGTAAGAACTGCACATTGTCTTTGACAGTTATCTTGAACTATCTGTCAAAGAATGTGAGAGAATCAGACGAATGTCTACAAGTGGAACAATTGACCTTGCCTGCATCAAAAATTCAAAACCTATACCTATGTAACTTGATAAATTCTAGTCATCAATATCAAACAAGATGAACTTGGAGATGTTAACTTGCCAAAACATTGCTGATGCTTCAGCGAACACTAAATTTCCAATTATTGCAAGTGGAATGATTGTCAATGAGAAGTTGGTGCCTGCAGAGTTATATTCAAAAGGTTTGGGCAATATTGTTCGAGAACTTAACAGCAAATTGGAGGAAGCTGACCTTTGTTGTTGTGCCACATTGTGAGTGGGCTGGCCTCTAGCATCCAATCCCACACATGGGTGGTAAGTAACATGAAGGAGGGTTCCTACATTTGACCCTGCAGGAGGCACCCCCCCTTGTAGGGGAAAGATAGTGTGAGGGTTACAATCAAGTATGTTTCAAAGTCAGGTATGGTTTCACTATGCATGTCCTGCACCTAACTCTAGCTTCATGCCCTGAGGGTGCGGAGCACAGAGTATGTGGTGACCTATCATCCGATTATTCCTCAACATCCTCCAGGAATCCTACTCACCGCACTGGTTGCGTGGACCTCCCAGCGCTAAAGGGATGTTTTGCAAGAGCGTCTATCTCGGCATACATTCCTCTCAAGTCCCTTAACCAGCTTGCAACTGGGGGAGGCCTTGGGAGAATTCCAAACCATAGCTATGCAACATTTTGCCAGGATAAAGACAAGATCCAAGAATATCCTAGGGTATTGAGGGCCTTCTCGATATGGAGGGACTCCACCCAAGTGGAGGCCCCAGAGAAGCATGCCCAATTCATGGTCATGACAAGACTTGAGAGACTTAAATAAAGGGCCTGATTTAGATAATGGCAATCGAGTCCCGCTATTGCTTTCTTGGCGGTCTTCCCACATGCCTGCTTGGCAGTCCGCCCACCCTATTTAGATGTTAGATGTGCATAGACGAAGGATTGCCGCAGTCCTGGCGTCACCACCAGGAAATCTCAACTGTGTCGATGGAGTGATAGTCAAAAGCGGCTGTAGGAAGGAGGACCACCAGTTTCCCCGCCGGGCAAATCAAGATGTGCCTTCCCGCTAACGTGACTGTGGAGGTAAAAATTTCACACCTCATTTGGTGAATTGGAAGGGATATAAGGCAGAAACTCATCCTTTTTCCCTTTCCCACTTCCTTTACTGTCATGGACCCGATCTTCCAAGTACTACCGCTGCTGCTTGATGACGAACAAATCAACACCGTCGGGGATGGAATCAACGGTAAGCTCCACTTTTACCTGTTACCTTTTGACTTGTCTATGAGCATTTGCACTGGACTTGTGCATTTTGAAATCTCTCCTACAAGCAATAGCATACCAATGTGCAATGTATATGTCTATAATGTTGACGTTTAAGGAATTTAAAGTAACACACCTCTATGATCACATTGTAAGTATCAATTTGGCGCAAGCTGCCTTCAAAAAAATGACTGCTTACACAAAAAAGGATTTCAAATCAAAAAGTCACTATACAGGTGTGTTTAAATAAATTCCAAAAATTGTCACATTAAAAACATATGCACCACACGTCATTGAGATAAATGCAGTGTAACACTTAGAAATTACCCATAAAATCAATGTCAGTCCCAAATTTGTAGTATTTAACATATACATCCATGTAACATTTACCCTTGTCTAGTGCAAGTCCCGTACTGTATCCAATATCTTGTAGCAACCTAAAAGTTAAAAAAGAAATTGGATATTATTATTAGACCTTTCTGTGGAAAATAAATTAATTACAAAAACTGTTTAAAATTAATTCATTACAAAAGCTGTTAAAATCAGACAAAAGTACTTCCAATAAACACGTAATATGTCCTGAAAAGAAAAAAAAGATTTATTAACTGTATATGAAATATTCCAACTATTCAACTCAACACAGTAGAGACAGTAGAGAGGAGATATGTGAAAATAACCAGTCCAATTCCTAGCAGGCTAAAAACATTTACGCAATTTAGAGAGATGTTTAGCATTAGTCATCATATAAACAGTGCAGAGTTCAGTCTTCACATATGCCACTTTTCTTCAGCATACAATTTTACATGTTTAAAATAATTAAAGGGCAACAAAGGTTGATTTGTGAAACGAATTACATCAATTTAATGACATGAAAAGTAAAGGACAACATACAAAATTCATCACAAACAATTCAAAGAGGGCATTAAAATAGATTGGTCAATAAATGACACTTTACCACAGGTGAAAATATGATAGAAAAGGGAGAATGAGCTAAATTAAATGGAAATATTATCACAAAACTGAAAAAAGGCATCATGGTAGTTGTAGTTATTTCAATGAGACATTTACAATACTTGCAAAGTTGTGACTTGAACATACCTTGTGTAAATCTGCAGTAGGAAGTGAACCAACATTTACTATTTAAAACACATATATGTTGTTTGGAGTACAAACACTTAGAAGCACCATAACATCATGTGAATTGTGATGGCCATTGAAACCTGTTATCGTACAGACAGCTCAATACATTCAAACAAACAAGCCAAACAAGATGTTACTGGTGTATTTTGGTTTGTGTGAAAAAAATAATCTGCTGAACACATTAGCAACAGCTAACTTCAAAGCAAACAGGACATTTAGGTTTAGTGACACGTTTGAAATTATAACTTATCAGTCTCCACTCTATCAGAGATTCCTGTCAAGCCTTCAGGATGTAGAATCTGCAAGACCTTCTCCTCCAAGGCATGAGCTGTAACAGGGGCCTAGGAGAACCACCACCAGTCCTCTGGGCCCCCAGGTGATGCTTGGAGGACAGGGAAGGCCCTCTCCAGAACAGGTCGTTCACATCTTTCCTCCTGTGTGTGCAGGTTGTTGGCTACAGCATTCGTTCTGTCAACTAGTCTGGGCCACATTTCCCTTTTCTGAGATAGTGGTGTATTTTGGACTTGGGCTCTAAACAATTGTGTCTCTACTCTAATGATTTATTTTATCCACCATGACTGACAATTCTCCCTCATTGAAACATGAACGTTTGGGCCCTGGCATTATCCAAATAAATGTGATAAAATCAAATTAATTAAACACAAGGAAATAAATCAAAGAAGAACAAGGGGCAAGAAACAGGGAAAAGTAACAAAATAAACTGGCTTCCGTGACCCAATTTCTGCTTTCAACTGTCGTGGTGCTATGGAATGGCAAAGGATCAGGGTCTGAAGTGGAGTCTGTTTGTTAGTGTGGTATGCAGGTGCAAACAATTGGCCAAAACACATCATGTGTGTGTTGCTAGCAGCCAGCCTACAGCGACAGGAATATTCTAATGTTAACCACGTCCCGCAACTAGTTCACTCCATCGGCACCCCCACTGCTAGAACACCACAAGCACAACTGGGAAATAGGCTCAGAGCAACTCTGCCGCCCTGACAGTAACGAAGTACTATTCACCAGCATTGGAGTCCACCGGTAGAGCCGCGTATGCGGCGGTGAACACTCTGTCAACGCGGACAGAGAGTCAGCCAGCGTTCATCTAAATACGACGGGCGGACTGCCGCCAGGTTGATGGAGTACCTTGGGACGCTGCTGCGGTTGGACGGTGGGACGGTGGTAGTACCGCCAAGATCTAAATCAGGCTCAAAGTATTTCTACCTGGAATGAAACCATTCTGGGCCGAATGCACTAGCGTCTGGACGACGCGGACCAACCAATTTGACAAGATTTTACTCAAGCTATTATAGTCTAAATTGATGAGTGACAAGGGACGGTATGACCCCATCAAGAGTGGATCCCTATTGGGTTTTGGAAGGACTGTGATTATTGCCTCCATCATTGAGTCAGGCAACTGACACTTTGCTTGTGCTGTTTCATAAACTTACATTAGTCTGGGGGCTAATTGTTGAGCGAATATCTCACAGAATTCTACTGGAAACCAGCCCGTACCTGGGGTCTGGCCCCTTGCCAATTGTTCAATTTCTAAATGTATCGCCTCCACTGCAACCAGAGTGTCAAGCTCTGCCTGCTGCAAGGGGAAGGCCGTAGGCAAGTGGAAGGCATCCAAATAACTCTAAATGGGGGAAATCTCCCCCTCGGACGGGCGGCATAAAGACCGGTAGAAAACATGTAAAAAGCCCCATTGATCTCAGACTGAGTATTCACTAACACTCCCTGTTTGGTATGAAATGCTGCTATTTGGAACCCTAGGGGTCTCAGAGCATAAAAGGCACACCAATAGTCACCCTGCTTTAAATTATCACCCTCGGAGTGTTGACAGGCTACATATTCCATGTAGTCTAGGGAGCAGAGTCACGATCATGCAGCTTTGTGATACTGTTTTGCTTGTGCGAGACAGGAGAAAACAGTGGAGTCCTTCTCCAGTGCTCTCTATGGAGCACCAGTTTGCTACCATAAATTGGCTTATTACACAGCCTCCTCAGGGCCACCTTAAAGGAATCCCACCCCACACGCACATCTGATGTGATGCCTGCATTGTCTTGGAAGCATTGGTCCACCTTCTCCTGCTGCAATGTTTGAAATGCCTTGTCACACAATGCCTCTGGAGGGATCTACCACATGGGTATAGCAGGACAATCATGCCTCAACCTCCAGTAGAGGGGCAACCTAAGGGGTTGTGGTTGGATAACGAGCAACCCAAGTATACAGCATTCCCCACTCTAGCGGCTGCTTCACGGCTGTAATAAAAAAGATCAATACGAGTGTGTAGATTGTGTACCCTGAGTAGTGAGAGTACTCCTGCACCTCCCGGTACAAAAGGAGCCAAGTATCTACCGCCTGTGTGTGCATGGCCCATTGTTGAAGGCACTTTGTTATTACTATTTATTGAGCTCCAGAACCGGAGGGATGGGTCTATCCATTTCTACGTCTCGGACTGTATTGAAATCCCCACCCCAGATACAAATGAAAGTGTATGTCTGAGGAGGGAGGGTCGTAGTGTGTCCATGAATGCAGTCTTGATTGTGTTGGGTGTGTAGAGCACAATCAGTGCTAGAGATAAGCCATCCAATAGACTCCCAAGTACTACATACCTGCCTTCAGGGTTTGCAGATGAGCACTGCGCCATAAAGGGTACCCCCGGGCTGCCCAAATCACTACACCTCTTGTGTACTGTCAGTAGGAGGTGACCACCACTATGCCCCTCCATCGTTTGCTGAGCTTCAGTAGTTCTGACTGTGTGAAAAGGGTTTCTTGCAGAAAGGCAAAGTGGCGATGTTTTATGAAGAAGTAAACCTTATACCATTTTATCCAGTTGGTGATGTTAGACTGTTGTAGCACGGTCTGATTGAGTCAACCCCATGTCCGTTGTTGCACGACGAAGCCCTCCATAGGCCCCAGGATAAATGCATTACCCCCAAACACTATCGTCCCATGAAGTCAGGAGCAACCACTGGCAGAAAATTAACAAGGAGAAACCTGTAAAGACAAATAAAATGCCAACCCCAAGTCAACACACCAACGTGTGCTCGGCCATGAACACTGTGCTGCTCCATTTAGTGTGTCCCCAGTTCTTCTGGGAAACAATGAGGGTGTGGCCCAGTGGGGAGGGGGTCCGACCCTCGTTGGATATAGGAATGTCCTTCCGGCACCGGGCTACCTGTTATGACCAGAACAACTCAGGAAAAACATTGATCAAGGAGGGAGCGGGCCGCCCCCACATCTACCCACTTGCAAGTGTTAGTTTCTGGAGAACACTCCATCTGCTCTCACTTGCAGTTGTTCCAGGCTTCCCCAGAGGGCTGTACCTGCCAAAGGCAGGCCCAGATCAGTGTGGTCAGTGGATGGCACTGATGAGTTCTCCATGTCTTCTGGTTCAGAGGACCCTGAAAGGGAGCCAATTCGCTGCTCCACCACAGTCACCACCAGCGCACATTCCTTGGCAGCTTGATCTATTTGTGAACCAGTCTTTGACTTTTTCCTAGTGCTTCAACCACCTCGAACGGTGGTCCACCCATCAATGTCCCCTCCCCACTCCTTCGATGTAAACTTCCCCTGCTCTCCAGCCATGCCCAGGCCTCATCCAGAGATGCAAAGAATATGGCAGTTTACTGGTGCAGGATCTTTGGTTTGGTGGGGAACAATAGGACATAGCAGATGCCCAGCTCCCTGAGGCCCTGTATCACTTTGTAGAATGGTTCCCTCCATTTTTAGATTTCTTCCGAGTAGTTTGGGAAAATAGCGACCTTGCTGTTTTCCACCTGCCAGGGTCCTTTTGCCAGGGTTACCTTGGACAAACAAGCCATTACCGTTCTGGGGAGGACCCCCGGTGGGGGAGGTCTGGGAGGGACCCAGTAAGTCCGTTCCACTGAAAATAAGTGAGAGTGTTTGCCCCCTAGTATGATTTGTACCTGCCAGTCCTGCAGGACAAGGTCCATGCTAGGGCCCTCTGTGCATTCAGGTAGTCCAACAATCCGGATGTTGTTCCGTCGTGATGGGCACATTGCATCTTCGACCCTCCTCAGTCCTCCTGAAAGGCCTTGATATGCATTTGCGCATCACTCATTGAGGGGGGGAGGGCGGCCACAGCTGACTCAGTGTCATTGATCCTCTCCTTCATTTTCCTATGGTTGGCACACAAGAGGCCCATTTCCACATTAACTACATCGAGTTTGAGTTCCAGCGTGGATTTGATGTCTAGTACAGCTGCGAAGATCTTGGTGAGCTTCCCAGTCTGGCCCTGGAGGGTTCTCTCCACTGCCACCGTGGGATGTGCACCCAGGCCCTCTGGTGGTAAGGTTGGTTATCCAGCCCCGTGGGATGGAGGAGTCCTGCCATCCTTAGGTTTTCCCATTGCATCTTGTTTTATACCAGTTCGATCTGTCAGGGCCCCATCTGTGTGGTGGCCTGGGGGATCATTACAGCAGGGAGTATCCTCCAGGGTGCAGTGTTTTAGGATCCCTCATGCCAAGCCCCCATCCCAACCTGACTCATGCCCCCCAGTCCAGAGAAGCCAGCAGGTAATTAAACAGTCATGTGGGGGAGGGGAAGGGGAAGGATGCAGGCAGTGCACGGGAGGGCAAACAACCACTAGAGTGTTCCTGGTAGAGGTGATGGAGGGGGTAACAGTGTCCTCTGAGGGCCCATGTCTCCTGGGGTGGGTACACGAGCCAAGGGATCTGACCTGAGAGTTTGGATGGGCCATGCTAGTGCAGGTCTCACTGTGGAATCCTGGTTACATTCGTGGGTTGTTGCTGATGTAGGCTTCATCTAGGTCCTAGTGCGGCATGGAGGCAGCCATCGGTTTCTAGTCCTCTTGGCACAGACTACAGGGCCCACCAGGGCTCGCTTCTGATGTAGGGAGAGGCGTGGCGGCACCAGCCCAAAACTGCAATCCTCGCGGCTCGAGGCCAGTGGCCAGGCTGAATTCTCAGATGGCTGCGGGTGTGGGAAGTGCAGCAGCCCCCCCAGCCAACACCCGTCCCAGGTCACGGAGGCCCAGCAGGAGGCAGGCATCACCGGCCCACCACAAGCAAGCAGTGTGCTGCATCAGCAGCTGAAGGGTGCAGCCTCTGATCACCACCATGCCGCACCCACGTCTGTGGTAAATAGTGGACCCAAGCCAGTTGGGGGCCACTACCAGGAACAGATGTGGGCCCGCAAAGGTCCACCACAGCCACAGCGTCAGTCATGGCTCCAAGATGTCCTCCCGAATGTGCCACGCAGGGCTGTACTGTAGCGCTCAGAACTGTGCCACCATCCCGGCTGCCATCTTGGCCATGCCCCCCCAGTGCGAGGGCATAGTTATGGGCTACTCACGTATTGTAATGGTCCCACATTCAGACAAGATCTCACTAACCCGCACTCAGACTTAGCACATGACACCCAGCAGGCTCCCAAATTATGAACAGATTTTGCCATCAGAAAATGTTTGGGTGCAATGTTTTAAATCCTGCTACTCTTTTGCTCTTCCCAGAGAGTGACCCAGACGATAATGATGATTGCCCATGACTGCCTCGATGGTACTGGGTTGTGCACCAAACCAAGACCTGACATTCAAGATGTCCCTCTGGAAGACCTCCAGGATGGCATCTAGGGGTAGGCCGCCATTCAATGAGTGCACTGTAAGCTATGGGTTTACATAGTCTTTCAGAGAGCTTGTATGCTGGACCTAGAAGTGCTCCTAGTCTCTCTTGCGTGTTTTGACCCATGGAAGAGCCTGGTCTTACTTTGTTTGTGGACAGCTCTTGTTTAAGAGATAGGTGAGGAATTTTGAAAGCAGCATATGCTGTTTACACTGTGGATGGTCTTGTGGAAGCCTCTTATTTGAGAATTTTAACTTTCACACAGGTGGCTGAACTGTTTTCTCTGACCAGAGCATGCTGCTTTTCCAATAATTTGAGTGTTCCATTTTGCACCGATAGTCAATATGGTTTTGGCATGGCCCATTACTTCAGACAGATGTAGTCACAGCGGGGTTTTCTATTGTCTGGTTCTGCACTCAGGGATGGAATATTTGTCATGGACATGCTGGAGGCGTTGCAGCTGCCTAGAGAGTGTAAAATGTGCAGCTCACAAGAGCGGATGTGTTTCCGTTACCTCAGGAAACTGATACACAGATAAAATAGCCAGCTACTGCTCGCTTGAGTCCTGTACATTTAATCTAGATGCACAATGTGAATTTGACAATGACATCTTTTCAAACATGTTGATAAATACAGTAAACACTTATGAAGAATTGAGAGAGTTGCAGAATGAGCTGCCAGAAGCAGAGAAGGAAAGGTGGATGACGTCTGGATGTGTAAAATACCAGAGTGAGATTTGAGCTTTGAGGTATTGGAGACCTGTTTTACCTGGTGCTCTGCTTTCACCAATGGCCAGACACTTTCATGGCCATGTGCACACAAGAAGGGATGCCATGGTGTGCACCTTTCAAAATTATTGGTACAATGTCCATTTCCATGTCATTGTTGAGAATTTGGTGCGTCATTTACCAGCAGTTAAATACGGGCAAAAAAAGAGTTGTAACCATGAGTCATATAGGAAGGTTCGATGGACCCTTGAACCGCATTCAATTGGACTTTGTTGAGATACCTGTATGCTGAAGGGCTTTATTACATTTTAGTGGTAGTTTGTATCTTTTCCAGTTTGCTTCAAGAATACCCAACAAGGAGGTGTGGCAGCTTTGCTGTGTTAGATTTGAAAATACCATTCTCGTTATATACTCGTTTTACACTATATTAGGTTAGCAGTGTGCGGCTAAATGAGACACCATTCGTATTCATGTCATGTAACCCACTGAGTTATCCATGCAATGTGCGGGCTTTAGTTAGCAAGTGTGACTCCATTTTGTATTTCGCAATCCCAATTAGGCTGTGTCTGTACCAGGCCTCACTGTTCGTATTGCTTGCCTCAGCAGAACGCTGTATTCAGTTATTATTTTCTCTTTTGCTCAAGGTTGCCTTCTGACTTACTAATGAATAGGCCATTTTGCCCTCGCATACCTATCTTCGTGTGTAGCTCGGCTCCCACGTTAGGAGCCGCCGAAACCCAGCACGGCAACCTTGAAACAGTGATAACATGTACCCATCTGGCAGATGGTAGTCCATCCCTCTGTTCCTCCTTTGTTCATGTTTGGCCTAAGCTGGTAACTTTCCATTGTGGGCATGGTTAGGAGACCTTTGGGAGGAATGATTATGCGTTCCTGACTGTTGGGGGGTCAGTCCCTCGGCAGACATCTTAGGGTGCAGGTCAGATTGGACTCCTCTGCAGAGTATTGGTAATAAACGATTGTTTTGTATTCTCTACTCTCTGACCGACTCTTCATTTTGGGGAAGGCTATAAGGTGGTTGTAGGAAACCCGGGTGACCCTTTTCGGGTTATTTCCTTCAGTTGGCGCCCGAACAGGGACTCCGCAAGGTGACCCGACTCGCCCGTAACCAGGTTGTAGGGTCGGGGTGGTGTCCGGTCGGTCGGGCCGATCGGGGATCCCCACACGATAAGAGCCCGGTTCTCTTGGCTGTCCCGCCTGGCTGATCGGGCGACTCCTCATCTAGTGGTCACCGGCCGGAGTCCTGAGAAGGCGGAACCTTGGATTTGACCGTTTGGTCTGAAGAGTCGGCAGTGGAGAATAATATTGCTTGACCTGAGTGCACCAGGTGAGTGACTTGAATTCTTGGAAAATGTGGCGCCATGGTTGAACGGCACGAGCCTACGGGCTGTGTCTGGTACAGTCTCCGGACTGTCTTGTCTTGAACTTGGTGGGTTTGCGGACCCTTGAAAGACACAGAGTGTTTGTGAACGGTCTACCAGGCCAACTGGAAATTTGGCCCATTCTTGAAAAGGTTTGGGGCTGTTTGCGAACAATCTGACAGGCCAACTGGAAATTTGGCTTATTCTTGAAAAGGTCTGGGGCTAGAGCCTGTCTTCCTGTCTTGGTACAGTCTGCGGACTGTCTTGTGCGGTTTTGGACCGCTTGGATTTGGTTCTTGGATCAGTTGTTGGTTGGTGTTCTGTTTGTCCGTTGGGGACAGTGTATGTGTCTTATATTAAGATGCCTTGTCTAAGTAAGTCAGGGTGTTTTGGATGTCGGTGTTGTTCCACTGAAGCTCGATTGGAAGAGAGGCAGCCGGCGCCTCCAGAGGGTACCCCAAATTTTGATGTATACGTCAAGCATGGCATTGGCCCTATTATGTTTAGCACGTTGTGGAATAAATATACGAGGGACAATGTCGATCTACAGTGGCCGCTTACTGGCACATTTGATGAGCAAAAATTGAATTACTTGCAGGACAAATTGTTCGCCAAAAAGCAATGACGTATGAGGGCAGAGAAGCAAGCTCGGAGGTGACAGACGCAAAGGATAACGCAGAAAGCAGTAGCGTATGAAAGAGAAAAGATCGAGAAAGGCATAGAATGTGCGGACAGGAAGTTTCGATTGCAGAGTGATAAGTGTTATGTGGCTAGGGAGGAAGGTGATGTCTTTGTTGAGGAGTTGTTGGATTCCCAACCCCCACCTCCCTATGCCCCCGAACGACTATATCCCGTAATTCCGACACCTCAGTCGTCGGCCTCTGGTTCTGTTATTCCTATTCTTTCTGTTTCTAGCTCTACTGCTTCAGCCTCGGCCCCGCCTGCTTCTTCTCCACTCTCACCAGTTACAGGGGCGGGTGCTGTCCGTTCCTCTATTCTGTCTCCCGACCCCGTGACCGTGGTCACGCCTCCTCTTACTCCTGCGGCACAGTCTTTGAGCGCGATGGTACCTGTGTCTTCATCTGCTCTTTCCCCTTTGGCTGTGTTACCTCAGATATCGCGGAAAGCTGAGACGCCTGTGCGTGGAGTGCATGAAGTGAATTGGGCTGCGGCACGTGAATGCGTGGATAAAGTGTTGGTGCGCTCTGCTGTGGGTGATGAGGAAAAGAGTATGGTGGCTGACCAGGCTGCACAGTGGGCCCGAAATCCGATTTATAGTGTGGAAGATGTGTGGAGTGTGATGAAAGATTACGAGCCATTTATACAGCAACATGCTCTTATAGGATTGTGGGAACAGTGTTTTAAGGGTATTGCACCACAGATAATTTATGACATTTGGGACAGTGTATATACTACAGATATGGCCCCAAATGAGGTTTTCAGTAATGTAACGACATTGGGGGGTTATCGGGGTAGATTGCTTCAGAAGGTCCCGACAACAGTGTCACAGTTCCCCATGAGGGAAGCTCATCCCATTTACCACCCCGAAATACCAGAGTTGCGAGATGGGAATAATATTGTTACTCGCCCACGAGTGGCGGCCCATTTCCAGGAACAGTAGATCTACATTCCTTGGACGAGGAGTGAGGTAATATCCCTGAAAGGGCAATTACCGGACCCTCAGAAAAATCCGACAGCGTACTATAAAGAATTGGCGGAGGCGTCCTCCTCCACAGTGATGACATTAGCTGATATAGAGTTGTTTTTCGGTCTGTTGGTACCGGTGGATATATGGAGACAGGTGCATATGCAGGACCATGTGGTGGAATTAGGTGGAACATGGGATGAAATTAGGGCATGGGATAAGGAGCGCAAGCCCGGTGAGAAGCCGAAAGCAGAGCTATTGGCCTTGCCGGAACGTATTATCACTTACATGCACTCCCTTATCCCGCCCAGACGAGTGGATTGGGACAAGTTGACTGCATGTCGTCAGAAGAAGGATGAAAGTGTGTCCGATTTCTTTACTAGGTTTGAAGGCGTGTTTCTGGATTTTAGTGGTCAGGATCTATCGCTGGAGGGTGGTGTTCATCTGTTCGTCAACAGGTTTGTCACTAATTTGCTTCCTGAGATTGCGACTAGATTGCAGGCAGCGGAAAGTACTTGGACCACCTCCTCCCCGTCAGTAATATTGAGTATGGCACAGTACTACGAGCATAGGGAGAATGAGGACAAAGAAAAGGTGGAGAAAAAGTCAAAGGAGTTGAAGACGAGGGTGTTGATGCAGCAGGTGGCAAGGGAGAACGGTAGAGGAAGGGGTTCGGGTCCTGCTCCGCGGGGATCCCGGTCTGATCGGAACAGTACATCGGGTGCGCCCGTAGGGTACAATCAATGTGCGTACTGTAAAAAGGAAGGGCATTGGCGAAGTGAGTGTCCCGAGTTGTTGCAGAAAGTTGAGAACCCAAGAGGTAGGGGTTTCAGAGGACATGGTAGAGGAGGAGGTGGCCGCAGAGAGGGTCAGTTTGAGGATGCATCGTATGATCAGCAGAGTAAGAACTATTTTGATGACCATCGGGGAAGACAGTACTATCATGACGACTATGACATGGATGAAGTGACGGGGATGTCCCACAGCTAGGACAGCCAGGGACAGGGTAAGGGACCGGTTCCAGTGCCTGTAGATCAGCAGGGACCTTAAGTCACTGCGGATTTACAGGGCACGCCCAAGACGTTCTTACTTGACACGGGTGCTATGAATAGCTCTGTTTCTCATTCGCTGGTCCCAGGGGCAGCTCTGTCTGTCCGAAACAATGTTTCGGTAGGTTTTTCAGGCATGCCGGTTGTTAGCCCCATTTCCAAACCTCTTGCTTTGACTATAGGTCCCTTTACGGTGGACTCGCCATTTCTGTTAACGACAAATTGTTGGGAAAATTTGATGGGATTGGATTTGTTGAAGAGATTACATGCCACCATCTTTTGTTCTCCGGATGGTGTTTACATGACTGTTGGGCCACAAGTGGCTCACGCAAAACAATGCTTTGCAAAAGATGCACCCCTCCCCACAGAGTTCCAGGACGTGCCCCGTAGTTTATGGGCAGCAGGAGACACGGATGTAGGGTTACTCCAGATCCAGCCAGTCTCTATTACGATTAAGGATAATGCTGTATTGCCACGTACTCCCCAGTATAAGATTTCGCAAGCAGGAGAAAGGGCTTTGTTGCAAATAATACAGGATTTGACTGGTGTGGTTGAGTAGACAGTAGCGAATGTGTGTAACAGCCCTATCCTTCCGATTCTTAAGAGGGCCCCCTTGGACTCTTCTGATGCTCACCCGGATGTTTATCGCTTTGTAATTGACCTCAGAGAGGTCAATAAAAAAGTTGTGCCCCAATATCCTGTAGTCCCAGACATTACCACGATATTGACAATGATTCCCCCGTCAGCAAAATTGTTTTCCATCATTGATTTGAAGAATGCTTTCTTTAGCATTCCAATTCATACAGATAGCAGATATTTGTTTGGATTCGCATTAGCCAGCAGGAGTTTTAGATTCTGTCGTGCTCCCCAAGGCTATACAGAGAGTCCTAGTATCTATAGTCAAGCTCTAAAAAGTCAATTGGATTCTTTGGTGCTTCCCAATGGTAATGTGCTATTGCAGTACGTGGATGATCTCCTTGTGGCCTCTGATTCTGAGGATGGTTGCAGAGACGCCACCGTTAAATTGCTGTCGCATTTGGCACATCATGGCCATAAGGTGTCCCTTTCTAAATTTCAATATTGTCAACAGGAGGTCACAGACTTAGGTCACCTACTGTCGAAGGAGGGTCACAAGCTAACACCTGAGCGCATAGCTGCTATCACTAATATGCCTGTTCCCAAGACTCAACGTGAAGTGCGCACATTTATTGGCATTACCTCGTATTGTCGACACTGGATCCCCAATTATTCCTTACTAACAAAACCCCTCCTTTACCTAACCACTAAATAAGTGCATGAACCCCTGCCTTGGACATCTGCATGCCAGCAAGCTTTTGAGCAATTAAAGGCTGCGCTTTACTCCGCTCCTGTGCTTGGTACCCCTGATTACCATAAGCCTTTTGTGCTTTACGTACATGAAGCGGACGGTTGCGCGCTTTCTGTTTTAACACAGGGCTTTGGTGGTAAGCAAAGACCCTGCTCTTATTTTTCTGCAATGCTGGATAATGTAGCCAGAGCGCTCCGAGCTGCCTGAGAGCTGCTGCGGCGGTGCCAGTTTCTATCAGACAAACGGCGGGGCTCGTTCTTGATACTGCTCTCACGGTAATGGTACCCCATGCTGTGGATACGCTTTTGAATAAGACAAAGACACAGCACCTTACTAGTGCACGTCTGACCGGATATGAACTAACCTTGTTTGCTCCGCACATTACCATCAAAAGATGTGCCACTCTGAACCCAGCCACGTTACTACCCCTCCCTTCGGCGGGCAATGACACAGAGGCACATGATTGTGTATACAGAACGGAAGAGGAAACGAAAAGACGGGTAGACCTGACTGATGTTCCCCTATCTGAACCCCAAGGGGAACTATATGTCGATGGCTCTTGCTTCAAACTACCAGTTGGCACCACCACTGCAGCATATGCAATTACAACATTACACATTATAGTTGAGACATCCGTGTTCCATACCAATCAGCCCAAGCTGCGGAGCTGGTTGCTCTTCTGAGGGCTTGTGAGTTGAGTGAGGGACTGGCTGTCAATATTTATACTGACAGCCAGTACGCTTTTGGGGTCGCCCATAATTTTGGACGCCTCTGGGCGGAGAGAGGTTTCTTAACATCACATGGATTACGAATACAGAATGGCCCATTGATACATAGACTCTTGTCAGCTCTAACACTTCCTAAAAGATTAGCGAAATGTAGTGCCCACAAAGCAGATGATGTTGGTAGAGGAAACGCGTTCGCAGATCAAATAGCTAAGGAGACAGCGAGATCGAAGATGAAAAAGATGTTTGCGGCAGGTCCGGCTAGGTGGGTCCCAGACAATGGAATGTTCGAGGATACAGAAGAGAGTGTCAAAGAGATACAAAGTGAGGCAACCCTAGACGAATTGGCACTATGGTAGGAGAGTACAGGGCGTATGGATGAGGATGGGTGCTGGACTGATAAGTCCGAGAAACAGCGATGGATGTTACCTAATGCCTATGTACTTCCTGTGGTTACCATGGCCCAGCCCATATTAGCGCCAAGGGAATATGTAAGGTGTTGGACCCAGTGTAGCAGAATGACAATATTTCCAAGGTAGCCACTCATTTAGTGAAACACTGTATGATTTGTATGACACATAATCCTGGGAAAGGTACTCCTACACCCTCTGGTAATTTTGCACCGCCTTCCTTCCCTTTCGAGGTCCTCCAGATGGATTTCATCGAAATGGAACGAGTCAACAATTTGAAGTATGTGCTGGTAGTGATTTGTGCATTCATTAAATGGATTGAAGCTTACCCCACTAAAGAGAATACAGCTATGGCGACGGCTATGGCACTCCTAAAAGAGTTCTTTCCGCGTTTCAGATTGTCACGTGTCATTTGGAGTGACAACGGAAGTCACTTCAATTCCAAGATCATCCAACTGGTGTGCGAAGGTTTGCACATCAAGCAGAAGTTTCATGCAGCCAACCACCCCCAGTCAGCAGGTCTGGTTGAGAAGTACAATGGTACTCTCAAACTGAAGTTAGCAAAGATACAGGAAAACACAGGATTGCGATGGCCAGATGCGTTGCCCCTGGCCTTGTTATCTACCAGGGCGACGGCACATTCTAGGACAGGGTTGTCACCATATGAAGTAGTGTTTGGTCGCCCTGCCAATATCTGGGGCGTTCCAAGACCAAAGCGCTTTTCTGAAATTGAGCACCCTTTACTTATAGACTATCTGTATGAGTTAACTAAAGATCTTCGTTCTCTTCACCAACAGATTCAGGAGACACTGCAGCCAGTACCAGAGGGGCCCGGGCATCAGCTACAGCCCGGAGAATATGTGCTAGTCAAGAACTTCCAGAGGAAGAACTGCCTGGAGCCCTGTTGGAGGGGCCCCCTGTTGGTCCTGCTTGCCACCCGAACAGTGGTGAAACTGGACGGCCGGAAACATTGGGTGTATGCCACCCACTGCAAAAGGATACCTCTCCCACTCCCCTACAACGAGTGGGTGCGAGACAGGATTGCTGATCAAGAAGGGGAAAGGGTGCCCCGCTTTGTTCCTTTCTCTGACGCCCAGCTAAGGGGGTGCAGACGGAAGCAGAGAGTGACGCCGCCCTGCTTGAGGGGGTCCCTCCGGAGACAAGGGCAACCCCAGTTTCTCCCCCATCTGATTCACAGGCACCTGAGTCCTCCTGCCTTTCTGAGCCTGAGTTTCAACCCCTTTTTGATGATGAAACAGTGCCTGGAGCTGACAGGTACAATCTGCGCCCACAAAAGAAGGTCAGTGCGCCAGAGGGACAGTTCAGGAGTGAGGGAAGGACTTGAGATTAGGGTATAGGTACTATGTCTGCGGTGCCTGCATCAGCTTAGGGTGAACGACACTGGTGCACTGCCTGAGACACTGGACAGGATCGTTGAGGGTTCTTGCCCAGGAGGGCGGGTGGCCTATCCTGCGAGAAGAAGGATTTGTTTCCAGCAAGGGCCGCGATCGTGCGACCCCCACGAGGGAGTGCTTTAAAGAATAATTGTTGATGAACGATAGGAGCTTGCCAGCGAGGCTCTAAAAAGGACGCTGGGTAACTTGTGCCCCTCTGGTCAGTTGTATTTTTGTGGCTCCAGTTCTTAAGGTTTTTCTCATATTCCTATTTGGCCGTGCTGTCATGGAAGAAGAACAGCCCCTAGCGGCACCGCCACCAGGGCAGGGTGGTCCTGTGTGGTCTAGATGGTCTATTAAGAGTAAGATAGTAGTGGTAGTGTTCATCCTCATAGTAATGATAACACTGTTTGGAGTATTATGGTATTTAGAAGAACAGCATCCTGTGCACACCTTAATAAGGACTACCCCGGCTTCACCTGAGCATCTGTTCATTATGTTGCCCCCACATAAACAGAGACATAGACAGACATATGTTGAAAATGCCTTCCTCCAAATGCTTCACCAGGTACATAATACGACGAATGCCACGAATTGTTGGGTGTGTGGGTTACTCCCCTCAGTCATGCACAAGAATGATTTGCTGGTGTCTTTACCACTGTCCTACCTAAGTAGTTGTGAGGCATGGTTCCTGTTGCTTTCCATGGTGTATATGTATTATCATACTGACGCCATGAATATGACATAGTCTGATTATGAGGCAGTGTTGGAATACATAGTAGTACACCAGGGTTATACATCTGGGACAGGAGGAAAGGAGGGTACCTTACATCCACATGCTTGCATGAATGTTTATGAGGGAAACAAGAATGCCACATGGCTGCAAAACGAAATGTTGGATTTTCAGGGGTTCAATGTTACCGAATATTTTAAATGTTTCCATGCACAAAATATCACCGAAGATAAAGCCCTGCCCGTACATGTGGTTCATACAGCAGCTAGTTTCTGTGTCGAAGGATCTGGGAATATTCCAGTGGATCAGAGCAGTTGCAACTATACCTATCGACTAAACACTACTAGAAGCCCACATTTGCTCACCCCCCCTAATGTATATTTTGTTTGTGGAGAGCAGGCTTACACCTGGATTCCTAGGGGATGGTCTGGCCAGTGTTATGTCTCTTTACTTCTACCTCCTGTCTACATTGCACCGTCCAACTATCACAAAGACCACAGGCTGCAGCGGAGAAGTGCATACTTGTCCTGAGTAAGGAGAATTATTGACACAGCAGATATTGACCAAACAGATACTCCTCTACAGCAATTCATGGATGCCATGAAGGGTATCGTGCCTTTCTGGGGACCTATGTATAATAGTGTCAGCATTCGTCGCCTCACCAGGGTTGTTGAAGGGATCATCAACACTACAGCAGGTATACTCACCAACATCACAGCTGAGCTTCAGGCTACAAGACTTGTTGCTCTTCAGAATCGTATGGTTTTAGACGTCATCCTTGCAGATAGGGGTGGAGCTTGTCGTGTCATAGGCAACAGTTGCTGCGTTTACATCCCAGACCACGCCCCTAACATATACTCTGCTATCCAGAAGTTACACAGGCTTGCATCCGATATTCATCAGGAGAATGGCTCATGGTCCTTGACAGGGTGGTTTTGGGGTCTGATGTCATCCTGGGGTTGGAAGATATTTCTTTTCCTAGTAGCTATCGCAGGTGTCATCTTCCTTGTTGCCTATGTGGCAACTGTCTTCCAGCATGCTGTACCTATTGTGTGAGTAAACTCACCCCTGCCCCTAAATTGTCAGGCCGTAATGATAAAGTCTCTAATATGATGATGCTGCAGGAACTACAGGATATAATGCAGATAGATGAGGGTATTTTTGAATATTAGAAATATATATTGCAATACGTATGTTGCTTATTTCCTTTGGATATTACTGTCATTATGTATTCCCTCTTTTCCCTGCTTAGAATTGTAAAGACCCTACCTGCTAGCCAATAAAGCATTTAGCCTAGCCTGCTAAAAGGAGGGTCTGTTAGATTTGAAAATCCCATTCTCGTTATATACTCGTTTTACACTATATTAGGTTAGCAGTGTGCGGCTAAATGAGACACCATTCGTATTCATGTCATGTAACCCTCTGAGTTATCCATGCAATGTGCGGGCTTTAGTTAGCAAGTGTGACTCCATTTTGTATTTCGCAATCCCAATTAGGCTGTGTCTGTACCAGGCCTCACTGGTCGTATTGCTTGCCTCAGCAGAACGCTGTATTCAGTTATTATTTTCTCTTTTGCTCAAGGTTGTCTTCTGACTTACTAATGAATAGGCCATTTTGCCCTCGCATACCTATCTGTGTGTAGCTCGGCTCCCACGTTAGGAGCCGCCGAAACCCAGCACGGCAACCTTGAAACACTGATAACATGTACCCATCTGGCAGATGGTAGTCCATCCCTCTGTTCCTCCTTTGTTCATGTTCGGCCTAAGCCGGTAACTTTCCATTGTGGGCGTGGTTAGGAGACCTTTGGGAGGAATGATTATGCGTTCCCAACTGTTGGGGGGTCAGTCCCTTGGCAGACATCTTAGGGTGCAGGTCAGATTGGACTCCTCTGCAGAGTATTGGTAATAAAGGATTGTTTTGTATTCTCTACTGTCTGACCGACTCTTCATTTTGGGGAAGGCTATAAGGTGGTTGTAGGAAACCCGGGTGACCCTTTTCGGGTTACTTCCTTCAGCTGTTGCCAAACTATTATTGTGGGAATTAATCCCTTGTTTGGACTACCGGTTTCTCCGGAATCAGATTGTGGCTGTGTGAAGCTTTGAAAAACGACCAGGGGTTCCACTGCAGTTACCGACCAGAAGCCACAGGCATAGTGCAGCAAATTAATAGCACTCTGAATTCCAAGATGGCACTGGCATGGGCTTCTACTTCTTTGAAATGGCCCAATGCCCTTCCCCTTGTTCTGATGAGCCTTCGAAGCACTCCCAATCGAAAGACCAACCTCTCCCCTCACCAAGTGCTGAAGGGGGGACCAATGAGAATGCAGTCAGTGCCTGCAGCTGCACTTGTGAATATAACAGATGATATGGTTCTTGACTACTGCAGAGGACTGGCTAATGTAGTACATTCTGATTCTCATCAGGTTTGCTTAGCAACCCCACCTGTGGGGCAATAGCTGTGCCTTGACCTCACTTCAGGCGACTGAGTATTGGTAAAGAAACACGTCAGAAAAACGTGCCTTGACCCACTCTGGTTAGGACCTCTCCAGGTGATTCTTGTTATGAGCACTGCTTGTTATGAGCACCAGGCTCTAGGTCCAGCATACAAGCTCTCTGAAAGACTATGTAAATCCATCGGGTTTGCAGCGCACTTATTGAATGGCGACCTACCCCTCTCTGCCATTCCTGGAGGTCTTCCATGGGGACATCTTGAATGTCAGGTCTTGGTTTGGAGCACAACTCAGTACATTGTGGGGAATATTACCACACTGGATAAGTGGTTTGCATACCAAGAGAGTGAGACAAGTCAGTGAAGAATTGGTGACAATAACCACTGTTGCCCAGAAAGGATGTTCAGAGAAAGATAGTATGAAAGGGTCTCAAAGCACAGTACACAGTCTGTGGGGAATGAGCCAAGAACAATTCTAATCAATCAAGCAGCTGAGATTTTATATCAGGACAGGAGGCTAGCAGTATGCATAACCTTGTATTTACTACTACTGAGCAGCATTTAAAAGCTTAGCTTCATATAGAGCAGAATGAAGTCCTAGAACAACAGAGCATCCACTGAGTACATGATCTCCAGCGTTCCAATCTCATCCTCTTTTGTTTGCTGCTTTTGAGCAGATGAGAATATTTTAAACCTATTGAATATGTATGCGATTGAATGAGTTTTTTACCGTATTGTGTACGTTTAGATATTATGGTTTGTGTTTGTATTTATGTGTATGAATTACCCAATTTTTGGGTAAAATATATAGATTACACTTAGTATTTCATAGAGATAGGAATTGATGTGTAACAAGTTTATAGCCTTTAATAATTAGAAACGAGGTGTCCGGTAGAATTGTGGTGAAAAAAATGTAATTAGAAAGAGAATTACAGCCGAAATTAGATTTTGAACATGGGCCTACCGTAAAATTAAATATGGGCTTGAGTGGGGTTTCACTTACTGTTCCAGCGCCTGAGGGCTGCTCCGCCGAAGCTTCAAGGGAAGCCGCATCGGAGTCGATTGCGACAAAGAGGCTTAATTCAAAGGCAGATTGGCCATGTGTTAGCGTCTACTGATGCGCAAGGTTTTTCAAGGGCAATAGGCCTTGTTGGTCAGACGTCTGGGAACGTGTGGTGGCGCGTGCTCAAGGCTGCCTAGCAACACGTCTCCGATCAGCATCGGATGTAAGTTAAAACAGCTGGCGGTTGCCGATCGGTGCGTAGTTTAGGTTTGACTCAGAAAAACCGTACTTTTTTGGACAAAAGTAGATTCTAGAATTTATAAAAAATATATAGCATAGCTATTGAGGAATAATAAGGACATTTTTGAGGGAAATTTTAAAAAAGAAGAGAAAGAAAAAAGGAAATGGAGAAAAAAAGAAAAGTAACTCTCAGAATGTGCAGGAGGAGGTAATTAGAAGACTTATTAATAAAGAAATAGGGAATAAGGTTCAGGAGACCGTAAAAAATGTAATGAAAGAAGGTAAAAGAAAATGTAAATCTGTAGAGGAAGAGGAGTTTTGGTTTCTCTCAGATGAGGATGATTTGCAGAATAGATGTCCAGAAGGCAAATGTTACAAGAAACAAAAACACAAAGATGTCACTGGTTTAACAGAGATTAAGGTAGGGGTATCTGGTGAGTCACTGATAGGTTTCCAAGACGGCACAAAAGAAAGACAGGTACACCCTGCGAAGGAAATGTGTCAAACAGCCTAATTTGACAGATCAAGATACAGAGTTTGATGAGTATATCCTGGATTTAGGACACAATGATGGGCCAGATGACTTTTCAGGGATTGACAGTATAAACAAAGATGATAAAAAATAGGTGAGGGATCCATTGGGTCAAGCATTATTCATCCATCACAGATACAGCACACTCGAAGCTCAGAGTGGTAGCCATTGGGGCATGTTGCAGATTACATAAAATTGGATTAGGCGTCCTTTGGAAAGGAATGAGCGAAATCTTATAAAGGCTGAGTGCTGGTCAAAGAGACAATGACCCCAACCTAAGACCTGGACCTCATTACTTATCTATTTAAGTTAGGTCGTGATCCAAGAATGGACATAGAGAGGTCGTTAAAATAATGTGAAGACAGACTTCTAGTTGTTTCGGGCCCAGCTGCAAGGATCTTCAATATGGTAGAAGAATCCTATATAAATGGATCAGAGCTAGATATCAATCTGTTGCGAGGCTGGAGCAAAAGGAAAATCTTTTTTATCGGCAATGCCAATGCGGGTCTTATAGCAGAAAGATGTAAGGCAGTCCTGTTTAGAATAAGTCCTAAACTAGGGGATTTTGCTAAAAAGGAAACAAGTGAGGAGTTCAAGGGTATTTTGTTTGTAGGTGGGTATTAAGTCACTGGGAAAACATGTCCAGACATTCACAACCATAGATAAGGTGCATGCCTCAATGAGAAAAGAGAGAGAATTTGGAGAAGGGAATTTATATGGCAGGGCCGGGGGGTGAGGTCAGACTTTCGACGCACTTACTACAGAGGCCCATATTCACAAGGAGGAGGATACATCCAAATTAGAGGAGGTTTCAGAGGCAACTCATATTCAGGAGGTTTGTATCATCAATAAAGTAGAGGAGGAAGATACAGAACAAGCTGTGGAAGAAAGCAAGGATAACAAAGCACAAGGAATGGTAGCGGTGGAACATAGGGTAGCACATCAATTATAAAACAGTATCTTTCTAGAAGTACTCTATAATCAGATGCCAGTGTCGGTGCCACTCAAGGTAACGTAAGACACCCCACTACCACGGATGTCACCCCATAGAAGTACCAAAGAACTTCTATGTTAGTTTAAACAAAACATGAATGGGATTTCCGTGAATCTATTTATGAAAACAACACTTGTAGCAATTTTTACTCTATATATGTGGACTGTACTTATAAGTATGAGGTCACCACAACTGGAAATTGAACAATGTCATTAAACTAAAATTCTTTTTGCATAAATTGACTTGTTGGATTACTTACCTGGGAGCTGTCACATGAATATTTTTACAAACTAACTACACTATTTAACAATAGTGACACAAAAATTTGAAGAGTGCCGGGGTAAATCTGTTTTGTTTAGAAGAACGCAAGGATCCCAGGCAGGATCTCATTCAGGGCAAGGTGAGTATGAAGAAAGTAATTGGTTCTATCCAGAGAAACACAGGAGGGAAGTCAAAGTAATTGGTCAAAGTAATTGGTTCTATCCAGAGAAACACAGGAGGGAAGTCAAAATTTTACCTCAAGGCATGGAAGAAGATAACAAAGATTCCTGGGTGTTGGGAACAGGGAAGGGGTATAGGTTAGAATTTCATACAGTCCAAATTCAAGGAAAAGAGCCCATGGAGATTTTGTTCCTTAGTATATGGTGCACACTTATTTAAGTGAAGCAACTTGCACTAATCCAGACAACCCTTATGGTGATTTTAGTGGTCTTAGACAACCATAGTAAGCTCTCTAAGTCGTAGCTGTGGAGAGCAGCCTTCAGGCTCAGTCCAGAAGGAGTGTTAAGCAGCTTGTTTTACCAGTACTAATCATGTAGTGTAGGTTAAACGAAAAAGAACCACACATTAGTATGTCTCCTACCTGGAGATTTCAGCACAAATACACAATAATACTTCAATTGCCAGAGGTAAGTAAGCACAATACACAGTTTTCTCCAGGGGGAGACCAAACCATATACTAAGAAAGTGGAATGTGAACTGCGACCAAAGTCAGCACTTGGACCAGGAGACTCTGAAGAGCTGGGGACATGAGGAACCACCCAAGGTAAGTACCTAGGAACACCACGGAAGCTGTGTGCAGAGTGGAAACACAGCCGCGTACTCAATACAAGTCAACTGGAAAGTCGCGGTTGCAGTTTTGGAGAAGAAGGACCCTTCCCACAGAACCCTGATGATACTCTGTGGAAGACAGATGGTTGGAGAGTCACCCGACCCATGGGTACCCCAGGAACCAGGATACCTACACCAGGGAAGCCAGGTGCATAGGTGCAAAGTGACATCGGAAACCGCCATAGAATACAATGGACGACTTCAGTAAAGAGGCCACTGGCGAAGACCGTGCAAGAGTCCGGTGGAATCCAAGAGTGGATTCTTGAAGAGAAGAACCTGAAAGCAGAGGGGACAGAGTCTATGCCACTTGGAGGTGACCAGGAGGCACAGAAGAGCAATGACCACTGATGATGGAAGATGCAGGAGTGATGACGGTGACGTTGTCGCTGCAGCTGTGAGGTCTCGGCAGCACTGAGGAAGACCAGGAGCTGTGCACAAGCTGTCCCAAGTTGGTAGTCTAGAACCAGGGGGACGGTGTCCGGCGGGAGCACCAACAAGCCTTGGCACCAGCAACAGATGTGGTAAACGATGAAGGAGCAACGTTGGGACCAGCAAGGTCCAAGGGGCTTACCTAGTGCAGGAGAGGAGAGTCAGAGCAGGCCCCGAGCAAGCAGGGTAGCCCACTGAAGCAAGAGAAGACCCGCAAGAGGACCCACAGGCCAAAGGCACAGAAGTCGCAAGAGGATGTCAAGCTGCTCACCAAAGATGAAGGCCCACGGTGCAGAGGATGTGGTGAGGACGAAGATCTTGGCAGGAAGAGATGTCGGAGGCTGGAGCTTCTTGTAGCCCGATGATCTCCGGAGTGCAGAACCAACAAGCCTTGGCATCGGCAAATCAACGCAGTGCACAGGGATTCGGTCCTAGCGGTTCCGACGAGGGATACTGACTCAAACATTGCACAGTGGACAGGTCAGGCCTCAAGAGAGTTTAAGAACCATCACTGGTATTGCTGAGCCTTTTGAAGTCCATGTGACGTCAGGCGCAGCAGACCAGTCAGCTTGGTTGCAGTGTCTGCAGATGCAGGGGAGTGGCCCCTTCATTCCAAGGAAGTTTACTTAAGGTGTCCTTGATGCCCACAGGTCTGTTGAAGATCCTGGAAGAAGTACAGACAATGAAGAAGACTTGCTGAACTGTGAGACCAGGAGCAGCAGGAGACTTCCTTGATGCAGTTTCTGTTCCAGACGAAGTCAAGCGAAGTCCAAGTGAACAGATGATCAAAGAGTGACATGGTTTCAGGCTTGATGCTTGTCCCACAACAATTCTGAGGACCACCCACGGGTAAGCCCTTTTATACTCGAAGAAAGGGGTTAGGACGACTCACGGGTCCCTCCCAGCGGAGGGGCTGGACAGAGGGGAGGGTACTCCCATGTCCTTTGTCCAGTTTCACACCAGAGCAGGAGCCAAAGGCTCCCTGAACTGGCTCAAACCGGAGTATGCAAAGAGGGCACCAAATGCGCCCTTCAAAGCAGTCTGGTGGCCCTGGCAAGCTCCCCCACCCCAGCCCAATACACTAAGTCCTGTCTTTGAGGTGGTCACACCTCCCTGTGACACGAAACCTATTGTTCTACCTTCCCCTGCTCGAGCTCAGCTCAGCAGCAGGAGGGCAGAATCATGTCTGTGGTCGGCAGCAGCACTAGCTTGCTTACAGACCCTGAAAGGCTGTTACCGGGAGTACTGGGGGCTTCCCGGAGGAGCCGCCCCAGTGCATGGAGTCATATCCCCAACACCGGTAATGGTGTTGGGGTATGATTCCAACATGATTGATACCAAACATGCCCAGTTTCGGCACAGCCACTATATAGTTAGCCATCGCGTAATGACGCATGGCGACTATATGTATAAAATGGCTGACCCCACTTACAAAGCCTGGAGAATCGACTCTAGGGATTGTAGGGGTGTCCTGGTAATGCAGGGGCACCCTCACACTTATAACCCAGCACCCTGCTTCAGTATTGAAAGGCCTGCCATAGGAGTGACTTATAGGTTTCAAGTGTAGTGACCTCAGATATAAGGAAACTTATATCTGTCGTAAGTGGTGCTAGCACCAGCTTACATGGACTGCAATGGCAGGCCTGTAGTCACAGTTTGAGTGGTCTCTCATGTGTGGCACAATACATGCTGCACCCCATGGGTGACCCCTGGTTTACCTATGCCCTGGGTATCTTAGTACCATATGCTAGGGACTTATAGGGGTACACCAGTAGCCAATTGTGGAGGTACAAAAGTACTTACCATAGTCAAATGTAGGGAAGAAGCACAATGACTGGGGTCCTGACTAGCAGGATTCCAGTCAGACTAGTCAAAAACACACTGACATCAGGCAAAAAGTGGGGGTAACCATGCTAGAAGGATCCTACCTTCCTACAAGGAGCAACAGTAAAGATATCGGAGGAACAAAAAGGGTTTGTCAGTACTCTATTTGCAGTGGAGGAAAAGGACAAAGGATAGAGACCAGTGATCAATTTAAGATATTTGAATTATTTTGTGGTTTATAGACATTTCAAGATGAAGGGAATCCATCTTTTGAGGGATACTTTAGTGGACAATGACTGGTTGGTGAAGATAGATTTGAAGGACACTCAATTTTCAGAACCAATAGCACAAATAAGTCAGCAATATCTTCAATTTAGGTGGAAAGGACAGCTTTACCAGTTCACTTGTCTCTCTTTTGGCTTGTCATCAGCACCATGGTGTTTTTCAAAGGTGTTGAAACCAGTAGTGGGGTACCTCAGAGAAAGAGGTATGAGATTGTTAATTAATCTGGAGGACATTTTGATTATGAATCAAGATGCATAAACGTTGCAGGAACACAGTATTATGGTTCAGGCCATCTTAGAAGGTTTGGTATTTGTAATAAATCAGGAGAAATCAATCAGGGAACCATTGCAGCGGATGGAGTATTTGGAATTTATGGTAGACACAGTGAAGGCACAGTTGCAGTTACCAGACAGGAAAATTACATTGATAAAATGATGTGAAAGGTTTACTGAGGAAACAGGAGGTAAGCTGCAGGAGTTAGAAAGGGTGATTGTCCTACTGTCGTTATCGATTCAGGCAATTTTTCTAGGACCTTAGAATTACAGGGCTTTGCAAAGACTCAAGAAATCAGGTTTGAACAGAAGTCTGTGGTATGGAGACAGAGTGAAGTTGAATTCAGAGGCACAGGAAGAATTCAACTGGTGGTTGGAAAATTTGAAGATTTGGCCTGGGCAATTGTTGGTGCAACACCAGACTATGGGACACATGCATTAAGCTTTTTCCGGTCGCAAACGGGCCGAATCGCAGAACCGGCCAGTTTGCGAATGGAAAAAGCCCTTGTCTGATGCATGAACCCATTTCCATTCGCAAATTAGGTAATCACCAATTTTTGCGATTACCTAAATTGCTAATGCATTTAGGGAATCGCAATTTGCGATTCCCTAAAGGCGATGCATCAAGCCTTTCCTAAATTCAAACTGTGCATTTAGGAAACGCTAATTACCATCAACTTCAAGTTGATGGAAATGTGCGCATTCTTTGAAAAATGCACAAAAGTGCATTTTTCAAAGAGACATGAGGCGCTCAAACATGCCCTTAGGGCATGTGTGTGCGCCACATGTGCACACTTACCTTTTTGGGGGGGTGCATCAGGGGCCCTTAGGCCCTCTGCCACCCTTGGAATTACATTTGCAATTTATGATTACCAATTTGGTAATCGCAGTTTGCGAATGCATTGCCATTCATTCCTATGGGCCTATTGGCCCATAGGAATGAATGGAGCATCATTACCTAATAGCGATTCACAATTTGTGAATCGCTAATAGGTAATGTTAAGGAATCGCAATTTATTTTGCAATTCCTACATGCATAAGGATTGGCGATTCCCAAATAGCGATTCCTTAAAAATCACTAATTAGGAATCGCAAATCCAAATGTTGTTGCATGTGGCCCTATGTGATGGAGATAGATGCACTAAATTTAGGATAGGGAGCGAGATTGGATGCTCAGGAAACATGAGGAAGATGGAGTATTTTGGAAAAAGAGGATCATATCAATTGTTTGGAGATGAAAGCTGGGGAACTTAGTGGCAGACTAGAATTCCCGTTTCTTGAAGGATTAAAGCGATTCGAAGCTGATGCCGTGAGCGTTTCAGGAGATTCAGAAAAGAATGGGTCCGTTAGAGACAGAATTGTTTGCGTCACAGTTAACGAATCAATTAGACAAATATGTTAGTTGGAGGCCAGACCCAGGGGTAATAGAAGTGGATGCTTTCAGTCTCAATCAGTAAGAGATTAAGGGTTTTGCATTCCCACAACTCTCAATGATTCAGGGAGTTCTAATGCAGTTGAGGAGACAGAAGTGCAAGCTAGTGTTGGTGACTCCATTTTGGGTAACGCAAGCTTGGTATCCGAAAGTGATGGAGCTGGCTGTGAACAATCCAATATTGATAGAGGCAGGCAAAGGGCTTTTGCAGGATGTGGATGGAAGACAGCATCCTTTAATGGAATAAGGAGTTCTCAACCTTCTAGTTTGGAGCATTTCAGGAAATCAGATAGATTTGCACAGTTATCAGGAGAAACTTGGGCATTATTATACGAGTCGGGGGCACCAGGAACAAGAAAGAGGTATACGAGTGCATGGAACGTTTGCGTACGCTGGTGTGTGCCCAAAGGAATTTGGATCCCGTTGAGGGGGTGAGATTATGATTGCGAATTTCTTGACAGATATGTAAAAAAAAAGGTTTGACTTATAGAGCAGTCAATTGTTCTAGGTCGGAAATTGCAGCTGGACATTCTCTGGTTTACAGGTTGTCCGTAGGTAGGCAAGAATTAGTCTGTAGAGTTATGAAGGGAATTCTGTTGAAAAACCTACCAGGTGCAAGGTATAGTACTCTTTGGAATGTTAGTCTGATTTTCATGTTGTTTGAAAAATGACAGGGTAACAAGTATCTGACAATAAAACATTTGACATGAAAGTTAGCCACTTTATTGTGTATGGTTTCATTTAAAAGGGTTTCAGATATAAGAGCCCTGGAGATTACAGGTAGGTTTTATCAACCACAGGGTGTGTTTTTTTTAAGTAAGACATGGAACTAAAACTATGAAAGAGACACTTTTTTACCCTAGGTTTGAGGACCATCCAAAATTATTTGTAATGTGATGCATTAAGGAGTATGATCCAAGAGTGAGGGAGTTCAGAGGTGCAGGAGTGGATTGATTACTGATCTCATATGTGAAGTTGCATGGAGAAGTATCTACGGCAGCAATCGCAAGATGGGTAAAAAACACAATGTGTGAATCAGGTGTGAATCTGGATAAGTTCAAGGTGCATTCAGTTCGTGGAGCAATGGCATTGAAAGCATTTAATGCTGGTGGAAATTTAAGTGAAATTTTGAAAGCAGCGGATTGGTTGAATGATAGAGTATTCAGGAATTTCTATTTTAGACCAGTTGAGCATGTTGCAGACCTAGTTTTAAAAGACTTTAAACATACATAATGCTAGCCTCCTGTCTTGACATTAAATGCGGTTTCTCAGAGGTTAACTGTTTAGAGAATAGTGATTTTATTAAAGACCAGGAGGCTACCATTATCCCTCCCTCCCACCCTTAGAGGTGGTTTGAGGTGAGTAAATCAGATAGTATAAGTAAAGAAATGATGTTCTAAAGTATATACAGGAATGTTAACAAAAGGTTGTTTATATGATGCTGTGTAAAAACTTAATTTAAAAAATATATTTTGGGGAAAATTTCAGAGTCTCAGTGAATTAAGTTTGGGAAAATAGTTGGAAGAAGCCGGTACAAGATTTCATCGGATCGGAAGGAGAAACAAAAGAGGATGAGATTGGAATGCTGGGGATTTATGTACTCGGTGGATGTTTTATTGTTCTATGACTTCATGCTGTTCTATTTGAAGCTTTTAAATGACGCTCAGAAGTGGTAAATAAAAGGTTATGCATAATCCTACCCTCCTTGTCTTTAATAAAATCATGATTCTCTATACAGTTAACCTCTGAGAATCGACACCATGCACCACAAACTGGATGAAATGCAAGCACTTTGGATGGTAGAGTGCAGAGGGAAGAGAAGTGGCCAAAAAGTGGAGAGAGACTGAAAGCTGTTGTGACAGAAGAACAAATTCCAGAGACAGTTAGGCAACAAATAGAACCAACCGAACAGAGTGACAGTGAAAGTGAACATCCAGAAGTCAGAAGAACTAAGAGATAAAGAGTGCCAAACCACAGATATTCAGCTCCTGAGTGGGACTACTTTGTTTAAAGCGATCCTGATCCCAGAGCTTATAAAGATGAAAAAAGTTCAAGATTTATTTATTTAAAACCATGAACAATGGTATTACAGCTATTTTTGATTAGCAAGCTTAAGTGACATACATCCATACGTTTGAGAGTTTATGCTTTGCACCTTAGGCATCCAAACAAATATATTAGGTTCCTATAGGTATCCAGCTGAAGAGTAGAATCTCCTTTTAGTTATCCAATCAAAGCTGTAGGTTCCTTAATCCTAGCATCTAACATGAACTAGCTGATTTACAGTGAAAAGAACTGAAAGGTTTTTAATCTGACTTGAGAGAAATCATGACTTAAACCACACAGAAAGGCTGCAAAATCATAGTAGTAATTGTGGCATTAACCATAGTTATGTTAATAGTGGGCTTATTAATGAGTCTTAACTCTCCTATTGAGCATGTTTCAACAGAGATTAGATCAAACCATCCTATTTAGATAAGCAACGTAGATTTAATATGAAAATATTAGACAAAGATGGCTCTGAAGGGAATTTTTCAGGAAACGTTTATTTTAGATTAAGAAATGGGCATTCCAAAGCCAATAGTGACCATAACTGTTATATTTGCATGTATCTTCCTGCCTGTACAGCCGCTGGTGTCATGTATCACCACTTATTCTCTTTCTTGCAGTATAATTATGAATTTGTTTTATTGTCCTGATCATTTTGAGTATTATTTTTTGAATTTTGATATGCCTTTGGATGATGTGCCTATGTTTAAGTCCGTAAATCAGCAAGTAGGGGCGAAGTCTGTCGATCTTGTTTTTCATTATCTGATGCCTATCACATAAAATAAAGCAACTAGCCCGACTAATTTTAAGGCTTCATTTAAGTTGAATAGGTGTGTAATTGAATTAACAAAAATCAAAGGTCGAGGAAGGTGCAAAGAAAGGCAATGGAATTGTTTGGGAAAAAGAAGAAGCAGGGAGAGAGTTATGAACACATTCAAAATGTAGCCTGGATTTACGAAAGGGGAAATTTATGTGCAGTAAGAGAGAAATAGGAGTGACCTCACAAAGCAAGAAATTAGATATTCAGACGTCCAAATAGTCCATAACATCGATAAGATAGCAGAGGTTAATTTTGATAAAGTATCTACGACTGTCAAATCACAGCTACAAACATGGGGGGCTCTTCCACTTTCTTTTTTGGGTAAATCGAATCTTTTAAAAATGTCAATTCTCACTAAATTCACTTTTTTGTTTAATACTATCCCGTTAGAGATTCCGAAGATCTGGTTCAAGAAAATACAAAGGGTCTTTTCTAGTTTTATTTGGGGAAACAAAAAACCAAGAATATCCTTAAAGAAACTTAGAAGAAAGAAAGCTCATGGAGGCATTGCCACCCCAGACCTATACCTGTATTATTGTGCCTTCCATCTAAAAAACATTCGGCAGCTACTAATGGGTAGCTTGGCTTTTTCCCTGCTTTTTAAGGCTCTTACGGTTAGTGTTCCTCATCAAGCAGAGTCCTTCCTTCTAAAGTTTGGTCACCACAAGTTTTTTAAGAAGGTGAGACTGAAGGTTCTTGTGGCTGCAGTTAAGCTTTGGTCTCATGTGAGACGGTTTTTAAAAATACCATATTATAGCGATGCAGCACCTGTTTGGGACTCTCCAGGTACCCCGACTTGCTTGCTGGATGCCCTCGCCGTTCCGCTTCGATCTTGTGGCATTCTCATCTGGGGGCAGCTCATTGTGGACTCTGAGTTAATCTCATGGCAACAGTTTTCAGGGATCTGCGAAAACTCTGCTTCGAAATTCAAATATTATCAATTATTAAGCTGGGTAAAATCTTTAGGGAAGGAGCTCGAAGGGAAAGGGGACTTGGTATCAAAGATCTGTAAACGTCCCACAGTTCGAAAAGAAGTCGCAGAATGGTACTGGATGCTAGCTCAAAGTGGAGAAGGTACGCAAGATCCATTCACAGAGATCTGGAAGAGGGACTTGCCGGGTGAAGATCTTGAAAAAGGAGGGCAAGTATCTATGTCTTTTTTATGGTCATATGTGAAATCTGCACCATTAAAAAAGAATCATCTTTTCACAGTCCATAAGGCATATTGGACCCCACAAAAACTATCAAAAATGGGGAGTCGAGAGATCAAGAAATGCCCGAAATGCAGAGAAGACAACGCAAACGAGGTCCATATGTTCTGGCGGTGTCCCTCAATCCAGTCCTTTTGGCAGAAAGTGGGTAAGACCATGTCAGGTATTTTGGGTCAAGAGATTAAGCTGACTACACCCTTTGTGATATTTGGGGTGTTCCTGGCGGGGGGGGTAGTTAACCGAAGCCTAACTAAAAATCATAAAGCTCTTTTCTTTGCTTTGATTCTTCTTGCCCGGAGGGAATTGTGCGTAAAGTGTATTCTTTCTTGTCCCCCCACGGAGGATGAATGGATTCATTCCATCCAGAGGGTCTCCCGACTTGACCGCGCAAGTAAGCAGGCCAAGAAAACTAAATTCTGTGAAATTTGGGATGGTTGGGTTAAGACATCTGTCTCCAACGCACTTCACTAACACATTACTCTCACAATCTTCGCAATTATTTATTCTTTATCTGGTTTTGCCCCCCTCTTTTCTTGAACTTAATGTCTTGGGTACTTAGGATATATTTTTGCTGTTTGTATCTTATGGTCCAAGGATTAACAATATGCTACACAGGCTGCTTTAGTGGCGGGGCCACTCTATCTATAGCACCTGCCTACTAAAGATTAGGTGTCATTTGCCAACCAAGAGGCTAAATCTCTGTATGACCCAGGGATACATTTTATCTCTCCTCCTTTGTGGAGTGACCGGGAATCACAATGCCTCATTTTGGTTCTGTTCTATGCCCTATTTCTTGCAAACTAAAGCATAATTTGATAAATGAGGACTAAAAATGAAAAAGAAAAAAAAGAGAGAAAGATCAAGATCAAAGGCCAAAGATGGTGGGTTGGAGTAATTGTATACAAGAGTTCAGAGCTATTGGTGATGAAGTTCTGTCAAGAGAAGAATCTGTTGTTAGAGGAGTTTATTATGTGTACAGAAAGAGTGTCTAGTATCAACTTCTGCCAAATTGGTTAGGTCATTGTTATTTAGCTTTAGTGTTTTCTAAATTATATCATGTAGATGACATAGATGATAAGAGTGTAGTGACTCCTGGAACAGCTAAGCATATTGCTTTACAAGAACTAGGAGATATATTTGGAGGGTTGTATGATGGAACCCCGCATGCATGCAGTACCCCAACTGCGACGTTTCCACGCATTCCATTACCACGCAAGTTGTTACACTGACTTGCCTTAGGGGGGAGCTGGACTGTGGAATAGTATAAATTACTATTCCAACTCCAGTCAGTGCATCAGTATGGAGTGTGTTGGACTTAAAATCCAGCATCTGTCCAACAACACATCACCTAAACAAGTCATTGTAACGACTTGCGTGGTAAAGGAACATGTGATAACGTCACATCGTGGTATTGACTGTGGTGTAAAGGATGTTTCCCATTTGGAGCTATGATAACTTCATTAAGTGTCGTTTTAAATGATTTGATTATCAGAAAGCTGCCTTCTTTGGACAATTGTTTGGCTACTAACTCGGCTGGTGCTTTAACCACAGGAAATACAGAGCATATGTTCATACGAACAATGATGTTGCAAAATAGGCTTGCATTAGACATCTTATTACCAAAAGAGGGTGGAATCTGCTGCATGCTTCAGATCCAGCAATGCTCCGTTTATCTGCCTGATGCAAATAACCAGATTAACAAGTTCATAACTAACATGACAGACATTTCTCATGAGGTAAAGTATTTGGAGGAGACAGGTGCTTGTGAAGCAATAGGGAGGGAATTTTTTAAGGCTGGCGGGTGGTTTAGTGGTACTGGAGTAGGAATTTTAAAGATTGTCTTTACCCCAATTCTAATCCTAAAGATTTGTGTGATATGCATTTCTCTTTTTATAAGAGTAAATCAAAAAGGTTTCGGCAAAGGGTGGGTCAAATTGGCGGGGAGAAAAGAAGCTGTCACCAATGAGAGAAAGAAAGAGGGAAAGACAGTTTCCAAGACAAGTGTACTCTGAGCTCGCGGGGTTGGAGGAGTCCAGACACAAGCTGGGAAAATCAACAACTTCTGTGTAATGGGAGAATTCAAGTAATGTGATTTGTGATGATTTCTAGAATTACCCGAGGGAGGGATTTGGAGAAGTTTTTTATCAAATGTTTTGGATAAAATGACATTAAAGCATGGAAACGATAAAGCTATATGTAGATATAAATGTAATTCATTCACATTTATTGATTAAAGTTCATGTAGGCCTGAATTTTAAAATGGCTAATGTTGTTTACCATTTTGTTTTGTGACACATGAATATTTTATTATTAGGCAAGCTGGAGTTCTAATTGTCAAACACGATGTTCGTTTTCCTTCTGTCGTGTTAAGAAATGTGTTCTTTTCTGTTGTGATTATCGTGGAATGTTTTAATGAGTAGTGCATTCAAGAAGACACCTGCAGTGTGAAGACTAGTCCATGTATCTTATCCTCTTACAGATAGTGTAAGGACACAGAGAAAAGCTTATTGTGAGAAACGTTGAGAACCTAACAAGCATATAATTGTATCATCTTGCTTTAACCTGATTGGACACTCATAAAAACTGTGTGTAGGTGTGTAAAATGTTAGAGCTTGTGTGTTTTTAGTGCAGATGTTGAGGAGAATAGAGCAGAGAAAAGTAGGAGGTCTTAGAGTGCCCTCTCAAGGAGATAACTGACTTTCCTTTGTCTTTCCCATTGAGGTGACCCCCATGCTGGTTCATCCACTATAAGATTTTGATTTAATTTGATTGCATATTAACTGAAGCATATGTATTTTGATTATTAATTGCTGCTAACCTAATTTTTGCTTTCTGTAACCCATTACCCTTTAATAAACCTTCTTGGTTTGAAACTAAAATCCTCCCTGTCTTCCTTGTGAAACCTAATGTGCTTCACACTTATTGAATGTATTGATTTGTTGACCAGGCTCAGCTGGGAAGCACCAAAATCCTTAGCGAATTTACCTCAGTCCCAGTTCATTAAGAGAAGCACTTTATGGTCCCCACATTTGCAAAAGAAAAAGCGCTAACAGTGCCATACAAAGGGTAAGGAGAGCAAGGGCCCAGCTGGAGTTGGTAGATCTAACAGGGGCTGCCGCCAAGCGGTAGAAGTCCTTCTGCTGCTCCTATAAGCAGTAGAATTGTTTTCCCATTGTCCCAAGGACCCTGAAACTGCCCTTCTTCTTTGCAAGCTGTGCACTTCGTGAAGTTCACAAAGTTTGAATTGAGAATTTGTGTAGGGGAGTGTGTGGATGTGGGCATACATATGTGTTTATGAACCAATTATTCCAGCGGTGGGCATTGGATCTGCAATGCTTACATGATGCTAGAATGCTGGGGCTGGTGGTGACTGGTGTTACAATACTTGAGCTGCCTAAGACTTGGGCAGCGAAGCAGCAGGATGCTCAAGATATGGGTCCTGTCAGGTACTCATAAGAAGCTTGCCTACTCTGAAGATCCCATGGTTCTACCTGGGGCTCTCTTCATGCTAGGTATGGGCAGAGCCACATGCTTCTGGACTCATGGCCAACACAGAAGACCCAGTCACCCTTTTAGGGAAGCACTACTATGAGAGATGAATTCCATGATTATAGGACCTTGGAGGCCGAGTGCACCCGGATCCACATAAGTAGCTCTAGCACAATGATACTGCTTTTGCTGGCTGGAAATTAGTGAGAGTGAGGGCAGAAGTGACTGATGTGACTGGTGTGAGTGATGGATGAGTGTGCCTCAGGAGAGTTCCCATACATGGTGGTAGGATGAGTTTCTATCTAGCCTGTTATAAATCCTTCATAAGTGTCAAAGTATCATGCAGAAATCATTTAAAAACAGAAAGACTATGGGGTATATTCACAAGAACGTGTGATAACTACCGCAAGAGTAGCGTAACGCAACTTACAGCATCGCAGCCTATCGCGGGAAAATAACCCCGTGACAACGTGGAATTCACAACACGGTGGTAGCATGCGATAGTTGGCCGACACCGCGGCCAATGCTCGCGACACAACCACCTCGACGGAGATAAAAACACAAACCACAACGCGAAAAAACCTGCGATGCGCCAAAGCGTGATAAGAAAACAGTGACAACCAGCGCGAGGGCAGCAATACGCATGCGCAATGCGGGAAAAAGCACAAGAACAGTATGCGGAAAATGCCACAGAACAAAATACATCAACAGCGGAGTACCACGGATGCACCCTGGCCAACTGCAGAGGACAACATGCACACCACAACATCCACGCACCGTGGAAGAACAGAACCTACAGGCACACCACATGAAAGAGACCAGAGGCAGACAAATCTGAGCCGCAGGAGCGACACACCCACCATGCAGCATACGCACATAAGCAGAAGTGCACCCCGACAGTGACAACATCCCGGTACAAAAAGCAACACCACCACAACTGAACACAGGACACAACTGGTTCGGAAACTGTGCACAACATGGCAAATCACATCTGAAACCCCAGGGACATGTAACATGACAATGTACAATTCCAACCTGTGACCTGCAAATATGTTTTATTCACACATTCAGTGCAATTGGACATCTACTACTGTCCCATGAATGCCACGGACGGTCACAATGTGACGTGCTCATGAGAAGTAAGTGTCAATGATGGAGTCCCTATGGGCCATTCCTGCCGCAGCTGCAGTGGGATGTGGGCCACCTGCCCCATCACCACCATCATCGTCCGGTACCTCTGGAACTGGGATTTATGGGGCCCTGGTGCGAACACAGATGTTGTGCAACACACAACATGCAACGATCATCTTGCACACGACGTCCGGGCTGTACAGGAGCTTCCCACCAGTGCCGTCCAGCCACCTGAAACGTGACTTCAACACGCCAAATGTGCGTTCAACGATGCCCCTGGTGCGTATGTGGGCCGCATTGTACTGCCTCTGGGCGGGTGTGTTCGGGTCTCGGAGGGGTGCCATCATCCAAGGGCAGAGTGCATATCCTTGATCACCTGTGACAGTGTAGGGAGAAAAGAGTCAATACTTGGTTCGGCAGGATGTGATGGCAGGCCCACCAATTCAGTGACGCCTGTGCTGGCTGTGTGTGGGGTGAGTGTAAGCCAGCCCTCAGGGAGTAGCATGTGCTGGCAACTACACCAACAGCCATCAGGCACACAGACATGCAATGTCAGAACTACAAGGGGGGATGACTCGAGTCGCACAGGACTAGTCGCCCCAGATGCACAGCGGCCGATATGGGCCCACCACCATGGGACGCTGACCTGCGGGAGACTGGGGTAGGGTCATGAGGGCAGAGCAGTGCCTCACATGTGTCATGGCTGCATTCCGCATCTCCACACGTCCTGCTGCTGTGTGGCTGTGGTGCCATGTGAAGTCTGTATTGGGTGCAGGGCTAGCCCAGGATGACCATGGAGTGGTGTAGACGTGTCTGCTAGGTGGTCGTGTAGTTTGACATGTCGGGTGTGGTTAGGTCACGTGTGCATCCCCACAGTTGTGCTTTGTGCATTAGTGGCTGTGGGATGTGTGGTGTGTTGATTTGGTACTTACCAACGAGCAGTCCCGTTCCATATGTGCCATCCTGGAAGCGCTGGTTGATGATGGACTGTCGGAAGATGAAGGAATCATGCACACTGCCTGGGTAGTTGGCGACGACATTGGTGAACATTCCCCGGTGGTCCACTATTGCCTGCACATTGATGGAATGCGTGTGCTTCCTGTTGCGGTAGTGGTGTGCAGTATCCACAGGGGGCACAAGTGGGACATGTGTGCAGTCGATTGCCCCCAACACGGCCAGGAATACGGCTATGGCGTAGAAGCCTTGCTTAGTCTCCAGCTGTCCCTGCGCAGTGTTGGGGAAGTGAAGGTACTGGGGTATGAAGCTGATGATGGCATCCAGGACGGGTGTGATGAACTTTGATAGGGCTGGCTGTGAGACCCCTCCGACTCTGGCAGTTGTTGGTTGGAAGATCCCAGAGGCCAACAGGTGCAGCACTGCCAGCAGCTTTGTCTGTGGAGGAATGTTTGTTCTCCGCTGTGTTGGGACCGTCAGCCTGTGGGCGGTGTGGGTCAGGATGCGGAGGATGGTTGTCCTTTTGAGCCTGTAGTGGGAAATGACTTCCGCTGGCGTTAGGTCTGTGAGAGTGGTGCGTTTTTGGTAGGTCCGCTGTCTTACTCTACACTGCCTCTGTGGTGGTCCGGGGGGGGAGTGGGTCCGGGTTCTGGGGGTGGTGGCGGTCCAGGGGGTGGTGGCGGTGGGTGTTGGGGCCCTGTTGGGGCTCCGAGCTGCATGTAGAGTAGCTCCATGGCGTTGTTTGTTCTTCGGGTATGGCTGTGTGTGGGACTCCGTTGCCTACTGCAGGTAGACGTCCGTCTTTACACCTGCTTGAGGCAGGTGTTAAATACCTGCGGCTACCGCACCTTATCGCCTGTTTTGTGTTCTTATCGCCGATGTGGCTGGTCGTTGTGAATGTTAAGGTGTGATGTTGTCTCGACTTTTGACACAGGAATGCCCACTCTGCATCTCATTAGCGATATTTGCGGGAGCCCTCTGTGGCAATGTTTTTTGCGGCTGCTATCGCGGGTATACTGGTGCTGTGGGCTGTTAACACCGGCTTGTGAATGGGGAGGTAAATTTATCACGACTTTGGCTGCGATAAAGTGCCGTTAATTCGGCGATAGCTCCTTGTGAATATGCCCCAATAGTTTCTACCTGGGATGTGTACCTGGGGAAATAATGTCTAAATGGACGATGGGTGTTTATTCTTTCCTATAGCCCCTCTCTCTATTGAGTGCTGAAGCTATATGAAAAAACACAAAACGTTCAAAAACTGCATAGGAATCCCATTTGAATTTATTTTGTGCGTCAACCCACACGTAATGCACAAGGGAATTGCCTAAATGTTCAACCCATATGAGAGACATATATTAGAATGTTAATCTAGCCGAAAAGGTTTCAGCATGATTACACTGCTTTACATGACTTGATAATGACGGCATATTTCTTTGAGCCCACGAAATGTGGTACACGGTGATCATTTCTGTAAGCAGCTCGGAAAGGGAAGCCCCTTTTGGGTCGAGGCTCAGTTCAGAACCGAAAATATTTCAAATCTAATTGGCTAATTTACTGTCAGAATGTACATCATTACAATTCAAACTAACAGGGTATACTACACCATTTTCATCAATGCGGCTAGTGCTTATTTATTGATCTAATATGTACTTATTTCCAAAACATGCAATATTTTTGTCCATTCTTGTTTACAGAATACACATAACGGAGTGGAGATACTATGGGCATGATACGGGTTTGGAGGTCCTCCCGCAGAGCGCCACGCCAGCACTCTGCAGGAGGACCGCCGAACCCGTAGTGAGACCGCCTGCCAGATTCCAATTGGATTTCAGGTCGGGTGGATGGTGCTGCAGCGGTCCCACAGCGTTGCCTTTCTAAGGCTCAAAGGAGAGCCTTAGAAAGGCACCACCATGGGACCGCCACAGCACTTTCCTGCACGAAAGTAATGCACCATGTCATGCATTTCTTCCTGTGCAGGAACTTGGGGGTGCAATACCAGGGGGGCACACCATGTACCCCCCTGCATGCACCCCCAGGCTCCTGAGTTGCCTCTCTGCCACCCTTTCCATGACATGCTCAACGCCATTGAAAGGCTGGCGAAATGCCAACTCATAATATGCTTGGCGGTGCCGCAGCAGCACCGCCAGGATATTACTCTGCCTGACTGCTGGATCCCTGGCGGTTACAGTGAACCTGTTGTGGTCTAACTACCACACTCGTAATACAGTGCACGTTGCCACAAGGTGGCAGCGGCAGGACCGCCACCACGGATTCCACTGAACTCGTAATCAGGCCTGAAAACTGAAGTCGAACTACATAGTGAGCTGGTGTATAACAAAAGTGGTATGATTACAGTCACACATAATATCTACTGTAATATGTTTAATCCAGGCTTACGTTTGCCTGGCACAAAGAGCTCCTGCTATAATTTAGTTCAAATCCCTGATCCTCACCTCCATGAGAAAGTGAGACTCCTGCTTCACACACTCAGCTCAAGTCACACTTTTTCATGCATGGCACTCATAGCGCTTAGTAGATGAAGATTGGTGCTGTAGTCAATAATGTTACCTGGTATACAAAGTTGTAAAGCTACATTCCTGAAATGTACAACCTTTGTGGATGGTTGTTGGGGTAGGAGTGTCGCCTGCTTGGCATACAGGCATATGCAATCTGGTATGGGTGCCAACTTCTTGTGTATCTGGTATCCTGACTTTTATTTGTGGTCCTGGTGTAACTTTAATCTAGCGTGTGCACAGAGGCCTAGGCATCATGTCTATGGCAATGCAAGGCCCAGGCCATGTCCAGTGACCTGAAGGGGTGCACCAAGAGCGCCCTCAGAGTGGACAGACGAGCAGTGCTTAATTTGTAAAAGAATGAGTGCTGATGCCCACAACTATGCTTAGAAGCTCTAAGCCAGGGTTATTACAAGTCGGCGCGCTGAATACTAGGGCTCCGTAGTCTGAAATCCACATCATGCCTCTTTAATCATCCAATAGACTCTCTCTGCATCTTAATTCACTCTTGCAGGCTCCTGCTTTCTCCCTTTGTGAGTTTTTCAGTCTTTCTCTTTATCCTTCTTTCCCTTTTGTGTGTTTTTCCCTCTCTTGCTCTCGGGAAATGTCCAATGAAGAAAAATAAGTTCCGGTACCCAAAAATGAGTGCTGGTGGACCCCACCGGCAACTCTTGGCTCAAATTTATCATTCCATCGAACTACTGTCCCTAACTTGGGTTTAGAAGATAAGGCAGTGATAGCAGCATAGTGTGTACTGTGTTTTGTGATTGTTGTAGGGATTCTGCACATACACAGAGCTATGCACAGGATAATAGGACCTCGGAATATAGTGGTGAGCCAACCATACACCTTAGCACCTAAAACCCCAACCCGACTAGCTGTAGCGTCTCATCAGCAACAATGCTACCAATGTTTAGACAACCCAGAACACGGTATCTCTCTCTCAGGACTCGCAGGAGCAAGAACACCCTTTCATCACTCACTCATACCTGTCCACAACGCGCGTAATAAGAGACACAGTATAGTTTAAATGTTTATTTCAACTATCGTGCTCTAAAATACAGTACACGAGCCAGTACTATCAGCATAATGCATAATGATAATATAATCAGCATAGTTACAATTCCATAGAATACAAACGGGGAAAGCATTTCATAAAGCAGTGGATATAGGGCTAAATGACTATACCACCCTCCCCGTGCTATTAGCTAGTTTATTATATAAACAGAAAACCTCTGGGCATTGTCAGGCGGACCCTCATACCTCAATCTCTAGATGCAAGTTTTACATCAGTAGACAAACACAGCTCTTCTCTCTGGAAAGGTTTTTCTCCAAGTGCCTCTAACAGTGCAATCACAATATTAAAAGCACACAAATTTCTCCAGTGCAGCTGCACATAGTGTTATGTCTAGGTGCGAGGGACAGGCCAGATCAGTAAGAACAAGGGACGTTGTTTTTCGACCTTGTACATGTTGTGCAGAAGCAACCCACAAGGAACAAGAGAAAAGGTGAAAGGCAGAAATGCAGACAGTCCTAATATAGCCGGGCCCAAGCAGAGGCTGGAAAAACAAAGTCACAAAGTAACGTGTGCAGAAAAAGGCATCATGGCAGCCAGGCCGCAGCCAACTTAGCAGGGCAAACCATGAGGCCACAAACCACATGACACCCTCCCCTGGACAGTCCATGGACCTAGACGGAGTTCAAAGTCAATGAGCAGAACAGAAACGGCTGTATGCGAAAAAGTCCCCATGAAGGACAATGAACGGGAGATAAAATAATTTAAAAAATACATAGTCTGTAGAAAAAAAATCCAGTGTGAAGCTGAAAGCAGAGCCCCTTTTCAATCCATCAAGGTGTAGGTGCAGAAAAACGCCACACTTTCCAAGAGGACATCGTTGGAACCATCATAAAAAAGAGACGCCATCCAGTCCAATAAATCAAAACTGCAGTCATGTTCCTCATAAGAGGGAGCAGTGAAGAACATTGCGGGACAACTTGTGTGATACTCAATATAACTTTGTTGTAGGAGAGTCTGAGCAGCCGCACAGACATCCCATTGCGCCAATATTCCAAGTGCAGCCGCACGCGCCATATAGCCATCCCCGGAACAGTCCCGCTCATGGGCCTCTAAGGGACCCATCAAGGGGACAAAATCCGGGCGAGACAGAGACGTATTGGAAAGGCAATAATCCAATGACCAGGAAAAAGGACAGCGGATGCAAGTCATCACAGGTTGCACGCAAGTGAAATACGCAAAGCGAAATGAAAGACTGTAGGACACACTGAGGGTCGCCAATGGCAGGACGCCGAAGCCGGCGAGCATGCGTTCACGGAGCATCTGAAGTCGACCGGGGTCGAGAAGGGCCCAATGAAGTGCAGCCATTGCGCAGTAAACAGACCAAAAGCAAAATACCAGCCACCAAAGCGAGGATCAACGGAAAGCCGCCGAAGACGCTGGAAAAAATGGAATGAATAAAAGCCGGTATTACACCAAAGATAGTTTGAAAGGAGGTCACAAGGCCAGAGCCCACAACTTAAAAAAAGTGCACCAGACCCTCGGTGCGCGATGCATTAAAAACGCGGTGAATCAGTTCACCGAAATGTTGTGGGAGGTTAGTGTTTAAAAGGGCCTGTATTTCACTGTGGGTACTTGCCACCTGGAGAATGAATGTCTCCCGGGCGGACGTGAGCATAACCTCCTGGTTCAATAATAGCGCCTTTATTCTGCTCAATTTATTGAAATCCGCCTTCAAGGTAGGAATGGAAGGCCAAATGGAACTATCTATGATGTCGTGCCGGGGAGGAAAAAGCACATTTTTGCAGCAGACAACTCTGTGGGAAACGGTAACAATATAGGGTATACCGGCCATCATGCCACAGCAGTCCTGATTATTCAGAAGGAGATAGCTACCATTTGCAAGTACAGTGAAAGTAGGAGAAATAGCAGGAGCAGGAATACCCTTCAAAACACAAGCAAGATTCGGAGCTGAAACGTTACAAGCGCCGTGCAATTTAATGTGTTTGCAAATAAGGGAATGACCCACAGTAGAATCACAAGACTCGCCTGTGAGAAACACCTCCTTTCCGTCCCTAAGACATTTATAACATGAAAGGCAGGGACCACAGTTCATGCAAGAAGGCACTGCCCAAAGGCTGAAAACGGCCAACAGGATAATGTTTCATGCAGGAACTGAATTCAAATAAAGAAAAAGGTAAAGCGATAACCCCGTGTACTAGCCACACTGCAGAATCCAATTCCGCAACAGAGAATGGTAATGGCTCTATTTTCTCGATATGTAACAGAGTGTATGTGGCATCTTTCATGGACATGAACTGCTGCTTCTGAGACAAATTAAAAGGTAAAAATAAGGCAGTGGTGTTCAGAAAATGCCAAGGAACTTTACCCATTTTAAGTGTTTGCAAAGTCCATGCAAACTGCATCACAGAACGCAATTGATTTTGACCATGATATAACACAGTAACATCATCTTGTACAATATCAACAACAGAGGAAACAATATTCTCTAATGTGTAAATGCGGGAAGACAGGGTATTAATACTATTGTCAACAACAGCAGCAAGCACCTTTTCTAAATTTGCTTGATCAATCTCCCGAAGACGGGAGGCAGCTTCAATTTGTGAAAGCTTCCAGAGTTCATTGTAAGTTTCATAAATGAATCTCTTCGGTCAAGGGCCACGAGGCCCCCAGAACAAAATCGGACAGATCAAAGGTGCCTGAAAGGAGGGATAAATGCTGTTTTACAGAATCTAAGAAAGAGTGCTGCAACCACAATTTTCCAACAGAATAAGTTGTAACAGTACGGGAGTCAGAAAACCTCGGGTCTGGCCTATCCTGTTTGTAACCAGGAGCTGAGTCATGAAAACGCAATTGGCAGGCATTTGCTGATGTGGGCCAAGCCAACCAGGGCGACTGAACAAACGTGGAAATATTAAATGAATTGTTCTGAAACAAAGCTTGCAACTCTCTAAGGGAAATATTAAAATGCAAGCTCTTGTTAGTGGTGGAAGACAACACAGGAATGGAAGGGGCGTTTAATTGTTTGGAAGTAGCCAAACCCCAACACGTGGTTTGATAGATTGAATGATTTAAAAATAGAATTTGGGTCGGGATAAGGCAAGCACGGTGCAGGGCTTCTGTGCCCTGTACCTGCCAGGATTTGGAGCCCCAAATAGATTTCAAGTCAATGGTGTCCCGCCAGTGCTCATAACCACCCACAGCCAAAGTGGCCAAAAAGGAACCCGAATACAATAACTTGGTGTGGGTCAACATGATCTTCTGCGTAGAAGAGGTGTTTAATTTAAAATAATAGGACCCAGGGTTCGATCTATCAAAGTTGGTAAAATAAGTAAACTTGTTTCTAAGAGTGTGGGAGCTCCCTGGCAAAGGGGTGGGACAATGTTCCCATTGGGTGTAATTAACAGGACTCCTAAGGGTACTTGGTTTATGGAGGAAATGGTTGCCCCAATGCTGATAACAATATAAATCGGCATAACTTGCAGAATTCATGTACAAATCTTCAGCATTGAAAGCAACATAATATTTCAAATCAGTAAATAATGATTCAACGGCATGCACATCCCAATCGTCAGAATGAATATTACTTTTAACGACATCACCCATTGAAACACGGAGGACATTTGGAACATTAATAATCTCGGTAGGTCCATGAATTTGGAAATTTACCGCATCCCATACGATGCCATCAGCGACTGGGAAAGCTGAAATGTTCACAAATGTGTGGTCACGCTTCATGATGTGAGATGAAGAATGTGGAGCCAAAGTTCCAGCGACACAGTTCACTGCAGAGCGTTCTGGTAAATAGTGACCATTGATTAGTAGAAAAAAGACTGTGACAAAGCCAATAGACATGAACAAAAAAATCAGGAAAAGTACCAACCAAATGTATGTCCAGGGAGGAATCAAAAAATTGTCTCTGAACCAGGATACAAACAAACTGAATTTGGACGGGATAAGTGATGAGGTGGAATCCGAGTCAAAGGAATAACGTGTTGGGTTCAGTGGCGTTGTTGGTGCGTGAGCCACCGACTCGTTGGCTGGGTATGTATACTCAGTCTCCTCTTCGCAGGGGGAGGCCGGGAAGTCGAGTAAGCGATCAGGCAAATCTACCATCTCGATAGCAACATCTGTGACCGTTCGGGCAGGAGGGCCACGAACATATGTCCGGGAAATGACTGGACAAGAGACCGCTGGTGTTACACTATTCAGGATCGGCCAGATGTTGTAGCTTGACATTGTCCACTGAGATGAATCTGTTGTCCTTGCGACCAGGAAGCGGTGGTAAGATGACTGTACGAGTACCCTTCAAGCCAAGGACTGGAACTGGTGCACGATAAGAGGGGCCAAATTCTTTTTTGTTCTCCACTTTCTCTCGAACCAGATCTCCAATCTTCGGAAGCCAGCCGGCAACCGGAATCTGCAACGCAGCGTCTGTGGCTGAAGGTAAATGTTCATTTGCAAGTTTGTCTCGGTCTTCTTGTAAGCCCTGTAACATAGTAGAATGGTTATCTACATCAAAGATGGCGGACTGCGCCGCCATGTCTAGACCATCAAGGTCGGGCACAAACATTCGTATGCCAAAGAGCATTTCATATGGGGTCCGCCCACCCAGAGGTTTTCTAGGGAGATTATTAAGTGCACGTTGTACGGTATACAAGTGGGCCAGCCAGTTCCTGCCAGTACCTAAGACTCTAGCTGTCAAGGATTGCTTTAAGTCACGGTTCATTCGTTCAACAATCGAATTGCCCTCAGGCCGATATGGAGACGAAAATTTCACCCGCACCCCCAGGGAACCCATTGCGTCCTTGTAAGCCTTAGAGGCAAACGCTGGACCTTGGTCCGAATGGAAGGTGCCACATGCAAAAACTCCCACAAAGACACGCAAATCCCTTATGACATTTTGAGCGTCAGCACTCTGTTGTGGCCAGACCCAGATGAACCGTGTGCACGAGTCCACTGCAACCAAGATGTATTTATATGCAGTGTCTGAAGAGAATGGACCGCAGTGATCCAGGTAAACCCACGCAAAAGGTCTGTTTGAAATGCAGAGAGGTGTTTGTGGTGGACGGGTAACCGTGGAAGGCTTAATCTGCTGACAAACGTCACAAGAAAGCACATAGGTACGGGTTTGTTTGTATAAACCACGCCACCAGTACCGCTGCTGCAAGATGGAAACCGTCGCGGACACGCCAGCATGAGCCGAAGCCATGCCTTCGTGTGCGGTCGTTATCAAGGAAAGTCTGCGGTCTGCGTTGGGAATCAGCCGATCACCAACGTCTGGAATACTTACGAAAGGAGCCTGTTCGGGACCTACTTGATAAGTATATTTGGAAGGGAAACCCCAAGGATATTTGGTACCTTCCTTTGTTGCAGCAATAGCTGCCAAGATATCAGTATCAATCTTAGTCATGGATCTTGTAACTGCTGCGACTGAGCACGTGGCTACTGCTGATTTGGCAGCCTCGTCTGCCAAACCGTTACCGACAGCGTGTGCGCCCACACGCTGGTGGCCAAGAGTGTGAATCACCTGTGTGAGCGGCAAACGTTGTTTAAGATCTGCCATTCGAACCCAAAGCATCTTATGCTTGATTGTGCTGCCTTTTGCATCTCTATAGTCATTTTGAGACCAAAAGAAGAGATTGTCATTGAAAGATTGAACACAGTAGTATGAATCGCACACAATAAGAGTGGTCACATCCGGATTAGCGAACTCAAGTGCTAGCACCAAAGCGCGCAGCTCGGCCAATTGTGCAGTACTGTCTCCTAGTGCCTGAGTGTGCACTACAGTTGACTTGAACTTTCCGTTCACCATGGTACCTGCGACAATAGCACATGCCGCGGAATAAGCATGCTTGGAACCCGTGGCCGGTTGTGCCGAACCATCGGTATAGATAATACAGTCGTATTCCTCAAGCGGGAGCAAAGACAGAGGAGGAGGATGAACGAATTCATACTGTAGAAACTCCTGTGTCTGCAGAGACGAATCGAAAATGAAAGTGACATCCGGGGACGTCAAAGATGTTGCCCATTGTGTCCAACGGGGGTGCAAAGCTTTAGAGTTCGGTACACTTGCTTTTGTCACTGCCTCTAGGGCAGGATATGGTGTCACCACCAAAATGCGTTTTCCCTGGGCCAGTGCGCGTTCTTTCAGAATCGCCATTTGCACTGCACTCAAAACTTTCTCCACAGAGGAAAATCGCATTTCTGCGGAAGTGTACAGATGTGACTTGTATGCGATCGGTACTGTGTCACCTTCGTTAAAGGTTAAGTACGTGAAACCCACTACCCCTGGAATTATTCTAATCACCAGGTTTGTGTGGTCGTCATGAGTCAACAAGAATTTAGATTCAAGTAGATCTGACTGCAAAGACTGCAGTATGGAGGAATGCTCAGGAAGCCAGCATGACTTCGAAAAGTTCGGTTGTATCAAGGCATACAGTGGCTTGATACGCTGGGCATATTCGGGAATATAAGTACGCCCGAAGTTTAGAAAACCCAGTAAAGACTGAAGTTTCTTCAGAGTGGTTGGAGGGCACAGAAGTGCACATTTCTCCAGGAAATGGGGGGCTAAGCCCTTACCTTCATTGTTGAGCTCATAGCCCAAAAACAAAACGGTAAATTCAGCAATGTGAGATTTGGCAAAGTTAAATTTATAACCTAAAACCGCAAATTCTAGAATAATGCGGTCCACTCGGGAAAGATGCAGGTATAATTCGTCGTCTGTCAGATAGATATCATCGACGTACGAACATGCATCTGGGTCTATGCCGTCTAACAAAGAGACAACACGGGCAGCGAATACGCCTGGACTGTTCTTGTAGCCCATAGGTAAACGCCGGAATTTGAACTGTTTACCACCGGAGGTAAAAGAGCTCCATTGGCTCCGGTGCTAAGTTGTGCGTGTAGAATCCATTGGATAGGTCAAGGGTAGTTTTATATTTTTTACGAACAAGACTGTCTACAAGCGCAGAACTGTGGGTGTTTTGCACCGCAAAGGTCCGACAATGAGAGTTCAAATGTCGGTAATCCAAAACTAAGCGGTGCGATCCATCGGGTTTAGAAACCGCGAAAAGGGGATTATTCATAGGTGATACGCATGTTTCAATTACTCCTTGATATTTCAACTGAGTCAGAATGTCGGAGACAGGACCTTTAGCTTCCCGTGTGATGGGATATTGGGGTTGTGGCTGAGGCAGGGACCGCAAAGGAATATCATGGGGGGGAGAGTCTTCATCCCAGCCCACGTGGTTGCGGTATAGCGCCGGAGCCAGGGACGCAGCCCACTCGGCTGCGAGAGCCTCCGCTTTGTCCTTGGGGACATGACGAGAAAAGCTCGGAAGGATTACCTCCTTCCCTCTACGCGCAGCAAGTACGAATGGGGGCGGCCAATCTGCCTCTGCCAACAAAATGTCGTATGAAGAGGTCAGATTTTCCCAAAAAATCCCTTTAATAACACGCTGTATGTCACCTTCAATTTGAAAGACAATATTATGTAGTCTGTCAGGGGGTGCCACTCTGGTGTCTGCTGTCTCAACAGTAATGAATGTATCAGTTGCTGTCGCCTCCACATGAGGACGTAGCGCCTCCCGCACTATGGTAACTTCCGCGGCGCTGTCTAGGAGTGTCACTGCCCACGTCCAATTCAGGAGTCTCGTTCTCACCGTCTGTGGCATATCTCGCTGTAACAGCGGCAACTTTTTTCTTCTGAAACTGTGGGCGAGAACGTGGAAAGTCGTCTGGTTTCCCTCTGACTTGTTGTCGAGGTTGGTCTCGTCCCTGAGGAGTCTCGCGACCCCTTCCTCTATCTTGGCGATCTCCTCCACCGGCCTGAGAAGTTGTTGGTGCCTGTGAAGAACGAGGAGAACGCGAATCAGGGACTTGAAATCTCACTGGAGATTTAATTCTCGCCCTATCGCGCAAATCATAAGTGCGTTCAGAAGAGACTGAAGCCGGGGAAGCGCCTCGCGACCCTGGCTTCTTTTGTTGCTTACCCTGTTTTTTCTGTCTCCAGTTCTTTTTAGTAAAGAACGGCTTCTCATCCTTCTCTGATTGAGATTTCGGTTGAGGTTGTGATTGAGTTTGCGTTTTTGCAAAAGGCTTGACTCCCAGGCTATTACGTCCAATCGTTTTGTAAGCCTGGGCAATCATTTTTGGTAATTTGCGCGGCTTGTCCGGATCTGGATCAGAGCCAAAGCATTAGCTACTTGAAAGTTCACTGCATCGCCCTTGACATTCGCAAGGATCAAATCAGCTACTACGTCGAACACTCCCACCAGTCTCATCCCTAATTCCACAGCCGCTTCAGGGCCATGCTCATCCTGTACACGTTTAATTACAGAGGGGAGAACCGTCATGGAAGGAGTGCCGAAACACTTCGCATATACTGCTGCGAATACCCTACCCCAGTTGTTGCATTCTGCCAACTCGGGTATCAAGTCTTTGGGCAAACTAATCGTCAGTATCCTGTGTTTTTCCACAGGAGAGGTGTTTGGAAAAACTGCCTCCAGCTGGTCAAATTTCTCTGCAAGCCAATAAGGAAAATCATCCTTATTTTGTGGGCGCTTGCCCATCACTGAATTAACCATGACGGGACTTATGGTCACACCTCCTGCTCCAGCTGAATGGGCCGCAACTCCAGGCGAGGCTCCCTGGATGTTGCCTGTAACATACTGTACTAAAGCTCTATGCACTCGTATCAAAGACGAATGCAAATTACGCAGTTCACCGACTGCCACCGTCATATAACGCGGTTGTGTGGTATACCCGGCCAAGACAGGCCAAGTGGCCCCGTCAATTGATAAGGGGCCTAAACGAACCGCGGTTACCGGTTGCGGGAGGGCGCCATCAAACCAAACACGGTGTTCCCATGCCGTGAGCGGTACTTCAAGATTCCTATACGGTCTATAGTGAACAGGAAATATGGTGGCGGTATATTCATGGAACAAATTGATCAGTCCCATCCACCGCCGGAAAGGTGGCCCAAGAATAGAACACCTCAAAGTGGTAAGCTGGATCCGCTTGTACCACAAAGATTAGATCGACACCCGCGTCAGGCACTCCATACACTGTTAAGTGAGCCCGGAGCGCTGCGCGGCTATGTGCCGCAATTTGAACAGCCATTTAAGGCTAAAATATTTCGACAACCTAATAGGAGGCAGCACAATATAGGGTTGTATCTAAAAATCCTTTTAATAACTTCCAGCTTGAAAGAACCTATAAAAACGTCAATATAGGAGGTATCACCTTCACACACGCTTCCGGAAGCGTCCATGAAGGGGTTGTGGACAAGCACAAGTATTACTCAAGCGTCTCGCAGATAAGCAGCCCACTCGTTGGTCGCGCCATGTTGTAGGGATTCTGCACATACACAGAGCTATGCACAGGATAATAGGACCTCGGAATATAGTGGTGAGCCAACCATACACCTTAGCACCTAAAACCCCAACCCGACTAGCTGTAGCGTCTCATCAGCAACAATGCTACCAATGATTAGACAACCCAGAACACGGTATCTCTCTCTCAGGACTCGCAGGAGCAAGAACACCCTTTCATCACTCACTCATACCTGTCCACAACGCGCGTAATAAGAGACACAGTATAGTTTAAATGTTTATTTCAACTATCGTGCTCTAAGATACAGTACACGAGCCAGTACTATCAGCATAATGCATAATGATAATATAATCAGCATAGTTACAATTCCATAGAATACAAACGGGGAAAGCATTTCATAAAGCAGTGGATATAGGGCTAAATGACCATACCACCCTCCCCGTGCTATTAGCTAGTTTATTATATAAACAGAAAACCTCTGGGCATTGTCAGGCGGACCCTCATACCTCAATCTCTAGATGCAAGTTTTACATCAGTAGACAAACACAGCTCTTCTCTCTGGAAAGGTTTTTCTCCAAGTCCCTCCAACAGTGCAATCACAATATTAAAAGCACACAAATTTCTCCAGTGCAGCTGCACATAGTGTTATGTCTAGGTGCGAAGGACAGGCCAGATAAGTAAGAACAAGGGACGTTGTTTTTCGACCTTGTACATGTTGTGCAGAAGTAACCTATAAAGAACAGGATAAAAGGTGAAAGGCAGAAACGCAGACAGTCCTAATATAGCCGGGCCCAAGCAGAGGCTGGAAAAACAAAGTCATAAAGTAACGTGTGCAGAAAAAGGCATCATGGCAGCCAGGCCGCAGCCAACTTAGCAGGGCAAACCATGAGGCCACAAACCACATGACATGATCTCATATAGTCTATCAGACCTTTATATCAGTGTCCGTTAAAGTGTGGTCTGCTGGTCAAAGTGGGCAGGACCTATTGGGAATGACATTCCCAGTCTGTTTTAATTTTACAAAAATAGTTCTCCTATTTTTTTTTTTAAATCTATGCACCAATAGTTAATGCCGTCCTTGAGGTGCCTCTGGCTGAAAGGGAAGGGAGGGGTCTCCTGTATTGTGAAGCCACAGGAGAGGCAGACAGTAAAAGAGGAAACAAGCCTTCTTGCCACGATACCTGCTCCCCGAAAAAAATGTCAATGTGTGCAATTGGTTATCGGTATATGGGTTTAATTGATGACATCATTTAAGGTTTCATGGTGAGAAAGATTTATCCTTTTTGATAGGTCATGTCAGGGTCTTACCTGCTGAGTTCTGGAGCGTGCCTTCTAATGGGGACATATAAAAATGTTTTTGCACCAGATACAGTCTGATTGAGTACTACTAAAAATCCGACCTCTGTTGCGTAGGCTGAGCATATTCCCAATGAGGGTCTCAGGGGATTATAAGACAACATTGGGGGATATTCTCAAGAACGTGTGTTAACTATCGCCAAATTCGCTTAACGCAACTTCTCACATCGCAGTCTATCGCGGGAAAATAACACCGTGTTAACGCACAATTCCCAACCCGGCGGCACCATGCGATAGTCTAACGATAACGCGACAAATGCCCGCGTTAAAATTAACGTGATGCCGAAAAAATGCAAAACACGAACGCGAAAAAAGTTGCAATGTCCCCAATGGCGATACAAAAACCAGCGACAGGCCTGCGAATCCCATGCGTCATGCGTGAGAATGCACTATAAAAGCAGAGAAAAAAAACCAAAAAACAAATGTAACTGCGTAGCACCATGGACGCACCTGGACCGAGTGCAGAGGACAACGCAAACCCCACAAGCCCCACAGACGACCAGCCAGGAACCCCGGGGCCAGGGAAGGGCAAGGAGAAGAGGAAGACGTGGTTCAGTCCGCAGGAAAACCGGATCATCGTCACGGAGGTGACAGAACACTACCAACAACTGTTCGTCACCTCCACTGTGTCATCGGCAACACAAACGGAAATATGGCAGTCCATCGTGAACAACGTGAATACAGTCGGAGTGTTGAGGAGGACAATGGAGGAGGTCAAGAGGCGCTGGCATGATGTGAAAAGCCAAACCAAGCAGAAACTCGCTGCCAACTGGAAGGCAGCAACGGCGACTGGAGGTGGGAGTCCTGCGCCACAGGAGGAGCTTGATGAGCTGGAGGAAATGTTGGCCACAGTCATCAGTGCGGAGACGGTGCAAGGAGTTGGGGGTCCGGACACTGCTCGATATGACCTGACCCAACAGCAACAGGGTGAGTAACGACCAGGGACTGGGGCGACGGGGGGAGACGGGCACAATGGCACACATGCACAATTATGTGTAGCACACTGCACACCCACAATGACTGTGGAACATGTCCCTGATGGCCTTGGCACACTTCAGCACACATAGAAACACCAAGTAGGCCCCCGTCCACCGTGTGCACAAATGCCCCCCCTCACCAATCTCACAACCTACCCATGCACATGTGCTGAACCCAGCAAAGCAGCGGCTCTGTGAGCCACACTGACAATGCAAAGTGACACTGCATGACCAATGGCATGGCTGCAGTCAAAATACATGACATGGTGCACGCCACGACACTGAGGTGGCCCAGTGTGGATAACATCCTCAAAGGAGCAGGTCACACCCTGACACATCCACGTGCACATACAACCCCTGACGTCAACAACACATCTGCAGACAAACAATGCACGAGTCCAAAATCCGTCCAAGAGCACAAATGACCCAAGTCGCCAACATCTCAGCCCCGTAAAAGCACACAAGTGAAAGGCACAACGCCTCAAAAGGATAAGGGGCCGCTAAATCAGAGCTGCAGGGGCGACTCTCCCACAATGCAGCACACACACATAGCAATCACAGCACATCAACATTGACGACAATGTGGTACAAAGTGCCACACTTACACCACAGAACAGAGGACACAACTGGTATCGCATGTGCGTAGAAACTGGCCAACCACATCAGGCATAGCAGGAAACTGACAGATGATAATGTACGAGTACAACCTCACATCCGTCATGTCGTCGAAATGTCCACTGTCTCCCATCAAATACCCAGCTCCTCCAAAACAGTCAAAATGTACATTGCCATGCAGTCTGTATGTAAACATGTACAATGCGTGCACATACATGGAACACACTGTTAACCTGCATCTCCCCTTCACATTGCAAAGGGACAATCAACACCTCCTGATCCCACCCCCTGCACAGACCACACAGCAGGAAGCCCCCACCACCACGGCTGGCTCCCAGCACCTCACCAAAGAACACATGGCATTCCAACGCAGTGTGTCAGACTGCCAGAGGGGGCTGGCTGAACAGGTGCGGGTAGGTTTTGACCTCATGGCAGCCAAACTAGATGCCATACGTGGGTGTCTTAGTCCCATCAGGGACCACTTACAGTCCCTAACAGACACCCACAGTCCACTCCATGCCCTACAACAATCCTTGGCTGACCTCGCTGGAGCCATTACTAGGATGCAAGAACTGTCTAGTCAGAGAGGCTCCAGCGACGACAGCATAGAGTTGGCACAGATGCGCAGGACAATGGAGAACATGGAGCGGATGCAGGCAGGAAGGCTGGCTGCCACGGCTGATCACCAGCGAGATGTAGCTGGGATCTTCCATGCCCAGCAGATCCTCATCTTGCCATTGCTGCCAACAGAGCCTGTCCCAGATGACTGCTGCAGGAACTTCGACACACACATCTCCGCCCCCTGATGTGTCAGTGGCACACAGTGATGCAGCCATACCACCTCCTCCCCCTGATGTGTCAGTGGCACACAGTGATGCAGCCATAACACCACCACACACACCTGGCACACCTGACACAGAAGACATATCAGAGGATGAAGATGTGGATGGTAATGACTCTGTGTCAAAAAGGAGGTTGTAGCATTCATCCCCCGCCATATGGCCTGTTTCTGCTTGGTACAGCCCTCTGCATCATGCCCTGGTACAACACCTTCCACTGTCCCCCGGAAAACTCTGCGACATTCACCTGGACCCCAACATGGACTGCCATATCTGCTCTGGTTACCAATGACACAGCAAACAGGCTGCGGACTCAACCCTTCCTCTGACGATTAACTTGTCATTCCCTAAAGTACTCTGTTTGGACCTCCACTGGCCAACCATGTAATGTGGGGTGTGCATGGCCATGTACTGCTCCAGCTCCGACACTCCACAGGATGTGAATAAAACATTCCTAATCACACAGATGTGTCATGTCTATGTTCAATCAAGTATAACAGTATGGATGACTGTAGGGACATTGATTGCACAAAAAGGTACACCCTGGGAAATGACATCATTGCGCATGTTTGACCGTGACACACATGGCCAATTAGATGACTGTGAAGGTGTGAACTAGCTGTGGCCTCATTGATCATGAACAACAATCTCGCCACCCCCCAACGAAGCCCCACGTCCATGTATCAAATAGGGCTGTGTTTTCAAATATGTCAAAGTCGGTAGGAGGCCTAAAGTAGTGTCCCACATCACATGTGACAACAGAACATCTCTTCGCATACCTACACACACTCAACTGTGTGGACACAGCATGGTTTTATGGAACACATTGATCCACATGGCAAGAAGTTGGACACCATACTCACATTGCTGGAGACACGTAAGCGCACAGGTCTACCAGCAACTCTCCCAACCACAATGTCTGGCTCACGGAGGTGGAGCTGGCAATAGGGACCCACCCCTAAGGGAAATGCGTCAGTCAGTCCCTCCCTGTGTACGGACAATGCTCATTGAGGCACACGATTTGGCATGCTAATCAACACTCATCACAGTTGAACACTAGTGAAGTTGCGTACACTTTATTAGCATGTGCGTGTCAGTACGGGCAAGACAAGGGCCACAACATGCAGACCAATGCATTATACACTAACAGGCAGCAAAGGAACATGTAGAGTTGCAAGACATGGGGAGGCACAAATGAACACCAATCATTACGGATGCCAACGGTCTCAGCCCACCTTGCCTTGCTGGACGAGTCATGTGGTGTTTGGCGAATGCTCATTGCACCATGTCAGGGGACACCACTCACAGCCCATGGGATCCGCATAGTCCTGTACCACGGACTGCGCTGACTGTCTGCTCTGCTGACAGTGAGCAGGTGAAGGAGTCCAACAAGGTCACATGTAGTACTACATTGCTATGTGTGTACACTCCCTCCAGCGGTGTGTCATGTTGAGGAACATTGCCAGGCGCCCCTGTCCACTCACCTTGCACAGGTGTGTGTCAACCCGCAGTCCTGCACGCACATGCATTCTGAGTCCAGGCGAATGCAGCCATGTCCACTGTTATGGTGGGATATGTGTCCATTTCTCCAAGATGCAAAAGTGTGTTGGGACCTGCCCTATGGGCTACAATCTCTTGTGGCTGCAGGAACGTAGTTACTCTTCCATGAAAGCGAGTGCAGCTTCATGGGCAATCAGTTCCAAGAGTACGTCCTTGTCGACTTCAACGAACACGGGGGCGAGCCAATCCATTAGCTGGTCCGGACCGATGTGCTCCGTCAACTCCGTTTCACCAATCCGCAACACAGCCCAATAGGGGAGCGCTTCGATGTGGTCACTGCACACGAGGAACTGTGCAATCTCACATGCCCAACTGCCAGCACATACGCCAGTTACCAAGGCATCCCATGAACGGGTATCACGGTTACACTCCTGGTCGTGGTCCAACAGGGGGCGCACACACATGTCATAATCCAGTTCAGCTACCGTTGTGTTGGATAGGCAGACATCCATGAGCCACTCGAATATGCATGATCGACAGTGGAACCAGGGCTGGACGCAGGTGACGTACGCAAGACGGAAGCTCAGACGGTAACTGATGCGCAACACTGCCAGTGGCAGTGCCCCCAACAAATGCAGCATTCGGTCACGGTACAGTTCCACATGACAGGGGTTGTGCATGTGCCCGGGATGTTCTGACATTGCATTGTTCGCTCTCGTAGAACCGGCACTCTTCTGACCTGCGGCTGTTATGTGGATGATATGCCACAGCTCGGAGCAATGAGTTGTATGAGTGTGCAGAGTTTGGACGTATGGGTTGTCCTGTACGTAAGTGTCAAGGCCATTCCATGCAGGAGTACCTCGAGCAAGGACTTCTGTGTGTGGGGTGTGGATACATTGATCTTTCATTATCGCTGTGTGTAGTGTGGGAGTCGTCATCATCTGCCATGGTATCTCTCCCAGGGGGTGCCTGCCGCATGCAATTCCAAGGTCGGAGGTACAGACGTCCTTCCGCCTTCTGTATCGAGACAAAGTGGCTTTCATCCCTAATGTTAGTCTGACTACTGCTTGTATACTGGGAATGTGATGTGGCTTTCGCACTGCAATTGAGGCTAGGCCTTGGGCTCATGGTGTACCAAAAGCGATGAACACACACAACAGTTGGCATGTATGAGCCAAGACCCCGAGCGGCCTTGCGCTCCTTGTACAATCCCTTAGTGTGCGGACGCCCTCCGGGTGCATGCAACATTGCAACATTGTCGATTGCGGGCCGTGTGGCGCAGACACAGCAACAGAGACACACGCATCAGTTGGTTCCTTGTGCAGCCCAGATATGAACCACGCCCAGATGCCAGGGATAATTGTTCACACCCTACGCCGGCCTGGCGTATGCCGAGCCAGCCCACTCGGCTTACGTATAAAGGGGGGGACGACGACGCAACGTGTCCCAGTTCTTCCCCACTGCCTGAGGTGACTTAGCTGCGTCCGCCTGCCATATGACGAGACTCAATCAGAAAGGGTCCATGACTTGCGTTGCACGGAGTCGGTGGCACCGGTTACACTGCGGCCGGCACAGGCCTACCGCCACGGGACGGTGACTTTCTGTGCACTGAGGTAGGGGCACCTAAAGTGGGAGTCTTTTGCATTACCTGAAGAAGTAGAGCTGGTATGAAGATGGATGGCTCTTCTATGGTAATATAACAGTTGGTAGTTGTGAGGAGTGGTGGGCAGATACTCTCCTCGGAAGGACTATGTGTGAGTAATGGGTGTGTATTTGTTTTGTTTTTGCATTTGGCAGCTCTTGAAAAAAGTTATTTAAGTGTCCAGTACTGGTGCCAGGCGACCTTTCTGCCCTGAAGAAATTGCCTTGAAATAATTGTGGCAATGAAACATGTCGGCTCAGTATGAAGCGGTATGCATGTTAGGCAACCGATTTTTAATTTGAATAAGTGCACAACGAATAAAGAAAGTGGTCATTGAGTAATGTGCAACTTATTTCAATTTTAAATTCACATGGTCGCATTGTGGGACTTGATTGTTTCACTTCACTTCTTTCTCAGCACTAATCTTTTGTTTGTTTTGGACACTTTTTTGAATCATTATTTTTCGAGGCAAGATGGCTACCAATGATGATACAAGTGGGCATTACTGGTGAGTACCAACCAGCTAGCCCGATTGGTGGTGCGCACGTGAGGTACCATCTGGCCTTCTCACTATTTTTTGAATGGGATGTGGTAATTTCCTGCACCTTTCAGATTTATTTCCCTGTACAGGGTCAGGGTTCAAATAGTGGTTGTGAGGACTGCCTTTTGCAAAAACATTTCTATTTTATTTTAAATTGAAGGCAAAAAAAGTGGGAGGTTGCGATCTCATTACCAAAAAAAAGGAGAGACGTATATGGGGAAAGAAATGTTGAAAAACCCTACCTCCGCTTATATTGTTGAAACCTGAAGAGAGGTGCCTTACAGACCAGGTCTTTGTGGATATATGGACTGCTGTGTATACCAGCACGTGGTTGGAGACACACCGGTGGCAGCAGGTGAGCAGTGAGGTCTGGGTGCGCAGGGGCGGGCAATCCCCGCTGGGCGGCGGGAAGGGCTGGGGTGCAGCAGCCTGTGTGCGCAGGGGCAGCCATGCGATGTTGCCGTGTGCAATGATATGTACTCTGCCATCATTAGCTGTGGACTCTGTTTCAGATGAGGGACCTGGTGGACTGCTGTGTATACCAGCACGTGGTTGGAGACACACCGGTGGCAGCAGGTGAGCAGTGAGGCCTGGGTGCGCAGGGGGGGGCAATCCCCGCTGGGCGGTGGGAGGGGCTGGGGTGCAGGAGCCTGTGTGCGCAGGGGCGGCCATGCGATGTTGCCGTGTGCAATGATATGTACTCTGCCATCATTAGCTGTGGACTCTGTTTCAGATGAGGGACCTGGTGGACTGCAGTGTATACCGGCACGTGGTTGGAGACACACCGGTGGCAGCAGGTGAGCTGTGAGGCCTGGGTGCGCAGTGTCGGCACTGTCTCTCCCTGTCCCTCTCTTCCTTTCACTGTCTCTCTCTCTCCCTATCTTTCTCTCTCTTTCTCTCTCTTTCTCTCTCTTACTCTCCCTCTTTTTCTCTCACTGTCTCTGTCTCTCCCTCTCTTTCTCTATCTTTCTCTCTCTTTCTCTCTCTCTCACTCTCCCTCTCTTTCTTTCACTATCTCTCTCTCCCTCTGTTGCTCTCTCTCTCCTTCTCCCTCTCTCCCCCTTTCTCTCTCTCCCTCTCTTTCACTCTCTCTCTCTCCATTTCTTTCTCTCTCTCAGTGTCCTTTGTTGGGCGCATGACGCACCTTCTTATCTTCAATTTTGTCTTGCAGGCTTTGATTGCAGATTGTCCAGAGAAGACCCGCCATGACTCTTCCAGGTATTGGTGTTGAGTTCAATTTGAATAAAATAATACATTTTGTGATTCTAAGATGTATGAGTGTTTTTCCTTTTTCTGACCACCCATGAATGTTAATTGTTGTACTTGTGCGACATCAGGCAAATTGTTGTGTTCATGTATTTGTAAGGTAGATGTGTAATGTCTTTGTCCGGGAGGGAGGTGGGGGGCCCTGGGGTGGGGCACCCGGGGGGGTCTTGGGGGGTGGGGAGCCTGGCTGTGGTGGCGGTGAGTGTTGTGGCCCTCTTGGGGCTCCGAGCTGCATGATCAGTGGCTCCATGGCATCTGTTGTTCTTCAGGTGTGGCTCTGGGCTGGGCTCCCTTTCATGGTGCAGGTTGTCGTCCGACTTAACACCAGGTAGGAGCAGGTGTTAAATCCATGCTGCTAACAAGCCTTATCGCATGTTTTTGACTCTTATCGCCGATCTGGCTGGACGTTGGGAATGTTGCGGAGTGGTGTTTTCGCGGGTTTTTGCACGGGAACGCCCACTTTGCATCTCATTAGCGTTAATTGCCGGCGTCATCCGTGGCGATGTTTTTTGCGGCTGCTATCGTGGGGAAACTGGTGATATCGGCTGTTAGCACCTGCTTGTGAATTGTGCGATGAATTTATCGCCACTTTGGCTGCGATAAAGTGCCGCTAACTCGGCGATAAGTCTTTGTGAATATGCCCCATTGTGTTCTGTTGCCAGGTGGTGGTAGGCTTTCTACCTAGACCCTTGTCGAGCAGGAGGGCTCGAGATGAGGGCATCAACATCCCCCAGCCAGGAGGACCAACTGCTTCAGATGACGACTGGAAGAGAGTGGTTGTGTTAGAGCGTGGCCTCCGAGAAACCACCACCAACATGGGATATTGGACAGGATATGCCATATTTCTGTTGGGGTGAGACCACCTTTATCCAAAGGGAGGGGCATATTTACAAGAACTTAACGCTGCCGTATCATGTCGTCAATTTTTTGACGTTATTTATTTATGTATTTATTTATTTGAAGAGTTTTATATAGCTCTGGCTAGACCCGGAGGCATCAGAGCGCTTTACATGAGGATCAGTGAGATACAAGTTACAAATTACATCAGTTACAAGAGCAACTTAAAACATAGGGCAGAAAAACAGTGTTTCACAGCAAAGCGTGAGTTACTAAAGCAAGGAATAACGACAACACTTAGAAAACAACGTTAAACGGTCACATGAGTAAATAAAGCATAGCAAAAAGGAGGGAGGAGGGCAGGAGATCGCCGATCACAATCGTGACGTCTATGTGCATAAGTTCAGGGCTGATATACGCTCTATTGTCAGCAGATCATCGGTAGTTCGGAGGAGGAAGGAGACATAGTGGAGAGACGAGGAGAACTGTATCCAATGTCCGGCTGGGTAGGTGACGGCCGAGGGGGAAACCAGAGTCGATCTCCTCTATAGCTGTCTAGGCAGCTCCACCGGGCATCGGCCATGTTGCTCCGTCTCATACATACATGGGTATGAGTTTGTATTGTTTAATTTTTGTGTTATTTTGATAAAATGAGGCTTTCTTTTTGTCTGTAATTTTGCAAGTCACTTTGAGTTTGAGAGTTCAAGTAAAATTTCAACCCTGTGCTTCCTTCGATTGCTACCTGTGATTAGCGCTTTGGTATCGCCCTGTGTGCTTCTGGATGCCAGAGCAGGACGCCTCGAGATTGTCGTTTTTGCGCCCATGAGCCTTCCTAATGGGGCAGGTCTCCAGGACAGTCCGTCGGTCCTTGGCTCAGCCTCGGTCCGAGTCAGGGGAAGAAATGATCGAATAGAGGGTGCCCCACTCGGTCGGACGAGCGGGAGACAGTTACGGCGGCATTTTATTTATCGCCCTATTTACAAAGTGCCGCTAACTGCAGTTAGCGGGACTTTTCCAGCGTAAATGACTTAACGAAATTGAGATGCAAGGTAGGCATTCCTGTGAAAAAACTGCCACTAATCACACTTCGCTATATTTACAAGGAATTCCTTGTATGGTGCAAAACTGAAAAAACTGCCTCTAAGTCCTGGTAGAGGTAGTTTTTTAAGACCAAAAAATAGCTGGTCTTAAAATTGGTGCAAACACTTGGGCCCACATATAAGATGTTTGGGTGCTGGACAGTGCTGCAAGGAATATTGCTGCGTTGGCCTGCACCAAAACAAAAGGTCAGGAATGCGCCCTATCAATAAGATAGGGCGCATTTCTGGGCCTAATTCATGAAAAGTGTTGCATCGCTGCGAACAAAACAGCGTTGAAACACTTTTCACTGCGCCCTCCTTGCGACACCATGGATGCGCCGTATTTACTGTACGGCACTCCATGTCACAATCAATGACAGATACGTCTGGAATCTTGACACATCTGTCAGCTCTAAAGTCATGCATTGCTGCAGTTGTGTCGCAAGCATGATGCAACTCCAGCAATGCATGGCGCACGCCTATCCCTATGGCACTGCGCCACCCTTACGCCCGCCATGAGGCAGGTGTAAAGTTTTAATGCAGTGGCGTCCTAGAATTGTTGCAGTAAAATCTGATAGATTTCACTGAGCCACTCCTACGAGGCTTTGTTGCGTGGGAAAACCCACCCTGCATACATCATACCTGACGCAGGTAAAATGTGGCGCAGGACTTTACAAGGTCACGCATATGCCTAGATGTGTCACTTTGTAAATACGGCGCAACGTGGTACAAAATTAATGCTGAAAGTACGTCAAGAAAATGATGCACCGGCGGCTTTAAACTGTCGGAAGGGGCTCATGAATAAGCCCCCCTGTATTTTCCCCCTACATTGACGCATAATGGCTGCCATGCGCCAATGCAGGCACCCTTGCGCCATGGTGTTGCGGAGTTGATTGATGTTGTGCAGAAAGGGACACCTACCTGCACAAAACCTATCAATCCAAGGTATTTCCTCTTCCTCTGTGTGGTGTGCATTGATGGCGGATTTGAAGGATGTGTGAGTTTCAGGAGTATTGTTGTGGCTTCATCTCTTCTCAGGACATCTGCAGGTGCGTCTGGACTAGTGGAGGGTGGGAGTGAACCAGTTGGCCTTCTTGGAGTGTTGTTTGCCTGGTCTTTTCTTGAGGGGTTCCAGGGTGTCTGCGCAGATGGAGATCCATCGTGGAGGTTGCGCGCTGCGGTGTTGGCGTATGTAAGCGTTGGCGGAGTGGTGGTGCTGAGGGAGTTGAAGAGAAGCTCTTTGGTGGCCTTGATCCAGCTGCAGCGGGGGCGGTGATGGTGTACGGTGGGCATGGTGAAGGCATGATGTATACAATGATGGTCGGTCCAGGAGTGTTCGGTGGTGTGGCTGTAGTTGAAGTTCCCGCTGGCAGAGAAGATGGGCTTGAGCATGTGTTCGGCTATGGGGGTTGGTGTGGTGACTAGCTGCTTGAGTCCGATGTTGGCGAGGGTCCCCAGGAGGGTGGTGGTGTTCTGGTCACTGGGGTTGTCCAGGTGGAACTTGAGGTCTCTGAGTAGGATGTAGTCAGTGGACGGTAAGGGTATTCCTTGCGGGTGATTTTGTAGCCATCTAGGATGGCGACGGCGATGTCCGGTTCAGAGCAGAGGTTGTTCCAGGTTTCCGTTAAAAAGGCGACGTCTGAAGAGGTGGCATCGAGGAGGTCCCAGATTTATGTGGCGTATTTGTGGAGGGACCGCACGTTGAGGAGGATGCAGTTGAGCCGGTCGGGTGCGCTGTTGGTCAGCTGGGTGGCAAGAGACGCTGGTGTGCTGATGTGGCAGAAGGTGTATTTGCAGTTTCGGCGGGCGCAGGGTCCAAGGGTATTCTTCGGTGATGCAAGATGGCAGGCGGTGTGTCATCCAGGGTTGAGGGCGAGGAGGGTGCTGGCGTCGTAGCGGTGGAGTGTCCGAGAGGCAGGGTCCCTGGTGCTGGGTGCGGTACAGGAGCAGACGGACGCAGACAGGCTTGCCTTTGGCGCACCAGTGGCACGCCCGCTGCGCATGGCCTCACAGCGTCTGCCATTAAGTTGTGCTGCTGGGTGGCTGGACAGCTGGGAGGTGGGAAAGGACACTGGAGGGGGTGGGGATGCTGGGGATCGCAGCAGCAATGAGGGAGAGGACAGGGAAATAGGAACTGAAAAAAAAGCACAGGAAAAACAAACCCAAACAAAGAAAAGATAAAAAAAAACAAAGGTAGAAAAGCAAAGGGGAAGAGCAGAAAGAAAGATGGACAGTAACAGCAGAAAAGAGGGATAGGAGGGCAGTCAAGCTGCAGAGCAGTGACGCTCTACCACTGGACCACCAGGGATGAGGCACAGGCAGGAGCCTGCGGATGGAGGAGGGACTTAAACACCTGACCTCTGGGTCAGAGGAACCAGCAGCAGCAGATGGGGACAGCAGCAGCAGCAACCAGATGGTTCAGCACTGTGGGAAGAGGAAGTCCACTAAGGGATAGTCCCCCATACACCCAAAAGCAAACTAACAGGGGGCAAGGAAAGGCAGCACCACCCGGTTGCCTCTTCCGATCTAACAGTGGTGACCGGATTCCGTGTTCCCCAGTTCCCCAGTGAGTAACGGCGGATCAAGCTGCATACCCAAGGGCCTGGGACCGAACCGACCCCAGTGCCCATGGTACCCACTGCCACCAATGGCATCGCTCAGCGACTTGAGCCAATTACTGGAGTCCTCCACCAGTCTTGTGCGGTGTCCTCGGTAATGTAGGTCTGCTGCAGCGCAGGGATTGCTCAGGGCACGGTGTGCGTCACCCACAGGTGCTAGGCCTGGGCCCGACTCGACCCCTGAGCCTCCTCCGCTACGCGTCCCACCTTCTCCTCACCTGGACATTGACACCAAGGCTCAATGAGCTGCACTCTCTCCAAATCTGTGACTCAGCCAGCAGGAGCCTCAGCCAGGCGGGATTTCACAAGCCTGGGTACAGCAGTCGCCGCCAAGTCCACTGGGGAGCCTCCCGATGCAGGTGATGCAACAGGACCCCCTTAGGCATGAATTTGCAGCGCTCCCGCCACACAAGTTCGGTGCAGCTCAGGGGCCTCACCCTCCACAGTGTCCAACCAGCGCAACATCCCCCGGCCTGCGATGCAGAGAGGCGCGACCCACCATTGGTAATCTGCTCCGTGCACCTCGGTGTAGTGGTGGCGCGTGGGATGCGATGCAGAGCCCCCTACATTGGTGCACAGGAGCGCCTCTACAATTCACAGCTCCAAGAGGCACCAGGCGGTCTTCTCACACAGGTCAGCAAAGTGTCTCCATGCGACCTGCCAGACTTCACCACCAGTTAAGGGCAATCGCCAACACCTCAATATCTACTGCCACAGCCCAGCAACTCCACAGCACCTCTGTCTCCCACTCCGGGTCACAGATGCAGGCCCAGAGAGGCCTCCGGGCCCAAAGGACTGTCCGCACTTTCAAGGTTTTGGATGCCATGGCGTTGCAAGGAGGGAGCTATGAAAAGTGATGCATCACTGGTTTTTCCCAGCGATGCACCTCTTTTCATAAATGTAGCCCTGAATCTGCATTTCCCCCTCCCCTGGGACTCTGGCTGGTCATCCTGGCTGTTGGGGAGTTTGGGGGGGGTTGTTGATCTGTGCTGCACTTGGCCCTGGCTGCTCCATTCTGCATTCCATTGTTTTTATTTATTTATTTTCATTGGAGGTGGACTTATAGGCTATTTTTGCATCTAGGGGCTAACATGAGTTTTTTGGCCGCTAATTGACCTTTCGTCAACATTTTTATCACCTTGACGCTAGTGTTAGTGGCAGTTTTCACTGCAGCTAGCTGATACTATCGCTATGTAGCGACGTATTGTAAATACATCGCTAACAGGGCGATAGTTTTCGGCGATAGGCCGCGTTAAGAAAACTGCCGCTAACTAACGTTAACGCTAGTTAGCGGCAGTTCTTCTAAATATACCCCGGAGTCTCTTAGCTTTAGTGGTCCACCAGTTTTGAGGGGACAGCCAGAAAAGGAATCATGACAGCAGGACACTCTCCAATAGCTGTGTTGTGTTTTTATCCAGGGTTTCCCAGGATGTCCTTAGCAAAATGTGTGTCTAACAGGGGAGAGCGTATGTTTAATGCATTCTCAAATGCTTTGGGTTCATACGCCCTACCTGTGTCAGGCTGAAATGTTGCAGCTGTTGTTCTATTCCCTCTCATACCATGTGCCCCTTATGTACTCTAAAGCCCCTCTGCATTTATCAGTTTTGCTCTATTTCAGATTGGGGGCCTCATTAATGAGGCCCCTTGTGCCCCCTGAATGTCACTTTTTGTGACGTTCCGTGACGCAGGAGCCTGCTCCATATTTATGAGTCAGCACTAAGCCACTTTTTTTGGCTTAATGCTGCCTCGTATCGTCCCCTTTAATGCAGTTTTCTGCGTTAAAGGGGCGTGCAGTGGGTATTCCTGGGGGCGTTCTCAGCAACATCCATGGCTTGTTTACACTTCCCCAGATTTACAAGAAATCGTAAATCTGAGGCAGCGCCAAAAACTTACGCCGCTCCAGGGGAGGCGTAAGGGAGGCACAACGAGGAGAAATATCTTTATTTCATCTCGTTTTTCCTTTTTCTATGTGTGCTGCATTCTGCAGCACACATAGACAGAGGAAAAAGCCTCTTGAGATTGTTTTTGTGCAGGAAGGTTTCCCTTTCTGCACAAAAATAATCATCCCCGCAACGCAGGCACCCTTGCACCATGGTGCAAAGGTGCCTGCGTTGGCGCACATCAGCCCATTGAGAGCCAGCCCAGGGGAAAAGGACAGGAATGCACCGTATCTGATAGATACAGCGCATTCCGGCCCTTTTCTTTTGCCGTAGGGCAGCGCAGCAGGAAGGCCTATGATGCTGCCCTATGGCAAAACCTCATAAATGAGGCCCTAAATGCAGAAGCAACTGGAATACCTGCTCCATGCTCCAGATCGAGACTTCCTGGGCCTCATTTATGAGGTTTTGCCATAGGGCAGCGTCACAGGCCTTCCTGGGGCGCTTCCTTATGGCAAAAGAAAAGGGCAGGAATGCGCTGTATCTATCAGATACGCAAACAAATGATGGACAGAATGCTGAATAAATCCTACATTCACCTCCAGTCAAGAGATCTGGGTTAAATCCATCGTTCTTTTGCTCACCATGCCACCCCAGTTTAGACCCAGACATATGCAAATCAGTCTTGCCCCTGTTCCTTATGGGAACAGTCCAGCCCAAACTGCCAAGCCAGGTCCTCCCTGGACCGGAAACAAGCATCCTGAGACCGGTTTCGGGGTATTACCCCTCATCAGCCAGGATAGCTTGAATCCAGTGGCACAGTGAGCAAGGGAGCGACATCTGGGCATACCCATCCCACTTAGGGCGAAAAGTGCCATGCAAATAAATGATGGACGGAATGCTGAATAAATCATACATTTACCCCCAGATCTCTGACTGGGGGTGAAAGTTTGATTAATTCAGCATTCCATTCATCATCTATTCTTTTTGCATTTGTCGCCCCAAGTTGGAAGGGTATGCCCAGACGTGGGACCCGTGCTTGCTACGCCACCAGATTCAAGCTAGACTGGTTAATAAGGGGTGTTACCCCGAAACCGGTCCCAGGATGCTTGTTTCTGGTCCAGGGAAGACCTGGTCTGGCAATTCGGGCTGGACTGTTCCTATGGGGAACAGGGTCAAGACTGATTTGCATATGGCTGGGTCTAAACTGGAATGGCGTGGCGTGCAAAAAAACGATGGATTTAACCCAGATCTATGACTGGGGCTGAATGTTTGATTAATGCAACATTCCGTCCATCATCTATTCTTTTTGAATCTATCAGATACGGTGCATTCCTGTCCTTTTCCTCTGCGCCGGCACACAATTGGCTGCCGTGCGCCAACGCAGGCACCTTTGCACAATGGTGCAAGGGTGCGTGCATTGCTGGGAGGATTCTTTTTGTGCAGAAAGGAAAATCGTCCTGCACAAAAACAATCACAAGAGGCTTTTTCCTCTTTCAACGTGTGCTGAAGAATGCAGCACACATAGAAAAAAGAAAAACGAGGAGAAATAAAGATATTTCTTCTTGTTGTGCCTCCCTTACGCCGCGGAGGCGTAAGTTTTTGGCGCTGCCTCAGAGTTACGATTTCTCATAAATGTGGGGCAGTGTCAAAAAGCCATGGATGTTGCTGGGAACGCCCCAGCAACGCCCATTGCACGCCTCTTTAACGCAGCATTAAAGGGGATGATATTTATGAGGCTCATAAATGAGGCCCCTTGTGTGTAGTTGGACAGGGAGGGAGTGACAGGGATAATTCCAAAAAGAATCTAAAAAAGAATTCATCTTCTATTTGTTCTCGAGGTTGCCCCCACTCTCGACCATTCGGCTGTTGAGCGCTGGCTGATTGCAGTGCCTGTTGTTTTTATGGTACATTTCGGCTGCATAGGGGAGAGGCCTAAGGCTCCCCTTATAATGTTCAGCGAACTTAGCACTGGGAAATCCTTTTCCATCACCAAGTGGATGTGAGGCCCATCATATATGTGTGTGTGTGTGCGTGCGTGCGTGTGTGCGTGTGTGCGTGCGTGTGTGAATATGAGAAAGAGCTAGATAAAGAGACTGAAAATGAATGCGAGACAGAGAAATAGAAAGAAAGAAAGCGATAGAGAGAGAGAGAGAGATGGTAGAAGATTTGGTTACTTCCCCTCAAAAACTGTGGGTAAAGTTCTACCACTCCCCCGAGTTAAACAAGGAAGAGATATGTTTCCCACCTGTTCACGTGTCTGGTGACAGGCAGTGTGCAGCCCAAGCATGCTGGAGGTCAAGGATAACATGCTCAGCAGCTACACCTTACCCCTCCAGTCTCTACGGAAGCCATCCTTCAATAAACATCTACGTACCAGAGAGGGACGCAGAGGTGGCTGGTTGGCACATTTTGAAAATTCCTTTGACGGTGATTGCCTGCAAGCAGTTGGCCCAACTGCAAAGGACTGAGCATAAAAGCTATGACTTCACTCCAGCAAACTGAAGAGCCTGACAGTGGGAAGATCTCTATGGACCTGCCATGTTCCTCGTTCAGACCCGAGTGCTGTGCATCCTAGGTTGGAACTAAACTTAATGCGCTGCCCGAAGTCCTCCTATTCTGCCTGCATGCTGACCAGTGATCTGACTGCACAGACACACTCATCTTGCCTCAGGAGAGCCGAGGAGCTGTAACCACCCAGCCATGAAGAGCCATCCCTCACCGGGGACGGCAGAGAGTGATGCAATCTATCTTGAGGAGCAAATGAGTTACCTGCAGCAGCGCTGACTCTGCTGGGTGAGCCTCACTCAATGGTCCAATATTTTCTTGCTTTTTTGTGTCTGTGAGGACAGCCTTATAATAGCCGCAAAATCCACAAGTCAACATCCAGCAAGGCAAGAGCATGGGTACATCACCAGCCTCTGCTAAAGGTACCTGAAGAGTCTCCTGAGGGAGGCAGGGGGAACAGTGGCCATGAAAGCTTGGGTAGTGGTTCAGAGTGATGCAGACCCCTGTACTACAGATCCATAGCTCATAGAGGGGCCACAATGCTCCCTTCTGTGCTTTTTATTCACCACAACAAGCTTCTTACCAGCAACACAATCTTGGATTAAGAGACACTCCTAACCTCCTTCTTCTGTTAGGGATGCTCCCCCTTAACTGTTATCCACTGAGCTCAAACCTGCAAGAGCACCCAGGTTAAAGAGCCACCCCCAAGAAACAAGGTGTCCCACAGATCATCAGAAAAGTGCCAGATTCCCAAATTGACTAACAACATCCTTGACTAGGTCATTAGAAACAATAAGTGGTCACCGTTCTTTCTCATTTTTACTATTCTACGATTTTAAGGCGTTTAAAAAAGAGGTTATCCCTTTTGAGAAATGACCTTCACTAGGCATGCATTTTTATTGTTGTGTGAAATACTTGTTCTCTAATGCATGTCACTCAACGTGAGTGCATTTCACTCAACCTCAATGCATGCTCACTAGGGCTCTACTGCATGTCACTCAACGTGAGTGCATCTCACTCAACCTCAATGCATGTACCATGAGCAAGGCCTGCCTGCCTGCCCATCCAGACTACCTAGGGAAGGTAAGGGGGCTTTAGAGGCGTAATGTTTATTATTTAATTTCAGACCCTGTACCCAGCATCCTGTCCAGTAGGAACAACCTACACTCTCATCTTTGATACTACTAGGTGGTGTAAACACCTTCATGGATTTGAGAAAAATGGGAAACATCCTTTACCACACAGTCATTACCAGGATCTGCCTTTACAATGCAGTCACTACCCCGACTGCCACATTACCACGCGTTCCTTTACCATGCAATTTGTTACGACTTGCTTTAGGGGGCGCGTTGTTGGACTGGTGTTGGATTTTAAGTCCAACACCTTCCCTACTGTTGCGTAGACTGGCATTGGAATAGTAAGTTATACTATTCCAAAGTCCTGCGCGCCCCCAAAGCAAGTCGTTGTAACGACTTGTGCGGTAAAGGAACACATGGTAAGGTCGCAGTCGGGGTAGAGATTGTGTTGTAAAGGCATGCGTGGTAAATGCATGCAGTGTTCTGTCATACATCTGAAAAAAAAAGCATCACTCCAACCAAGTCAAGCATGCGAAAGCACTTCTTTGTAGGTCCGAGGAAGTTTTCTACCAGGGTTTGGAAGGAGAAGTGATGGTCACATCCACACTGTGTACCATTAGCGAAGAGCTGCAATGTAGAAAGTAAGCATCCGCCACCAGGGATCCTGGTAATTTATTACAGGCCTCTTAGCCTACACCTGGGTGTAAGGCAGGGGCGGTGCGTCCATTGGGGCGTTGGGGCGTAGCCCCCCCGCCCGCAGCTCCCTCGGCTTCTTTGAAGTTCAAAGACGCCGAGGGAGAACTGACAATCATGTCAGTCAGCATGACGTCGGACCGCCCACCCCCTTCAGAGTCTGAAGGGGTGGGCGATCCTGCGTCATGTTGACTGACATGATTGTCAGAGGGACCAGGGGCAGCAGGCAGCACTGCAGCACAAGTGCGCATGAGTGGGGAAGGGCACCGAATTTTCGCGCCGTGCCCAGTCATGCGCACTTGTGTTTGCACTGGCTTGCGCATGCCCATTAGGAGAGCGAGGGTTGAGCAAAGGCTCAAACCTCGGTCTCCTAATGGGCAGGCGGGCGAGAGGTAACCGTGCCCTAAGCCAATCCTGGCGCTGCCAGCAGCGCCAGGCTTGGCTGAGAGGGGCTATAGGGCAGGCCGCAGGCGCAAGCGGAGTCGGACCCGAGGCGGCGCGGACGGCGGACCTGCTCAGGTAGGAGTTCCTTTTTTATTTAAAAATCCCCCGCGCGAGCCGCGACTGACCGATTCTGTTAATGCGGTGCGTTTATTTCAGGGCCACAGAGCGTCTTTTTGATGATGTGGATGTAAAATTATCACACTGAAATCAGCATTTCACAAAGATCCGGAGAATTCTTAAGTAGCGGGAGAAAATGTTGCTTTAATACGTTCTGCATCAGAAGGGAAAGCCTGTTACACTATAGTGGGATTTTACGCAATACATAACATACTAACTGGTCTGTTCGCAAATGCGCTTCGGCGTCCCACCTTGTGGTATGAAGCGCTATGTAAATGCAAAAAAACAATAAAACACAAAGTGGAGGCGGAAAGTTGCCCTCGAAGGAAAGGGACCGTTTTCTTAGGTTTTCTCTGTTTTTTTTAATATATAAGAAACCTCTCTCGGTGTCTTTGTCTTTAAATAGCCGGTGGGACTGACTGTATGACTCATTCTGGCGATGAGTGGCAGCGCTAGAGCCCGTCGGCCTCTGGGCATTATCCGGGGCATCGGAAGACATCTCGGACTGACCCGGGACCCCGTATAACAGAAGTCAGTCAAGCGGAACTGGCCTCGGCCAGGTCACTGCGTGCTGTCGAGTCCTTTCTTTGATGAGTCCAGTTCATGATGCATAGAGTATCGCCTCTTGGCGCTTTGAAGCTTCCCCCCGGGCTATTATTGTTTTCGCCATGCGCATTTACGTTCGAGTAATCCCCATCATTGCAAGTTCCGCTGCATTGTTTAGTCACCGGCATCAACGTACCTCTGTCTCGGCTTAGCAGATACAACCCGCCTGGCTCGTGGCCATTCAGTCTTTGGCCTCTGCTGTGAGTAGCACACGTGGTGAAGACTTGGAGTAACATCAGAGGGCAGGCCCGGGTTTAAAACTGTCACAGAGTGGAACAGTTCTTGGTTTTGGACTGAGAAGTGTATCTGCGGTGTTTGATTCAAAACAATAAATTGTGTCATGGATGTAAGGGTGGGTGGATGGATGGGTTAGTTGGAGGGGCTGGTTGGGTTGGATTGGATGGATGGGTGGGTGGGTGGATAGATTGGTGGATGGATGGGTGAGTGGATGGATTGGTGGATTTTGGATTGTGGATGGATGGGTGGATGGATTGGTAGATGGATGGGTGGGTGGGTGGATGAACAATAGGTGGATGGATGGATGGGTGGGTGGCTGGCTGGATGGATTGGATGGATGGGTGGGTTTGAGGGGATGGATGGTTGGGTGAGTGGGTGGGATGGATGGATGGATGGTTTGGTCTAGAAGGAGTCATTTGTGTTTGAAGACAGGGCCCCAGGCGTGCGTTGGTGATTCTAGACACGGAAAGAGGCTGTCAATTACACACCTGGTGAAGACACAGGGAAGGCACTACAGCTGTCCTAGCTGCTCGCCCGACTCCACGTGTGACTATGGGCTTCATAAATACTGAAAGGACATAAGTGCACACACGAAGGCTGCCTGTGTCCGGCACAAACCACAGTGACAGCCTAATCTGTTACTAGAGGAACAGCGACAATCACCGTGACACAAGCAGCCACGTCACACACCAGCACTACTGCACTGGCACGCGCCTTTATGATACGTCATCATCCTATTGAATTAGAATGGTTGTGCACTGCTTCAGCCCACTTTTGACAGTCTCTGGGCGCTTTGTAGGGTGGTGGATGCATTCATCATGTTGAATATAAACATGCAGTGTGTCGTGGCCAGATAGCGTCCTAATGTTAAAGGGCATTTTACAGTCAGAGTGCAACTGAAACGATTAATTGTTACAATCCTGGCTTTGAATAATGGTAAAGTCCCAGGGAGGGTCCCTGGCGAGGGCACTGCAGTCGTAAAGTGTCCAGCTGATGGCGAAGGAGGGTACCATTCTTGGCTGGCCGACTGGCACCACGTATTGAGCACACGCACTAAACGGGCGGTTAATTGGCTCTTGAACAATAGGCGATCAACCTTAGGCGGATGAAAAGATGAACGAGCCCTGCCGGGATTTAAACCGGTGACACGCAGATCACACAGTCTCTGGCCGATACGAAAGGAGTCGACCCTATCAGTATGTAACGCCCTGTGTACGATACGCCCAGATCCTAAACCCACCAAGCTAACCTCGCTGCTTCTAGTGCTGATCATTAATGCTGTTCTTTGAGGGTGCTTTAAAATGATGAACCTCGTCCACCGATACTAGCCCTTGTTTTTAGGTCTGGCCATCTCAAAAGCATCCACCTATCCTGCTGTTCACACGCCGTGCACGTTCACGATAGTGCCATGAAGTAAATGTAAATCCCCTTTACCGAGAACAGCAAAAGCCCATGAGCAGATGTTTTATCTTCTCTTTGCTTTCCATATGTGACTTGTACGTGAACCTGAAATATATCCCTGCGCTGTTAACAACCAAAATGTGAAGGTTTTTTAACAATGTAATCTATTCACACACAATTCGATTCCGGCAGCATCCAAACATGTATTCGCATTTTACGCTGTATCAGCAATAAGTTTCCACTTACCTTGTCTATATTTGATCTACACAGAGAAAAAAAACATTAATGACTCTAATGAGAGAACTCAGTGAGGTAATGTGTCTTTACTTTGAGGATTGAGCCATGCCAGGTGTTTGAGAGGCTTTGATTGAGAACGCAGGCGATAAGGCTAAAGCCAAACAAAGTGCCTGTCAGTGGGCTGGCCTCTCTGCAGAGCACACAGAACAATATTTCTGTATTCCATTTGCAACTGAAATTCTGTGGAAATGTGTGTGAAGGGGGTACACTGATGTCAAACGAGGGAGTGCAGTGCATGTTGGGGGCGGTGAAGTGACAGAGATGTGGCGAAGGGCATTCGGGGAAGATTGAAAAGAGGATGCTGAAGAGGTTGAAGATGTGCAGATGGACAAGATATGCAGAGAAAAAGAGGATACATATCTAACATAAAGCACACATAATTGAAGGCCAAAGCTCCTTCCACAGGCCTCAATGCTATTTAATTCACAGACTCACTATTTCAGAATTTAAACATTTTCAATGTTTATTATTTATCTTAAACAGCTAACACCCAGTGACAAAGCCAATCATACTGACAGGCTTTAGGCGTATGCCAGTTGCTGTGCAATTTATCTGGATAAAATTACATCTCAGAGAGAAACCAAAATACCGGTCTGATGGCACACTATGGGAATCACAGAAATGTATTTGGCATGTTCCTTTATAGGGAGCACCCACTTTTTTCATCTCGCTTAAAGACCTGTCTGCACATATTTCTATATGACTGGTTACAGCCAGCAGCTGTGGGTGCTTCCTGAAGTCTGGTTAGAGCATATTTTTTGAAAAGTTAATGCTGCATGCAGTGCTAGACACTGGGCAAGCATACATTTTAAAGGGCTAAAGTTGTCATGCAGAACAATTTACATATTACAGTAACTGTTGAACAAATTCATGCAAGAAGATACTGGGCAGTTTTTAATGTGTTTAATATTTCAAGACTATACGTTCCCACTGCTTAATAAGCCTTGCTTTATCGCTGCATTCATTTGCTTTAAAATGCACCATTTGCCAATCTTTTTAAAATTTCTTTCTCAGGAGAGGGACTCTCCCTAGACCCCAGATGTGTCCATTGAACTTGTTCACATCGCTAACTAGTGTTTTCTATTGGAAAGGGTAGAGCCAAAGCAGTCTTGCTTAGTACCCTAGCCCTCTTCAGAAGTCAGACTTGCTTGGCAACCCAGAAATTCTCTGAAATAATGTATGAGTTTTCTTTTATGAATGCCTAGAAGAACTGAATTTTCAGTCCATTTATCACAGAAATAATGCTGAAAATCGCACCAAAAAGATGCCAATTTTTTAAAAATTTCTTCACGGGGGGAGAACCCCCCCGAACCCCCCCCTTATTGCCGTCGGGCTCGCTCGCTGCGCTTGCTCGCCTACGTTGATTCTTTCTGCTTATGCCCCACCAGTTTCAAGTTCCACCAGCCACCACTGGTGTAAGGTAACGGCCCCATTATGGGAAGTGCATGGGTTTTATTAGGGGAGGGGAGTTGACCTTTTCATTATGGCACAAAAAGGGCTGTTGACCCACATACATTATAGTCTTCCACAAATGAGGCGATTGTCCCTCAGGAGAAGGTCCTATCCATACACCTTCTGTTGGATATTGTACTGCATTGCTGCCTGTGGTCCAATATGGAGTAATTGGTGCCCTCTGCCCTGCCATAATGCCGGGATCAGCTTCCTTTCGATTCCTCCCTAGTTTGTGCAATATCAACCAGGGGCCTGTGGTGGGAGTCTCAAAAGCTTATCCAGTGTACCCTGTATTGCCTTTGGCTCCTCTCGAATGTTTGCTCAGATGATTGACTTCCCTGGCGGAGGTAGCATTTAGTCTTTCTCCAGACACACCTGTTTGGCTTATGCTCGGGGTCCCTACCATGGTATGCATTCTGAGCCCTCACCTGCCCAGCTCCCCTTGGACTTTCTATGTCTGAATGGGACCCCTTTTGTTTCTTTCCTTGTCTTCTCCAGATAAGCCTTCCAGATGTCCATAGGGCCCTCACACGTGTGTCTGTGCTACAACCATCCTACCAACTCCTTTGGCTCTTTTTCTCTTTTTGAACGAATTTACCTCTTTCCCTTGCCCTGGGATGTGTGGCTCAGCAATTAATTTCGAGCGGGATTCCCCGCTTCCCTTCCCCTTTGCTTTCGAGTTCTCTTTCCTCTTGGTTCCCTGAGCCTTCCATCCACTGTTGAAGCTTCTTGCATGGCATTTGGTCTCTCTCTAATTACTCTACAGCTGACTTCTGTCTGCCACTGTCGTCTCCTCCGTCTGATCAGACCAAGGTAGGTGCCCCCAGCTGTTCGCCTCCACTTTTTTTCCTTTGTGCGTGTGACCCGCTGCTTTCCCAATCATTTTTCTGCCTGCTGCTGGTCTCTCAATCAAACATTAGGTGTTGTAGAGCACCACTTGTCACCACGGGGTCTCCAGGCACTGGGGTTCTGTGAGGGTGGGTCGGATGGCTGTGACGGTCGAAGAGCCAGGTCTTGAGCTTCTTTCTGAAGTCTTCTAGTGAAGGGGAGGTGCGTAGGTGGAGTGGGAGGTCGTTCCAGCACTTGGCGGCAAGGTAGGAGAAGGAACGACCTCACATGTCACTGCTTCTCACTGAGGTAGGGTGGTGGCCCGGGCGCTGTCACTGGTTATCCGTCTTCTCATGCACCAAAGGTTGTCATTATCTCCTGTACGGTCTAGTCCATTTTACTCAGGGCTTTGTTTTTGCACACTGACAGTGGTGGGCTGTTCATGCTCTCACACTTTGTACTGTGAAACCATCTTCTGCCAGCCTGCCTGGTAGGAAAGATGGGTCCCTCTTGCCTTCCCCCATGTGAAATATAGGAGCAGAGAAGACGCGTGGGCGTTCTTGAAAGCTCAAAAATAGTCACCTTTTCTTTTACCTGTGAGCAATCACTTTTCCCTACAAAATCCTCTCCAGAGACTAGAACATAAAGAGGCTCAACACGGCAAGCCTCGGTAGACCATGGCCTGCCACTTTTGAGGAATTATTGTCACCTTGGCTCAATATTAACTGTATGTTTGATTGCGCTCTAGTAGCCATCAAGATGTCAAATTATGGAAGAGTGACCTACGTGAAGGTCTTTAGCAGATATTATTCCACTTGCTGGTGGCACATGATTTAAAAGGCTGTGCACAGGCAACCAAAGTCAGCCCCTGTCAGAACACTGCTAGCCAGACCCAAATGACACCGAGCGAGTTTAGAGGACGAGCCTAATGACCTCCTCCAGAGGGATTATGTTATGACAGGTGTAAGGGTACTGGAGCGTGGAGGGTTTTTTTTAAATTTTTTATTTGAAGCCAAACGATGGATTTAAGAGCACAAATATACTGGCTAAAGTATTTTATTGAGTTCTGAAGGGGATCTCATAGCATGCATTCCAAACAGGGTCTGCCACAGGAAACAGGAACACCTTTTTCTTTAAAGCATAATGCCATGCAAATGCCTGTACATAAATTATGTGCCATATCTGGATACACAGCAGGGAATACTGATGCCACAGCAGGTAGTGTATCTCCCATTCAGCATGCCACACTTAATAGATGCTCATACTAATACCGAGTCAGAGAGCACTTGCACCCGTTTTATTCATGCGCTGTGCCCAAGTAGTTTTCGGTGTTCCTTTGCCAGGAAAGAGTCTGTTTAAATGTCTGTGCCACTTGTAACATGAGGCTAAATATGCCACGCTCCCAGGGATGATGCACAAATGTGCAAGGGCGATGTTGAAAATGTCAGCCTGACACTCAGAATTACAGATTCCCGGGTCCTGTCAGTCGGACTTCAGGCCGCTCCCTGCGTCAGACGTGACAGGACTCGTGCAGACGCCTCTAATGACTGAGGCTAGTAGTAAATAGGGATACCATTGCTCATCAAACTCGTGTCCCCAAAAGTGACAGGTCTGTGTCCTTAAAAGTGGCAGGTCTGTCCTTAAAAGTGACGTGTCTGTGTGTCCCCAAAAGTGACAGGTCTGTGTCCTTAAAAGTGGCAGGTCTGTCCTTAAAAGTGACGCGTCTGTGTGTCACCAAAAGTGACAGTTTGTGTGCAAAAAAGTTTGTGGACATGATGGATGTGTGGCAGCCCTACAAGGAGCTGCGCTGGGGGTGTGGCACTGGGTTTGTGTCAGAGTGTGAGCAGGGGCTGAAGGCGGTGTTAGGTTAGCAGGGTTATGTAAGGAAAAATAAATGTGTGCCTGTGGGTGTGCGCAAAAGTGTTTTCATGGCATGTTTTAAAACTGTGCCTGCAGGGCTGTGACAGATGGTGTTTGGGCATGCTGAGCTGTGAATGTACAGGCCGACATCAAATCCCCACCCCCACGGGATGGCAGTGTGAGGCTCATGAAACGCTTGTCCTTAAAAGTTAAAGGGTGTGTCTGTCCTTAAAAGTGACAGTTGGTGCACAAATGTTTGGGGACATGATGGATGTGTGGCAAGCCAGTGTTACGAAGGCAAAAACTTCAAACAGAGAAGCTGCTTTAGCTTTTTAGGCAGGGCTCGGTCATGATTAGCAGTTGTTAAAACGATAAAGGGACAACAGACGGGGGTCCCAAAACTTCCCCAGGAGAATATGAAACAGGATAACACGTGGCAGGAAAAATACAATGCAGGGAAAACACGAGGCCTGAGATAAAGCTATCAGTCTGAGCAGGCAGGGTGGTTGTGACTCAGCAAGATCTACAAACACATTTCTTGGGCCTAGCTCTTCAGGACAGTGCTCAGGCTTGATTAGCAGACGGTAAATGATATCAGTGTACCAAATATACAATGCAACGGTCTGAAATTGTTCCCTCCAAAGACCACCATTACCTGGTTCTAAGCCCGCCCACCCCCCTGTAAAGTGTGGGGTCTTCTAATTAGCATGCCAGGCCAAGTATAAAAAGGGTACTTTAAGGGTCAGCAGAAACAGACATTTAAAAACCCTTTTGGAGCGCCTTGTTTGGACTGACTGCTACACAGGCCTGCATCAGAAACTTAAGGCAGCAATGGATCAGAGCAACTTCTCACAGATTGACGCTGCCTGCTACACGTTATTGGAGGTAAATAAATAAGGGTGGTACATTGTGACAGGCTTATGGGGGTTATTTAAAGTGCATGGGGAATGTATTTAAGGTGAACAAGCTTGCATTTAAAAGGGGTTTAGCGCCATGTAGGAATGTGTTCATAATGTTTTAAATAAATGTTTAAAGTGCTGTGGGCTGGTACCTAATGTGAATAAGGTTTGAGGTGAAATGTGGGTGTCATTTTAAGTTTTTAAACGACGCTTAGCGTCAAGTGGGCATGTATTTAACGTGAATAATGGTGGGCTTTTGAGGGTGCACCGGTCTGCAAACAAAAGTTATTAAAGAGTATATAATGAATTGAAGTGTTGTATTAATGTCAATAATATTGGACAGTTTAGGGATGCTATATAGCCGCTTTCTAAAGGCTTTTAAAGGACATTTTACGCAATATATGCACGTATATAATATGTCTAAAGCTGATGGGTTTTGGAGAATGAGCTGGGGTGTAACGTTTGTTTTTAAAAAAATGTTCTTAAAGCATTGTGTCGGAGTATTTAAATTGAATAAGCATGCAGCAGGCTGTCACATGTTTTAGCAGTTTGAGACAATGCATTATGCCCTTACAAACAGTTTTCCAAGTTGTATGTGTATGTGCATGGCCCCTGTAAGGGTGTCAGAGCATTCAAATATACTAAGCGTTTGTACAAAATAAAATAAATAAAATAAAAATAAAATGTTGGTTTGTACTTACCCTCAATGGTAGGTCCTAGGGCTCTGATGAGTTCAAGGGTTGTTGTGAGTGGCCTACGCTGCTCCAGGCTGTGGATGGATCACCTAAGGCAGCTGGTGGGTCCCGAGGATTTTAAAGCAGTTCTGTGGGGGTTGTTCTTGGTTTGTTTTCACCCCAGAGCCCACTTCCAACACGCAGGGGCTCGGAGGTTTGTGTCCCAAAAAGCGGCATGGTCCTAGCGTGGGCCCGAGATCAAAATGAATTTAGTTAAACCCCAGAGGCCGAGGCGTTCCGTGCGGCGGTCTGGGTCGTGTTCGGCCCATCTGTCCCAATCTTTCTTAAGATGGCCCCACAGCCCTCTTCGGGCCGGGAGGGTTCTGGGGCTATGTACGGCATGGGGCTCGAGACCCCCACGAGTATTAAATAAACCCCCAGAACCTGCTTACCGAGGGCACTGCTCTGGGGTTGTGGGCCCATTGTAGGCTAGTCCATGGACCATGCGTGGGTCCTGATGGTGGCGGGGCCGATGCAGGCCATCTGAGACCGACCCCAGAGACCTCTGAGGGCCGTGAGAGCTCCGGGGCTATGTGTGGCAGGGTCCGGTGTGGGCCCACGGCCCAAAACCTGTTGTGGGCGTCCCAGAGCCCGCTGCCATACTGCGAGGCTCTGGGAATTTGAGGGTGTAGCGGTGGGGCCCATTGCCCGAAACCCAATGAGGCCCCCAGAGTTCGCCTCCACGCTGCGGGCTCTGGGGATTTACGGGGATATCGTTGGGGCTCGCGGGCCCGACGGCATTAATTAAGCCCTCAGAGGCCGTGGGGCTCCGTGCGGCGTTCGGATGGGCGGTCTTTGTAGGTGTGGGGCCGGGGTCCAAAACTGCAGCGTAGACACCCAGAGCCCTATTCCACAATGCCCGGGCTCTGGGCCCGTGTCCCTGCATGGCGGCAGTTGGGGCCCACTTAGGGAGACTTCGAGGGTTGTCCCCAGAGCCCGCCTACCTGTGACGGCGCTCTGTGGCCGTCCTGTTGTGCGGTGTGGGCATCGTTGTGTCCAGAGGCCCGAAACTTCAGGGGACGACCCAGAGCCCGCTTCCATAGTGTGGGGCTCTGGGGCCCGTGCATGCAGCAGGGAGGATCAAAATGGCGCGGCCGGGGACTGAGCTGCTGCATCCTCTCCCAAGGCAGGACCCGCCCATAGTGACGGCGAGGGTGTGTTGGGGCCTGTCTTCAACGAGTACAGGCAAGACCGGCCTTAGAGCCAGTAATACAAGCGTTTCCACGGCAGCATGAGGAAACTCCCTGTAGGGATTCCCTCGTATGGCTTTTTTATAACATTTACAGGCAGGAGCCTCGTTAGCAGAGACCCCTGGTTGTAAATCAATTGCGGGGTCTCTACGCTATGAATGGTGTATGTTTTAAAATAAATATTAATAATTTAACAGAGTGTGCTGCCCTGAGGGTATTGTGCTGCATCTGAACATTCCCCAGACAAGTAACACAACAAGCAACTCACCTACAACAAGTAAAGGTTGGGGGCTTTTTTTTTTTTTGTCAATGAATGTTAATTGCCTAATATAAATAAGCAACTAATACGGTGTGGTTTATATAGCATATTTACAATGCTGTAGTCCTGAAATGAGGAGCCTGTGTATAATGTATAGAGATGCTTAAAAAGCCCCTCATACAGCGTTCATTGTCTCATGCAATTCCTGGCAATTAGTAAATAAATGAATAATTGTAAACACATGTGATTAATGCTGTTTCTGGAGAGGGATATGTGATTTTGTCTATGGGCTGCTTGAGGTGCATCAATTACCCTGAGGTTTAATATGTATGCTGTAAAGAATGTGTACCCTGTAGACAGCGCTGCGCATTAACGTATTTGGGTTCAGATTGTGACTGTTTTTCCTAGGAGATATCCTTTTGTTACTTGCAGTTTATAAGTTAAAATCCTAACCTGGTGTTGTGGTTATTAAAGGGGTTACATAGAACAGCTTGCGGACTGTATACTATTGATATGCACAAGGGTTATGGGTTGTACATACGGTGGGGCTTGTGGGTAAGAAACCATGATTCCTACCCACAAGCCCCACCGTATGTACAACCCATAACCCTTGTGCATATCAATAGTATACAGTCCGCAAGCTGTTCTATGTAACCCCTTTAATAACCACAACACCAGGTTAGGATTTTAACTTATAAACTGAAAGTAACAAAAGGATATCTCCTAGGAAAAAAACAGTCACAATCTGAACCCAAATATGTTAATGCGCAGCGCTGTCTACAGGGTACACATTCTTTACAGCATACATATTAAACCTCAGGGGTAATTGATGCACCTCGAAGCAGCCCATAGACAAAATCACATATCCTCTCCAGAAACAGCATTAATCACATGTGTTTACAATTATTAATTTATTTACTAATTGCCAGGAATTGCATGAGACAATGAACGCTGTATGAGGGGCTTTTAAGCATCTCTATACATTATACACAGGCTCCTCATTTCAGGACTACAGCATTTTAAATATGCTATATAAACCACACCGTATTAGTTGCTTATTTATATTAGGCAATTAACATTCATTGACAAAAAAAAAAAGCCCCCAACCTTTACTTGTTGTAGGTGAGTTGCTTGTTGTGTTATTTGTCTGGGGAATGTTCAGATGCAGCACAATACCCTCAGGGCAGCACACTCTGTTAAATTATTAATATTAATTTTAAAACATACACCATTCATAGCGTAGAGACCCCGCAATTGATTTACAACCAGGGGTCTCTGCTAACGAGGCTCCTGCCTGTAAATGTTATAAAAAAGCCATACGAGGGAATCCCTACAGGGAGTTCCCTCATGCTGCCGTGGAAATGCTTATATTACTGGCTCTAAGGCCGGTCTTGCCTGTACTCGTTGAAGACAGGCCCCAACACACCCTCGCCGTCACTATGGGCGGGTCCTGCCTTGGGAGAGGATGCAGCAGCTCAGTCCCCGGCCGCGCCATTTTGATCCTCCCTGCTGCATGCACGGGCCCTAGAGCCCCACACTATGGAAGCGGGCTCTGGGTCGTCCCCTGCAGTTTCGGACCTCTGGACACAACGATGCCCACACCGCACAACAGGACGGCCAGAGAGCGCCGTCACAGGTAGGCGGGCTCTGGGGACAACCCTCGAAGTCTCCCTAAGCGGGCCCCAACTGCCGCCATGCAGGGACACGGGCCCAGAGCCCGGGCATTGTGGAATAGGGCTCTGGGTGTCTACGCTGCAGTTTTGGACCCCGGCCCCACACCTACAAAGACCGCCCATCCGAACGCCGCATGGAGCCCTACGGCCTCTGAGGGCTTAATTAATGCCGTCGAGCCCGCGAGCCCCAACGATAGCCCCGTAAATCCCCAGAGCCCGCAGCGTGGAGGCGAGCTCTGGGGGCCTCATTGGGTTTCGGGCAATGGGCCCCACCGCTACACCCTCAAATTCCCAGAGCCTCGCAGTATGGCAGCGGGCTCTGGGACGCCTACAACAGGTTTTGGGCCGTGGGCCCACACCGGACCCTGCCACACATAGCCCCAGAGCTCTCACGGCCCTCAGAGGTCTCTGGGGTCGGTCTCAGATGGCCCGCATCGGCCCCGCCACCATCAGGACCCACGCGTGGTCCATGGACTAGCCTACAATGGGCCCACAACCCCAGAGCAGTGCCCTCAGTAAGCAGGTTCTGGGGGTTTATTTAATACTCGTGGGGGTCTCGAGCCCCATGCCGTACATAGCCCCAGAACCCTCCCGGCCCGAAGAGGGCTGTGGGGCCATCTTAAGAAAGATTGGGACAGATGGGCCGAACACCACCCAGACCGCCGCACGGAACGCCTCGGCCTCTGGGGTTTAACTAAATTCATTTTGATCTCGGGCCCACGCTAGGACCATGCCGCTTTTTGGGACACAAACCTCCGAGCCTCTGCGTGTTGGGAGTGGGCTCTGGGGTGAAAACAAACCAAGAACAACCCCCACAGAACTGCTTTAAAATCCTCGGGACCCACCAGCTGCCTTAGGTGATCCATCCACAGCCTGGAGCAGCGTAGGCCACTCACAACAACCCTTGAACTCATCAGAGCCCTAGGACCTACCATTGAGGGTAAGTACAAACCAACATTTTATTTTAATTTAATTTATTTTATTTTGTACAAACGCTTAGTATATTTGAATGCTCTGACACCCTTACAGGGGCCATGCACATACACATACAACTTGGAAAACTGTTTGTAAGGGCATAATGCATTGTCTCAAACTGCTAAAACATGTGACAGCCTGCTGCATGCTTATTCAATTTAAATACTCCGACACAATGCTTTAAGAACATTTTTAAAAAAACAAACGTTACACCCCAGCTCATTCTCCAAAACCCATCAGCTTTAGACATATTATATACATGCATATATTCCGTAAAATGTCCTTTAAAAGCCTTTAGAAAGCGGCTATATAGCATCCCTAAACTGTCCAATATTATTGACATTAATACAACACTTCAATTCATTATATACTCTTTAATAACTTTTGTTTGCAGACCGGTGCACCCTCAAAAGCCCACCATTATTCACGTTAAATACATGCCCACTTGACGCTAAGCGTCGTTTAAAAACTTAAAATGACACCCACATTTCACCTCAAACCTTATTCACATTAGGTACCAGCCCACAGCACTTTAAACATTTATTTAAAACATTATGAACACATTCCTACATGGCGCTAAACCCCTTTTAAATGCAAGCTTGTTCACCTTAAATACATTCCCCATGCACTTTAAATAACCCCCATAAGCCTGTCACAATGTACCCCCTTATTTATTTACCTCCAATAACGTGTAGCAGGCAGCGTCAATCTGTGAGAAGTTGCTCTGATCCATTGCTGCCTTAAGTTTCTGATGCAGGCCTGTGTAGCAGTCAGTCCAAACAAGGCGCTCCAAAAGGGTTTTTAAATGTCTGTTTCTGCTGACCCTTAAAGTACCCTTTTATACTTGGCCTGGCATGCTAATTAGAAGACCCCACACTTTACAGGGGGGTGGGCGGGCTTAGAACCAGGTAATGGTGGTCTTTGGAGGGAACAATTTCAGACCGTTGCATTGTCTATTTGGTACACTGATATCATTTAACGTCTGCTAATCAAGCCTGAGCACTGTCCTGAAGAGCTAGGCCCAAGAAATGTGTTTGTAGATCTTGCTGAGTCACAACCACCCTGCCTGCTCAGACTGATAGCTTTATCTCAGGCCTCGTGTTTTCCCTGCATTGTATTTTTCCTGCCACCTGTTATCCTGTTTCATATTCTCCTGGGGAAGTTTTGGGACCCCCGTCTGTTGTCCCTTTATCATTTTAACAACTGCTAATCATGACCGAGCCCTGCCTGAAAAGCTAAAGCAGCTTCTCTGTTTGAAGTTTTTGCCTTCGTAGCACTGGCTTGTCACACATCCATCATGTCCCCAAACTTTTGTGCACCAACTGTCACTTTTAAGGACAGACACACCCTTTAACTTTTAAGGACAAGCGTTTCATGAGCCTCACACTGCCATCCCGTGGGGTGGGGGATTTGATGTCGGCCTGTACATTCACAGCTCAGCATGCCCAAACACCATCTGTCACAGCCCTGCAGGCACAGTTTTAAAACATGCCATGAAAACACTTTTGCGCACACCCACAGGCACACATTTATTTTTCCTTACATAACCCTGCTAACCTAACACCGCCTTCAGCCCCTGCTCACACTCTGACACAAACCCAGTGCCACACCCCCAGCGCAGCTCCTTGTAGGGCTGCCACACATCCACATGTCCACAAACTTTTTTGCACACAAACTGTCACTTTTGGTGACACACAGACGCGTCACTTTTAAGGACAGACCTGCCACTTTTAAGGACACAGACCTGTCACTTTTGGGGACACACAGACACGTGACTTTTAAGGACAGACCTGCCACTTTTAAGGACACAGACCTGTCACTTTTGGGGACACACAGACACGTCACTTTTAAGGACAGACCTGCCACTTTTAAGGACACAGACCTGTCACTTTTGGGGACACGAGTTTGATGAGCAATGGTATCCCTATTTACTACTGAGGCTAAGCGAGGAGCTCGTTTTCACATTGCCTGGGTAGGAAAAACATGCATTGCGTTGGCTATTTCTAGATTGTCATACTAAGCAAAGCACCACTGCCATGCCAAAAAACTCATGGCCCTAAAACTTAAAACTTGGAACACCAATAGGATGCCAGAATCCACACTGCACAAGTACGAACAGTACGTTGTCCTATCGGCACCGTTTCTTTGCAAGAAACCAGTTTGCACGAGTAGGACAGGCCCCCTTTTGATGCAAATACCATTGCCAAGATGTCACCCATACCAGTTCCTTTCTCCCCTCTTTGCCTTTCTTTCCCTTTGTTCTCACAGGACCTGGGCTGTGACCTGTACTAGAAGCTGCCTGGTGGAAGCTGCCTGAGATTGAAGCTAAAGGGTATACACAGCCCACGGCTAGGCCTCGAGTCAGCGGCTTCTTCCGGTGTGGTGGTCATTCCATTTTCTATCCTCCAGCGGTGGAATTGGCCTTCTGATCTCACTATCGCTCTCCCTGGTCACCCACATAAGAAACATTTACCGAGATTTACATACACAGGCTTTAGCAACAGTTTACAGATGTCTCGTTCTTCCCGCCCAGAAGATCAAGTATCCGTAAAAACAAGGCTTTAAGTGGGATGAAAAAACTGGGGGGGTCTCTCAAAGGGGCCAAGCCGATGCAGTTAAGGGCGTGGCTTAAAACGCGTAAGCTAAAAATCTGTGCAGAGCATAGTGTGCCGCCTGACTGGCATTTTGCTGCTTCTGTGATTGCATCCAGATATATAATACAAAAAATAAGATTACCTACAACAAGCCAGGGCTATTGGCAGGGCACAAGTCCTAAAAAAAAAGAAGTGGGGGGACTAACCTAGTTCGGCAGTATGCAAGTGACATCACGGCGCGTGACATCACCTGTGGCATCACAGGAATGGACACCACAGGAAGTGGAATCACAAGAGACATCAGATCTTAAGCCCTCACATATAGTTTAACAGGTCTACCGTGAGTAAATTTCAGCGCATTTCGAGTATACATGCAAACCCTCCTGATTTAGGTAGAAGATTGACACTTTTGTAAACTATACATAAAACAATGTTGCCTTTTGTCAGCGTAAATCTTCCTTTACCCAAGGATTGAACAAACTAACTCTACTGCCAGCCTACTCAACCAGGCATAATATTCCATATGCAGCACATTTCCATGTAGATGTGATTGATTGCTTTAGCTGCCTGCGCTCCCTGGAGGTGAGACCACTCTCCTATGCAAAGTATTCTTACTCATCCTTACCCACCTGCACTCATTTTAGGAGATTGGGGCTCATTTTTCACCAACAGACCATGACCCAAAGCAAGAGAGGAAGACAGAAAGGGGAGAAAGGAGAGAGATAAGAAAACAATGATGAAGGCAGAAAAGGGGATGAAAAAACAACCTGCAAGCAATTTTAGGGTAGTGAAAGAAAAATGTTATTGCAACATTGGCATTCAGCAATAGGACCCTAAGAAAAAGTTTGGGGCTCTGCATTTACGTTTTTATAAATTTCGCACTGCCCCCCAAAATGTCACCTCCACATTTAGCAGCAGAAATCTCTCATGTTCTTATTGTTGGCATAACCATATCTAAACCACCCTCACATTTAGTGGCGCAACCTGACAGCTCAGAAAGTGGAAACAAGGAGAAAACTGAAAGTAAATCTGTTCTGCTTAATTGGTTGCAAACACTGTATTTTAAAATCTCTTATGGGGTAAAGGCACCTGCTACAGAAATCTGTTTGTCCCCAGTAATCTGAGTGAATAATGATGGTAAGATAACTCTGGAGGTTAATGCACTTGCTGTAAAGATCTGTGTTTTGTCTAGCCTCGGTTTTGACTGAAAGTAGCATAGAGGGTTAATGTGCCTCCTGCGAAGCATATCATGTAACATGTTAATGGCAGATGTTATTTTATGTAGATAGGTAAGTGGGTTACTCCTTTGAACACAGAGATCCTTATGTTTTTTGCAGTTGCATTGTGATCCTTCAAATATAGCATAGTGAGCTATGAAAGATGATATGTGACTTCTACACCTTGTAACCTGTACATTGATTTACAAACTTATATGATTTATTGTATATGTAATATGTACATGTGATGTGAAGCGCTCTGACTCCCTGCATTGGGAAGAGTAGTGCTATACAAGAAGAAATAGTGGTATTTAAATTATTTCAACGCCTCCTCATGGGAAGTTTTCGCTATATAAATGCAATATATTTTGTTTAAATACTGGGGAAGACCAACACATCTGACATTCTTACAGTGCATGCATATCTCCGTAACAGGGACTGAACAAAGTGAAAAGCTGCCTCTCTTAAGTATGTGTCAGGAGCTAACAAGGTGTGAGCCTTTGTTTCCCCTCCACTGCTTTTGGATCTAGGTGTGAGGCTCCTGATTGCTCCCAGCCAGGAGACTCGAACAAAAGGAGGCCTGATGGCCCCTTAAATTTGGCTTTTGTTATTACCCTGCTGGAGTCTAAAATAACAAATGCACCCTTCCGCCTGCACCTTGCTGTTTGAAACGAAGGCGGGAAATATGCAGGCGCTGCTTAATGTGTCCCGGTGTTTAAAAATTACACCGGGATGAGTTCAGCACATTTTTCAGTGGGGCTCAACTTCTTCGCAGGGTGGACGGTGTCCACAATGTAAAAATAGTAGGTGGACACCGTCCACCTGCGTGTACCCCCGACTTGTGCCCTGGCTATTGGCTTTGTCAATGGCTGTTAGTTGCATAAGATACATAAGCAACAACTAATGCTTTGTTGCATATAGTATTGAAAATACTTCAGTTCTGAAATGATGAGTTGAGACTGTAAAAGAACTAACGAGTCTCTTTGAAAGTTACCTCAAAGGCAGTGAAGGGCGGTATTGCTGGACAGTTAAGATTTTTTTTTACCCTGAGGGTGAGGGCAAAAATGGAGAGCCCGACAGGGACCCGTCTCAACACCGCTTTTTAGAACTGCCGGTGCTGAGCACCGGCAAGACCCGGCCCACTTAAAGCCCTGCGTAAAAAGGAGCTTCTTCAGGTGAATAAACCAAATGAGCTAGTTAGCGGAGGCCCAGTGGCGTGAGAGGGTTAAAGCTAGGATGGGGCTTAAGGCTAGGAGGGGGCCCCTGGAGCTATAGGGCTGGATCAGAGCTGTCCTGACAGCAGCTCTAGCCTGCAGCCCACAGTGAAAACACCAGAGGGCCCGGTTGGTGTGGCCCTCTCTTCGCACGTCCATTTCACAGTTAAACATGGTTCTAGAGCTGCAATGTTTAACAATTACCTCCCCATGGTCCAAAGTTTAATAGTAGGGAAACAAGCATTGGCAAAGCCAATAGGTCTCACCATTTGCTTTGCCAATGGTTTTTAGCTGACCTGTGCAGCATCTGCTCAGGTGCCTGAGAAGGGGATGCTGGGTGTAGTAGGAAGGTTAAGACTAACATGCAACTGGAAAGAGGATGAGGCAAGAAGAAAGAGTAAGTGTGAGAGGATGGAGCAGCGGACCATAAGAGTAAAATGGTTTATTTATTTATAGATTGTTTTCTGTATCGAAGTTGACCCAATCAGGTTTCAGACCTCTGTACGAAACTTTGATTCAAGAAGCGCAAAGGAAGCATGCAGTGATGTAAATACAGTGCTGTGTACAATGCCTTGCAAGAACAGGAGTACAAGAAACAATTGAACTGAGATGGTTGCATGTGTCACATTAGCAAACGGAGTAATACTTGAGTAGTACACAGCAAAGATGTAATACCATAGGGATAAAAGACAGTGAAAAATCTTAGGGTGTTGCACAAAACATGTGCCTAGAAAAGTACAGAAAGCACTGAGTGGAACAGGCATAGAGTGCTGTAAACGAGCATTTACAACAGGGATAAAAGGAACAATGCAGTCTCGGAAGATGCCAGTCAGCAAGACCTAACTCTTGTGGCAAAGCAGATGAGCGCCTGATAGGAGGTAACTAGGTTAAGTGTAATTAATTAGTGATTATATCATGAACTGGGCGTCACCTGTAACTTGTGAGCTCACGTAAGACAAGCTTCATAGAGACAGAATTGACAGAAACTCCTGTGCCGTGCAGACAGAAAGGGTGTTCTGCAGCTGCAGCAAGGGGTTCCAGAACCAGTGTGTTTACATAAGATAATTGGAGGACAGAAAGGAGGCGTGTTCCTGACTTTGGAAGAGTTTCCCGAGAAAAGTGGGGTACAGGGATTTTTTTAGGATTATGTGTTTTGAGAGCTTTCAGTCATGGATCACTACTGAGAACAGTAACTGGGAGTGTTGACATGTATCCAGATTTCTCCTTTAATCACAACGTAAATTTGTGGGTACATCGAGGCGCTGGGCTGCAAAGGGGTGGCGCTGTATAAAACGTATACATAACACATTAGCGTTGTGCCAGCACTGTGAACACGCATCTAGGGCGGCTATGTAGCGCTACCCACTCTCTAGGAAATATGCACTGTTAGGATCTTCAACATGAAGCCCGTTCTGGTGCCCACATTTGGGTTTCGAGATGCAGGCCGAGTGAGGCTAAAACCATCAAACCACTCCGACTTTGTGAACATGTCCGCACAGAAACTCTGAACCGATCCTGGGGGGCGGCCAGTTAGAAACACAGATGACAACGAATTGCGGGCATCAAAGGCCAAAGGATGGTTAAAAGCAGTGACGGGGGAGGGAGTGATTTGTGGACGGAGCAAGCATAGACTGGAGGGAGGAGGTGGGGGAAAACTATTAAGCCTGCACACAAGCTATCTTGCCCTTTTCCAACGTAAATAAATATTTAAATATAAAGGAGAAGCACAATGGGGCATATTCTCAAGGACTTATCGTCGAGTTAGCGGCACTTTATTGCAGCCAAAGTGGTGATAAATTCATCGCACCATTCACAAGCTAGTGCTAACAGCCGATATCACCAGTTTTCCTGCGATAGCAGCCGCAAAAAACATCGCCACGGATGACACCGGCAACTAACGCTAATGAGATGCAGAGTAGGCGTTCCCGTGCAAAAACCCGTGAAAACACCACTGCGCAACATTCTCAACGACCAGCCAGATCGGCGATAAGATTCAAAAACATGCGATAAGGCGCGTTAGCAGCAGGGATTTAACACCTGCTCCTACCTGGTGCTAAGTCGGACGACAACCTGCACCATAAAAGGGAGCCCAGCCCACAGCCACACCAGAAGAACAACAGATGCCATGGAGCTACTGATCATGCAGCTCGGAGCCCCAAGAGGGCCACAACACCCACCGCCCCCACCGCCAGGTCCCTCACCCCCCCCAGAACCCCCCCAGACTACCACAGAGGCAGTGCAGACAAAGACACCGGACCTTCCAAAAATGCACCAGCCTCAGAGACTTAACGCCAGAGGAAGTCATTGCCCACTACAGGCTCAAAAGGACAACCATACTCTGCATCCTGACCCTCATTGCCCACAGGTTGACGGTACCAACACAGCGGAGAACCAACATCCCTCCGCAGACAAAGCTGCTGGCCGTGCTGCACCTGTTGGCCTCTGGGACCTACCAACCAACAACTGCCAGAGTCGGAGGAGTCTCACAGCTAGCCCTGTCAAAGTTCCTCAAACCTGTCCTGGATGCCATCATCAGCTTGGTACCCCAGCAACTTTACTTCCCACACACTGCGCAGGAACAGCTGGAGATCAAGCAAGGCTTCTACGCCATAGCTGGCTTCCCGCACGTGTTGGGGGCATTCGACTGCACACATGTACTCCTCGTACCCCCTGCCGCCACTGCACACAATTACCGCAACAGGAAACACACGCATTCCATCAATGTGCAGGCAATAGTGGACCACCGGGGACTCTTCACCAATGTCGTCGCCAACTACCCAGGCAGTGTGCATGATTCCTTCATCTTCCGACAGTCCATCATCAACCAGCGCTTTCAGGATGGCACCTATGGAAATGCACTGCTCGTCGGTAAGTACCAACGGAACACACCACACACCTCAACACCACAATCAGACAACTCACAACTCTGGGAATGCACATGTCACAAAACCACATACAACATGACAACCAACATCCCCACATTCCAGACAGGACAACACAACTTACTGTGGCAACCTGGGCTAGCCATCTACACAAGCCATCAACGGCATGGCACCTCAGCCACACAATAGCAGAATGTGGGGAGAGGTGGGAACCAGGCATGTGCGAAGGAGGCAAGTGACCCATGAATGTGAATGTACACAACGCCAAGTGTGGCGTGGATGTGCTGGACAGACTTGAGTATGCACACCACAGACATTTCCATGTCGACATATACTGCTGGTGTCTGCAGTGTACTGGACAGTGGACGCAACCATGTTACCGCAGCCAGTGGGGAAGAATGCGGAAATGTAGCTTGTTATGTCCCCCCCCTGTAAGCGTGAGCGGAGTGGGCTGGCCCGGCATACGCCAGGCCAGCGTAGGGGTGTGAATAAAAAGCTTGTTACTCTGGGTGTGGTTCTCTTCCGGAATGGCCAATGTGTCTGCCAGGGCGGCGCCTCTCACCCCGCCACGAGGCCGACGCCATGAGCGGCGGTGCCTGCGATCCTGTGCGCCTGCTGCACCCCAGGCCGCTGGTCCCAAGACCCGTCTTGCCCGCCCCAGCGCACCCAGGCCGCACTGCTCACCTGCCGACACCGGCGTGTGTCAAAGTGGGCCCACCGTGTGCCGGTGCAAGCTCCAAGCCCGAGGCCCGCGACCATGGCAGCCTCCTCAGACCCAGTCAAAGATTAGGGACAGTGGGCTTTTGAAAAGGTCCAACGTACGTGCCCTGATATACTGCAAAAAAGAGTACGAAGTTCCTTAGTGGGTCACAGAACACAGTAAGAGAGTGTGTGTGATATCAGGTTGATCGGTTGTCCTCCAAGGAGGAGGGAATTCCTCCTTTCAGAACTAGGGCCCTCACACACCTAGCTTGCTGGGTGTGTGAGGGCCCTAGTTCTGAAAGGAGGATTTCCCTCCTCCTTGGAGGACAACCGATCAACCTGATATCACACATACTCTCTTACCGTGTTCTGTGACCCACTAAGGAACTTCGTACTCATTTTTTGCAGCCTCTTCAGACCATCACGGCCTCCGCGAAACAGGCCGCAGGTACTCCTTTCTCATTGACGTACTCCACAGCTGCCTCCGGCCTACACTGCGGTCCAGTAGGTCACACATTTGGAACTGAATCTTGATTATACAATGGCAGAGTACATACGTTTATTGCAGATTTTATATCACCGTACTCCCTTCGATGTGGTGTCACCAACTCTGTGCATAGCATTCCAACGACACGTGTCTGTGGGCCCTTGCTGACTACTGCCTTCGGCCTACACTGCGGCCCAGCACCGCGGGGTCACCTGTGTACTGCCTACACAGCGGTCCAGCAGGCCTCACACCAATCCAATCCAGTCCGGACCAGGCAGGGCATGGCATAGTCGCAGGCTGCACACACGCTCAGCTCTGGTGCTTCTACCTCCGTCACCCACAAATCATCGCCACATGGCATTCCAACGTCGTGTGTGAGAGTACCAGGAGGAGCTGCCTGAACAGCGGTTGGCCCGCGCTGACAGCTGCCTCCGGCCTACACTGCGGTCAAGTAGGTCACACATTTGGAACTGAGTCTTGATTGTGCAATGGCAGAGTCCATATCATTGTACGCAAGGAGAGGAGTAAGAGGAAGACGCTGTTCAGTCCGGATGAAAAAAGGATCCGTGTTACGGAGGTGACCGAACACTACCAACAACTGCTCAGGTGCCACTAACTCTGTGCATTGCAAGCCAAGGACACATGGCTGGGGGCCCCTGCTGACCGCTGCCTCTGGCCTACACTACGGTCAAGTAGGTCACACATTTGGAACTGAGTTTTGATTTATTAATGGCAGAGTTTATACCATTGTACAGGCCTCATCGCAGACTGCATACCCTTTCAGCTCTGGTGCCACTAACTCTGTGCCCCGAAATCCATGGACACTCTCTGGTTGAACTTTGGTGGCATCTGAGTCTATGGCCTGGGGGTTGTCTTCATCATCATGTAGCTGATACTGACTTGGTGTCAAAAATGAGTCTGTAGCATTCATCTCCTCCATATTGCCTGTGTCTGCTTGGTACTGCCCTCTGTATCATGCCCTGGAAGATCACCTTCCACTGTCCCCCAAAACCCTCCGCGACATTCACCTTGGACATCGACGAGTACCCGCTCAGCTCTCGTGGCCCAACCTCAGTGCACCGGTAGTCACCGTCCCGTGGCGGTGTTCCATGTGCTGGCCGCTGTGCATCCGGGGCCACTAACTCTGTGCAGCTGAAGTCATGGACCCTTGCTGTTTGAACTGTGAACTTCTGATTGTCTGATCACTGTTGTAGTTGTTGCCAGCACCAACCACTCCTTGAGGGCTGGCTCACACTCACCCCACACCCATCCAGCACAGGCATCACTGGACATGTGACCCTGGCAATAAAAGGCGCCGGGCGCACGTGCCCGTAGCCAGTTTCACAAACTATCTAAGTGTGTCCGTGTGGTCATTGTGTATGCATGAGGGCCCCGGGCCCTGCCACATTGCATTGTGCTGTGTACAGCAGTCGCAACCATGTCACCTCAGGCAGTGGGTGAGACCTGGGACATGTAGCTGTGTGGTACCCCCCTATAGGCATTGCCGGAGTGGGCTGGCGTACGACAGTCCTGCGTAGGGGTGTGGATGATCACCCCGGGGCTCTGGGCGTGGTTAAGTGTTGGGCTTGCCAATGAAGTACCTAATGCGTGTGTCTCTGTTGTAGTGTCGGCGCCACTCGTCCCGCAATGGACGAAGTTGCAATGTAACATGCCCCCGGAGTGCGGGCTCGGCCGAAGGGATAAATGTATGAGCGCAAGCCCGCTCGGGGTCCGGGATCATACATGCCTACTGTTGTGTGTGTATCGCTATTGCCGCAGCATAAGCCAAAGGTCTTGCCTCGACCGCATCGCGAGTTCAGCCAGCCATGAACTCTACATCTGTGTCCGCCCTATCCTTACCATAGGCCTACACACACGTGGCCGCCCACCTTCAACGCACAACATCACAGTGTCGTTGCCAGGCTTGTGGACATGCGCAGACAGGCATGACAATGGTGTGCCGTAGGAGTGCAAGTGATGCAACTGCGCAGGGCACACAAGTAATTAGGCTCGGGGGAGGGAGGAGCAGCAGTCAGGCTACGTAATTCACATTGATGGCGCTCATTTTCTACAAGCAGTACATGTCATACAGGAATCACTATGACACACATATCACACACCAATCAACTAGTGAGCCTGCCAACACATCATGCAGAACCAACTTTTGACTCATGTCTCTCTGCACTGTCACAGGTGATCAAGGATATGCACTCTGCCCTTGGATGATGACACCCCTCCGAGCCACGAACACACAGGCCCAGAGGCAGTACAATGCAGCCCACAAACGCACCAGGGGCATCGGCGTGTTGAAGTCACGTTTCAGGTGCCTGGAAATCACAGGTGGGAGGCTCCTGTACAGCCCAGACATCGTGTGCAAGATGATCGTTCCATGTTGTGTGTTGCACAACATATGTGTATGCACCAATGCCCCATGGTTACAAGTGCCAGATGCACCGGACGATGATGAGGAAGATGAGGCAGGTGGACCACACCCCACTGCAGCTGCAGCAGGAATAGCCCGTAGGAACACCATCATTGACAATTTCTTCACATGAGGACGTCACATTGTGGCAGTCCTTAGCAATCATGAGACAGTACAAAATGACCACAGGCACAGCATGTGCAAATAAATTCATTTCAACACACATTCCCTGAGTTTCTGTATGTGTGCTGCAGTGTGGCACGGGGATCAGGGACATGGTCCAGAGTCATTGTGGGTGTGCCGTGTGCTCTACTTAATTGTGCATGTGTGCTATTGTGCCCATCTCCCCCCGTCCCCCCAGTCCCTGGTAGGTACTCACCCTGTTGATGTTGTGTCAGGTCATGTTGAGCAGTGTCCCGATCCCCGACTCCTGGCACCGTATCCCGACTAATGACTGTGGCTACCATTTTCTCAATGTCATCCAGCTCCTGGTGTGCCGCTGGTCCCCCACCTCCAATCTGCGTTGCTGCTTTCATGTTGGCATCGGGTTTCTTCTTGGTTTTGCCCTTCACATCATTCCAGCGCCTCTTGACCTTTTCCATTGTCCTCCTCGACACTCTGACTGCATTCACGTTGTTCACGATGTGCTGCCATATTTCCGTTTGTGTGGCCGATGACACAGTGGAAGTGACGAACAGTTGTCGGTAGTGTTCTGTCACCTCCGTGACGATGATCCGGTTTTCCTGCGGACTGCCCCGCCTTCCTCTTCCTCTTCTCCTTGCCCTTCCCCGGCCCCAGGGTTCCTGGCTGGTCGTCTGTGGGGCTTGTGGGGTTCGCGTTGTCCTCTGCACTAGGTCCGGGTGCGTCCATGGTGCTACGCAGTTGCATTTTTTTCTCTTTTTTTTTTCTCTGCTTTTATAGTGCATTTTCCCGCATGTCGCTTGGGAATCGCAGGCCTGTCGCTGGTTATCCCTGATTTTTGTTTCGCGATTTGGGACATCGCAACTTTTTGGGCGTTCGTGTTTCGCATTTTTTCAGCGTCCCGTTAATTTTAACGCGGGCATTTGTCGCGTTATCGTGTGACTATCGCATGTTACCGCCAGGTTGGGAATACTGCGTTAACACGGTGTTATTTTCCCACGATAGACTGCGATGTGAGAAGTTGCGTTAAGCGAATTTGGCGATAGTTAACACACGTTCTTGAGAATATCCCCCAATGTCTTTTAGCAGCCACAAAAGCATAAGGGGAAACACGCTGCTGTTCAGATGCCACAAAAGTACGCGGAACAAAAATGCCCTATAAACCAAAATTCCCCACATCGCCATCAAGGCTGCCAAGAACTTTCGTACATCATTATCTAACCGTAGCTTTAAAGAGATGCCCCATAAACAAATGCATTCAGCATTATTTCCGTCATAATAACGGTGAAACCATTATTAAACCAACAGCAATCATCCATAGCAATTTAAAGTTTGGACGTTAGTTTACGATTCAATACGGTCCTTCAGGCCAATCCTTAAAGGTGCTGTGGCAACGTGTCAGAGCAATAACCCCTGAGTCCCAAATGTTGTGGATTACGACCTAGACAAGGAAGGAGTGAACCAACTGGAGAGTCTGAGGAAGAACCTGCGATCAGTCGCTGCATCCATCTGTCTTGCAGCATTCACTTCCATTTAAAGAATGCCTTATTGTGTGATCCACGATGGTAACAGCAGAAGCCCTATCGCCAAAGCCCAAAGAATGTAAACAAAGGAACAACAATCCAGCTGTTCTCCCCACAGCACCGCCCCGCACTAGAGGCCCCAGGTAGCGAGTGCCTGTGCATTATCTCAGCCCTCGCTCACTGAAAGTCGAATGGCAGCCGTTGACCGTGCCTGTGGGCCAAATGAATCAGGCTCCCAGGACCACCCATGAAGGCATGGAATAACCATAGGTGAGAAAACACCAGGGTAACAAGGTGCATGAGAAAGGCCCAAAGCAAAAGCACACGGAAATCCAGAGATCCTGCATCCCATTTGCAAAATCAGCGATTCTCCTGGCTCCTGAGAGCCAGTAGCTCCTGTTTTGTTTTAGCTGGAAGAGCCCAGGCTGTGCCTTGAGGAGGTTGAAGGGTCTCTAGGCACACCGTAGGCCAGAACTGAACCAGCGGCGAATCGTCCGCACTTCCACCTGCTTTCTGAAAAGTGTGAAAAACCAGCTCAGCGTGAGCTGTGCCTCCTTTGCAGTGTCGACGTCCTCACGCAGACTTCGAGCAAACAATGTCTGAATGTACAGCAAACAGGAAGTATGACTAGACAACACAAGTCAAGATTATTTTACTGGCGACGTTTAACACTATTCTTGCATGCCCTCACATGTGAATGACGAGTTTCATTCATTTTACTCCACACAAGACGCCTGATTTGACTCCTACCCCCTCCCACCGACCAGTCAACATAAAGATGGCTTGATTTACGAGTGCCCGTTCATGTGAATCTGCACTTTTAAAATCCATTCGTGCACTGGTAACGTTACACTTGCTCTATGCAGTAAATCTGCTTCTGTGTGGGAAGGAAGGGATTGTGGGAGAAGACTGGATTTGTGGGTGTTCTCAAAGTTTTCCTTGGGCTATTCCAACTTTAAAAATGCAAATTGCACTGCAACCCTATGCAGTCAAAGGTGTCAGCCACACTCATGCCACCAAAACAACTAAGGTAGGGTCTCCCTTAAGGATCCCAGGCAAACATGGGCTTCCGCAGCTGTCCCACGTTTTATCAAATGGAGACAAGCACCACGGGTCTGCTAATACTGGACCCTCTCCATTTGGCTCGACAGCGCTCTGTATGCCATGGAGACCCCAACTACGCTACACAAAACGTAACCCAGCACAGCTCTTCCCACGGAAATTGAGCGGCTGCCAAATGTGTCACCATACAGCCCAACTTCTGATGACAGAAGAGGGGGGCAAGCTCCCAGAATAGTTGAGGGATACACACAAGCACTGACACTGATGGGATCCAAAGAAACAAAGCAGGAGAGGAGCAGATGTGAAAATCACAGAAATGGACTGAACGTCCTTGCGCAAGTCAAGCAACCCTTTTCCTCTAAAATCCCCCACCCGAGAACACGTCAAAATAGCTGACAAGCATAGCCAGACCAATCTAAATATTCCAGGTGATGCAGGCAAAAGACAACTTAGGCGCCAGCTCACCTCCTATCATACTGTTAGAATGGGTGAATACGATGTCAATGAATACCATGATATGTGCGGGCCCGACAACGGCAATACCAATAAATGCAATGTCAACGTCTGCCATAATCTATGCCCGCATAAAAATGTCAATACCCACAAATGCAATGTCAATGTATGCCATAATTTATGCCTGCACAACAGTGTCAGTACCGGTAGTAACAATGTCAATGTATGCTACACTCTATGCACGCAGAACAATGTAGAAACCGGTAGTTACAATGTCAATGTATGCCATGATCTGGGCACACATAACTATGTCAATATCGGTAAAGACAATGCCGATGTATGCTATGACAACTGTACGCACAATGTTCAGAATGTCATTAAAAATGATATCAATGACTGCCACATTATTTTCAAATGTTCTAATGAACTCGTATCATTGCTGTTGGATTCACCCAAGGTGACCTCCCCATCAACCCCGAGACAGAGATACGTGGTCAGACAGGCCCTGCGACCCCAACCCACGCCTGTCAAGTGATAGGTCACAGGTGGGGTCTCACTTAGCCCAAAGACAAACACGCACCCAGGCAAAACCCTGAACGATCCCACAGATAGATAGTTGCACCACAAAGAGTTCAGAGGAACTTGGCCCCCAATAAAACACGTTTGGCCAAAGGCGTGCGTTCCCCAAAAATACCACAAAGCTAGATGCCACATGTAGATAGAAACACTCAGCCACTCAGGACACAACATGCACACTACACATAGTGGTCACGCGCTACCCACACCAGACATCTGGACACATACACACTGGCCCACACTAGCTCTCCCGAGGTCGAGAGCCATCTGTGCCCTTATCAGATGCCAACCTTGTTAATTTACAACTAAGATACTTTTTCAAGAATGCAGAATCAGTTTATTGTACCTCACGAGATGTATATATAGTCGGCTGAAACTTTGTACAGCGAGAGACTTTCTTCAGACGCACTCTGCTGAGACTCTCCAGGCCCTGCGTTTCATTAAACCAAATTGTTCCTGTTTTCCAAACGTCTCTTGTCTTTTCATTTCTTTAAGGTAAATTCATATCCGAGCAACAATATACAGGACCAAACGCTGCCTCTGCTTCTCATGCCACAAAATAGCTGTGCTGTGCTGGCCTGCCCAAACATGAGCAGGAAAGAAACAAAAAAGTAGGGCTTCAAAATGAACAGATAAGCACCAAAGTGGAAAGATACCAGAAGTTAGGCGCTGTTCCGTGGTAGGAAACAAATGACAACAAGGAGGGACATAGAGCAAAGATTAACCACTAGCAAGCAAGCCTTTTTAAAGGACAATCAAGTAACAAATAAAAAGGCAAAGCCCACAAAGAGTATACAACATGTCTCGACCGACAGCGCAATCGCTGCCTAAGCTAGACCTAAAAAGGAAACTCTCAATTTAATATCAAATAAATTAAGACATTATTTGGAAGCACCACAGGGTATTAGGTCAATAGTTTGAATTCAATAAATAAACCAAAAGTTCTAAGTTTAGAGTTTGAAAAATCAAATAGTTTGCAAAAAAGGATAGACAATAAAACGGCCAGTAAAAAAAATCTTAACAATGTGAAAGGACATCCAAGTGATAATGTTTTAGCATGAATAGTTTCAGAAGGGAAAAGGGTCAATTTGAGGTTTGAGACTAGTTTTAAGGAATGGGTCATCTTTTGGGGAAAGTTTAGGGCTAACTTCATGGTACGGAAAGGGGTTAGGCTAAGGGTATGGATATGTGTTAAAGTTATGGTAAAGGTAACAGTATGGGTCAGAGGTTAGGATTAGTGATAGTTTTAGGTTGAAGGTGTATCTTGGGGATAGGCTTTGCGTTAAGGTTGATGATGGGGTTAGCATTAGGATAAGGATTGTGGGTTATTGTTTGTTTTCTCCCTGTTTTTGTTTTAGGATTAAGGCATGTAACAGCATGACAATAGATTGGGTTAGTTTGAGGTGGAAGTTTGTTTTACCGTATCTATACTATGGGGCAGTGCCTTTAAAAATATATATATTATTTGAAAAATGGAAAGGATTTTAAACTTTTGGTTTCCAAGTAATTGAAATTAATATATGCTGCATTACATTTAGAACTACATCTTACTTTTTGATTTGAACTTTTGCCTTATTTAACTTTAAATGTCAAACTTTCAACCTAGATCCTATTACTTACTGTGTCAGCCAGTCAAAGATGCAAAACCAGGAATATAGAACACTGAGGGACCTATTCCCTAACTTACACGTGAGAGTAATTTATATGTGTAATTTACTCTTAAACTTTTCAGAAATGTTACTATTTTTGGCTATTCACAAAATCTGAGTATAAAGATATCCAAAAGTGTAGACGTACACCTCTCCACCCCTGAAACAGGTGGTGAGCCAAATTTAAAAGCACACCTTAGGCTTGTCTACTCATAAAACTAGATGCGATAAGTATAATCTCTCAACCCTCGTCAACAAGTAATCAACGAAAGATTGCCAACTCTTTGTATCTAAATGGAATAAATTAACAAAGGGCCGTCAGAACAAATATTGCTATCAAAATGCATAAAAAATGTGGTAAAACATTTCTATCAAGTGGACAAAGTACCTCACAGAATGCGCTGCAGCCATCAGTCACTATGTATGAGAATGCGGTCGAGGCATGGCTGTGCTCGCCCACATTTGAATAAAAAGTGCACAGCGTAGGGTGCACGTGTGCTAGAAATAAGACAGAGTTCCGCCTGGAACCACAGCAGGGGAATAATGAAGTTTCGCTTGCTAATGCATGAAACTGCAAATTATCAAGCAGAATATTTAAAAAATGGGTTAGTCCAGCATGAGTTGTAGTTTCACTCTAATCGGAGAAAGAGCTACTATAGAAAAAGATGAAAGATTACTTTTCACCAAAAAATCAACAACCAATGGTAGATGCCTAAACAGAGGCATGTTGGTATTGGTCACCAGACAAACAAAACCTAAACAGCCAGTATCTGGGAACATTTTCCAAAAATTCAACAATGTACATTAAGATACGTACAATACATTCTCGAGATAAAACCAGATGCCAACATCTGGTATTACAATGACGTATTTTCTCAGCATAATACACCATATAGTGTGTAAACAAATGAGTCTTGTAGCAAAAATGACCATGTAAAAGTGTTGACGCAGATCAAACAGTCAGTGGTACCAGTCTTTTCACAGGGCACTTGTTCCCTTGGGTTGTACCAAGCCCTTTTGTGGTCTTATTTGACAAGTCTCTTTGGATAGCCTCTGTATAGTGGTCTTGTTATCAAAGCGAAAGATTCTTTGAAATAGTCTTCCTTTAAAGTGCAATTGCGTCTCATCCTAAGAAATTAGCCAAATGGAAGTTTATCTCTCAGGTTTCCTGGATGGACTATGGTATTGCAGAAGAGAGTTTCTTTCCGTGGGCTTTCTAAATAAAGAGGTGTATAGTTTGTTGTGTTCTGACAGAATTTTTAAATCTAGAAAAGCAATCTCCTTAGTATCATGGGACACAATGAATTGGATGTCACCATGAATTGGATGTCAGTTTACCAGGTATTGATTCAAGAGAGGAAGTCAGTCAATCTATTGACGGTACCCCTCCATAGGGGAAATACATAATTGCTGTATCTGGTCCATATAATGATATTGTCCAAATAGGGATTGTTGACAAAAATGTGTTGTTCCTCATAGCCTGCATGAAGAGATTTGCTAGCTACGGTGCAAAGCCACCCCCCATCACAACACCCTTTGTTTGAACATAATAGTTATCACCAAATTGGAAGTAGTTTTTACTAAGGGCTATCTTTGTGAGGGCCACTATGAACCAAATGGGTACCTGGCAGGGATGTGTCCTGTGATACAGATTTTCTGAGACCACTCTTAGAGCTTCTTGTTGTGGGATGTTGGTATATAGGGATTGAATATCCATTGTCACTAGAAAATCTGGCCCATTAGCCTAGTACATATATATGAGCTGGCATCCCTCAGATCTGTGTTCTAGGATTTCCTGCTGACCAGTGTTCAGGCGGTCCACAGCAGAGACTGCAAAAGATCTGAGTTCCAGGTCTGGTGTCCAAGGGCAACCAGCCTCCTCTCGCGTTAGGACCAGACCTGCTATCCTATTTCTGTCTTGCAACAGGTTCTGTAGAAGGAGGAAGAGCTTTTGCCCTGGAGAAAGGGTCACTGGAGATATCCCTATAGCAAGGAACTACCTAGAAGAATGAAGGAGACAAGTAGCTGTGAGAGAAAAATAGAAACCAAAATAGCAAGGTGGGTACGAGTAGCTGTATTGAGCGGAGTGGTTTGTCATCCTTTACCCCTTGCAGTGTGCCACCTAATTCTGGTCTTGATTTAGTGTTTGGCGGGCCCCCCTCCCATCCGCCAGTGTGGTGGAGGTTTTTACTTCCCCCACCCTCGCCGAAACTGCCTACCATATTTAGGGCCTGATTACGGGTTTGGCATGCAGGAGTGGGACTGCCAAGCCGCTGTCCCGCTCCCGCACTTCCAAGCCTGTGTGCCAACCGTCCAACAGATTATTACTTTTTTTGTCACTGGCGGGAAGTTCTTTGACGGTCCCACAGCGGTACCTATGAAATAGGCATCAAAATGGGACCGTCAAAGGCAGAACCTGCACAGCATGGACTGGTGCAGTCCATGCTGTGCAAGTACTGGGGTGCATGCTCACAGGGGGGCACATGCAACCCATGGCCCATAGGCAACAGGGGGCCCTGTAGGGCCCCCTTTGTTTCCTCTCCGCCACAGTTTTCATGAAGCAGTAACCGCCATGAAAACCGCGGTGGAAAGGAAACTCGTAACATGCTTGGCAGGACATCGGTGGTCCTGCCAAGCATATTGCGGCCTCAAGACCGCCGCACCTCTGCCAGGGATCTCTGATCCCTGGCAGTTTGTGGCAGTGCAATGGCATTCCGACCACCCAACTTGTAATGGGATGGTCGGACTGCCGTGAACCCCAAGACTCATAATCAGGCCCTTAGAGATCCTCACCAGCCAACTGTGTTCCCTGTCTTCAGTGGAACCACTGTCACAGTCATTCCTCTGAAGGCACTGCAAGTTTGGTGCATGGCCATCTGAAAGCGGGAGTTTGTTATTGAAAATGAAAAAACTAATGACCTCTACACTCTGGGAGCTCTCTACCAGGGAGCAAGGGGGTCATTTTTCTGTGTATTTTGTCCGGTGCCATCAGATTATTCCTGACGGTGATAGACAGAAAAAAGGTACATCAGACTTTGCCCTCTAAGTAGGGCAGCAGTCTGATGTCCTTATTCAATCAGCTCATCAGAGTAAGCTTTCTGACTGCAGAGCCAGATGGGGCCCCCGCAGTTAAAAAGCCGACAGTCTCCCAAATCTAAATAGAGTAGACAGGCTGAGATTTTGACATACAAAGTACTCCGCCACGTTTGTGGCACAGGATCATGCCTGCCAAACTCTATATTGGCCCTTCTGCCTCTTGGTCAGCTTGAGGCCTATCTCTGGGTGTGTGACGCTTAGATGAGAGACCTCATCTGAAGGAGGTCAAGCAGAGGTGATGCAGAATCCCTTAGACCGAGATGTGCTGATTCTTATGGCCAAGGGACCTGAAACGGACCAGCAACATTGTCACTATGAACTTGTCATACTCTGGTTTACAGGCACTAGACACCATCAGAGGTCCTCCGTCATACTCTTGTGAAACATAGTGATCAGGAAAACAAGTTTCCAACCTGCAATGGGTGGGCTATCTGGTTTCCAAAGGAAGGACGGTTAGCATTAGGCATGTGCTATCTCCTCGTGGGCCACCACCAAGGCAAGCATCAACAGCTACAAAGCCCCAGCATTGAGGCTGCTCAGCATGAAGGCCATGGCAGAGGTTGCTGTCTGAATGTACATGCACCAGAAAGAGAAAGCAAAGGGCAGAGTTGGAGCCACCTGCCTTACGCATACACTGAGACGTGCACAGGACAACAGCATAATAAAAACATTTGAAACAGTGCTAACCATTAGAATTATACAACTCAAAATCTAAAATGTCACAGGAGTAGTTTTCAGGGAGGAGTTAAAGTTACAGTCGGGTTCCAGGCACCAGGGTAACATAATTAAATTACACGGGTAAGGGTGTGCCAGGGGTAGCTCAAAATATGATCTAGGAGGGACTGTGGAAGTAGGTGTTTGACACAGAGACTCTAATACAACGTGGGGATTAACTCACTACCAGCAGCCACAGAGATTTGATTTACCTGAATGAATTGTGTAGATACCTAAATCTGTGACACAGAATTTTTTTTTATTTTGTTATTAGTAGACTGACATACTTTCTCTTTTTTAAGGCAACGCATTGATTAGACATCGATTTATTGCTTCCTATTAGGGTAATATGGAGTTCTGGGTATTTAACCCACTCTGCCTACTTGAGTAAGTCTTAGATAGCCCACTTCACTAACCTGATGATCAAGTGCTAAAGGAGTGGACATGATATTCAGTCCTCGGTCCAACAGTAGGTCAGGCCACGGGACATTAGTGGGAATAGGCTCCAATTGACACAATTGGTGCTTAGGACCCCTGTCTGAGACCCCAAACCATTTTCCATACTAAGAACCCGATGTACTAGGAATGGTTTCTGTAAAAGGGCTCGCAAACTGCGCACCGACTTTTACCGAATCCATTCTGTTTTTGCAAACTGACCTATGTACTAACAGGTCAGTTTGAAAAAACCAAAATCATAGAGGGTCACAATTCTATCTACCTCTTGAATATTAATGAGGTAGGTCTCATATTGTAAACTACTGTGAATCACTGCCATCACAGGGATGGTGGACGTCTGAGGTCAGCAGACCACCATGTCTGGAATTTCTTTTAAAATAAGCAATTCATATATATTTTTTTTTAAATGCAACCTGTTTTCCTTAAAGGAAAACAGGATACATTTAAAAATTCCTTGAACTTGTAATTAACATTTTTAATGATAAGCAGTCAGCCCGTTTGCGAATTACTTACCACTGCCTCCCAGCAGTCAGTGAACCATTAATATTTTGCGACTGGAGTTCGGTTGCAAAACAGTAATACATCCCACTGCAAGTGGGTATTTGGAAGGGAAGCCCTAAACACACCCCTTCCAAATACCAATTCAGTGTTTAATAGCAAACCCAAATTGCGATTAGGTAATGTGATCTAAAGGGAGGAAGGGTGCAGCCTCTCCCTGAGCCTCTGTCAGGCCCCGATGACCCCATCCTCCAGTGCCAATGCTTATTTAAAGGGAAGGAGGCATGCGGACCCCCTCCCTGAGCTATACTAGTGTCCTGGGGGCCCTATCCCGCAGGGCCGGCTCCGTTGTGGTGTCCCGACCACATCCCCAGGGACACCGCAGTTTCCCTGCCAGCAAGAACACGAGCAGGGAAGACTACAGTGCTCCCACATCACGGGAGCAGAAAGCTGCTCCTGCTGGGTGAGAGCACAAAAGATCCTCCCTGCCTGTGGCAGGGAAACTTACAATGGCTCCCGCCCAGCGGGAGCCAAAGAAAAGCTGCTCCTGATGGGTGGCAGCAATGTCAGTACCCGTCAAACCCAAGATGGTTGCGGGAAGGGAAGCCAGTGGGATTACAGGGGCCTTGGGGCTTCACCTGCAGCCCCCAATGTAGCCTATGCTGTGGGGTGCCATGGGTGGGCACCGAGGTACCCCATTAAAAAAAAAGATATATATAAAGATGCCAACTACTCTGCTAGCAGAGAGCTGGCAGGGCCATGGGGGCTCTAGGTTTCTGTGCTCCCTCTGTGTTCCCCAACACAAAACAATTCTGTGGGGTGACCTGGGTGGGCTTCGGGGTCTCTGGGGTACCCCACTGATAAAAAAAAGAAATAAAGTGTAGCTCGCCCCATCGACCCCGGCAACCCCCAACAAAAATTATACATGTGTGTCCCCCAAGAGGGCAATGGAACACCCAAAAAATCTGTAAAAAATAATAATAAATGAGCGCCAGGAGCAGCTCATTTATTATTTACTGTTCCTTGCAAGGACCTTGTGAGGGCTTTTCAAATATTTGTTGGGAGCCTGATGGTGTTTCTAGAAAGGACAGGGGCAACACTAGGGGCCTTACTACGAGTTTGGCGGTCCGACCGCCATAGGAACGAGTCCGCCCACACCAGCAGCCCACGGCGCTGGTGGGCCAAAGACAGCTGCATTACGAGTTGACCATGGGGCCGGCAGCGTGAAAGCAGGAATCTTGCAGTGGTAGTGAGTATTTTTCACAAATATATTGATGCCTGTGTGTGCATTTTGAATAGAGATGTATCGGATGCACACATATGCATGATAGAGGTGGAAAAATACCATATAGCCATTGCTGGAGTTCAGCCCATATGTGGGCAGTCATGGTAATGGGTATATGGTTCGAAAAGGACTCACCTGTAGATGGCCGCAAACAGGGTTGTAATCCTCGGCATGAAGATCCTGCTGTGAAGGGGGGACCTGGAGAAACGGATCCAAGTTGGAATCTGCCTGGAAGAAGTAGAAAGGGGTGAGTACTCACTCCAAATCCTTCGTCACCGCCACCTTGAAGCAGGTGGTCAGTCCGCCGCGGTACACTCATGGAACAGGCAACTCATTATAAGGATGCCAGTGCAGCTCCCCTGTACTGCCCTATAGCAGCTGCCTTTCCCCGACTGCGATCCCGATGGTCAACAGTCTGCTGGTGGTCTCAGCAGTCCAGCGGCGGTCTTCACTAAGCCGATCTGCCCAACTCTTAATACGACGGTCGGACCGCTGAGCTCACTGCGCTTGGACTGCCACTGCTGATACGGCGGTCCGCGGGACCGCCAAACTCGAAATAAGGCCCTAAGCCTTTTTATGTTTTGGTGCGCTGCAGGGTCTGTAGCAGCCCCCCAGCAACATTAAAAAACATAAAAGTCTCCTGGATCATTAAATCCATGACCCCAGGAGAGCTCACAATATTTTTATAATGCATTCTTAGCTGGAGCTCTATGCTCTTCAGCTGGAGTGCAGAGCCCCCATGTGGTTGGTTCTATGGATACACTTTGTAGTTTGAACACTGTTAAAATAGACTCAAAGGCATAATGATTTCTTTAAATAAAACATTAATAATTTTTTTCTATGGCAATCACTTTTATTAAACATTGCACTGTGTGCATAAATCAAATATATATTTGATTAGAATTATTGGCAATCTTTTTACGAAGACAATAGATGTGTTAGACTTTTCTACTGAGTCTGGCTCGTGATGTGCTATTGGCAGGTCATTTGAGGCAAGACAAGACCTTTGACAGGCTTGTCACGCACTGTTTTTTGCCTCAGATGAGGAAGGCCTCAGATGTGTTCTGCAGGTCCGGGCTTACCTGCCAGGCGAGTGGCAAGACAGGGGGGAAATGCAAAGCCCCCCTACAACCTTTCCCTGTAGAGAGCACCCCTTTCGGGCGGGTAGGCATTAACACTGTTGGGCCTCTCGATCTCAAGACAGCCATGGGTAATAGGTTTGTCCTGGTCTTGGTGGACCATGCCACCTGGTACCCGGAAGCTATCTCTCTGAGGACAGTGACTGCACCCACGGTGGCCAGGCACTGATGGGGATATTTATCTGAGTGGGTTTTCCCAAGGAGATGGTATCTGACCGTGATACCAACTTCATGTCCCTGCACATGAAGGCCTTGTGGAAGGAGTGTGGGGTAATATACAAGTTCTCCACTCCTTACTGCCCCCAAACCAATGGGTTGGTTGAAAGATTCAACGTACCCTCAAGGCAAGATAATGGGTCTACCCAAACCCATGAGGCATAAGTGGGATGTCCTCCTTTTATTTGTCTACAGGGAGGTACCGCAGATGGGGGCTGGCTTCACCCTTTTGAACTTCTGTACGAACACCCTGGTAGAGGTCTTCTCAGTTTGGTGAAGGAGGGCCGGGAGCAAGCTCCCTGGAAGCCACCCCAGGATGTATTTAGCTTCATGCTGGCCTTGTGCAACCTGACAGCCCGCTTCCAGAAACTCACCCACAAGAATCTGGAAGCTAGCCAAGAGGACATTAAACACTGGTATGACCAGAATACCTCTCTGGCTGAGTTTCATCCTGGTCAAAATGTGTGGGCAATGGTGCCCGTGGAGCCCCATACTCTGCAAGACTGTTGGTCTGGCCCATTTGAGGTAAAGGAGTGCAAGAGGGACATCACCTACCTGGTCGACTTGCGGACACCTAGGAACCCTTTGAGGGTCCTGCATGTGAACCGCCCCAAGCCACACTTTGATAGTTCTGAGTTGACCATGCTCTTGGTCACCGATGATGGGGTGGACGAAGGAGAGTGAACCTCTCCCCGATTTCCAATCTTCTAAAGAGCAGGATGGGTCAGGGCAGAATGTGAACCTCTCCCCAACTTTAACTCTAGATCCACAGAGAGACTGCCGCCCGTTGCTTGGACAGTTTGTATCTCTGTCCTCACTCACCCCAGGAGTCACCCATTGGTGCACTCATGATGTGGATACTGGGGATAACCTGCTTGTGAAGCACAAAACTTACAGGTTGTCTGACAGAGTGATGGCCAGCATCAAAGAGGAAGTCTCTAAGATGCTGGTGTTAGGGGTAATTGAGCCCTCCAACAGTCCTTGGTCCAGCCTAGTGGTTTTGGTCTCCAAGGCTGCTCTGCCTGGTGTCACATCCAAACTACAGTGGTCTCAATGTGGTCACCAATACTGACGCACACCCTATCCCTAGAGCTGATGAGCTCGTTGATCGGCTTGGAGCTGCCAAGTTCCTCAGTACGTTTAATTTAACATCTGTGTACTGGCAAATTGCCTTGATCGAGGGGGAACAAGAGAGGTCAGCGTTCTCATTGCCAGAAGGGCACTACCAGTTCCTGGTCATGCCTTTTGGGTTGAAGAATGCCCCTGCCACCTTCCAGAGGTTGGTCAACCAGGTCCTGGCTGGGCTGGAGAACTTCAGTGCTGCATACCTTGAAGACATTGGAGTCTTCAGGTGCAGTTTGGAAGACCATTTGCATCACATCGAAGAAGTGCTGCGGGCCCGGCAGAATGAAGGCCTAACTATCATGGCCAGTAAGTTCCAGATAGGATAGGGTTCTGTGGTTTACTCAGGACACCAAATGGGGGGCAGCAAGGTGCAGCCCTTACAACCATAAATTGACACCATTCTGGTTTGGACACCCCTAGGACCCAGAAAGAAGTGGGAGCCTTCTTAGGCCTCGCTGGCAACTACAGGAGATTCGTCAAGGGATATGCCACCATCGTTGCCCCCTTGACAGAGCCGACTTCCAAGCAGCAGCCACACCAAGTGATCTGAACAGAGGCATGCCAGACTGCTTTTGTCACCCTGAAGGAGGCCATTTGCACGACACCCATGCTCAAGGCCCCTGACTTCTCCTAAGAATTTGTTGTGCAGACTGATGCCTCAGAGCATGGCATGGGAGCCGTGTTATCACAGCTAAGCAAAGAGGGCCTGATCAACCTGTAGCCTTCATTAGTAGGAGGTTACTTCTCAGGGAACAAAGGTGGAGCGCAATAGAAAGGGAAGCTTTTGCTCTGGTCTGGGCGCTGAAGAAGCTAAGACCCTACGGGGCAGATTTACAAGCCCCTTGCGCCACTTTTGCGTCACGTTTCCCATGTTAAAAGTGACGCAAAAGTGGCGCAAGGGGCTTGTAATTCTGCCCCTACTTGTTTGGGACTCACTTCCGGGTTCAGACAGACCACAGGCCCCTCAGATGGTTGATGCAGATGAGGGGTGAGAATCCTCAACTGCTGGGGGAATGGACTTTACAGTGGAACACCATCCTGGAACAGAACACACCAACACGGATGGTCTTTCCAGATTCTTCCGCCTTAGTGAAGAGAACTCCCGAGGGGTTAGGTAGTTCTCCTCACTTTCTGCTGAGAGGGGGGGCACACGTTGTAGACTTGGCATCATTTGGCGTGGTTTCCCCTGACTTTTTGCCTTCTGACCTCCTGTTTTTGACTGCGTGCTAAATTTAATTTTTGCTGACTTTAGGACTGTAAGAATGTAATGGCATTTGGTTTCTCCATGATTGGCATATTTGATTTACTGATAAGTCCCTAGTAAAGTGCTCTACATGTGCCGATGGCCTGTAAATCAAATGCTACTAGTGGGCCTGCAGCACTGATTGTGCCACCCACATGAGTAGCCCTTCAAACATGTCTCAGGCTTGCCACTGCAGAGCTTGTGTGTGCAGTTTTAAACTGCCATTTCGACCTGACAAGATAACCTACTTGTCAGGCCCAAACCTTCCTTTTAATTACAAATAAGTCACCCCTAAGGTAGGCCCTAGGCAGCCCCAAGGGCAGGGTGCAGTGTATTTACATGTCCTGCTAGTGACAAACTATTAAATATGTTTTTCACTAATGGAAAGGCCTATCTCTTCCCATAGGTTGTCATAGGTTCCCATAGGTTAGCATTTGCATTCGACAAAATTCTAGGGCTTCTGCTTTTAGTCGAACATAGTTTGTATTCCTTGAAAGGACAAAAGACAGACTTTACTGAGAACGCTTTCTTCAATTGTGTACAGGGGCCTTTGGGACAGATTGAAAATCGGTGAGTTTATTGATTTTTGTAAAATTGCCACCAAGTTCTCATCTCCGATGGAATTTAGCACCAGTCGAAGGACATCACAAATGTGGCACATGCATTAATTGCACCCAAACGATAGAAGGGAGTGTATTCCAACATAAGACGGTCACATGGAGACATATTAACAAAAGAGTTATGCTGTTCCTCAGGAATGAGAGTCAGATGTAGGGAAAAATAAACCAACCTGACTAGATAGTTCAAGGTTGGGAATCCATTTTATTGGATCATAATGCCCTCACACACCCTGTTGGGTGTCATGCTTCATCATAGGGCTGCTCCTCGTCGGGTCGGCGGTGCAATACCCGACGGGCTCCCTATAATAGGGGCACTTTACCGGAGATCTTTTTCCAACAGTCGTAAGGTGAAGTGGGGGTGAGGGGCCTAGTGTGTGTAGATGAATGTGTATTTAAGTAATTGGAGTGAATATAAAATAGGATTGGGAGTACCTATGACACCTATTTTAATCAAGGGGTCTCCTACCCTAAGTAAAAACAAGAAATATAAGGCGCTAAGCTGAGGTTATGTCTCAGGTTGTGGCGTTCTTATATGTGGGGGGTCAACATGTTTCTCGCCAATTGAATAGTCTTCGGGCGATTCTTCAGGACCAAACAGAGGTTATACTATCTACAACTAAAACTACAATGGTGTGTGGCTGCACACTCACATCAACCATGCGACTAACTTGTCGGATACCTGGTAGTACTGGAACTACCTGCTGAGAAAAAAAATACATAGGTAAGTGTGGTCAGATAATAGTGAGTGAGTTCTCTCAAGTTACCAGTGAGAACCTGACTCTCAAAATAACGTGGTGAGCATCAACCATTTAGTTAAAAACAAGGTGTCAAACGGTGAGTGCACAGGGTGAATTAGCTTGAACTTCAGCCCTTGTGGCACACACAAGCGTAGCAGAGAGCAGAGGGACTTACCCTAAACTTTGGACTAACTAGGCATCACAGTACCCGGTATGTCATAAACACGAGGGGTTCCTCATGTACTGGGAAAACCAAGGTGGAAAAAAGGCATAAAATATCATGGTGTCAGTCATCACATACACAGTAGAGACCATCCAATTGTAAGAAATGTAAGGCTGATTAGCCTATAGTGTTACTAACTTTTTCATCGCTCATCAATCACATACTGGAGCCACAACAAGTTGAATGCCAATTACAGAAATGGTGTGGAATCGTATGAGCAAGCTTAATGCTGCAATGAAGCGTGTTGGCTAAATGTAGCAAGGATAGAGTTAGACTGCGTGTGCTCGATGTATATGTAATACAACAGAGGACATTTTGACGTTGGAGTGAGAGGGTCAATTAAGAAACTCTAGCAACCGCATACCACAAGTGTAGACCGCAGCAGCGTTGCTCACAAGAGTAGTGTCGCATACTGCTGGTGTAATCAAAGCAGAATATCGTGATTGGCGGCAGACAGATTGGGGAATAGATTATCCCTGTGTGGCTTGTGTTCAATCTACGTGTGTTAACAAATACATAACAACAATGCCGTTGCGCATAGCATGTGTAGACAACGCTTCATACAGGGATTTGCGGTAGATGGATTAGGGCATAGATAAATTAAATAACACCTCCCTGCGTGACTTGTGCTAAAACTGTGTTTTGTAAAACAACGGGCGATTGGCAGCAGATCGAGTGGGGTCGTCTAAAAATTAGCGTTGGCATACGGTGTTTAACGATCATAGTACTGTCGCACACAACAATTTTGTAGTACAAGGCATGTGTATTTTTAATGCAGGATGAAGGGAATAGTGGCAGCAGGAGTTCGCCATAAAATGCGCTAAATTCTCATCCCAGACGTCATAACAATAGCCCACCAGGGTCGAGAGATTCGTATCCTGGGTCGAGTGCATTCAATACGAAGTCATTCAGCTCAGAGTACTCACTTGAGTGCTAGTATCACGTCGTCGGTAGACCTACCCACTCCTACCGGGTCCGGGTGGTAGAGTGGTTAGTGTCTACAACGTATTTAAAATCACCGGGCACTTCCGGGAGGCGGGGTGTGAGTGTTTGGATGATCAATGCATGTGATGCTGACCCACCCAGCGGCCATATTGGAAGGAGGGCCTTGGGGGTGTCTCAAGTTTAGCGGCCATGTTAAAGGGGGGTCCTTCGGTTCGTCTAAAATTCGGCGGCCATGATGGTATAGTGTCATATTTCACCGCTATAAGGGAGTTATGGTAATCGCAATGTGAGGAGTCTGATTAGGTGTGATTTCTGTGTTCATCAAGAACAGACAACAGTGGATTCACTACGTGGAACCTGCAACATACTGTCCACTTAGTGCAATCTGTCAAGGGATGTGTAACACTGGAAGACGAGAATTGGCAGCCTGGTTCAAATATCATAATGTGTCCTCGCCTTAATCAGTGATTAATGAGTATACACTATTCCATCAATGAGTAGAAGGAATGGATCAGTCATACCCTCAACATGCTCCAAGGTATATCATCATTCAATCCTTGGGTGTGTGAGGATAGACGATGTATCCATCTCTGTTCCTTCAGGAAGAGGGCATGTTTAGTAATCTTAGTGAATGTCTCTAGAACCACCCATCTTAATGAGTCGGGTGAGTGGTGTAATTCGATAAAGTGGGAGCACATCTTCGTATTGGTTCTCTGACACCGAATGTTGCTCCGATGTTCAGCAACTCGTGTCTTGATGGGGCGGGTGGTCATCCCTACATATTGCAGATTACAGGGACAGGTGATCAAGTATATGCAATTTGATGTATTGCAGTTAGTGTGGGACCGCAGCTCCCACTTGAAACTGTTTGAAAAGGTGATCGATTTAAATATTGAAGTGAAGGCGCACGCCATACAAGACCCACAGGGGTAATGTCCTTTAACCGGAGGAAGATCCCATAAGGTTCTTTGGACAGCCGATGTCACTGTCTTGGGTCTGGTGTGGATTAACATGTCTTTTAAGTTGCGCGAGCGCTTCAAAGCAAAGCGCGGAAAATCCAGTTTCATGGCACCTGTATTGAGTATCCCCCAATGTTTTTTAATCACTTTGCTCAATTTATTGGATCCAGGTGTAAAAGTGGTGACACAGGTGAGAGTGTCACTGGGAGTCTTATCTCTCTGTTCTAGGAGTGCCTCGCGATTATTGTTCCTAGCTCTCTTTTTGCTGAGGGCAATACTTGCGGGGGTAATTCCGTGCCGCCAATTTTTTGCCAGTATTGCAGATTCAATTCTATAATCTTCAATTTTACTGCAATTTCTCCTCACCCTTAGAAATTGCCCAAAGGGGAGGTTTTCTTTTAATGTACGGGGGTGATGACTACTGAAAAGTAGCAGACTGTTGCGGTCTGTCGCTTTTCTGTACATAGTGGTCGTTAAAGACCCTGTTCAAGTTTGAGCGTAAGGTCTAAGAATGGTATCTGGTTCTGGGAGATGGTACTGGTAAATCTTAGATATGGGTTCAGTGTGTTCATCCAGACACAGAATTGTTCACATGATGTCAAATCGCCTGACCAGAAGATAAGGATGTCGTCTATAAATCTCTTCCATAGGCGTATGTTTGGCAGATATGGGTTTGAATCGTGGAAGATCAATTCCCCCTCGAAAGCCGCCATATAGAGGCAGGCTAAACTTGGAGCGAAGGTACTCCCCATGGAAGTACCTTGCGTCTGATGGCATAGCTGTCCTTTAAATTCAAAAAAGTTTTCGGTCAGGGCCAAAGTTGCGCACTCAAGAACAAAACTAGGTGGTGTGGGGGAATCCCAGGGTGTCGAGTTTAGTAACTCCTCTATCACATCCAGGGTCGCTCTCTGTGGGATGTTAGTATAGAGCGCCTCAACATCAAGAGTGATGAGGAGGTCAATGTTACTCGTGGGTTGGAATTCCGAGACCAGGCGTAGTACATCAGTGGTGTCCTGTATGTAGGATGGTATATGCCTAACCAGTGGTTGCAAGAAATGGTCGCAAAATTGTGACAAGGGTTCAAGTATTGAGTCAATACCAGATACGATGGGGCGGCCAGGTACTGGTGTGACCCCCTTATGTATCTTAGGTAGTATGTAGAAGTAGGGGTCCTGGGGTCTTTTTCTTAAGGAAGTCAGCTTCCTTCTTGCTTATCCAGCCTTGAGTTTCGGCTGCAAAGATTAGCATAGTTATAGTGGTGGTTAGACGTGTCACTGGGCTACTGGTTATGGGGGTGTAATACCGCCGGTTGCTCAGTTGCCTCAAACACTGGATTTCATAGTCAGTAGTGGCCATGATTACTGTGGCCCGCCTTTGTCCGCTTGTTTGATCGTGATGGAAGTGTCATTAGCCAGAGATCTAACGGCCGCTAGTTCATCACTGGTGATGTTGCAGGACTGTCTTGGGTCGGGCTCCATCTATAAGTCTTTCAGGACAGCCTGTTCAAAAGTAATGACCTCGTTGGGTACCATACTGATGTTGGGAGTAAATGTAGAGGGGTTATGTAGGCCAGAGTCACTCACTTCATGGGAAGGTGTCCCATCAAAGAAGGCTCTAAGGCGTACCTTACGAAAAAATTGTTGCAGTTCACACTGTTGTTTGAATTTATCTACCCTGGGGGTGGGAACAAACCCCAATCCTTTTTGTAGGACTCTGTGTTCTATCTCTGTCAGGGACTTGGGAGAAAGGTTTACGATCAGGTTCTCTTCTTGGTGATGCTCCTGGTTTCCACTATTCGTTGTTGTGGTTCTTCCCATTGTACCCTCTTGTCTGGTTGATTGCCTCTTCTTCGCCCGCGCCCTTTGCCCCAACCTCTGCCTAAAAAAGGTTGGCTCATGCCTAAAGGGCCAAAGGGTTGGGGGCCCTGAGGGAACATGGGGTATTGCCAATACGCTGGTCCCTGGTAATGGGGCACAGGGAACCCTTGATAACCTTGTCGGCCACCTCTCCTGCGGTAATTGTTGTTCCAGTTCTCTGTGCTGGAATCACTGTTACTGGATGACCCCCTCCTGGTGGAATTAGAGCTTGCGTCTGAGAGGCTATTGGTTTCGGGGGGGACAAAATCCTGTTTCAGGTATGGGTAGACTTTCTCCTTTTCAAATCTGCGGATATCTCTCTGTAGTTTCACTTGGAGACATACCATCTTCTCTAATTGCAAAACTAAAAATGTAGTTTATGGCATCATTTGTCCATGCAACAAACTATATAGAGGGAAAAATAACCAATAGATTTGTCAGTGAATCATCCAGCACAAATTCTGCATACGTCAAAAAGTCATTACAGTTCCATTAGTGAACCATTTCACTGAGAAACAGCATTCTGAGAATTATTTCCGATGGATGGTATTAACAGTCATGCAATTGGATCCTAGAGGAGGAAATATTGAAATATTGAAAAACTATTGGCACAAATAGAGGCATACCTCATCCTTCGCTTCAACACTGTTATAGATGGGCTGAATGAAATTACGGAAATTCAGAATATAAGCAGTTAGATCTTGGTATCTTTCAAAAATAACCAGTCGAATTTGAGAGTCCGAGCATACTAAGAGGTTCTTGAACACTAAGCTCTATGCGTCAAAAGATGGTTTCATCCAATAAATGACCTGAGATGTGGGAAAAGCAACATAGAGATAAGCGACTTTTCGCGTTACATCTTTTCCATAAGTCGCACGCACTTAGAAGTAAACGCTGACCATCCGGTTTTCTTAAGAACGAGCCGAGTATTTGTAATACTTCATTCCATGCGCAGCAACACACACAGCCTGGCCACCCAATGTAAGGAGAAATGCCTCAAATTTTGAAACAGAAATAAGCAGTTAAATGTGCTGCCCACATTTTCCAATGGGATCACTATTGTCAAACAGTCTTTTTATTACTACATAACTTAGGAAGTCCATCACAACAAATTATCAAACTAGTTTCACCAATTGTGCACAAAAAATCCCACAATGCACTATAATCAGTTTAACTTGTGTGGGTCGAGCTCCCAAGCGTAAAAGCCCTTTCATTGGCCAGACGATTACAAAGAATGTTTTACTAAAGATGACAATGACAACATAAAAGAAGGGCTTTTGAATGAACATAACGGCAGTTTGTGTCATGGCGTGAACAGCAGCAGGAATAACACTGAGATTATAACCAACATGTTGCAAGTAAGCGACTTGGTTTAAAACGTAATTGGAGTGGGTACGAAGATGAAACAGCAGTCTCAGCAAGGTACAAGTTTATTTATTTTTTCCACCACGGCATTTCAATTTCGATGTCAATCTGTGGCAAGGTAATCGCGCTAGCGCATCCGGCGCCTTTCACCACTGAACAAGTTTAGCAGTCTCAATGTAAAAAATAATGTGTTCCCGCCCTCGATTGGATATGTATTTATTACGTCTGTACTTGTGTTTTAGAAATGAGACAGAAGGCATTTGCTACTGGGATAAAGCCGACGTTCTGCACTGCAAACAACTTCGTTAAAGTGAGGGGAATTCATTTACCATTTTCTCAAAACACAGAACGTTTTTTAGGCTTGCACTACAATTTTAAAACACAATTACTTGCTTCTTCCCCTTTTCCCTTAATAACGGAATGTATGCCCCCCGGTCTCTTTTCTAAAAAAAAACTGTGCAATTTCATTACTACAGATATTTGAGAGGAGACCTGAATGACCAATACTGCATTGACGTTCAGTGAATCCATAATGGTCCGTGCACAACCTGAAAAAAACAAGTGAGTCACACAATTTGACTGATCACCTGAAATACTGTTTTTTTTACACTGGCAAGAAGAATTCTGTCATAGGACACTACTAAAACTTATGTAAGCCATAAAGTGAGGTGCTTTTTAAAACCCACATTTAGAATTAATCAGATTTTTATTAATTGGGTTATTGTATGTATTTTCTCAATTTTTCAGGTTTCTACAGTTTTGGGTCCCGAAGAGAACCCCAAATCAGCGCTGGGTTCGCAATGTGTCTGCAGCTTGACATCTGGGGAGTGTGCCTATGTTAAAGAGAAATGTAGGCTGACAGGAAATTGTTGGTGTAAAATAAATTGAATGGTTAGATCCCTGTGTGAGGCCTTAAAGGAAAGGTTAAGATGACACTCTTAGGCTATAACCCAATAAACCAGGGACTTCGTAAGGACATTCTACTTTGTGCCCCTTTGGTTGCTTTCAAATTCAAAACTGGTACATTGAATGTTACGTTTTTGTAGTGTGTTTTCATGTCGTGTGTATCAATTCACTGTTGTTTCAATGTGTTGATGTTTATTTTATGTGGCATATGTAATGTATGACGTATTACATGAAGATATTGTTCCTCTGTCATTAACAGTTGTACGCAAAATGGATACTTTTTTATGTAGAATGGGAAAATTAAAGGGTGATTGCAATAGTTAAGTTGCGTGATCACAAATTGAAATCATTGTGTTGTCAAAACAGAGTCCGCACTGGCATTTGTTTGTTCCTTTGACATTTTAGTGGCCTAGCTTTGCTGACACTAAATAGGCCCAACCCCTTGTAAGTTATTGAACTTTTAGAAAGTTGGCATTTTCTTACCTCAACTGGTCTGCGCCTTCTGCCTGTCTCTGCAATACACTTCTGGATTGGGTGACAGCTGGACTTTGTGCATTCTCTCTAGACAGTCACGCACAAAGGGAGCTGAGGTGTGTCGCTCACATCCTGATGGTCCATCATCAGGCTTATGGGCCTTCCTGAGCTAGAGTGACAGGGAGGAGCTGACACTTGCACCTCTATAGGGCTGTGCCTGTCCCCACACAAAGGGTTGCATACCCCCCTGTGGTGAGTCTGGAGCCAGGGCAGGAAAGGGCAGGGTCTTGTGAACTAAAAAGACCTTTCTATGAAGTCTCCCTACTTTAAAGACTAAAATGGGTATAATTACAGCACCTCTGACACCATATACGCAGAACACTTCTGGAACTGAGGACATTCTACCAGGAAGAAGAGGTGTTGTGCTGCCAGGAGGGGCTGCTTGCTTTGCTATGTTGCCCTGCTGCCTCTTGCCTGTGAGTGAGAGGACTGGACTCTACATCTTGCACCTCTAAAGGGTCTCCAAGGGTTTGATGGGCTTGCCTCCTGTTTCTGTAGTCTCAGAGATATCAAAGACTTCACCTGCATCTTGCTACCAGCTCCAGGGCTCCTCTTCTATGCCAAGTGGTGCCAGATCCAGTCCTGGGACCTTGGAAGTGAGTGTTTTGTGCTGCAACCCAAGAGACCAACGCATCGACCCTGACGTGCTAATCAGAACTGGCATATTTCTCTAAGATATTGGTGCGTCGCTGCTGCCTGCACCAAAGCCGTGGACACTGCTCGCCGACTGTGCGACGCAACGACCGCGACTTACAACACAGCCCTGACTTTGCCGATGCAGCACCTCCACATCACAGCTGCTGCACGAGTCTCGGATACCGCTTCGCAGACGTCTGGGATGCACCATCCCCGGACTCCAATGCATTCCCGGTCCTGCGCGGCTTCGCACCAATGCATCGCTTGTGTGCTGCATGCATCGTCTACAGCCCAGGGGTTTGACATCGATGCATCGGGACAACACACATTGCTGCTTGACATCGACGCATCTACGACGTTGCCCGACTTCAGAAATGACGCAGCGCCTTCTACAGCAATGCATCCCCTCCTTTGCTCAGCGATGCGTCTCCAAGCTTCAACGCAACCAAGGTACACTCAGCAGGTCTGCATGACTCCTAAATCCGGCCCGCATTCCATCACAGTCTGACAGAAGTTTTGGATTTGACCCTGTCAAGCGCAACCAAATAACCCCAGCTGGAGTTATTGATTTCTAAGCACTGCATTTTTGTTTAATATTGCAAACTGCATAACTTGACTTGTGAATGTTGTTTTTTAAAATCTTTTTAGTCTTTTTTTACTCAGATAAATATTGGCTATTTTTCTAAAGTGGTGTGGAGTACTTTTGTGGTGTTTTCACTGGGTTACTTGTGTGTGCACAAATACTTTACACATTGCCTCTTTAGTTTAGCCTGACTGCTCTGTGCCAAGCTACCAAAGGGTAACCACAGATAAACGTTTAGTGTGTACTACACTTACCCTGACTAGGATTGTGGTTCCTGCTTGGACAGTGTGCATACCTCTGCCAACCAGAAATGCAATTCCTAACAGTGTGCTTTATATATGTTGATATGCTGACCCCTTCATAAAGCCAATAAACCCACTTATTACATTTTGGTGTTCTGACCTTTTGACAAAGTCATTAGTTCTGCCTTACTTAAAATCACACCCTTTATAGTCAGCCAGCCAACCCCCATGCGCATGGTTGTGCCCAGCAGTGTGGTTGGGCACGGGTGCACCTGCTTCAGCCAACTGCATGCTGCTCACGGCCAAAGACTGTGTGTGGCATTGGGTTGGTGTTACGTATGTTAATCAAATATTACTTTACGTTAAAAAAAAACTGAAATTCACTGAAAACATCAGAGGTTAAAGTAACGTTATAGTTAGGTGAAATGTTCAGTAACAAATTAACGTTTTACAATCTAAAAATCACAGGAATTCACCAGTCTATAGTTATCTCAAGTAGCTATAGCTCATGCTCTAAGCTAACTATAATTCCCTCCTTCACCATGCAACGTTTTTCATCAATAATTTAATTGCAAATGTTGCAGTCATATTATCAATGAAGTCGTAGAAAATGTCATGACTGGTGTGATATGTGCAGTAATTAACCTTGCATGACAAGGATGCAAGTTATAGTTACCTCCCACTGTTTGTTTTTTTGTTTACAAGGAGCAAGTAGCAAAGCAAGCTTCCCACTCTCACAGAACGCGAGTGAAATCTAACCCTGGGCAAAGCACTACGCTACGCTCGCGTAGTTTGCGAAGTTTGCGCTACTTCGCACAACGCGAATTGCACGTAGCACAGTGCAAACACGCGTAGCGTAGCGTAGTGCAGCAGTCATTTTTTGCTTGCTTGCGGGCCTCAACGTCAAGTTGGCGACCGCGAGCAAGCAAAATGACATCCCGGCGAGACTTTTTCCTCGTTCGCGATCAGCAACATCAAGTTGCCGATCGCGAGCGTGGAAAATAAACCTCCCGGCGAGATTCTCAACGCGGGGAGGTCAGGTTTCTCATTGCGAGTGGTCGCGTATGCTCGCGACCGCTCGCGATGAGAAACTACCAGTCCGCGTTGAGAAAGCTGCCGCTCGAGTAAAAATCTACTCGAGCGGCAGTAAAGACAGCTCGCACTGTGCAAGATGCCGTTTTCAATGATTGCACAGTGCGGACAAGCATCCGGCACTGTGCAATCATTGCGAACAGTGCACTACGCAGTTCGCGTAGTGCTACGCGTAGCTCGCGTAGTGCGAACTGCACTTTGCGTAGCTTCGCGTAGCGCTACTTCGCGAACTACGCCCAGGCTTAGGAAATCTTCCATTCTCCACAGAACTGATCTAGCAGGGCAAACTAGCATGAGCTTTCATTGGTCAAAGAACATGTACAGTTAAGACATGAGTAACGTGTAGATTACAAACGTATCTCTGGAGTGGGTGCTTAAATTGGTGGAAGATGTAGGTGGATGAGTTAATGAATAAGCATTTCTGACATCAGTCTCACTTTGGTGATATTCCACATCAGCCTCCTGAAAGCCCAGCTACTGACATTCCGAGGCCTCCTGTTCCTGGTGATTCTTTGGTTTTCCTCATATTGAGAAGTGGTCATTACCTAGTAGTGTATTGTTTTTTTAAGCAGCCCAGCGACAGTCTAAGCAATTATGCCCCAGACAGGAACAGAGGTGCCATCCTCCACGAAAAGGTTTTGAATGCACGTGCACCAAGCGATATGCAATAAAACATTTCCTAGCTATTGTGAAGGAAAGTTTTGATTATATGTCAAGACACAGAGGCGAGAATTATGCTTATCTTTCTTCTTTATTTTTAGTTCAGCAGCCAAACACAATAATCATTTTATAACCAAAGCAGGACAAAAGACTACAATTCCCACAAGTCCAAGCAAAGTCAAGTTCCACCAATCACATGTTTCTGTTTCTCCGTAAGAGGATCCTCAAGAGATAGCACTTTCTCTTTCTTCGTGTAAAGTGGACCATTGAGAAATTTTCCTTGCGATCAATCTTGTTTTTGCTGAGCCCCTGTTAAGCAAAAGACCATGTCAAGTATTCCATCCTTTAAAAACGCCAAAGGTCAAACATCCCACAACTGTAAACGCAAAGACATTTTCTATGCATAAAACATTCCATAAACCATTAAGTAACTCTTAAAAGTGCCATATACTTATACCAAACAAAGGTCCTGCAGCGGTCTCCCACAGTGGGAAAACCGATATGTCCATCCAGGTGGGATAATCCTTACCTCAGTGTCCTTAATATAATCAAACATTTCCTTCACAATAGCTAGGAAAGTTTTTATTTTATGTCAGGACCAGAGGCTTACATTATGTTTGTTCAAAGCTTATTGACAACCTTTACGGCCATACCCAACACATGCTTGAAGTAGAATTTCTTGAAAGTGGAGTCTGATGACTAGTCAGCCACTTTCATAATATCTTCCAGACATCCAACAACTGCAAAAGCCTTGGAGGCCATGGCCTCCCGGGCCGAATGCACGCCAACACCTAGCGGACCCATCTGGCTATCTTGGGAAAGGAAACTGGTTTGAAGGGTTTCTTTAAAGAAATGAGTAATTGTCTAGTCCCGGCTGGTCTGACCTCTTCCGTCATCTCTTCGTATGCTCTGAGACATCTGACCACAAATAGTTTAGGTTGGTCTAGGAATGAAGAATACTGTACCATTCTAATACTGGCCTTGGTGTTGTGAGTCACTGTAAAGGTCACTCCCTCTGGTCTGAAAACTCTGCCAAATATCCAAGGCCTGGACATCCGACACCCATTTACAAGAGATTAAACACAATAGCATTTGCGACTTACCCAAAAGCTCCTTTCTGGTCAGAGAGGGGTTATCGTCTTAGGCTTGAAACATTCACATCCCACAATTGTGAGTACTTGCATTTTGGTGGCTTGGAAAGCCTAACACCCCTCAGGAGTTTGCAAACCAATGGATGTTCTCCTACTGGTAGTCCCTGCCGAAGTAGATGGCCCGTTGAAATGGCAGATCTGGAGGTATTTATTGTATGATAGACCACACCTCTATGAGACAATTCAGATAAAAAGTTTAGAATGTGTACTACATCCGCCCCCATGAGTTCCAGATTCTGTCCCACACACCAACTGGACTACCTACGCCATGCCGCATTATACTGTTTTGAAGTGGAATCTGCCCAGGCTTTCCTGATGAGTTCTATAGCCTGGCCCGAAAGGCCAGGATACCCAAGATGCCCCTGTGACCTTCTAAACCATGAGTCTTAGGGACCCCTCTTGTACTAACTGGCACATGTTGCCCCTGGCATCCATCAACAGGTTCAGTCTCTGTGGAAGAAGGAGTGGAGAATCCAAAGAAAGTTCCAGAAGAGACCTTCAAAACGTGGTAACCAGTATGAGGGATGCCTGCTGAAGCCAAACCAGAGCTGTTGCCCTCATGATCATGGAGAAGAGAGGAAACACAAAACCCAGGAAATGGCTCCATTCTTGTGTGAAAGTATCTCTCGCCATCGCTAGGGGATCAGGCCTAAAAATGAAAAAATGCAGAAGTTTGTGATTGAGGCGGGATGCGAATGAGTCCACCTGACACAGGCTCCACTAGTCCATAATCTCCTGGAACAGTTCTGGATGCAGTTTCCAAGCACTGAAATCATTCTAATGCCTGGAGTGCCAGCCCGCAGTCCAACTGAGGTTCCCCGGCAGGTATTCCACCTTGATTGAGATGCGGTTGTCCAGGCAGAAATACCAGAATTCCTTGACCATATCTGCCAGCACCTTCAATTTCATTCCTCCTAGGTGGTTTATCTACTGGGCTGCTGATACATTGCCCATCTTGATTAGGATGGAGCACAATACCTTGTTCCTTGTGAAAATGTGCACTGCAAACGAAACTCAAGCACTTCTAAGCAATTTATGTGTAACCCAGGATTGTGATCTGCCCAGAGGCCTCTGGTGGTGAAGTCTCCATAGCAGACACCCCAGCCCAAGAGGCTGGCATTGGATTTAATGACCATGTCAGGGACCGACCAGAATATGCCCTTCCATTCCAGGCCATCATGTGGTCCAACCACCATTTCATTTTCATCTTGGCCTCTGGAAACAATTGGACTTGATTTGAGTATGAGAGGCCTTTGCTCATATGAGTTGCCTTTAACATTTGAAGGTCCAGAAAATGGAACAGACCAAGAAAGATCGCCTGAATGGATGAAGACAAGATGCCCACAATCCAAGCGAAATAGTGCAGGGAGATGAAGTCCTTTGCCAAAGTCACTGCAGTTCCTTCCGAATGAGCGACAACTTCCTGTGTGGGAGTTTCAATACCTGTTGGATGGAGTTGATCAGGAAGCCTAGAAAGCAAAGCGATCGAGATGGAGCAAATTCTGATTTCTACTCATTGATGATAAAGCCCAAGTCATGTAAGAGAGACTGTGCCAGGGACAAATGTTGAAGGATGACCAACGGTTCCTGGTGTAGCAGGAGGATATTGTCCAAATATATGACCAGAATCACTTCTCTGGAATGTAAAAGTTTGACCACTGAACACATGACCTTGGTGAAGCACCAAAGAGCGGAAGAGAGTCAGAATGTGAGGGCTACAAACTTGTATATCTATCCGTCCCACATGAATTGTAGGGACCTGTGGTGTGTGGCAAGATGAGGATGGTGACGTAAGCATCCTGGAGTTCAACATTACCATCCAGTCGCCTGGATGTAAAATGTCCCACAGGAAATAGAGCCCCTCCATTTTTAAGTGACGGTAGACAACCTACTAGTTGAAATCTCAGAGTATAATTACCAGGCACATCACTTTGTATTTTTTCTTTACTAGAAAGAGGTTGCTTAGTAAACCTCTTGGATGCAGGGATGAAGGAACTATATCTCTCTTCTCTAAAAGAGAACTTACCTCTTCAGAGATCAAACAACTGATCTCTGTCATAAAGCGGATGGGTTGTGGGGTACTTAGTTGGATAGGAGAACCGTAAAACTCTATTTGAAACCTCACCACGGTTCAAAGCAACCATGCCTCTTCTGTCACCTCCCTTCATTTGTGGAGGAACATACCCAAGCGACCGCCCACCTTTGGTCGGGAAGAAGGGATATTCCTTATTTGAGGATCCACTTGGAGCGTTTGCGGCTTCACAGATTTTTCCCCTAGCATCACATCCGCAACCTCTGGTGGGGAAGAAGCCCATAAATCGCTTTTGATCCTTGTACTAGAACTGGTGGTTGTTCTGGTACTTTTGGGAGGCTGGGTTGTGCAAGCTAGCTGGAAGGGCACCCCCTGCCTCTACCGGCCCCTCCAAAAACCTTTTTACCAAACTCCTTTTTTTATGGACTGTTGGGCCTTGTTTAGCATGGAGAAGGTGGTAACAAATGTATCTAATTCCTTTAAAAAAGGGTTCCCCAAATAGACCTCCCTCTGGCACTACGCCAGCATAAGATGTTGCCAACTCTCCTAACTTATGCTTTTTTTTTCTTCAACAGGAACCACCGTTGCTCAACTCTTCTGCAATATCCAAAATCTTTGTCAAAGGATCCAAGATGTCCAAGAATTTATAGTGGCAAGTCTTCCACGAATGATCAATACCCTTTTTGAGGTCTGAAATAAATTTGGCTACAAAGGTGCCCATTTTCCCATCTCTAGTGTTATTGCGACCTTCCCTTCCAGGGACAGCTGTGGAAATTCCGCCTGCAGGCGGTCTCTGACCTCCTTGCTTGCAGATTCTACTGCTCACATATTAAGTCACTTTGTCTGCCAGAACCCAATCTGAAGATTGCAGATGGTATATGCCTTAAAGATCATTAATGGGGTCGGCACTTCCAGCATCACAGATGTCCAACCTGGGGTGCTTGGGACGATCTTCTGGTCTCCATGGTCAACTGGGCCCTAGTTCGTCATCCGCGATGTCACTGACGGGGTCCCCAACTACTTTCCTGTCATCCATTGTATCAGAGAAAGGTCTAGCTTCCCCTTCTATGGGGGTCAACCCAGGTGTCTACCTGCTGTTGCGGGGTTGTGGCATATGTGCCCCCCTGCATTTCAGGAATGCCAATCGGAGCTGTTCTAAGATTTCAGACAGAGGAGACGACCTTGATAGGATTCCTATGTTACCCTTAGGTTTATAGGGGCCCCCAGGAGTCTCTTGGAGACCAAAAGGTGAAAAGGAATCAAATGGTGGAAAGGGTCGCGAGGTAACCTGCTCATCTCCTGTATGGAGGGTTGCACTGCGGCGTGCTACCATGGAGAGAACCTGCCTGATCAGAGGCTCTAAGGCCTGGGCCACTTCCCATTGCAGGTTGGCATCCACTGCATTGACAAATTCCTCGTCGATGAGACGAGAGGCAGCATCCCTTACAGCTGAATCAACAGGCCTGCCTCTCCTAGCTTCTGCAATGGTAAGCTCAGAAGCAAGAATTGATCAAAGGGGTACCCACTTAGTTCTTTTAGAACAATACGTGGGAGATTCACAAACATTGTGCGCTAGTTAGCGCCACAAAAGTGACGCTAACCAGCGCAAAATGTTTTTTTTGCTATTTACTTTCTAGCGCAAAAGTTGTTTTGCGCTGGAAAGCACCCTCAAAGTACTTACTTACTTACTTGGCACCTAGGGGGCATTACATGGCGTCCCCATGCAACCACCCATGCCTATTGACGCAAAACCATATTTACAAAGATTTGTAGACATGGTTTTGCTCCAAAAGTTAACGCCCCTTCATGGGAGGCGCTAACAGGAGAAATGCTTTCATTTCTCTGTGCTTTCCGACTTTGCTTGCGTGCCGCACTGTGCAGCATGCATCCAAAGTGGGAAAAGCTTTCCATCGTGTGCAGGCATAGTATTTTGTACAAGAAGGGTACCCTTCCTGTACAAAACCTATGCTAGACTCATGCACACACCCTAGCACTATGGCGCTAAGGTGTGTGCATGGTGCAGGGACGCCGAAATCAGCACCGGTGCAAGGGAAAGGAGAGGAGAGAGCCATATCTCTGAAGATATGGCGCTCTCCTGCTCCCCTGCTGTTGCGCAACGCTGCACAGCCTCGCGGGGTGCTGCGCTGCGTTGCATGACGTTTTTGTAAATCTCCCTCTACATTTAATGTCTACTAGTATGCTCTGCAGGATTGAATCCCACCTTAAGAGAAACAGCCTTAGTTGACTCAGAAATGAAGCCAGTAGGGTGTATGGCCTCACAAGGTTCTGTTAATTTTGGAGGGGTCCTGGGGCCTTACTACTGAAGAAAAGGGTTACCATTCACCCACTATAGACCCTGTGCCACGAAGCTTATAGTCTTAATTAAATTCATGAGTGTCCCCACATAAACACTGTCGCCGGGTAGAGGCAGGTTGAAAGTCACGTGTCTCTCGTTCCGACTGCCATTGAAACTGACAGGAGGAATGAGTGAGACGCATGTGGAGCATCGTTGAGAACAGTGCCCCTATCGGCGTGTGGGATCAACCGCAGGCCCAGGGCCTTCTGTCTCGGTTGCTAAGAGTACCCAACCCGCAGGGGGAAGCTCACAGCACTTGGTGGGGATGTAAGCAGGGGCGGATTGGCACTCGGGCATTGGCCGAAGGGCCGGTGTCTCAGTGCCCCCTGTGGGCCGTTTTTTTTTCTCCCCTTTCCCAGTCCACAGAGAGTGCTCTCTGTGGACTGGGAAAGGGGAGAAAAAACAACGGCCCACAGAGGGCACTGAGACAGAGACAGAGAAAGGAAAGCAGCTTCGCTGGGCGGCCGTACAGCGATTATCAGCTGTGGCCTCTCCTTCACCCCCTGCCCTGCAAAGCCATCACGCTGAGGGTGGGCAGGGGAGGGGTGATTGTGTGCAATAATCGGCCTCCCTGGGGGCCAGGTGTTGCTCAGGCCTTTGAGCCGTTTTCACCTCGGCCCCCCTGGGGCCCACGCAGCCCAGAAACAGTGTTTGTCTCAACACCTCGCCCACAGCCTTTCACATTCAGGGCATAGTGGGCGAGGAAGAATGGGTCTCGCTGTGGGGGCCAGGTGATGTTTGGAACTCCCACCATCTTCTCCTCAGCCTCCCCCTGGCTACCATGGATGACCCAGCAGCTGTGTGTTGTGCTCCCCTGCCAGGACATTGCCTTGAGGCCGTGGAGGGCTGGGGAGGGCTGATTAATTTACTAATAGCACGGGCCTCACTGCTGTTCATGTGCTCCTGCGCTGGAGGGTTGGGGAGGGCTGAGTAGGTTAGTAATAGCAGTAATAGTAATAGCAGGGGCCTCGCTGCTTTTCAGGTGCTCCTGCGCTGGAGGGCTCGAATAATTTTGTAACAGAAAGGGGCCTTGCTGTTTTTTTAGTTGCTCAGCTTGTAGGCCATTGTCACCTTGGCCCTGTGTCCTTCGCAAGAACAGTATCCTCCCACTTTCATTCATTGTGTATGCATAGGCATATGTGGCCTGACGCTCAGAGTTGCAGAGATGGGGAATCAGGTTTGAGTCCCAGCGTCTGCTCAACACCCTGTGATTCTGTGCAGATCACTAAATCGCCCAGGCACTTAAATAAAAAATCGGATCTTGTGTACTGTAATTGGTGCTCATGAATAGAACTCAAATAGCCTTTGTCTTGGACTGAATTCACACTATCAATCAATCAATCAATCATGTCACTTATAAAGCGCACTACATACCCGCGAGGGTCTCAAGGCGCTGGGGGAAGAGGAGGGTGGTGCTGCTACTGATCGAAGAGCCAGGTCTTGAGGAGTCTTCTGAAGGCCAGTAGGTCTTGGGTCTGTCGGAGGTTGGTGGGGAGGGTGTTCCAGGTCTTGGCGGCGAGGTGGGAGAAGGATCTGCCGCCGGCGGTCGTTTTCCGGATGCGGGGGACTGTGGCGAGGGCGAGGCTGGTCGAGCGGAGCTGGCGGGTGGGGGTGTAGAAGCTGAGTCGTCTGTTGAGGTAGGCTGGTCCGGAGTTGTGGAGTGCTTTGTGTGCGTGGGTGAGGAGCTTGAAGGTTATCCTCTTGTTGACAGGGAGCCAGTGCAGGTCTCTCAGGTGGGGTGTGATGTGGCTGCGTCGGGGGATGTCGAGGATAAGACGTGCAGAGGCGTTCTGGATGCGTTGCAGCCGTCTCAGGAGCTTAGCCGTCGTTCCTGCGTAGAGGGCGTTTCCGTAGTCCAGCCTGCTGGTGACGAGGGCCTGGGTGACTGTTTTTCTTGTTTCGGTGGGGATCCACTTGAAGATCCTGCGGAGCATTCGGAGGATGTTGAAGCAGGATGAGGAAACGGCGTTGACCTGCTTAGTCATGGAGAGGGTGGGGTCGAGGATGACCCCTAGGTTGCGTACGTGGTCGGTGGGTGGCGGGGCTGTTCCCAATGATGTTGGCCACCAGGAGTCGTCCCAGGCTGAAGGGTTGGAACCAAGGATGAGGACCTCCGTCTTGTCCGAGTTCAGCTTCAGGCGGCTGGTCCTCATCCATTCGGCGACGGCCTTCATTCCTTCGTGGAGGTGGGCTTTGGCGGTGTGAGGGTCTTTGGTGAGGGAGAGGATCAGCTGGGTGTCGTCGGCGTAGGAGATGATGTTGAGGTTGTGCTGTCGGGCGACGTGGGCGAGGGGTGCCATGTAGATGTTGAACAGCGTTGGGCTGAGGGAGGAGCCTTGGGGTACGCCGCAGATGATCTTGGTGGCCTTGGATCGGAAGGGGGCGAGGCGGACGCTTTGTGTTCTGCCGGAAAGGAAGGATGTGGTCCAGTCCAGGGCCTTCTCTTGGATCCCGGCGTCGTGAAGGCGTGTTCGTAGTGTTTGGTGGCAGACCGTGTCGAAGGCGGCTGATAGGTCCAGGAGGATGAGGGCTGCTGTTTCTCCGTTGTCTAGCAGGGTCCTGATGTCATCGGTGGCGGCGATGAGGGCGGTTTCGGTGCTGTGGTTGCTGCGGAAGCCGGACTGGGAAGGGTCCAGGATGTTGTTCTCCTCGAGGTAGCGGGTCAGTTGTTTGTTGACGATTTTCTCGGTGACCTTCGCGGGGAACGGGAGCAGAGAGATGGGTCGGAAGTTCTTGAGGTCCTTGGGGTCTGCCTTGGGTTTCTTGAGTAAGGCGGTGATCTCGGCGTGCTTCCAGCTTTCCGGGAAGGTTGCTGTCTCGAAGGAGATGTTGATTATATAAAACTGTCAAATGGAAAAACAACTATAAAAAATAACCATTTGTTCATGCTTTATGATTCTAACAACATTGTGCAGGGCGTTAAGACTGCAAGTAAGTATTCAGTTTTCAGAACTGCAGTGCTCCTAGTCTTTACCAATGTTACTGGCTCTGTAAGCTTTAAAAGGCTTAATTTACTAAATATTTCTCTACAAATTAGACCTTAAAGAGTAACCAAATGGTGTTTAATGAAAGGGCACGCCCCGCGAATGTGGGCCACGCGCGAATGTGGGCCACTTTTTTCATCAGTGCCCGGGCCAAATTGTGATCCCAATCCGACCCTGGATGTAAGGTTTGATCAACCCCATCGGAGAGCGCCAGAGAACCCCTCGTGGGAAGGCTGTGCTAAGTGTCTTGCCCTTGAGTGCAGACAAAACCGGTAAGCTCTCCCCTAAATACTGCCCCTCCAGCGCTCTGCTGCCCGACTGCGCTGCCCAAAGAGATGCGAGGCAAGTTGTGCTTGGTGCCCTTGCTTTACAAATTACAAATTCACAGTAATCACAATAACACACTGTGAATATTACTCCTTTAGCATTTAATCACAAGAATATACTCATGGGAAGCAGTTATCTGGCTGCTGAGCAGGGAAGAAAAATGAAGTGCAGCTGCTATCCCCTGAGGATATTTTTATGGGAAACAGAGACATGTGACTGGTGGAATTTGACTTTACTTGGACTCATGGGATTTGCGGTCCTTCGCCAAGTTAGATAGCCTGCTTTTCTAAATTGTGCTTTTTACAGAATGAAGAGCACGCTGTAAGAGGTCCTTCAATGAAGTTTATTTGTACCGGAGATTCATCCCAGCCATCAGCTGTGCCGTCGGTTCTCAGTTCAAACCAACATGTCACCAACTGACCGGTATCCCCTCGCACATTTCAAAGGCTTCACTGAATTCTCGTTAATGCCTTTGTTACCAAGAACATCATAGGTACCACACACTCTGAGCCTCTGGTCTCGACATAGAATCCAAGCCTTGGTGCTGCACCAGCTCAAAATAGTTGAGGGCCACCAGTGCTCCTAACCTTGCTTGCAGGCATGGAGGGGGTGTTAGTTCTGTAGAACAATGGTGTAATTTGCGCCGACGGCCTCCTACGAGAACATGAGCCTCTTCTTAGTTTCATTCGAAAGCCGCCAGCACAAATTATTAGTCATCCTTTTGGACATTGTAAAGATGAGGCCATCTGGGTTTACTGTAGAAGTATATTTATTGTAAGTACAGCACACCAGATGGGAGGACGCCTCAGTACCACACAACGGTGTCAAGTCCCCAACGATATCTCCTCAACTGTCATCGTTCAGCTGGGGTTCTAGAATGCCAGCTGATTACATCACAATAGGGAGTGAGGTGCAAGCAGGAAGCAGGGGACAGAGGAAGGAACGGGAAGGTTCTGGAAGTGTAAGGAAAGAAAGGGTGAGAATAACCTTAACAGATATCTCTTTTATCACCTTTGCCGGTATTCTTCAAGGGCTTCCGGGTACCCAAAGGCAAAAAGCTTGCCCTCTCCCTCCACTTGCTTTGCTCCTTCTGGGATGGGGTGGATGGAGAAAGGCACTCTTTGGCTGTGCTCCTCACACACCTTCTAAAGACCCAGGGCCTAATAGGCTCTCAGTATGACACACTGGCCCTTTCCAGCTGACTCTTCTGGTAATGCCTGAATGCCAGACTGCCCAACTGCCTCACAGGCCAGTCCAACCAACACTGCCTGATGTCCGGGAGGGCTTTGCTTATTCCAGCATGCCATGCTGCTTTGCAAATCCATGGGGGTGTCTTATAACTGAAAATGCAGGACAGACCTATTGGCTTTGCTAGTTTTTGTTTCTGAAAGCAGTTGCGGCCGGCATGACTCGCGGGTGGGGGGTCGCGCGGGGGGAGGTTTAATTTAAAATAAAAAGTTAACTTGCGTTCGCCGGCCCGGTCCCGCGTCGTCTTCTCTGGAACAGGAAGCAGGCAGCCTCCCTCCCCTAAGCCAATCACAGCACTGCAATGGCAGCATTGTTATTGGTCGGGACGGCGCCCAGCCAAGCGTCTATGGGGAGGCCATTTTCTCCATGTAGGCTGCATGTAGCCTACATGGAGATAAGGCAGAGTGTGCATGACTGGTTTGGTCAGCCCCAGAGGGCCGATCAAACAGTCAGCGCCCTCAGCAGTGGGCAAGCCACTCCTCCTCTGCCCTAGAGCAGGACCGCCCACCCCCAACCAAACACTTCTGCTTTTACGCAGTGCGAGAAGCAGAAACATGAAATGGTATTTATAATACCATTTTATGTTTCTGCTTCTCGCACTGCGAGAAAGCAGGGGGGCGACGCTCCTCCGCCCACATGGAGGAGCCGCCCCTGTCTGAAAGTCCTATGTATATTCTGCAGACAGAGGGAGACTGCTCGTCTTTCTTGTATCCTGAGACCTTCTTATGAGGAGTCCCAGCCTCAGTCTCTGGACATTCAGAAAGCAGTCTTGATTGGCCCAAAATGGTGGATGCCAGTAGTCAGTCCTATGCCAAGAGGTTTGAAGCCTTCCATGGCATCGCTAAGTAAATGAGTCGTCGTATAAATTCAGGGGGGCAGATTTACAAGCCCCTTGCGCTGCCAGCACGTCACTTTTTGTGACGCACTGGTAGCGCATTTCTCTGCCCCATATTTACCAGGACAGGAAGAGCCACCCTGGATGGCTTTTCCTGTCCTTGTAAATATGGCCCCTTTACACGCAGCACTTTGCGTGAAAGGGGCTTTCCATGGGTGTTGCTGTGGGTGTTCCCACGCAACACCCATGGAACCAGACACTTTTCCAGATTTATGAAAAATCGTAAACCTGGAAATGCGTCAGTAGGGTGGCGTAGCGAGGCGCAACAAGGAGAAATGTTTTCATTTCTCCTCGTTTTTTTCCTCTTTCAATGCTTGCTGCATTCTACAGCACGCATTGAAAGAGGAAAATGCCTGTAGTGATTGTTTTCATGCAGGAAGGTGCCCCTTCCTGCACTAAAACAATCTCCCCATGAAGCAGGCATCCTTGCACCATGGTGCAAGGGTGCCTGTGCCGGCGCATGTAGGCTGTTTGTGCGTCAGCGCAGTGGCGAGCACAGGAATGCGACATATCATTGTAAATATGTTGCATTCCTGTGCTCTGAAAGTGCTGCAGCGTGGCGCAGCCAAAGGGCTTGTGGTGCCGCGCTGCAGCACTTTCTTGTAGATCTGCCCCAGGGTGTCTTCTGGGTATTCGGGACTTCATCCGATGTCAGAAGGGGGGTGTAGGCCTAGAACATTCAGAGGTGAAAAAGCTATTTTTTCTGCGCTACAGTTGTTTAAATATATGCACTTGTCCCCAGATATACTCAAAACCCGGTTGTTTTGCCTTTTTCTAACTGCGTGTTTCCACCTGCATGCCCTTTGCAACACTGTCTATAAAACGATTACAGCGCGCGGCTAAGTTAATCAAGAAACATTCTGGAAGGCGTCGTCGGAGGCTGAAATTCACAAGATGAAATTAAAGACTCCTCGTTAGGTTAATGGAATAATTTATGTCTGATTTCTCAGCGCAGCCGGGACGGAGACACTGGAGAGACATCTGTAGAATGAAGTAACAACCAAAACAGGCTTCCTATTATACTGCGGTGATTAAGGAAACCCCGCAGATGCATGCAGCTCTTGCTTTCATGGGAGTCCCTATAGGCACATCAGGCAGAGCATGGCCAACGCTGCAGCACCAGGAGTGCAGGGGTTTGCTAGGAGTCACTGCAGACAACAGCAGCAGTTCAGTGTTTTGCAAGAGTCTCTGTTCATACAGTAACCAGGCATCCCTGAGGAGAAAAGCAGTGGCAGAGGTCCCACGCCTTATTTATTTACTTTCTTGTTCCTGGTGCTTCCCCTGCCTGGGGAAGGGACAAAAACTAAGGGGCATATGTACAAGCCACTATCTCCAAGGGAACGTCAATTTTTGTGACGCTCCTGTGGCGATAGGGGCCTTGCCTTATTTACAAGGCAGCATTAAGCCACTTAATATGGTTTAACGCTGCCTTGTAAATGAGGCCCCCTTTCACGCTATGCTTAGCATGAAGGGGGTGGGCAGTGGGTCCACCGCACCACCCATTGATTTTGACGATGCCCCCTATTTACAAGGGCAGAGTAAATAGGAGGCAGCACCAAAATTAAGACCAGGGAAAACCTGGTCTTAAGTTGGCGAAACAAGGAGAAATGTTTTATTTCTCCTCGTTTTTTTTTGTTTTTTTTCCATGTGTGCTGCCTTGTGCAGCACACAAAAAAAAAATGTTGTGACTTCCATGTGTGCTGAATTAAGCAGCTCACATAGAATTGAGAAAATGGCATTTAATATGGACCCTTCCTGCACATAAACAATCTTCCCCTGCACGCAGACACCCTTGCACTATGGTGCAAGGGTGCTTGTGTTAGCGCTGCACTGCTAAGTGTAGCGCCAACGCAGGGGGAAACGCAAGGCTGCACCATATTCTTGTAAATATGGCGCTGCCTTGCGTTTCTGAGGTGACGGAGTGAGGCGTTAAGCCATGATGGCTAACGCCTCACTCCACTACTTCATTTGTACATATCCCTCTTAATGTTTTTACGGAAAAACATTGATTAATTCTCAACTATGTTATGTTATGTTACCCTGGAGGGAATTGGGGTGTTGACCAGTTGTGAGTTTAGCCAAACCCAGGGCCTAGTGGGACTACTCAAAAAGCCAGGTCTTCAGCATCTTGTGGAATTCAAGTGGTGAGGAGGAGGCTCTGATGTGTAGAGGCTGGTCATTCCAAGCTTTAGGAGCGATGCAGGAAAAGGCTCCACTGCCTGGTCTGATTTTCCCTATGCATGGGATTTGTGCAAATAAGAGTCTGGACAAGCAGAGGTGTCTGGAAGGTTTTTTAAAGCAGATGTCATTGTTGAGGTATGCTTGGCCAGTGTTATGTAGTGCCTTGAAAGTGTAGGTGGGCAGTTTGAATTGTGCTCATTTGTTTAAGGTGAGGCAGTGGAGCGTCAGAGGTTGAGAGTGATTCTGGCAGCTCTGAATGGTCTGCAGCCTTCTGGTGAGTAGTCCGGCTTGCGTGTGACAAGGATGTGCGTGATGCCATTCCATGTGCTGATTGGGAACCATTTGAAATCTTCCTCAGCATCTTCAGGGCATGGTAGCAAGAGTCAGGGACATCATTGACTTGGGCGGACATGTTGAGTTTGCTGTCGAGGACGATCCTGAGGTTCTTGGAGTGGGTGGTGGGGTCGGGGTTCGGCCCTAGCTCTCTTGGCCACAGAGTCCTACTTTTAAGTGCTCCTCCCAAAGATCACAATTTCAGTCTTGTCTCTTTCAGCTTCCGACAGTTGGTCTTCATCCAGTGGGGGATTTGAGTCATGCAGGCATTGAACTTGATCCGGCTACTGGATGTCTTGTCCTTGAGGGAGAGAATGAGTTGCTTGTTGTCAGAGTAAGAGAGGATGTGGATGTCGTGAGGGCGGATGATGCTGGCTGCAAGGATAATGTATACGTTGTAAAACCATTAAGGTAATCCATGTTAGCGATGTAGTCTCTGTTTAGAGTTCATGTTTTCTTCATCTTGTATTCCCTATGTGTATTTGCTTTTTCCAAATGTTGTATTTCTGTATTTTTTTCATGTAAAATATGACTTTTGCATTGTGCATACTTTGAACTGAGTCACCTCCAGGTGTCTGGGTAAGTTCAGGTTGCTGGTGGGTGTTTGACAGGGCAAGATTGAGTGCTCTGAAGCTGAGGCTGAAAGCAGTGTGTTTTTCCAAGGTGGTTAGACTACACGCACATCCAATTCTAGGCCCCTCTGCAGACCGCACAGAGAGATGGTCACTTATGTGGCACATTTAACAGCGGGAAAGTGTGTGAAGGAGGTACGCAGCTTTCGAAATATGGATTGTGCCAAAAGAAAAGAAAATACAGTGCTTACAACTGATTGGGTGAGTTGCGTGTTTGTTGGGGAATTTGAAATGGGGAAGATGACATGAAGTACATAGCAGAAGGAGCGAGTGCTGAAGATGAATGAGATTACATGTTAGAGATGCAGAGGGAGAATATTCAGAAAGACGTGAGGAGGAAAGGGTAAAGTGTCTACCAGAGTGAAATATGACAGAGAAAAGTGGCATGAGTGATTGAGAGACTCCGCAGACAACTCTCCCTTCTAAGGATCTTATTAATGTTTAATTCACAGGCGCGTATTTTAAGAACTGAAACATTTTCAGTTCGAATTATTTACAATAAACGTATTGGCTCTGACACTGCATGTTAGCAGCATCAAATAAATAAGTATGGCTTGTTTTAGGCATATGTCCATGATTGTGTTCTATATCTGGATGAGATAACAGAAAACTGGGAAGGAAACCAAAATACTGCCCAAGTGCACGCTGCGTGACGCACAGGATTTTAGTTCACCCGTAACTACATGGGCCACATCTCTTGGAAAGCATCCCTTGTTCCGCATCTATGGCAGTGCCCCATTTAGAGACCCCCCCCCTTTTTTTTCTTCCCACTTAAAGCAATAGTCTGACCCCTCCTCGGGTGCCCAGAGGAAGAGGCAGGTTTTGGTAACCGAGAGGGTTACAGATTCCTCAGGGTGAAATGATCCTTACCATTTCTCTAGAAATTATGCATATTTCATTTATATTTTCTGTCATTAAGCGTGATTCAGAAACTCCCATATATGAGCCACTCTATAAACCCACACCCTGCCAACTCAGCACATCCTACAGAGTCCGTTCTTATCTCCAAAGCAGTGGGTTTGAAGCACCATAGAAACTCAACCACAATAGTATACAAACCAACTACAGTATATATTATTGTTGCTCTGGCAGGCACTTTATTGTGGAGAGGGAATCTTTGTATAGATATGGGACTCGTCATTGCTTTATGTTTTGTGTACAAACTGGGACCATGAGAGGGTGAGGTAAGGTGAGCAAGAATGCTGGCCAGGAAGTATCTGATGGGACTGAAGAAGTTAAGAAATTGTTATCACAAACTTTGTGACATGACTCTAAGTTTAAAACATAACAGGATAGCAGGTATACCATGACTGTGTTTAGCACCAGGCTTCAGAAGCTCAGCTGATGCCTTTGCCAGAACCTATGGCCTGAATAAGAGTTGGGAGGATGGCTTAATACATCACAAATGTGACGGTTATCCCATCCATCTTATTACAAGTGCATTATATCTTATGGCGCTTGTAATGAGATGAATGGCATATCCGTCACGTTGTGATGGAGTAACCTGTCTATCGAACTCGAAATCAGTCCTTTAGTCTGTAAAATAGGGCATTGTTATTTTCATGCACCATTTTAGCAATTATTTCTAAGATTGTGAATGGAGAATACCCATGGACAGCAGATTACTTATACCTTCCAATATTGCTAATCCAAAACCAAGGCAGGAATCTTGCTGGGGCGTGTTTTGTTTTTTCTTCATGCATCACTTAGTCTACCATGGGGCTGTAGGAGGATAAAGCAGTGGTTCTTAACCTGTGGTCCGAGGACCCCTGGGGGATCACGAGACCTATTCAGGGTGACCATGACTGTTACCAAATAAAATAATATTAAAATTAAATCATTAAAATTAATAAAGTATATACAAATAAAGAAGAAAATGTGAAAACTGTTTCTATATTTGAGAATTAAATAAAAGATTTCAATATTTGAGCATCTGTTTGGTGTATACTCTTTTTGTACTTTTTGCATTGTTTAGAAGTTCAAATCATAGAAATTGACTTGGCCGGGAGTACCACCTTTCAATTTGACTCCCCGATTCCTGTAATAATTAATAGGGGGTCCACATAATTAAAATGTTGAGAACCGCTGGGATAAAGCATTCAACATGCTCAGATCTTCACTCTGCAGCTGCTATCATAGTCCCTGCTTAGAGTGACCAGATGTCCCGGTATTTCCCGCATTTAAGGGTAGTGATTGTGAAGACTCCAGACTCTGCTTTCCTTTGAGTTTGGCTCATTCCACTAACAGTCAGTATAAGTGGAGGATCAGTGCATGGAAATGGCAATTGTCATGTCTTGGGTGAGGATGTAGCCTTACAGAGCGGTCGACCTCGAAGCTGGGGAACCGGGTTTGAATCTTGGCAACAACGCTCAACATTCTGGGCAAATCACTTAATCTCCCCATGCCTAACAAAAAATTAATGTGCCCATCTGTAATGAAACTGGTGCTCATGTAAAGCGCTCTGATACCTGATATCCTTGGGTCTAGTTCGCGCTATATAAAACTCTTTAAAAATTTTTTTTTTTTAAATACTATGCTCTGTGTGGCCCAGGTGCCTTTTGATTGACAGGTTCTCTCCCGTTTAAAGTAATAATACCTTGTTTTTTATATATTTCTAATAGGACACTTTAGTCGTTTATGAGTACTTTTCATAATGTGGGGTCGAGGATCCCACTGAATGCTGAAGGAATGTCATAGGTCTTGAATTTATCAGGAAATATTATTGCAGGTGGTTATGGTACAGCATAAGTGAGACTTCGAAGAGTGCACTTTTTATTCGAGGCCTACCAGACAGCACAGCTATCTGGTTTGCTAAAGACATCTTGAGGACATTTTTAAAGTTCCCTGGGAATGCATTCAGCCTATTTCCTACCATTGGCTTTGTGGTTTCTAACTCACATGTGCTTGCTTTCTATTTGCTGGCTTATTTGTTTTAGGCCTATTTATTTTAGGCTTTCCAGTTTGAGTTCGTCCCTCGTGTGGAGCATTGCCTATTTACTGTAACCTCCAGTGTGCTCCCTTTCTGTTAACAGGCCTTTAAATCTTGTTCTTATCTTGTCACATTCGCTGTGCATTCAAAGACAGAGGTCAAATGTCAGGCTCTGTCTTCCAATGGCGCTTGGTGTTTACTTTTTTTTCTCTAGCACACAACAAACTTTAAATGTCTGTAAATGAACTGTGCAGATATTTCAGAATATAGCAGAATTAGGAAAGCACACATAAAGCAAATCTTTTTGTAATTCTGAAGTGTGGTGGAAACAAATATTTTAATAAGATCAAAACAAATCAATACACCAGGTGATGACATTTTCACACATTATTGTTTGCGCACTGTATACTTTTATCAGTAAAACTATATGTCTGTGCAAATGTAATGGTTATTTCAATTGAAATTTTTTGGTCTGTAATGGCAGTGCACTGCCACACCATGCATACATTTACGCCACTCCACTCTAATCTCCATCACTTCATGCCACTGCACTCTAATCTGCACCACACCACTCTATGCCACTCTACTCTACACCACTCCACTCTGCGTCACTGCACTCCACTCTGCACCACTCCCCTATATGCCACTGTACTCTGTGCCACTTCAGTCTACGCCTGTCTACTCTACTGGGCACCACTCTACTTTATGCCAATTCACTTTACGCACTCTGCACCATTCCACTTTTCACCACTGCACTCTACACCACCCCAGTCTAGGCCACTCCCATCTACTCTGCACCAGTCCACTCTTCGGCACTCCACTCTACGTCACTCTGCTCTATTCTACACTACTCCGTTCTACGCCGCTCCACACCATTCTACTCTGAAACAATCCACTCTAAGTCACTGCACTCTACGCCACTCTACACAACTCCACTCCACTCTACGCTGTACCACTCCACTCTACATCACTGCACTCTATGCCACTCTACTCTGCACCACTCTACTGTATGCCACTGCACTCTAAACCACTGCATTCTATGGCAATTCGCTCTACCCTACTCAACTCAAAACAAATACACTCTATGGCACGGCACTCTATGGCAATCTAATCGGCACCACTGCACTCTACTTCACTATACTCTACTCTGCAACACTTCACTCTGCACCACTGCTCTCTACGCCACTACACTCTACACCATTGCACTCTGTCGCTGCACTTGACACCATCCTATTCTACTCTGCACCACTGTACTCTACTCCACTCTACTCTGCACCAATCTACACTACGCCACTGCACTGTATGATACTCTACTCTACAACACTGCACTCTATGACACTCTACTCTGCAGCACTGCAATCTCCATGAACTCTACGCCACTCTACTCTGGATCTCTACACTCTATGCCACTGTAATCTACGCCACTGCACTCTACTCTGCACCACTCTGCTCTTTGCCACTCTACTGAATTCTACACCAATGCACTCTATGCCACTACACTCTACGCCACTTTACTCTGTAGCACTCTGCACTACACCACTGCACTCTACTCTGCACCAGTCTACTCTATGCCACTACACTCTATGCCACTCTACTCTACTCTATGCCACTGCACTATACAACACTGCACTCTACTCTGCACCCTTCTATGCCACTGCACCCTGCCCCACTGTACACTGTACTCTACACCACTGCACCTTTATGACACTCTGCTCTATTCTGCACCACTGTACTCTACACCACTGCAATCTGCACCATTCTAATCTACGCCACTGTATTCTACGACGCTGAGACACTCCAATCTACAACATGCCACTCTGAGTCACTCTTTGCCACTCTATGCTACTCCACGCTACTCAACTCTACGCCACTCCATTCTACTCTCCTCTTTGCCTCAAACCTTTGCTAATCAGCAGCCACGCTGGTGTACAACATGGATAAAACACTTTGGGAAAGCTAATAGCTACTGCATAGGCGAACCTATTGGCTTTGCCAATGCTTATTTGAATGTACAGTTTAGCAGTCTGTGCGTGCCATCTGTGTTAAGGAAAAGCAAAAGAAATGCCTTCTTGCCGGAGTAAAGGGACACAAGCCATGTAATAGCAGTAATGCCTAAGCACATTAAAAAAGACGTAAGAAACTTCGTGCAGTGGATTTTCATGAAGTTTCACAGAATTTAGCAATATTTACACCATGTGTAGCCAATACCATATATGAAATTGAGAGATAGTTTGGGTGTTGGCTCCCCCCAGAGAAGTATTACTCTCTCACCTCAGGCTATCAGCATTTAGGAGTAGCACACTGGCTTCCAGAAAGGGCTTCCATTGGAATGCATGAGGGACCATTTTCCAGCTGAAAAATACCATCAAATTTCACTGTGGTTGCCACATTCAGAGGCTTATTTACAAGCCCCTTGCGCCGCCTGGGCGTCACTTTTTCCCATATTAAAAGTGACGCACGGTGGCGCAAATGGCTTGTAAATAAGCCCCTCAATTCTTTATCTCCAATATGCATTCTATACATAAAATAATCATTTTGCTACTGTTTCCCAGCACTGGCAAAGACAGTAGGGTAGGTTTTAATATGCTAAATTGTATTTGTGCATGCAACACGTAAACAGAATATGTGAATGGCCATGTTTAGCAGGCACAGCCGGTACAGGTAAGAACGGTGGGACAGTGGGCGGGGCGGGGTGGGGCGGGCGGCGAGTTGACAGAATAGGGAAAATGAAAAAAGAAAAAAAAAAAAAACACTTACCTTGCGCTCACCGCATCATCGAGTCGGCGATGTGGCGAGCGCATGGAAAGTGGTTTTTTAAAAAATTTTATTTTCCCTATTCCGTCGTCTGTTGACTCCCCCCGACCCCGCCCCACTGCTCTTACCTGTACCGGCCGCACCTGATGTTTATGAGCTGGTACATAAAAGCCAGATCATTGAGATTTACCAGTGTTTGTCTTGTTTTTTCACTGCACCAGGCATTTAAAAACATTTAGCTGAGGCTCAAAATGCACGCCAGACATATGGATGTAAATGCTTGTTTAAATGGCTTGTTTAGAAGCACAATTACGAGGTCTGTTTTATTGGCAAGAAAGATAATTGCCAAGTTGCAAAATACATGTAGCCACAGCCAGGAGTTTAGTATACTGCAAAGTATTTAATGTTTGTATTTAAGTATAACTGGTCTTCCAAGAGTTTCTGTTTTAGAAAAAGCGGGGCACAAAGGACGAACAGAAGTAACAGCTCAGAGCTCCACAGCTGACCCAAAGAGGTTCTAAAAAGACGCCCTCTCTAGAGTACGCCAAAACCCATTTATTTTGAACAAGTACTCTACAAACAATTATAAAGAAGTGGAATTTGCAAAGCACATCTTTGGAAAAATAAAATAATAATCTTCCATTAAAGTAGCCATTCAAAAAAACTGCCAGATCTAAGTTCAGGCGCTTTGATGGACATCTGTCCCTCACCAGCATGCAAACCCTTTTTATAACAGAAGACTCTCCACTGACCATGTTCATATTGCCAGAGACAAAGAAGTATTTTACATCTGTTTCTGCTGCTATGTACCTGAAAGTATTAAAACTACGCAAACCTAATCTGTAAAAGCTGGCATAAATGAGATGGCTTAAGTGGTGGTCAGTGTCCGGCCTCTATCCACCATCTTTTACCAGGTATGTAAAATACCTGGGGATGACCTGATGATGCAGCGCAACCATCTGCATACTGCAGGGGCTGGGACTAGGAGCCTCAGCTTTCAAAAAGAGACAAATGACGTACGTATTTCGTACATTTTGCTATTTAGAAAGTGTGTCAAATCTGAGCTTGGTTGCTTTAGAGAAAATCCTGGTCTTGACAAATAGTTTTTTTGATATAAGACTCAGTACGGAAAGTTAGAAACAAACCCACTTTACTTAGTTGCAGGAATTTGACTTTAGGAAAGGGATAAAACCTCATCTGTTCCAGAAACAAGCCTTGTTTTGCAATTGCCAGGACAGTGTTGCAGTCAATATTGTTGATAATGTATTCGGATAGAAGCGCCCACAGACCATTACATTTGTGGAGCGCATCATATATATGAATAAATATGTAAAATACAAACCATCTTCATGCACCTAATATATAGTTAAAATCTTTCACAAGGTACAAAACCTCGAGGGATGAGCCAACAGCCCAGAACACCAATCTGCATGTGTCATGGGACTGGGAAGACAAGTTGTAGGAACACCGTGCCAAGGCGAAAAGTATGTAGGCAGTGGAAATTGTTGCCCATGAAGAAAGTATTTGCAGAGACTGTTGCCTGTGATCATTGCTTGTTTTCTACAGGGTCTTTACAACCCGGCTGTATGGGCTAAGCATGCAGAGGATGAAACTCGTGCAACTGCTGCAGTCACATGTAATGGTGAACAAGTCATTAGGATGAAACTGGGCACGGGCATCAGGATAGTGGATTGTCAGTGGGCCTCTGGCAAACATTGTAAAGTTGGCTGTACTGTGTACTGGAGCAACACTGATCATGGTGATGCACTTACTGGCCTGGTCGGTCCTTATAAAATCAAAGGTATGAAAAGCAGTACACCTACTTTTTCTGTGGAATATGCCGCACACCCAAATTTACACAGTTGCATACCAGTTATAGGACCACGTACTGAAACGCCAGAAAGCATATCTGGCAATATATGACAATGGCAAACTGCTTGCAAAAATTAGGCCCGACATCTGTAATGATTAAACAGCCAAAGAGACGAACTGTAGTAGTTTTCCTTTGGTGCTACATTATTGAATTTATCATCATCTGGTCACAAATGGGAAACTTTGAGTGGAATTATAATTTTAAAACCCTTTAGCATACGCCTTTAAAATAATTAGATTTTTTTCCAATAACAAACTTTCCCTGAATATATGTGACAAAAGAGTAAACCGCTTGAGAGCAGAAAGATCGTGGTGCAGGCTTTGGTGACATCAAAGCTTGACTATGTCAACAGCTTGTACCTCGGTCTTCCTAAATCCCTTGTCCAGCGCCTACAAGTGGTACAAAACGCGGCAGCCGGAGCCATCTTGAGATCTAAACCCAGATCTAGTATGACCCCTATTCTTAAGTCTCTACACTGGCTCCGCATAAAGGAACGGATTGATTTCAAAGCGATGACCATCTTCTTTAAAGCTTTCTACGGCTTAGGAGCTGGCTACCTGAATAAGCGCGTAAATCGCTACATAACATCTAGACCCCTAAGATCTTCTAATGCCAACTTGGCCATCGTTCCTAAAATATGCCATGCCCGCACTGGAGGCAGATCTTTTGGCTTTCTAGGCGCAAAATTGTGGAATAGCCTCCCTGAGTCTCTAAGACTAACCACAGACCTGCTCTCCTTCAGGAAGAGCCTAAAAACCTGGCTTTTTAATAACTAATGGGTCTTTTACGCACGTCTTCCTTCTGCTGTCATGCGTAGGACACTCTAGTCTGAGTAGCTGTGCGCTATATCAAATACACTATTTCATTTAATTTCATATTACTTATTAGACTCTTTTTCTGTAAATCAATGTGGACTGAGTCTCGGTCAGCAACCCATTTGTGTGTCTGTAGCCTATCCAAAGTGCTGATAATATATTCACCGCACAAAGACTGGATAACTGATCATTAAATTAAATTTTTCATTTTCAATTAAGGTGCTGATGCGAAAGCCTCTAATTTTAATACCAGAACTACTGAGCTCACTAACATCCAGTTAATGTGCATAGTTGTGTTACTTTTTGCTGGGGTCTTTTCCATTGTCCATTAGGTTGCTCCTAGTAAACAGTGGCGGCTCCTCCGCTAAGGCGGAGGAGCGTCGCCCCACTGGTTTTTTCACCAGTATAAGAAACAAATAAAATGATAACTCAGTTATCATTTTATTTTTTTTCCTTTTTGGTGCACGTCACCTTTGTGAGGCGGGGGAAGGCAGGGCTGACAGAGCAGCCAAAGAGTGGTTTTCCCCTACTCCCGAGTTTGCAATGACTGTTTGGCCGGCCCTCTCGGGCCGCCCAAACCAGTCATGTGCACTTTCCCTCTTCTCCACCCAGGCTGCATTACATCCTGGGTGGAGAACATGCCCAGGCCCCCATGCCCTGTCTGAGCGCCAAGTCACGGCTCTCAGACCAATCACAAAGCTGCATTGCAGCTTTGTGATTGGCTGCGGGGAGCCTTGGTGCCTCCAGGCTGCTTCCTGTTCCTGCCGGGGGGAGGAGGAGAGACGCGGCCAGGAGGAGCGGTAAGGAGGACACGGCAAGCAGGTAAGTAAATTTTTTTTCAATTTAACCTCCCCAACACCCTCCTGCGCCGCTCCCCTACCCGCCCCTCCACCCCCGATCGGTGCCGGCCGCTGCTGCTACTAAAGTGTCCCTGACACTGTCCTGATGATGACCTCGGCCTACTCTGCCACTGGGGTTAAAACAAGGACACTTATTCCTAAAAATGGACTGTCCCTTTTCCACCTATCGAATTACTACACACCTGTATTTTAGCATAATAAGATAAAGGGCCATACCAGTGTGGTGGACAGCCATTTTTAATAACTGCATTGAATTGAATTGTTCATTCACACTACTCATGGCACTATGCGGTGCGCCGTTCACTTTTACTTGCACTGTAGCACCTTGGTTACGTCTAATTCATAAATTGTTCAAGTACAACTAAAATTAGATAGAATTCGAATTTATGTGTCACTTATACTGTTTGTAAATATCAAACCATCAGATTAATCCAGTATCTTTTATTTGTTCATAATGCTTGCTTGAAAGTATTTCCAGAGGGAACCATTATTTTCTCTATTGTTACTTTTCCCAGGCTCCCACAGTTAATGGGCCAGCCCCATATATCTGTGTTGTTCCACCTGGGATGTAGTCGCCTTTGTGATCCAACAGGCACCAACGTCTGAGTGCGTCCACCTGGCATTCAAAGATCCTGCCAAGTGGTTCAAGACCAGGGAAATGCCCTGACGCTCCAACCAGTTTCCAAGATGAAGTGCCTCTTGTCACAGAACCCACCCTGATTGTTGCAATACCACGCAAGGGTGGTTTTGTCCATGAGAACCTGAACTAGCCTCCCATTGATGAACGGTAGAAAGATTTCAGGACAGGTGAATGGCCCACAGCTCCAACATATTGATAGGGAGTCTGGTCTCCTCCAGAGGCCTCTGATCTCCACCTCTCCCAGATGGCCTCTTCCTCCCAGCAATAACACATATGTCACCTGTTAGAAATGGAGGTCTCTAGTTGGCAATGGTTTGCACCTTTGTCCAAGTAGGGACCCATGCTTCTAGCCAGGGTAAGGGAGTTGAGCCCTTAGACAACCCCTGCTCACCCCCTTGGTAGCTTGGCATGAGCAGACAGGCTTATCTCGGAGGCAGTGTGTAAAGCATTTGTGCACACATACAGTAATTTATTAAACACAAAAGTGAAGGGGTGAGGGATATGGACCCCTCTACTCCGGTCCCCCTGGGCACAATTAGAACTCACCAAAAGGATTAGAGAGTGATAAAAATTCTCTGTGTGTGGTGGCACGTGCACAGTGTCCTAATACTGTCCTCACTCACACAGTTGTGTGACATGCTTCATCATAGGGCTGCTTCAGTACACCCCTGCGTAACCCAACGCCTGGGGTGGAGCAATAGGGTAGGGGAAGACAAAACAAATACACAAAAGAGAAAGAAATATTATAAATTGACTGGGATCACCGGAAGTGAAGGTGCAGTGTGAAGTTAAAACTAGCTCGGAGGTGTCGCTATGCGTAAAATTTATTCCTGGACCCTCCGGCCAGGATTAAAAACATGAAGGATGGTGGTGACTCAAAGAAATAATGAACTCCTTACACCCCTCCTTGCTGCCAATTTGTCGACATGTTTCAGCCGTAATTATGTGCCCATAGTGCAGGGTCACGCCGGCCTTCGTCAGGACCTTACCTAGCCCAGGTTTTTAGATCACCTCGTTTCCTGCAATGCGGAAAGACCAGAACAATTTGTTCCTGTCCCGAGGTATCCCCTCTGTAACACTCTCCCGTAGTACTATTAGGAAGAGAAAAAGAGACAAGGGGAAACGCAGATAGTGAGATTGACTAATAAGGATTCCCTCTCTTAGTTTAACTAACTACAAAATTTCAACAGTTATCTGTCCACCACAACTTGGGTATATCGCCCGGAATAACATCCCAAATTATGGATAATATAATAATGCCACGTAATATGCGACTAGTAAAGGTTCACCTACTAGAGTAGTAAACGTAGATCACTGTGCGTATGTACTAACTCTTGCATCTCTCACTCATAAACAGAAGGTTGCAAACTGCCTTGCCACTTACCGAGTTTACCTCAAAACATTGTTAGAACTGGCGAGAGACAAGGAGAGACCCCCTGTAGTCACACTCTGGGGGAGACAAATAGAAAAGGAGACATTCGTAGTGGTTAAATGGTTATATGTCACAGTATTGAAGAGCGCCTGGGTGGACCCATGTGGGTGTCATCAAGTGTAACTCCTCTGTAGTATGTGTAGGATCACAGTATCAAATGCTGGTGTGATAATATTTGTGCCAGATAGTGCTGGAATGGTATGCTCACACACGGTTCTAGGAAAGAGGGGGAGGGGTTTTATGCCAAAGGTGGATAGACTAAATAGATAATGGACGGGATCACCCCCGGCCCCCTAAGTGTAAGAAACGCTCTCTGTCCCTCGTCCGGTATTTATAACCGCCCCCAACTCCTTACTGCATCAAGGTGGGTGCTCCTCCTTCCAACAGTGGAAATCCTAGTTCCACTCGTATTTCTTTTTTCTTTATCAGCTACCGGGCGCAATGTGCTTTATTACAACACAAAACGGACAGATAGCAGGCTGTCATCACACAGACGTGGCTTCAAAACCCCCGAGCTCTCCTTCTCATTGTATGCTCTGCTGTCTAGTCACACGCGTTAATCGAGACATAGTATGCTTTTGTCATTTGTAACTAACTCCTGATGAATTATGCCAAGTCCACATACAGTAACACAGTGAAAACACTACAAAGGAACACCACACCAGTTTAGAAAAATAAGAAATCTTTATCTAAACCAAACAAGACCAAAACGACAAAAATCCACCATACATATGTCAAGATATCACCAAGAATAGGATAGTCACAAGAATAAAGCTTGTAGCAACAAATAGCTCCAACTGGGGCTATTACGACATCATGACAGATAAAAATCCCGAGGTGCGCGGCGTCGGGCCCGGAGTCATATGGACCCCAAAGAACAGGTCCTGGGCAAATGATGAAAACAAAGACGGTGCACGGCGTCAAGGAGGTGATGCTTCGTTGGCGCCGGTTCCTTACGACCACAGGGGAGGTGAGGCGTCGGTTCCTTACTGTTGCCGGGTAGGTGACGTCACGGTGGCGTTGAGACATCAGTTCCTTACGACTATGCGGGGACGATGGATTTGGGAGGTCACCTACGTCAGGTATCGGCTCCGCGATGATGAAGCACCAGTATCGGTGAGGTCGGGGCTGCGGTGCGAGTCGGGGCGGTGCATAGTGGGCATCACAAGCGGTGCCCTCGGCTTTGTTCCAGGCAGTGGGCTCGCTGACCGCGTCAGTCGGTACGGTGTGACGTCGGCAGGCGTCGGGCCTGGGGTGCAAGTCAGGGCGATGCATCGTGCACTTCACGAGCGGTGCCCACGGCTTTGTTGCAGCTCATGCCGCCGCTTGCTGGCATCGGTGATGCTATTTCCCTCTGTGGCAGCTGAAACAGCAGTTCCAGGTGCAGGAGGACAGAGGAAATGAAGTCTTTGTGTCCCTGAGGCTTCAGAACAAGAGGCAAACTCTACACCAAGCCCTTGGAGATCTTCCTCAAGCAGGATACACAGCACACTGCAAAGTCTTCATCCTCTCCTTGGCAGAAACAGCCACTGCAGGCCAACGGCACACAGCAAAGGGGCAGTACTTCTCCTTCAGCTTTCCCAGCTCTTCTCCTTAGCAGAGGTTCCTCTCTAGTCCAGAAGTAATCTAAAGTTCTGGGGTCTGGGCCCCGATATTTATACTCAATTTCTCTTTGGTCTCTTGTGGCAGAGAGGCTCTGTGCTCAGTCCAAACCAGTTCTGTCCTCTATGGCCCAGCTTCCTGGCAGGAGGTGGAGGCAGCATGGGAAATCTGTTCCCACTATAAATGCAGCCCAGGTATATTTAACCCAGCCCTGACTCATTCAGGAAAGGCAGGACACACCTCAACCTCCCCAGTAGCTGTCTGAGAGAATGCACTTCTTCAGCCCCTGTCACTCCAAAGCCAGACAGTCAATCCACAAACCAGCAGAGGCACACAGAATAGCTAAGCAAGAAAATACCCACTTTCTAAAAAGTGGTATTTTCAAACACCTAATATAAAAATCATCTTTACTAAAAGATGCATTTTTATATTCGGAGTTCAGGCATACTAAACTCCATCTTTCCATCCTGTCCCAGTGGGAAGTTATACCTATAAGATGTTATAAATAAACTCCCATTCTATCCTATGGGACATATAGCCTTTCCATAGTGAAAAACGAAATACACTGTATTTCACTATAAGGACATGTCACACACACCAGTACATGTCCTACCTTCACATACACTGCACCCTGCCCACAGGGGTACCTTGGGCCTACCCCTGGGGTGACTCACTTAATAAAAGGGAAGGTTAGGGCTTGGCAAGTGGGTGCACTTGCCAGGTCGACATGGCAGTAGAGACTGCGTGCAGACACTGCAGTGGCAGGTCTGAGACCCCTTTGAAAGGCTGCTTGTGTAGGTGGCACAATCAGTGATGCAGGCCCAGTAGCAGAATTTGACTTATAGGCCCTGGGCACACACAGTGCACTGTACTAAGGACTTAGTAGTAAGTCAAACAAGCCAATCATGGAAACACCAATCCATTTGCACACTTTACAGGGAGACCATATGCACTTTAGCACTGATCAGCAGTGGTAAAGTGCCCAGAGTCGTAAAAGCAACAAAAACAGGTCAGAAACAGGGGGCAAAAAGCAAAAGGCCGGGGGATAAACTCGCTGAAAAAGCCAGGTAAAACATCACCATCATCAGCTCTGGGTGTGTCTGTATAGGGTCTGCCACCACTCAAATTGGGGTTGAGCAACCACTAATGCAGATCTTCTGAGCCTCCTCAGAAAACTGAGCTGGAATCTGACCGGTTTCTCTGGTGCCGGGCCCACTGAAACTTCAGGTTTCACGACTGATACCACATGTGCCACCTGACAGCTCGACAAGCAGAATGCAGGAGGATAAGAGGCCACAAAGTCTCAAAGCCACTCTCACTGAAACCATGGATAGAGGCTGAAACATCGGGATCATAGCCTGAATATCCTGTTGGGAAGCCCCTGCACCTCACCATATTCAGGATGACTCTAATGAAATGAAGGCTCTGTGAAGGGGTCGGGTGTGATTTCGGCAAGTTTATAGTGAACCCCAGTGATGTCAGGAGGTTTGCCATTCTCTGGAGCTGGTCTACGACAGACTGTAGTGAGCCTGCCTTCAACAGCCAATCATTGAGGTAGGAGGGAACTGGAGTCCCCGACCTCCGAAGGTGGGCTGTGACTACCATCAACACTTTTGTGAGCGCCCAAGGAGTACCGGTGAGGCAGAATGAAAGTACAGTTTATTGAAAATGTTCCTGACTGAACTGTAAGTAGCACCAGTAGGACTGCAGGATGTGTGCATGAAAGTAGGCATACTGCAGATCCAAAACCACCATCCAGTCACCTGGATCCAGGGCAGACAGATCCTGGACCAACGTGAGCATCTTGAATTTATCGTTCTATAAGAAGCCATTCAAAGGGTAGAGATCTAAAATAAGAACAAAGGCCTCTGATAATAACAAGGCTTAACTCCATTGAACAATCTGAAGGACCCATCTGTTTGATGTTATGTTTCACCTCCTATGGAGCAAATGTCTGATCATGCCTCTGACAGGGTGGTTGTGTGCCACTAAGGGCAAACTAAAACACCTTGTAGGCTGTTGGCATAGAGACAGGGGACTGGAAAGTTTGTTGCTTCTGGTAGCCCGGACGTTGTCTGCTTGATCCCCATCTCCAAACCTAAAAGAACGGAGGTGCCTGTGGCCAGAGTAGTGAGCCTTGATGCTGCCGGTACTCCAAACCTCTGGAGTATCCCGAAAGAGCCTAAACTCCTGAGGAAATTGCCACACAGGAATAAAAAAGCCCACAATCGTGCTGTGGTCTGGCTCTATTTAAAGTGTTTCAGGTCTGAATCAGCCTTCTCCCCAAACAGGGGAGATCCATTGAAAGGCACATCCATGAGTGATGCCTGCATGTCTCCAGAGAAGCCCGTGGATCTCATCCACGTGTGATGCTGCACCACCACAATAATTTCAACTGCTCTGCCCATACAGTCAGTAGTATTCAGATCATAACGTATCACATATTTGGCTGCATAATGACCATCCTGGAAACTTAGAGCAATGGAGGCCTGAAATCCTTCAGGGACTGCTGACAAGATCTCGCTGACCATGTTATAGAGCACATGTGACTATCGCCTTGATAGACAGCTGGCACTGACTGATTACAGGACCAGGCTGGCAGATTAAAAAAAAATGTGTTTCCCAAATGCTTCAATTCTCTTTGACCCTCTGTCGAGGGCGGGGGGGGGAGGATGACCCTGACTAGTTAAAAAGTCAGGATCACCTGGCAACAGTCAGTAGCATCTGGCTGTCTGTTGGTTCACTGGTGTGCAAGAAAAAGGCTTAACCTAGGTAACCAGTAATGTGTCGGTCATGGCCTCAGTGAATAGCAGTACATTTTGGAGAAAGCCTGTCCAGTATGCAGAACGTCAATGGGAATGTTTATTTTGACTTCCATAGAAGATAGTTATAAGTCTAATATGGCGTATCCCAATAGCAAATCAATCACTTTCTGTTGATGGACCGGAGGGGGGGAACCAGTCCAGTGTCCAACACACTGGCCTCCTGTAAATTCATATCCTAGTGTGGAGGTAGCTCATTCCCATTATCTCCACCATCACCTCCAAAGCCTCTGTGACTCTGGTCAGAGTCAGAACTGGGGTTGCCTAATACATAAGCTGCCTAGTCTTGATCGAGTGCTGATGCCGCTTTCTTCAAACACTTCCTGCTGGTTCTGCTGTTTATCTCACTCTTGCAGATTCGTTTTCATCCCTGCTTTCTTCCTTTGTCCCAGGTTTCTATCTATTAATCCCTACTTCTTTCTTCCTTTTCTGAGTTTCTCTCTCTGCTCTAGATCAAAGTCTCAGTTCACAAAAATGAGTTCTAGTGCCCACCACCTGCAATCACCATCGTAAACTAAACACCACGGGGAGCCAATGTAGATATGATTTGTAATATTGGAATATATTTACATGGCTCTGTAAAAGCTGTATGTGTTTTAAATTCATAGATATGATTTGTTTCAGAAAATCCACTCATGGGCATTTTACCCATCATGAATTAAATAAAATTGCATGCATTTTCCAGAACTACGTTATAGAGGATGCTTTAGAAATCCATATTCAATGAGTATTTGAATTCACTGTTTAAAAGGTGTTCTAATGCTAATCATACTATTTACTGAACATGGTTGTTTTTTCCTTGAACCTTTTCCTCGTACATAATGCATTGTAAACAAAAAACTGTACTGAATGTTGTGTAACAACCAATTTAATGTTATTTTCAGATGTGTCCAGTTTTCATTCATGTATAAGAGTACAGGGTCCAGGAAATAAGAAATTAATCAAAATGCACTTAAGTAATATTTCGCCTTGTTAGTCCTCATAAAAGCACACTATAGCAGTGCTAAAGAAGGAGGGGTGCATGTGTCCTGCACCTTATGCACCAGTAATGTGTATTTTAAGTGAATGGAGGTTCCTTAAATCACATTATCCAATTGTATTTAGAGAGAGAGAGAGAGAGAGAGAGCGAGCGCTGGGGGCAGTTCAACTTCTGACTAAAGTGCTTACATGCTGACACAGGGCCGGCATTAGGACGGTGCCACCGGTGCAGCCCAACTTGGCGCTGACCTCTGAGAGGGGCGCTGTGCTTAGAAATAACCTATGGGTTTGAAAGCACCTTGTGTGGACAGTTTTTAGGCAACAATAAAAACGTGGATAGCTCTCGTGATCAATGTTCCTGCTGAAGAGAGATTGAGTTTTGTCCAGTGGCAGTTCTGGCTCATCATAAAATAACTCAGAGGGTTAATATGCCATCTGCAAAGAACATGTATAATGCAGATCACAGAACTGTATTTTATGTGGATAGCTCAGTGGGTTACTGCTTTTGTCACAGAGCTCAGAGAAACACATTCTTATTAGTAAAGCCAACCTCAACCACTGTGGTACGTTTTAATTCCAGAGTTTTTTGCTTCTCAAGACCAAACACTCATAAAACATACTGCCTACTAATAAGGATGTGACTCCTACACCGTTTAATCCTCATTGTTTTATATACCATTTCCTATAGACTGATTTACACACGTGTGATTCATTCTCTCTGTATAAAGTGTGTGTGATGTAGAGTGCTCTGACACCCTACACTCAGTTGCGGTCCGTGCAGGTAACATCGGTGGGGCCGCTTGAGGGGGAATTTCGAGGGACGATGACAAGGGAAAGTTAATTATTTATTTAATTTTCCCTCGGCATCCTCCCTCAATCTCCCCACCCTGCCCCACCGCTGTTACCTGCACGAACCGCGGCTGCCTACACTGCTATGTGTGGTGCTATAAAACAAATGAAATGCATATGAGAGAGGGACTATGGTGAAGTGAGGAGCACTGTTGGAGGGTGCCAAAGAAGAGTGTTGCACCAGGCGCCACCGGCGCTAAAGCTAGCCCTGTGCTGACACCATAGGAGCACTTTTATTGGACCATCGGTTATGTCATGGCAACCCATTTTACTTTATTGTTGTTACTGAGAAACAAACCTCCAAAGTGGTGGTTGTTTCTGAGAAACAAATAATCAATTGCCCTGACGTGAAGGGAGATTCCTAAATGGGGGTGGGCCTACCGACACACTGACCTGCCAGCCCTGCGGCTCATAAACCACTAGATCATAGGTGTCTGATAGGCAGCTGAGGTTATGTCGCTGGAAACCTACTGGTTCCCCCCAACTCTAAATATGGAGGAGGGACTCTGCATGTACAGAGAGGCTCACACACCTACAAACTCAAAATGACCTCCTAGACACTCACATTGTGAAGGAAACCAATCCAAAACTGGGGTTCAGGAGGACACTTTGTTCTCGTCTTCATAACTCTTTAAAGGGGCAAGCATTTAATCACCAAGCGAGCCATTCGTGAGACGCCAGAAGTAACTGGCTGCGCTAATAATGGCAATCGGCAGTTTAGACACATGTACCACATACAAAACAACCTATTTGTATCTGACATAATAGTGACTGCCTCCTGAGTGTCCTTATCCAGGATAACCAGATTTAGGTTTACCTCACTAACACTTCTAGGCGGCCATTCATTATTTCAACTACTCAGTGCCAGAAATGTACCCACTCTGGAGAGGAATCTAACAAATGAGAATAAGTATCTTCCAGCATCCCACATCTCAAACACCCACCCATCCCATCCCATCCTTAAACACCTTTACATTCTTAGCAGCTGCCCTGTAGAATTGATTGCGGATGTAGAAGTGCTGATCATTCAGATTCACTGGGTGCATGATATCACAAAGTAATCAGATCAAGCAAGGGCATTCCTCATGGCACATATGCCAGCCCAAATCAGCAGACAGGTTTATTTAGAAACGAAGATCACAACTGCGGATCCACCTACTTGCTCTGCTTTTTTATTGAAATCCTACAGTTGTTCATGATGCCTCTCTAAGACTTCTGACAGCTCTCTTCTGGTAGTTGGACAAATAATCAATTTAGAAATACTGAGTTTTAAATATTGTGACACATAAATATCATGATGTAGAAATATCGTTGACAAAAAAATAGATTTTTTTTTAGGTAAGTAATATCGTTTTCAAGAATATCTGTGTGGATAATATTGTTTACAATAATAAGGTTGTAAAAAGATAGCTTTTTAATTATCTTTGTGTTTTAGTTCATATATTAATTATATGTTGAATATTGTTTGTATATTTGACAATATTTTTAAATATAGTTTGTAATTTGAAGTGATTTATAATTTTTAATGTAATTGTTAATAGTAATTTATAGTGTCATAGTGGGTTGTGAGGTTTGTAGGGGTAAAGGGTGGGAAGTTAATTAACTGTTAATTAACTAAAATTAATTATAATACATTTTTAAATTTATTATTTAATTGATAATTAATTAAGAAAAATGTGTAATTGTATTTTTTAAGTTATATTTTAGGTGCGGATTGTTGGGTTTGTAGGGGTATAGGGTGTGAAATTAATTAAGTAATAATTGATTAATAATTAATTATTAATTTAATATTAATTATTTAATTGATTTTTAAATATGTAAATTGTGTAATTATTATATTTTTTCTGTTGTATTTTAGGTGTGGGTTGTTGGGTTTCTAGGGGTATAGGGCGGGGAGGTATTTAAGTAATAATGAACAATTATCAAGTTAATAATTAATTTATTTCTAAATATGGTAATTGTGCTATACTTTATTTTAGTTACATTTTAAGTGTGGGTTTCTAGTGTTGTGGAAGTATAGTGTGGGAACTTAATTAAATAATACAGTAATATTTTTTTGTGTGTTTTTAATTTTATATATATAATTTTCATATTAAGAGTTTTACATTTGTGGTCAACTAATAGGGTTATTAAAATAAGTAATGCATTTGAAGTGAAATACTTTCCATACTGTTGCACAGACTGTTGTGGGAATAGTCAATTTAACCCCTCTGAAGTCCAACGCTTTCCTTACTGTTGCACAGACTGGTGTGGGAATAGTAAATGTTACCTCTCCGAAGTCTAACGCTGTTCCTACTGTTGCACAAACTGGAGTGGAAATAGTAAAATTCACCCCTCCAAAATCCAAAGCTTTCCCTACTGTTGCACAGACTGGAGTTGGAATAGTACATTTTACCTCTCGTCAAAGTCCAACGGTTTCCCTACTGTTGTACAGATTGGAGTTGGAATAGTAAATTTTACCTCTCCGAAGTCCAACACTTTTCCTACTGTTGCACAGACTGGAGTGGGAATAGTAAATTTAACCCCTCCAAAGTCCAACTTTTTCTCTACAGTAGCACAGATTGGAGTGGGAATAGTACATTTTACTCTTCCGAAGTCCAACACTTTTTCTACTGTTGCACACACTGGAGTGGGACTAGTGTATTTTTCCTCTCTAAAGTCCAATGCTTTTTCTACTATTACACAGACTGGAGTGGGAATAGTAGATTTAACTCTTCTGAAGTCCAGCACTTTCCCTACTGTTGCACAGACTAGAGAGGTAATAGTGTATGTTTTATTTTCTGATTTAAATGCTTATTTTTAAAACTGTTGAAATATATATTGGTATGAATTGTTGGTTTGTTTGTTTGATTTTATATTCTTTGTTTATAGAATTATTGTATTTTGTAATATTGGTAACTTTTTATAGTTTTTTTATATCAAATTAATTTGGTAATTTAGTTTAATGTTTTGTACTTGTGTTTTCATTTTTTTTATATGAATATTATATATTTATACTTTTTATAGTAATTTAAAAGCTATAATTTTTTATATATAAATTGAAATATATATTTTTATTAGTGTTACATTATATATAGTACATATACACATATGTTTGTGTGTTTTATATAAGTATATATTTGTATATATTTTTAAATATTAAAAATATAAATTTAACGTTATATTAATGTTAAAATATTTTAGACTTACTATTTTATAATATATATATATATATATATATATATATATATATATAATGAAAATCGATATGCTGTAGAATAAAGTGGGGTGGCAGCTAAAAGGAAAGACATCAGTGATTGCAGACATTGGTTATAATAATCATAAGTGCATTCTTCCCCCGATAGCTATTGTTCCTGTGTGGAAGTATCAAGTGTGGACATAGGTGGTTGGGTAATGGCATATAATTTGCTGTTGGTGTCACAATATATGAGGCTTTGAAGACAGGCTTCCATGGTGGGTGGAGTTCTACTGCCCCAATGAATGGCAAGTTCACATTTTGCTAAGAGTAGTGCCATAGCTGTGTAGCGTCTGATGGATTTGGGTACATCATCCACATATTCGAATCGGGAAAGGAGAGGGTAGGGCTCCAGAATGACGTCTATCCTCAACGCTAGGCGGCCAAAAACATCCCTCCAAAACTGGGCAATGATGGGACAAGTCCATGTCATGTGGACAAAAGCAGCCATGGGCGAATGGCATTTAGGGCATTCCGGCGATCGGGTGTGATCTGGTTTAGCCAGTGCTTCAGGAGTGATATATGCGTGGCGCAGGAATTTGTATTGGATGAGCTTGTGACGATGGTTCATGGAGACCAAACATGTTTGCGTGCAGCAAGCATTCCAGATTTTGTCGGGGAGGGGGAGACCCAGTTCAGTCTCCCACGCGGCTTGCAGTGCAGTGCCATGTGTCATGGGGTGGTAAAAGGTCCAAGTAGGCATGATACAGCATCAAGACCAGCTTCCCACCCTCAGTGCCAGTGATGATTAGCATAAACCTCTTAAATGTTTCCAATGCTATGGGGTATAAGGGGAGCAGGGCGTGTAGGGCGTTCTGAAGGTGCCGCAGTATGAAATAGTCCATTTGTGTAGAAATGGTCAGTTGAACATCCTCCATACAGGAGAAGATGTGTCCGTCTGGGAACAAGTCCTAAAAAGTGTGCAGGGACATGTCATGCAGTATGCGCTGGACCAGTTTTTCTGTAGTAATGGGGAGTTATGGGTTACTTGCCAGTGGTAATGTGGGAGAATATAGTGTGCCCCCGTTTAGGAGCCAGGTAAGCTTGCGCCAGGCCCAGCTGATAGTAGAAAGTGGTTTTACATCAGCAGGATCTAATGGGTGCCCCCCGGTAAGCAGTGCCTGTTCGAGTGGGGGAGACAAGGTCCTTCTCAGGAATGGCGTAAGGCAGAAGTGCATCCGCATGATTCCAGTGGTACACAAAGTCGCACTGTGCAGCCAAACAATTCAAATCGAAATGAGGGACACCAAACCCACCTTGTTCATAAGGGAGTACTAAGACGTCCCAGTAGATCCTGGATCATTTATCCGCCCAGACAGGTCTTATTAATAAGCCCCTAAGGGATGCAAAGAAGGAGTTAGTGAACGGAATAGGGATGTTTATGAAGAAATACAAAAAGCGGGGGAGGACAGCCATTTTAATAATGGCAATGTGGCCCGCCATTGACAGATGCCGGTGAATCCACTGCTCGACTTGCGCAGCTAGTTTGTCAATGGCCGGGCCATAGTTTAAACATATAGGGGTCGATTCTGATCTCGGTCGGTAGTGCTCCGAATCGGATTCAGCTTTACCGGATCCAAGTCGGAGGCTCTGTTTCCGACCGATTCGTACAGTCATCCGAGCGAGCAAGTACGATGCGAGCGAACGCGAAATCACCGACCGACTCGTTTCCGGGTCCGAACCGCTCCGTCCGACTCATTCGCACTCGATCCGTGGCGCGCAATGGAGATGTTTTACGACCGAGCCAGTACGATGCACGATCCGGACAGCCGGATCGAGTCGGAGCCTCCGACACGAAAAAGCACCCGGACGCGGACTTCGGGGTCCGTGCCGGACCCCCTTCACCCGTAGCCGTACGAGTCGGACACAGGGGGGACCCATGGGTCCCCCTATACATGCGTGTACGGTGCGGATGGCACCAATGCGTACCCACTACAGGGGGCCCCCTTGTGCGCAACATACCCATTGAGTCAATGGGAGCCCATGTACACGTCGTGCGACCGGCTCCCATTGACTTCAATGGAGTCCGACCGAACCAAGTCCGGCAGCATACGGCCGCATCGTACTCGTTCGGTCGGACTGCAGGGGTCCGGCTCGGTCGGAAAACAATCCGGATCCGGATCGGTCGGAGAGCTTTCCGACCCAGATCGGAATCGGCCCCATAATCTGTTCCTTGTCCCGGTGTATAAAAACATCAAAATATTTAACATAATCGGTGTACCATTTTAATGGGAACTCCAACTGGACTGGTGTCGATTAGCCTGTGAGCGGGAACAGTTCAGAATTTGCCCAGTTAATATGTAGCCCTGAAAAAGATCAGAATCTGACAACTTCACGCAATATATGGTCCAGGTTGTCAGCGGGATGTCGTAATAATAAAATATCATCCACGTATAGTGAAATGAGCAGCGGACCTGGTTTGAACTGCAATCCCCTGTGAATGTGTTTTCCTTGTAAGTGGCGTACCAGTGGGTCCATGGCTATAATAAAAAGTAAAGGGGATAGAGGGCACCCCTGCCGTGTACCCCCAGCAATTGGGAAGTGAGGGGATATGGTGCCATTAGGACGAATCTGGGCAGTTGGTTGCAAGTGCAGTAATCTGATCAGTGAGGTGAAGCCCCTGGGCAATCCCAGTTTGTGGAGGGTTGGCAGTAGGAAAGGCCATTCCAGTGAATGCAACGCCTTTTCAGCATCAGGTAGGGCCACTGCGGCAGGGGTGGCAAGGGAAATCCCACGGAGGACCGCAAAAACCATACGAAGATTGATGGGCGTGGATTGATGTGGGACAAAACCTGATTGGGCCGATGATATTATCTGATCCCTCAGTAGGAAAAGGCATGAGGCCAGTAGCTTAGCCAATATCTTGTTGTCAAAGTTTAACAATGACAGTAGGTGATAAAAGCCGCACAGTCAATGGTCTTTATCAGGTTTGGGCAGCAATGTAATCACCACCTCTCGAAACGTTGGTGGCAGGACGCCGGCCTCTAGGTCCTCAGTGTACACCGCCAGTAGATGTGGTGCCAGGATGTGTTTACATGCTTTGTAGAAAGCTCAGGTGAATCTGTCCAGGCCTGGGGCTTTGGACTCATCCAGAGCATCTATGGCTAGGACTATTTCCACGCAGGTGGTATCGCTGTTGAGCAGCAGTAAGCCAAACCATGGCCTCCTCGTCTTGATAGTGTGTCAGAGCAGAGGTGTCCTCACATTGGTGTTCAGTTGGCTGTCGTAAAAAAAACTCGGCCTGAATACCCTCAGTATCTGTGATTGAGGGAGCCATCCTGTAGGAAGCTGGCTCTGAATATACTATACCAAAGTGAGGTATAGTGTGCACAGAGTCCAGTGGAATCCCAAAGGTAGGCAGAGGTAAAAGTAGGTAGCACCTTACTCTCTATTTGTGGTAGTGTGGTCGAGCAGTAAGGCTGTATCAGAGGGTAGTGTTAAGCCTTTGTTGTACACACTCAATCAGCAAATGATATCACACACTCAAAGACTGAACTTCAGACCAATTGGTTTTGAATAAAAATATTCTTTTAGTTATTTTATTTTCTAGAACCAAGCGAGCCAGGCACAGGTAAGCAATAAATACTTTACAGTAGTAATGCAGTTTGCAAATAGTTTGAATTGCAATTGTATATGCACTTTGATATGATTACAGTAGAGCTACTTGTAATGCAATGCTTTTGAAAAACTGTACATATACTTTGTATTGGCTTTTTAGTAGAATGTCAAGTAGATTACTTTACAGATTAATTTTCTTACACAGTGCAGTATACCTGGATACTGCACTGGGACATTTCCTGTAAACAGGTAAGTAAAAGCGTTTTGGTTATTTAGTTACAGTTTTAAAGGATTTCTTAGATATTCCAACTCCACACTGAGAAACGTTTCACAGAAAAACAGTCAATGTTATCCTATAGAGGAAAATAGAGTTATCGGTTCTAAGGTAAGTATTCGGTTGTGGGAGCTGGTGTTCTGGGGGTAGACTCAGGGGTCCCCTGGGTCAAGGATGCACTCTTGTTACACCCTCAGCGGCACTGGGGCGACCGGGTGCAGAGTGCTGTTTTAGCGTCCGGCACCCTGTAGCTTTCAATGGGGAGTCTCCGGTTTGCAAACACACTGCAGGCTCGGGACGAAGGTCTTCTGTGTGCGACCACCACTTGGAGAGGTAAGTTGGGATGCTGGGGGTTGGTTAGGCACTGTTGGTTGGACCACCCAAGGCCGTGGGGCGTCGAGTGCAGGGGTGCCTTTTATGGTCAGATCTTCTTACCAGCTCCTGGTCGCAGTTGGGGTGACCTTCCGGTTTGAGGCTGCAGGCTTCGGCTGGAGGCTTGAGGCAGGTCAGGGTTCGTCGTATCTTGGGTTAGGATCGCCGGGGAGACCTCCTCTTGGTGTTGGGCCACTCGAACTCGGGCAGTGGGCGTCGGGTGCAGAGTGGTGCAGACTCGCGGACTTTGGCAGACCTGGAGTCTGTTGTTCAACAAATCCGGTGTTCACGGGAGACAGAGTCTTTTCGTTTCAAGGTAGGGCAGGTCCTCTGGGTTCTTGAGGCTGCTGGCTGCAGAACACACCGAAGTTTTGCTTCTGCAGGTTCGAGGTAGGGACAGGCCGGTAGGGATGGGGCCAAGTCAGTAGGCATCCTCCTCTTGTTAGCTTCGGCACGGCTGTTCGGTCCTTCTGCTTTTCTTCATCTGGTTTCTTGTCTAAGGAAGCAAGGTTCAGGGGTGCCCCTAAATACTAGATTTAGGGGTGTTACAGGTAGGTAAAAAGGTTGGGACCAATGGGCCCCTTCCCTGGGGTGGGTACACTCCCTATTATGCCACCCTCCAGTTCTGCAAAAAGTGGGGGCAACCATGCAGAAAGAAGGCACTTTCTCACACAACCACTATGTGTAGTTCCAGTATGTTTGAGGCGAATCTGGAGGGTTGGAGTAGGCATGCTAGGGTGTGCCTTGGATGATCGCCCTCACAGTATAGACTGGCTTTACCATATTTCCCTAGGTAGTGTGTCTCATGGGCTGCCAGTTCCCGAAATTCCTCCATCTGGGGTGGTCTCTTTTGTAGGTCAGGACTCCTGCCCCGATAGGCATCGTTTCAATCTGTTAGGGGCGTTTCCACTTGGGCAATCAATCAATTAGGGAATTGTAAGCGCGCTACTCACCCGTGAGGGTCTCAAGGCGCTGACGGGGGCGCAGATCTGTTTAGCTGAAGAGCCAGGTCTTGAGGGTCTTCCTGAAGGTGTTCAGGGAGGGGGCGCGTCTGATGTCTGCCGGTAGCTCATTCCAGGTCTTGGCTGCAATGTGAGAGAGGATCTTCCGCCTGCTCTGGCTCTGTGGATGCGCGGGGTTTCGGCCAGTGCGAGGTTGGAAGATCGGAGGTTTCTTTTGGGTACGTGGAAGTTGATTCTGTCGTTGAGGTATTTGGGTCCGTTGTTGTGTAGGCATTTGTAGGTGTGAGTGAGGATTTTGAAAGTGACTCTTTTCTCCACGGGGAGCCAGTGGAGACTTCGTAGGTGTTGGCTGATGTGTTCGTGTCGGGGGATGCCGAGGACGAGTCTGGCGGCGGTGTTCTGTACTGTCGGGAGTTTGCAGAGTAGGGACTTGTTGATGCCGGCGTAGAGTGCGTTTCCATAGTCCAGTCTGCTGGTGTTGAGTGTGTGGGTGACTGTCTTCCTTGACTCAGGGGGGATCCACTTGAAGGTCTTGCGGAGGATGCGGAGGGTGTTGAAGCAGCTGGAGGTGACGGCGTTGACCTGTCGGTTCATGGAGAGTGATGAGTCTAGTACGATGCTGAGGTTCTTGGCATGGTCTGAGGGGGTAGGTGGGCTTCCGAGGGCGGTCGGCCACCAGGTGCTGTCCCATGCAGAAGGGGTGGTACCAAGGACGAGGACTTCTGTCTTCTCGGCGTTGAGCTTCAGGCAGCTGTTGGTCATCCAGACTGCGACTTCTTGCATTCCTTTCTGGAAGTTGAGTTGGGCAGTGGTGGGGTCTTTGGTGAGGGAGAGGATGAGCTGGGTGTCGTCGGCGTAGGATACGATGTTGAGGCCGTGTTGTCGGACGATGGCTGCGAGGAGGGCCATGTAAATGTTGAAGTGGGTGGGGCTCAGTGATGAACCCTGTGGGACTCCGCAGGTGATTTTCGTGGGGTCGGAGATGAAGGGTGGGAGGCTGATCCTTTGGCTTCTTCCGGTGAGGAATGATCGGATCCAGTCCAGGGCTGTTCCTTGTATGCCTGCGTCGTGTAGTCTGACGACTAGTGTGCGATGGGAGACGGTGTCGAAGGCCGCTGATAGGTCGAGTAGGATGAGGGCTGCGGAGTGGCCTTGGTCCAGGAGGGTGCGGATGTCGTCTGTGGCGGCGAGTAGGGCGGTCTCTGTGCTGTGGTTGCTTCGGAATCCGGATTGGGACGGGTCGAGGACGGCGTACTCTTCAATGAATCGTGTCAGTTTCCTGTTGACTGTTTTCTCTGCAACTTTGGCTGTGAAGGGGAGGAGCGAGATGGACCGATAGTTCTTGAGGTCGGTGGGGTCAGCTGTGGGCTTCTTGAGCAGGGGTCTGACTTCTGTGCGCTTCCAGTCGTCTGGGAAGGTGCCTGTTTTGAAGGTGGTGTTGATGGTGCGTTGTAGTTTGGGTGCGATGGTGGCCATGGCTCTGTGGTAGATGTGGGGGGGCAGGGGTCGGTGGGGGCCCCTGAGTGGATGCTTTTCATGGTCGAGGCAGTGTCTTCGGCCAAGATCGGTGTCCAGTTGGAGATGCAGGGCTGGCTGGTGTTTCTGGGGGTGGGGGAACGGCTGTGGTGCCTGGTGGATGGTCGATGAAGTTGTCGTAGAGGTTTTTGATCTTGAGGTGGAAATAGGTTCCAAGCCTGTCACAGAGGTCTTGGGATGGGGTGATGTCTGTGGCTTCGCTGCGTGGGTTGGTGAATTCTTGAATGACACTGAAAAGTTCCTTGGAGTTGGCCAGGATTTTGTTGTGGATGAAGTTCCTTTTGGTGGCTCTGATCTGGTTGTGGTAGTTCATCATGGACTATTACATATGTCCCTGAGGAGCCCCGCATGTTTTGCAATGCAGACACTGCTAGCAGAGGCTTTGAAAGCTTTCCATAGGGTGGCCTGTGAGGTAACCGAGCCTTTATCAAGTTTGAAATACTACGTGATCGCTGTGTGGAGTTCTGCACGAGAAGGAGTGTTGTGCAGTGCCATCGTGGGGAAGCGCACAAGGCGCTCACGTTCTCCCGAGTGTGGAATTCTGCAGGTCATCTTGACTGGGGAGTGGTCCAAATGGGTACACGGCAGGTGTGTAATAGCGCCTTGCCATGGGACAACTGTGACGGAGACCAACCAGTAGTCTATGCGCATCCACCTGTTATGGGGAGCTGAGTAGAAGGTATATGCTAGGGCAGGTGGGGGGTGCAGCCTCCAGGGATCACATAATACATGTGTGTCACATATATGTGCAGGACGTGCAGTGAACGGGATTTCCCAGCCGGGTTCATGGCCGTGGTGTCCAATGACGGATCCAAAAGCATATTCAAATCGCTGCCTAGGACAATATGGTCAGCGTCTATATGATTGAGTTGTGTCATTAGTGTCTGAAAGAAATTGGGGTCATCTGTGTTCGGTGCATAAATATTGACGAGGAGAACCCTCTGACCAGCCAGTGTGCCTGCAGCCAATATGTGTCTACCCTGTTTGTCAGTGGAGGTGGAGTATAGGGTGGAAAGGGAGGCTTTTATGGATTAGGAACTATAGCTTAAGAAATATCGATGGGGGGCCCCCATGAAGATTCAAATGTATATGTGGGTTCTGTTGGGAGATGTTTTTCTTGCAAAAAAGCGAAATGAGCACCGTGTCTACTTAAATACTGTAAAACTTGATTACGTTTACGAAGGTTGTTAAGCCCCCTAATATTCCAGGAGCTGAAAGTGGTATCGAGGACGGACCTCCAATTATGGCTAATGCTTGCCATCTATGCGGACATGGATGGATAAAAAGGATAATATGTATGGGGAAGGAGCGTGACAGTAAAGCAATAAACAAAAACAGAATGAAAATAACAAATAGCGACCGAACCCCCAACCACACCCGGCGGGAACATGCCCGGTGAATCCCCCTGGTACTAACAAAAGAAAACTCCCCAAAACATATATGCAGTGTCAACCAAAGGGGGCAGCAACACCACGGCGGGGGGCTCATCATAGATAAGTAGGAGCTAATGGTTAAGATGTGGATGAGCAGAGTAAGTTTGGTGTAAGAGGCTGCCATTATCGAAAGGGTGAAAAACTGCTGTAGAGTGAAGAGTTAAAGCACATGATATCAGGAGATCGCAAATAGTAGCCAAGTCATGCAGTAGGCATTCAATCGGGGGGGAACAGATCCATGGTGTTGGCAGCTTGCATATCTGAGAGGGAGCGAGCAGGCGAACCACCCACAGAGGGAGCATGGTCTGTGGCGTATTTTCTACAGAACTCCACGGTGGCAGCAGGAGTGTCACAGATGTGTGTCTTACCATCAACATCAACCCTGATATGTGTTGGGTAGACCATGCTATAGCGCAGCCCCAATTTGCACAGGGCCGCTTTGGCATCAGGGAATTTGCATCGAGCTGCTTGGACGGCCATGGTGAAGTCTGGGAACAATGAAATCAACATACCCTGATACTGGAGAGGGCCCAGTTCCCTTGCCAATCATAATGCAGTATCACGGACCCTCAACTTTAGTAATCTAGTGATGATGGGTCTGGGCTGAGCACCTGGGACCGGGCGTGGTCCCAGAGACCTATAAGCACGCTCCACCACAAAGGTATCCTGAAGTTCTGGTGGCCAAGTAACTCAGTAAGCAGTCTTTCCACAAAGATGTCCAGGCGTCCTGTGTCTGTGGAGTTCGCAAGTCCCAATATATAGAGATTGTTGTGGCATTGTCGTGCTTCTGAATCTTTGTTCTTGATGGCCACAGTGCGCAATCTGGATTCCAGGTTCTACAGCCTCTTCTCAGTATTGGCAGCACTCTCCTCAAGTGTGGAAATGCATCCTTTAGCCCCTTCCAACCTTGTGTCCTGTCGGTTCAGGCATTCCCCCATTTGGTCCAGGCGAGTAACAATAAACTTGAAGCGGGCGTCGATCGCCCTAAACCAGGTTTGAAGTTCGGCCATAATGGCACCCAAATATGTCAGCTGCTCCAGCTCTGGGCCACCCAATGCACAGTTCCCCATGGCTGCAGTAGTGTCTGTCAAAGTAGGTGGTCTGTTTTTTTCAAAGGGGAGCTTCATTGCCTAGGATCCCCATGAACCATCTCAAACGTGGGAGGGAGGGGAGGCTGGTGTCTCTGCACGTGGAGGGCTTGAGGCGGGACGGGCACAAGCGCAATTCTGACTGGTAATAGTCACACAGAATCAGACCTGTGAACATGCACCGCTAGCTGCCAGTACCCAGATCATGCCCATGTCCCTGGTAAATCACGAGGGGTAATAGCGCCCAGTCTGCGGTGGGGAGAAATAGGGGTCAATGAATGTCTGAAGGCTCAGGTGCCGTGCCAAAATCGTTATGGTGTGAAGTTCTCAGGGCCAGAGAGCCAGTCGGGTCCTCAGTGTCTCCGATGGTGGCAGGAGTAGCAGCAATGTAGGGGGGACAAGGCCCCACAGAGGGAGGTTTCACACATGCAAGGGGTGCAGCAGCGGAGGTGAGGTGGGCCAGGGCCAATGCAAAGGGAGGATATAAAAACAGGATGCGCTCCACCCTACCAGCCATCCGCTCCAGAGTCAGTGCAGGCTCTCAGAAGGACTCTGAATTGGTGGCAGTGATTTTCTTCACCATGTACAGTGCAAGCTCCAAAAGAGCAGGCAGCACTTCCCCCTTCCTCCTCTTCAGTCAGTGATCTGCAAGCCCCTGAGTTGGGTGCCGGAATCCTAAGGGGTGATGGGGCTTCACCGTGCGGCCCTCCAACCTAACGCCTCTGGCTCTCCCACAGCCCCCGTCACCGCAGGGCCTCCGAGGGGCAGGCCGTTCTCAGGAGGGTCCGTGCAGCATGCTGCGGGGAAGCCTAATACGTCCTCCAAAGCTCTCCCCCGCCACCTCAGTTGTTCAGACGAGCAGCTGCATACTGTCAGGAGCTGGGGTTGTAGTTATATGGTCATCCAGCGATAGTGAAGAGTCAGTCCGCCGATGCTTCAATGCTGAGCGGCCATGTTGGTCACCTGTGTGGCTTCGCCCCAAGTCTCCCAAAATCTTAATATTTCACAAGGCTATTTGGCCAGCCTCAAAAGAAAAACTGGGCAGACTCGATGCTTGGTGTGTCAGGATTTCCCCCGACCATGGATAAGAAACAAACCAGTGTTCCTAAGAAACACTACTGAGCTCCAGGGTTAGAATCGTTGATCACTAGTTCCTCTCCAAGTTGAGACAAAATCGGGATCAAGACCCCTACAGGGAGAATTTTAGCAAATCTGAACAAAGGTGTACCTCCTGCTGAAGAAATTAAAAGAGCTTCATCTTGCAGTGAAAAGGGGCATTAAGATGCCCTTGAAGAAAAAACTCTGACAAAAACAGAGCCCCATATCCCAACTGCCTGGTCACTAAAGAACTGCGCACAAAGTACAAAGAACCATTTAATAGCAACACTGCGTGCCAGAGAGGGAAAATAAACTCTGCAAGCATCGCTGTGGGAAATCCCCTCTGTGCCTGTGAACTTTCAAAGTTATCGACTTAGGAAGTGCAGTGGCATCAAAGTATCCTTAATCAAGTTAGGTTGTTTCAAAATATTGCTTTCTAGAATATTGCTCCTTTCATCTCTTTGCCATAGCCTGGTGATTCCCGCTTCACTTCCTTTGGGCCAGGACCTGCTCTTGGGCTAGGCTCTTCTGTAAATCTGGGTGAAGGTTTGACTTTACCAGAGAAGTAGTCCATAGAACTTGGTGGTGCAACAGGAAGCGGAGCCAAGCAAGGGAGACATGGGTCTGCAGAGGCAAATCTCCTCTGCATCACAATACAGACTCATGAACTTCGTACACATCCAAGTTAGCTGCCACTATCCATTGTACACCATACTCTTACAAATTCCAATTGACTGTCTCTTCTGTCAACCCATTAGCTTCTGAATGATATAATGCAGTATGTTCAGTCGCGGCGGCTAGGGACCAGAAGTGATGGTGCAGCTGGGGGAGGGGTGGAATGGAGTGGGAGTTGAAAAGGAAAAGATCACTTATCTGTGTACAGCCACCACCTTTCGTCCATCCTCTTCTGTTCCTGACTACCGGCAACACACAGGCTCCCAGACTCCCCTAAGCCAATCACAACGCTGCTGTCATCCTGGCAATAGTATTACCAGCATGACAGCAGCGTCGGGATTGGTCTGAGCGGCCTGGTTTGCCACTCCGACAGTGAGTGGGACTTTCAGCGCAGTGGAGAAATGCTAAGTGCACCTAATGGTTTGGCCGTCCTAAGACGGCCGGCCAAACCGTCATGCGCACTTATGGTACCCACTACTCCTCCTCCCTGCTGGCTGCTGCTGTCTGTCAGGATAGCACAGCCCCGCCCCGGCATTTTGTAACATTGTGTTATTATAATTTTATTTTTCATTCTTGCACTACTCAGAGAGCAGTGGGGCGACGCTCCTCCACCTTAATGGAGGAGCCGCTGCTGAGTACGTTTATGTTGAATACCAGCAGTCAATAAATGCAACTTCAATGCTAGAGACATAAACTACAGCCCATTAGCACTAATAACTGCTGGACACCCTTACCTAATGAAAGTTTCTTGTAAAAATGTAAGGACATTATAATTGGTAGCCTTGTCTATAAACTTCCAGTGAAACCACTTGGAATATTAATCAGTTAGCATTACTAAATATCTAAACTCGGACACATAAAATCAATCTCTAGCATGTGCTGTGGTTTGTACTGAGTCACTATCAGCTCCACTGGAACTTGGTGCTATCATGGACTTGCCAGCACCACAACAAACCCAACATGCCTGAACAGGTGTATCCATATAAGTCTCCATACCAGACCACCAAAATATCTGCCTTAATCCTTTTTTTCATAAAAGTTCTTCCTGTGTGTCCATTATGAGTTTGGCTAGTTATTTTAATTCTTAAGATTGCTGGTGGTAATAACATACAACGCCTGCAAGCAAACCCTCCTCCACTGAAAGTTGCCCTCTGGTAGTCCAATAACGCTCCACATTCCTCAGTAAACGTCTTTCCTTTGGCCAACCCTTTTTGACGTAAAGCAAAACAATGACTAACTCTTGATCCACTTAAAAACCTTCCATCCAATCGTTTTCACCAACGGTTTTTGTAGTACCCTCACCCACATCAACACTAGTGATAATGGAGTAATCTAGCTCATCATCAACCCCACCTTCCTCTACAGGGTCAATAGGAAATTGTGACAAGCAGTCAGTACGACAGTTTTTTTTACCTTGTGTGTGATATATATCAAACTAATACTTATTTATGTTAGCAGGAAGATGCATTAAGCATGAAGAACAGTTAACTTTCTTTTCACCAGATAAAATTTGAACCAATAATTTGTGATCCGACTGGATTATGAACTATTGCCATATATAAACTGTTGGAATTTTTCTATGACCCAAGTACATGCTAAAGTCTCTTATTCATATAAGAACACTACAGCACCAATTGTATATTCACTTGCATCAACAATAATAGGTACAAGCAGTATTCGGACCAAAGCACTTGAACGCTTTCTCTGACCCAAAGTTTTTGTGCGCCTCTTATTTTTTTAGATATCTTTATTAAGTTTGTACGTTTTCAAACAATTTAGGGCTAAAATATCTGTTTATACATGGAATGCATTCAATATAGCATAATGCAAACAATACATGACATATGCATACTAATTTGTGAGCATTAGAACACGCGTCTAGTCCGTTAACCAGGTCATAGGTACTCGGATATGATGCTGTTCGCTATGAGGATGTGCCTGCATAAATCTGACCAATAAGATGCCCCACAACAGGAAGTGAGAGGTAAACATAGTCAAATCATATGAAACAATAACATGGACAAGGGTCAGTGGGTGGTGAAGGACTAGCAGCAGTAGTAAAGTTGGACAGCTTACTTGGGGGCAGGAAAGGCAACAGTAGTTGTTTTGAGTATGTACATACATGCGGAAACATGTAATACAGAGGCACTGGGGCAGCATACAGCCAGCGTGCATCTCTGATAGGTATTCCCCGAGCAAGGAAAGCCAGACAGGCAAGCAATGGTTCCAGTCCACACCGCACACATTCAAGGTGGGTAAGTGTCATCCCTGGGTTGAATCTGGAAGGTAGCGAGCAGCAATTCCCACCCTTGTGAGAGGGAATACTTCCTCAGGTTCTTGGTCGCCCCCTGCCTGAGCAAGGCAAGCTCTGCCTCTGCCCACACCACCACCGACCATTACCACATGGTCAAATGCGGAGGAGCGCTCACATTTCAGTGATGCGACAAGCGCAAGGTAAGAGCTTTATTTATTTATTTTATTTTCCCTATCCCATCGTTTGTCACTTACAACACCCCACCCCTGCCCCTGCTCCCCCCCCACGCTTACCTGATCGGGCCGCCACTGACTTCTAGTGCCAGGTCACCATGCGTTTAGTGAGCAACACAGCAGGGTCTATGAAGCAGAATGCAAGCTTGTTCTTCGGAGTGAGCCAAAACAGCCCTGAGGCGCAAGCCTCGCAGCTGTGAAGGATGTCAATTCTTGTAAAGTGAGAGATTGTGGAGGGGAAAGACCATAGCATGTGGATCATGTCAGCACCAAGCAAATGACATTGTGGGCAGCAGGAGTTTGCAACACGGAAGTTATTGTTTATTTTTAAAGGAGATGGGTTAACTATGTCTAAAAGAAAAAACTGGAAAAGCTTGAACCTGGCATTTCCTGACACCTTAGCAGGGTACGCTACTGCCCTGCCCAACTCCTTGTCAGCAAGGGCCGTTCCAAGCTCTGCCTCCTATTCGGCCTTCAGCCAAGCTAATGGCACCTGGGTGTATTCTCCAAGGCCCCGGGGCAACCATGACATTGAGATTCCTTAGAACCGCATGTTGAGCTGGTTCATACGTGCCTATGCCCCTGTCCAAGCAGAGAACTTGTGTCAAAGCATTAAAAGTTAAGAAGTACTCTGTGGGAATGTCATATTGTGCCGTAATCTCGTCAAGGGGAAGAGAACTACACCTTGAAAAACATCTCTGATGGTAGGGAGTCCAGCACCCATGACATAGCAGTTCCAAACTCAGAGCGGCCAATTCACTCCTGTCCTTCGATAGGCTACGGAGAGAGTTGGCAGGCATGTAGGAAAGTGTTTGAGACGTAAGACACAGCCCCTTTTTGAAGCATGCATGGGCCACCTGCAAAAGACAGGAGCAAAGCAGTCCACCAGAACCTCGAGGAGAGAAAAGTACTTGGGTTGCCTTCACTTTAAATGGGGCAGTGAGTGTAGCAGTGTCTGTTAATTAAGGCTTGGATAACTAGCATCAAACCCACTGCAACTGAGAGGCCTGATAGTAGTATTCAAAGTTTGGTTCCCCTAGAGTCGTGCTTCACCTCTTTAAATGTCTCATCTACCTTCATCCCACCCACAAACTACTTTTTTAACAATTGCTTTCAAATGGCAAAATGGCCCCCCTTATAAAAAAAAATGATCCATTTATTCTATTTCTTTCATTTTAAATGTACACTAGCTTTTGGCAGTGTTAAACCACACTCTTTAATCATAAGAACAAGTTACTCACCTTTGGTAACGCTTTATCTGGTGGATAAAGTATCTGCCTTTGGAATCCTCCCCTTTTGAATTACCCCAATGTGCAGCATTCCACAGAAACCTTTCTCCTCAGCTCTCCCACGTCGACAAGGACGTCCCAATGGAACCGCTCAGCACACGACTCCTTGTGATGTCATCGGAGACATAAGAAGACCTAGTCGGCGTGCTGACGTCCGTTCCACCCATTTTTTCCGTGCCTTTAAGGCAAACAGATAAAACAAAAACAGATTCACAAGTATACATAGTATACCAAACACAACCAAACCTGGAAATTCTAAATCATAGACTTTTCCTAGTGCCAAGTATCACATGATTCCAACAATAAATCACATACAATATGCAACGGGGAGGAGGGTGGGTCAGTGAGGAATCCACAGGCAGATACTGTATCCACCAGAAAAAGTGTTATCGAAGGTAAGTAACTTGTTCTTCTGATGGATACATCTGCTTGTGGATTCCTCACCTTTTGAATTGAATCCCCAAGCAGTCCCGCTCCCCTGGGAGGGTACCTGCCTGCCTATACCAAAAAATCCTGTAGCACTGAATGTGCAAAATGGCCGTCCCTCCTCACATCCGAATCGCAAAAGGGTGGAGGGAGGCCCAAGTTGCCGCCTTGCAGATGTACACACCACAGGGACACCTCTAGCTAACGCTGAAGTAGAAGACTTAGCTCTGGTAGAATGAGCGCAAATGCCTTCAGAAGGCTCCTTCTTGGCCAAGGCGTAGCAGATCTTGATGCACAGTATGATCCACCTGGACAGCGTTCTCTTATGGACAGCCTTGCCCTTCATTTTGCCTACATAACCAATGACGAGTTGATCATCCAACCTGAAGTCCTTGGTTCTGTCCAAGTAGAAGCCCATTGCCCTCTTGGGGTCCAGGCGATGAAGTCTCTCCTCCTCCTTAGAAGGGGGAGGATAGAAAGTGGGTACGGTGATAGACTGCCCCAAGTGGAAAATAGTGACCACCTTAGGCAGGAAAGCAGCTCTGGTCCTAAGAACCATCTTAAACGCATGAAATTATGTAAAAGGAAGCTTGGAGCCAAGAACCTGCAATTCACTCACCTTCCTAGCGGAAGTGATTGCAACCAAAAATATAGTTTTAAACGCTAGAAACCTTAAGGGACAACTATTAATTGGTCCAAAGGGTGAACCCATCAAGAATGTGAGAACCAAATTCAAATCCCACTGAGGCATGATAAAAGGAGTGGGAGGGAACATATTTGTGAGAACCTCAATGAATCTCATAACAATGGGAGATTTAAACAACGAGGGTTGATCTGGTAGCCAGAGAAAATCCGACATGGTGACAAGTAGCCCTTAACAGTAGCTACTGCACAACCCTGTTGCGCTAGGGAAAGAGAGAAACTGAGAACATCAGATAAATGAGCCTGTAAAAGATCAATCGATCTCTCTCCACACCATTTCACAAACTTGACCCACCTACCAGAATAGACCGATTTGGTGGAGTTTCTTCTGGCTGATAGTATAACATCCACCACATCTGGTGGGAGAGAAAAGGAACTCCGAATGCCCTGTTCAATTTCCAGGCATGAAGGTGCAGGTTCTGGAGGTGGGGGTGTGGAACCTGCCTCTGTGACTGTGAGAGGAGGTCTGCCCTGAGAGGGAGATGGAGCAGAGGGCACAATGAGAGGTAAAGGAGGTCTGTGTACCATACCCTTCGCGCCCAATCTGGGGCGATCAATATGGTTTGGTCCCGGTCTTGGTGAATCTTCCTCAGAACCCGAGGAATCAAGGGTATGGGAGGAAATGCATAAAGAAGCTGTGAGCCCCAATCTAACTGAAACGCGTACCCCAGCGCTCCCCACGTCAGATACTGGAGACTGCAGAATGCCGGGCAATGCACGTTCTTGAGAGTGGCAAACAGGTCCAACTGAGGAAACCCCCACATCCTGAACATGTGAAGGACCACCTCCGGATGGAGACACCACTTGTGATCAGCTGAATACTGCCGACTGAGACTGTCCACATGCACATTTGGATCTCCAGCCAGATGATTTGCAATTGCGCAAATCTGATGGTCCTGAGCCCAGGACCAGAGTCGCAGAGCCTCTCTGCAGAGAAGATACAACCCTACTCCTCCCTGTTTGTTGATGTACCACATCGCAGTAGTGTTGTCCGTTAGGACCTGAAACAACTGCCCGTGAAGGAAAGGGAAGAAGGCCTTGAGAGCCAAACATATCACCCGCAATTCCAGAAGATTGATGTGAAACAATCTTTCCTCTGGATACCAAAGACCTTTGACCTCCAGATCCCCAGATGGGCTCCCCTCCCTAGAGTGGATTTAGGCCCAGATCTCTGTACTGGGGTGAATGTATGACATTGTTCTGCATTCTGTCCATCAATTGTTGTTTTTGCACTCCCTAGAGTGGAGGCATCCGTTATCACTGTGGACACCAGAGAAGGAGGGTGAAACAGCTTCCCTTGAGACAGGTTGCCTGGAACACTCCAAAATAGCATCTCCGCTACAGTGTCTCTGGAGATTCTGACTACCTCTTCGAGATCTCAATCGTGTTGAAACCACTGCTTGTGGAGGCACCACTGGAGGACCCTCATATGCCAGCATGCATGGTTGACCAACATTATGAAGGAAACCAACAGACCGAGCAGGCGCAAGACCTTCAGGTCTGGAACAGCCACTCCAATCTGAAAAAGTGAAATCATAGCCTGGATGTCTTGAATCCTCTGTGGAGGCGGAAAGACACAACTCACAGAGTAGTGTCTAGTACTGCCCCTGTGAACCGGGATGCGCTTAGAGGGCACCTGGTGAGATTTGGGTACATTTATCAAAAACCGCAACTCGAACAACAGTTGTGTTGTTATCTGCAAATGATGCAGCACCATCTCTGGTGACTTTGCTTTGAGCAGCCAGTCATCCAGATAGGGAAAAACAGAAATCCCCAACTTTCTGAGATGAGCTGTCACCACCGCCATCACCTTTGTGTAGACTTGCGGTGCGGAAGTAAGGCCGAACGGAAGGACCGCAAACTGGTAATGTTGAGACGAATCACTGACAGAATATCGACTACACAAATATCGACGACAAAAATATCGGAGCCGAAAAATCGATGGCCACAATATCGAAGTCCTATCTACATTATGGTAAGTACAAAAATATCGATTAAAAAAATATCATTGTCAAAAATATCGTTGTTAAAAATATCGTTTTTAATGTTTACAAAATAATGTAAACTAAAGTAAATAATACATATAATTTAAAAAAACATAGTTAAAATTATTTTAAAATGTTTAAAATTATAACTAATACATATAATGTAAAAATAAATTAAACATATATACGTATAAAATATAAAATATAATATATATACTTAATAATATTTATAAATAGTTATTTTAATAACTTATAAATTGTTAAACATTAAAAAAATTATAAATACATATATACAAAAAAACAAATAATATAAATGAAAATATAAAAAATATAAATAAATTAAAAAATTAAAATATTTTTAATCTTTTTTAAAATAAATTATACACTACATTAACTAAAACAGTAGAGAAAATATTGGATAGCGGAGGGGATAAAATTACTATTCCCACTCCAGAGAGTGTAACAGTAGGGAAAGTGTTGGATAGCGTAGGGGTAAAAATTACTATTCTCACTCCAGTGAGTGCAACAGTAGGGAAAGTGTTGGATAGCGTAGGGGTAAACATTACTATTCCCACTCCACTGAGTGCAACAGTAGGGAAAGTGTTGGATAGCGAAGAGGTAAAAATTACTATTCCCACTCCAGTGAGTGCAACAGTAGGGAAAGTGTTGGATAGCGTAGGGGTTAAAATTACTATTCCCACTCCAGAGAGTGCAACAGTAGGGAAAGTGTTAGATAGCATGGGGTAAAAATTACTATTCCCACTCCAATAAGTGCAACAGTAGCGAAAGTGTTGGATAGCGTAGGGCTAAAAATTACTATTCCCACTCCACAGATTGCAACAGTAGGGAAAGTGTTGGATAGCAAAGGGGTAAAATTACTATTCCAATTCCAGAGAGTGCACCAGTAGGGAAAGTATTGGATAGCGTAGGGGTAAAAATTACTATTCCCACTCCACAGATTGCAACAGTAGGGAAAGTGTTGGATAGCGAAGGGGTTAAAATTACTATTCCAACTCCGGAGAGTGCAACAGTAGGGAAAGTGTTGGATAGCGTAGGGGTAAAAATTACTATTCCCACTCCAGAGAATGTAACTGTAGGGAAAGTGTTCGATAGCAGAGGGTTAAAATTAACATGATTATCAATTAAATATTTTTTTAATTAAATAAACAATTAATAAATAATTAACAATATAATAATTAAAAATTAATAATTACTTTATTATAATTAAATTACTTCCCACCCTATTCCCCTATTAACCCACAACCCGCTCCTAAAATAAATTAACACAATTAATATAATTATCAATTAATCAATTAATAAAAATTAATTACCAATTAATAATTATTTAACAATAAATTAATTATCAATACCAAAAAATAAAAATTAATAATTACTTTACTATAATTAAATTACTTCCCACCCTATTCCCCTATAAACCCACAACCCGCTACAGAACTAAAACGCAAAATGTAATTAAAAATAATTAATATTTTCTAAAAATTATTATTTAATTTACTATAATTAAATTACTTCCCACCCTATTCCCCTATAAACCCAAAACCCGCTACGGTACTAAAACGCAAAATTTACTTTAAAAAAATTACTAACTTCTAAAAATGTAATACATATATTTAAAAAAATACAATACTTAACAAGAAATATAAAACACATATAAATACATACTAAAATACATAACACTAATATAAACAACGATATTATTAACGATATTTTTGCAAACGATATTACTGACTTCGATATTAACGCAAACGATATTACTGACCTTTAGGTCGATATTCTGGTCACCGATATTCTTGATGTCGATATTCTGTCCCTTCGATATTTCCAACTCGATATTTCTGTAGTTCGGAAAAAAAAAATCGATATTATGTCTGTGCACCGTAGAGACCCCACCATAAAACGAAGATACTTCTGATGCGACTTCAGGATGGGTATGAGAAAATACCCATCCTGTAAATAGATCGACACCATCCAGTCTTCCTTCTCCAGCGCAAGAAGAACCTGAACCAGGGTCAACATTTTGAATTTCTCCTGTTTGAGGTAAAAATTCAAAACCCTACGGTCGAGGATAGGTCATAAACAACCGTCCTTTTTGGGAATCAGGAAGTACCGAAAGTAGCACCCCTGACCCCCTTCCTGCTCTTGAACCACCTTGATTACCCTTTTTTGCAGCAATGTCAGAACCTCCTGCTGGAGACGCAGAAGACGCTCTTCCGAGCAAAAGCCCTGACGGGGGAGTGGAGGGGCGAACTCCCAGAAGGGAAGGGCATACCCATTCTCTACGATGTTCAACACCCAGAGATCTGTAGTAACAGACCTCCAATGCTGGAGAAAATGGGACACACGTCCTTCCATGGACAACTATGCTCTAGGCTGGTGGACATAGACCTGCTTCCCTGCCACACCAGCTGGAGGGGCAGAAGAGGAGGAGGAGGAGGAGACTTGCTGTCGTGCAGCACCCCACAGACAACTTCTGCCCTTTCCCCTGTAGGACCTGTACAAGGGATTTGCCTGCTGCTGTGGTTGGTGCCTGGCACAAAAGGACAAGTTTTTTCCAAAGCCGCGAAACTTGCGGAACTGCTCAAAGCTCCTGGGTTGAGATTGAAGTCCCAAAGATCTTGCTGTGGATTTACTGTCCTTAAAGCGCTGCAGCACCGACTCTGCTTTAGCGCCAAACAGGCGAGAGCCACCGAAAGGCAAATCCAGCAATGTAGCCTGGACATCAGGCGAGAATCCCGAACCACGCAACCATGCGTGCCTCGTTGCCACAGACGATCCCATTGCCCTGGCTACCGAGTCGGCCGTGTCCAGACAAGATTGGATCACTTGGCGGGCAGCAGCTTGGGTATCTGACAACACCTCTGAGAAATGCCCTTGTACCTCCTCGGGCAACTTTGGGACAACCTCCCTGGCTGAATCCATGAGGGCATGGATGTAGCGACCCAAAAGGCATGTGGCATTTGTCGACTTAAGGGCCATACTCCCCGAAGGGAACACCTTTTTCGCCAATTGCTCCATGCACTTTGACTCCCTATCTGCAGGCGTAGATGGGAAGAAACCTGCAGACAGCCTTGAAGAGCATGAAGCCTGGACCACCAAGATTTCCGGCGAAGGATGGGTGGACAGAAAAGTAGGATCCCCGGGAGCCACCTTGTACCTCCTTGCCACGGTCCTGGAAACCACTTGAGGGGACATTGGCTTCTGCAAGACATCGTGAATGGGCTCTGTCAACACCTCATTGAAGTGAAGTAAAGGTTCCGAAATAGAGGAAGGAGAATGGAGCACCTCCGTCAGGATATTAGACCTCAATTCCACTGTATGAAGAGGCAACTCCACGAGGTCTGCAGCCTTTCTGATCACAGCATGATATATGGTCACCTCTTGTGTCGGCAAGCCCTTTGGTGATGAAAGCTCCCACTCAGGAGAGGTGTCCAGGCCACTAGCCTCCTGTAGACCTTCAAAATCCGGGTCATGATCAACAATCTCTCCTTCCTCAGCCCCTCCATGTTCCTCCTTGTACTCTTCTTCCTCCAACAGACTTTGCACCTCTCTCTGAAACCTCATCCTCAGAGCTGGCTTCGGCAGCGCGAGACGCTTCGGTGACTTTGGGTTCGGCGTCGAAGGGAGGTCCACTGGAGCAGGAGTCGAAGCCAGTTGAGGTCGCCCAGAGGTCCCCCACCTATCTCCTCTGTCCGATCCCCTGGTCTGGAAGGATTCGCTGTACACAGCTCGGAGTATGTGGGAAGAAACTACTGCAGCCTGGGAAGCATGTGCTGGGACTGACAGACAGGTGGCCATGGTAAGACACACAAATATGGAAGTTGACACAAGTAGTAGCACGGGGTGTGTGCACTGATAAAGTAGACAGGATGTGAGGGACGTCCGGGCAGGGGGCAGGCACAGCTCTGAGGCTGGGCGTTTGTGATCCTACTGCTTGCCAACCATTGCCAGCCAGGGCATGAGCTCTGCTTTCACGCCAAGTACTTCGCAGCACACATTGTTTTCTTCAGGCACTTGTGTCGGGAAACGTCCATTACAACACAGTCATTACAACGCACTACTTTTACAACGTGGCTGTTACAACGCAACAGCCTCTACATCGCATGCCATTACAACGCATGCCATTACAACGCATGTCACTACAACGCATGTCACTACAACGCATGTCACTACAACGCATGTCACTACAACGCATGTCACTACAACGCATGCCATTACAACGCATTATAAGGTAAGTAATGGGGATTTTTTAAGTTTTAGGGTGGGTATGGGTTTTGGGGTACATTGGAATAGTAATTTTTGCCCCTACACTATCCAACACTTACCCTACTGTTGCACTCACTGGAGTGGGAATAGTATTTTTTACCCCTACACTATCCAACACTTACCCTACTGTTGCCCTAAAAGTATTATGCGTTGTAACGGTATGTGTTCTAATGGTATGCGTTGTAATGGAATGCGTTGTAAGTGTAGTTTCTAAAAATGTGTTGCGATGGCATGCGTTGTAAAATCATGCGTTGTAATGGATGCTGCGATGTAAAAACCGCGTTGTAAAAGTATGCATTGTAAATGTGTGCGTTGTAATGTCATACATTCCTTATATACAGTGCATTATATGAAATATTACAAAAATACTAATGTGAAACATAGAAAGATTTATGAGTTCTGTAGCTGTGCAAGGCTTTATCACAAGGATGTACAAATGACCTCCTTTCCTTCCTGCTTTTCAGAGGAGCGTCCACGACTCAACACCAGTAGCTGACTTCCATGCACCGCACGCGCCTGGCTCTAAATCCTTAAAAGGTGCCATGGCTCGCGCTCACAGGATCAGCCTGCACCACGAGAACCTGACCGCCCTTCCTCCTCCTCCTCTGCCACGTTGCATCCAACACGCAGTGAGTTTAGAGTCAAGTACCTCCTGTCCTGACACTCCTTCCTTACGGCTCCCAGATATTCTGAAATGCATGCCTCGGCAGCTCTGCAGCTACTATTTCCCCGGCGGCCATCTTCTGAAGGTGCATGCTATTCATGGGCAGAGCCTGCCTCGCTAGGTCTAAACAACATCTTATCACCACTTTAATTGGAGGTTTGCCGGTAAACTCCGCTCCGCGGCAGTGGGTGGAGTTTTGCCGAACTATGTGCTCCAAGCAGAGCTCTGAGTGGCAAACATCTGCGAACTCCGCTGGTGGAGCGGAATTTACCGCCCATCCCTAGTAACCATCAGTCTCACTAGCATGTACACTTCACACACCTTAGACAAGACAAGCTCTCCTGATTTTATTAGCACAGAGAAAACCTTTCCCTGTCCATAACCTTCACCATTCATGTTTTTGCATCTTGCAACAGCAGATGAGGCAGAATGTTTTCTCCTTATGCTGCTAAATTTGTCTGAAGCCATTGTTCCCATGGAGCATTCCATCTGTTAAAACGTCTGGCTGCTGTTGCTCATCTAGGGGGAGCGGTATTGCAATAGTTAGTTCCTGACAGGAGAGAATAGAGGGTGGGCTTTCTTTTCTAGCCCCTTGTGTAGTTGTACATTGTGGAGTTCTCCAGGGATCCTCTATGCCCCCTTTTTGGTTTAACATATGTAAGGAAGTATTGGTCAATCTTCTCTGAACCGAGGGTATAACATTCAATTCACAGGAAAATTATATGCAGGGATACTTGTGTAGGACCGAGCTGCAGGGGTGCTTTTGAGAAGTTGCTGATACTCCTCTCCTGATGGTTGTGTTGTTGGGTTTCAACAGCCTTAAACTCTGTGGAGCCATAACTGAGGTTCCTAGCTTGAACCTCATATGGCCATTGGGATGGGTTCCGAAAAATCCAACCTGTCTATCCAGATGCCCACTTTTCATTTAAACACTGCATTTATTAGCTATAAAGGCAAAACTGTTGAGGGGTCACACCAGTCATTTACAAAAGAAGCACGCAGGAGCTTGGGTCTCTGGTAGCAGGGCCAACATGCAGAGCCAAGCAGCCAGGCCAAGAAACGTGGTGAATCAAACTCAGTGTCCAAACCAACCCTCCATGTCTGTCAGCCTTAATCTGTAGTAAGGATTTCATTTAAGAAGATCGGATGCTGCCTATACTTGTCGGGCGTCTTTTTCTGCATCTCCCGCCATAACAGTGGCACCAGCACAGATGCACCATCTGAAGGTGAAGGGGCCAGACATTTTTTCAAGCTAGTGACCTTAACTGCCTCCGCTTGAGGGGTCTTCTTATGGAACCTGTTGTTCGTGCCATCTGCTAAAGACCCTCTCTAGTCGGCCTGGGCACTGTTATATAAATAGCCCATGCAGAAATAATTCTGAAAAATAGATGTAATTCCAGCAGCGACACGCCACTTGATCTTTCAGTAGAAATGTTTACCCCAGTCGGCGTTTTATTTCTAATTAATGTGTGTGCTTAGATGATTCAATATCATTATTTTTATAACAATCATTTGCGAGACAATCATCAATCGTTCAGTAAATGAGCCATTTTTTTTCCAAACTGCACCTAGCATGCTTGACTCACATCCTGCAGAGAGCTCTGAGGCTTAGACTAAATCGCTCACCACAAATTGTCAAGCCATGCTCGCGGATCACACCAATGGCTTTTGGACATACCTGCCCCCAGTACAACTTCAGGACCCCCTGAAAGTGATACGGGGTACTCCTGTATCCAACATTTGTCCTCTTTATGAAAGATCACTTCAGTCAGATTTTGCGGGATACAAAATAACTAGTGCTGTCTCCAGGAGTGATTTTTAGGGGGTGGGGCCCACAAGAGGCTACAGATAAAAATGGGGGGCACTTACAACAGGCAATCATGACAATTGTGCATGTGTGTAATATATATTATATATGTATATATATTACATGCATATATATTAATTTATATATATATTTATATCGAAACCAAATCCTTCGTTCTTTCGCGATTCCCTGAACATTGGAACCAGAAGCAGGAACGGACTCCACTTTCTTTGTGCAAAGTTATCTTTGTTTGTTGATGCGCTGTGCCGCCATGACGCGTTTCGGTCTTTGCAGACCTTGATCACATGACGCGCCTCCGAGGCCTCCCCAGATTTAAAGTGCTAAGTGCCTAAACGATATGGACAACAGACTATCGTTCTGAGTCCCATTTAACACAATACAATTTTAGCAGCCAAATTACACATTTCTAAATCTGGACAGAATAATGTTAACCATGAGCTTAATAAATATGCTGATTATCTGTATAAATACAATAAATATACCACACATTGTTAAGAAAAATTTTTGAGCAACCACTTAAAATAGCCCAATGCTACACACTTACAATATAATACATGTTTGAAATTTGTCCCCTTGGGGTTCTAATTCGTGTGCTCTGTTTGTATCATCAAAATGTTCAATTAAAAAAATCCAGACCTAAAACAGTGTGCGAACTCAATACTGCCCAAGTGGGCTTTTGTTCCGCTGCTGTGATTGTAAAGTTCATCCTTTTGTGAAACGTGCAATAAAGTGCTGATTTGCGTGTAGTAAAACTCATAAGAGCAAACCATTGCCAATAAAGGGCCCGATTCTGATGCGGGTTGGAAAAGCTTCCCGACCGAATCGGTTGGGAAATGTTTTCCGACCCACTCGGATCGGGAAAGTCCAACCGGCAGAGTAGGATGCATCCGGATGTTTCCAGATACGATTTGGTTGAACTCCCATTGACTTCAATGGGAACATTTGTTCCTAACCGCATCAGAATTGGGAACTCGGTCGGGAAGACACGTTCCCGATCCGATTTGGAAGGAGCAAATGCCGTTAGGAGGCCTTCCTAACCGCATCAGAATCAGGCCATCGGTCGGGAAGCTTTTCCAACCCGCATCAGAATCGGGCCCAAAGTGTCTAAGTGCCAAAAAGTGCATTTACTTAAACTATTCTTCTAGAAAATTAGAAAAGGAAGATTATGTACAGGGATTAAGGAGTGCAGTCTGTCTTTTTGATTCTGTTACTGATAGTGCAGATCTATCCTCATGGCTAGGCATGTGTATATATATACACATATGCACACAAACACATGCAAAGTCATTTAAACCATTTAAACATTATAATCAGATTGTGAATTAAACATTACCAAGTTCTGTGGAAGGAGTAGTGGTCTGCGGAGTGTCTCAATTACTCCTTCGTACCACTGTCTTCTGGAGTCTCTCAGTTAGACGCACCCTATTTCTCCTGCTATCTTCACCTGTAAGCACTGCCTTTTTTTTGGGCCTGATTTTAGATCTTAGTGGACAGGATACGCCATCACAACGGTGACCGATATCCCGTCTGCCAAAATATAAATCTCATAGGATATAATGGGATTTATATTTCAGCACCTAGGATGTTCGTCACCGTTGTGACAGAATAATCCATTTGCCAAGATCTACATAAGGCCCTTTATCTTTTACCCTGGCTATATTTCAACAGTTGTGCACCTCCTTCACATTCTTTCACGTAGAATCACATTTACCGTAGGCACACCTGACCACAGCTCTATGCTTTCTGCAGGGAGGCCAAGGATTGGATGAGCATGTATTCTGAACCCTTTTAGGACCCACTGAAGGACACTGTAAGACATTTGCTCTGTTTTCGGCCTGAACTCTACAACTCTCAATCATTGCCCTTATTAACACCCACCCACAACCTGGACTCACACATATTTACAGAGACAGCTATTTTCACAGCATGCACTTTACATGAGTAATATGTTACATAAAAAACTTTAGAAACGGAACATTCTAAAACAATTAAATACTCTTAAGGAATTAAAGAGTAAGAAAACCGTGGAATGTAACCAGGAACAACCCTGAAGTTCCCAGATGGGGGCAGTGTCTGTTTTTGTTGACTGCAGCTGTGGCCCGGTGGTGGGCCACAAGGTGGGGAAGGACAGAACAATGACAGATGGGGCACCAACCACACCAAGAGTCAAGTGCAAGCTATAAAGGACTGGCCTGCAAGGCTGTTGGAGTGCGGCTGTATCATTTGAGTCACCTGGTAGTACCAACATCACTGGGAAGGAGGTGTGGCCCAGTGTGAGGGCACTTGACAACGAGAGACCTCAGATTACGCACCCAGCACTGAGTGAGTGATGGCAGTTTAGAGAACCATGCTCATAGTTACAGCTCTAGTAATGGATACCTGAAGTAACCTACCGACTAAAGGCAGGTCCTTACCGCCCAGGGTTCACCTTAAAATTACTGCCACCTGTCAGCGGCTTACCAGTTATTTGTACAAGGAACATTTTCTCTTTAACAGCTGCTTCCCAAAATGTAATTAATAACATTTAACTTTGTGTGAGGGCTATTTCTATTCACATATTTTATGTCACACCTTCTTAGGCTCTGCTATCCTGTAATTTCATAGGTCAAGTTACTGTGCACTGGGATGTAGCAATCAAAAATACAGCAGATGCAGTGGCATTAGGGTCTAAGGACGTGAGGGATTCCCTGCATCCCAAATATAGCTGTCTTTTACTACCATGTGCAGTAATTAGCTATGTGGACTATGAATATAAGAAACACCATTTAAAGGGACCCACGGAGCTGCTCAAGGTTGCTGGCTTACTGAAATCCATTAATTGAGCAGTTCTCACCTTTCTTCGTCCATCACCAGGGCTTTAAATGGGATGAAAAATGTGGGTGGGGGGGTCTCTAAAAGTGGCGTGGCCTATGTAATTAAGGGCCTGGGTTAAATATGCAAACATAAATTGCTATGATTTCCATTGTGTATTACCCAACCTGTATTTTGGTTTCAGTATATGTTTTCTGCTATTGCATGCACATATACAACAGAAGAACTGACATACACCTAAAACCAGCCAGTACTATTGTCTTTGTCAGTGATCACTAGCTGTTTAAGATAAAGCACTATTCAAGAGTAACATGCGACACAGGAAAATACAAAAAAGGGAGTGCAAGATTAAGTTAAAAGTGAAATATAAACGGGACTAAATTACTAACATAGATTATTTTAACGTTTAATACAATAATTTTTTTTTTTAATATCTTTATTGTTGTGCAGGTTTTACAGTTTGACTTTCAGCAGTTAAAACATACTGCTACATCATGTAGCAACAGTCTTTATCTCTTTTTGTCTTTTCTTACATATATGATGTACCATACATATGTTTCCGCAGCGGACAGGATGGCGTGTCAGCACATACATGGTACAATTGTCTTGCCACATCGCATACATCATATTACATTATTTGCTGTGTAGATGTATTATATAGTAAGCATCACGCCAATTCCTGCTTGGCTTAGGTGCATCTGACATATTGTAGCATTCGATAAAGGAAGGGGGGAAATAAAACATGGGGGAGACGGGTTACAGAACTTGGAAACGAGCTGGAACAGCGTCCTGTAGCTGTGAGTTTTTGTGCGCGTGTGTGTCGTGTATTGTGCCCCTATTTATTGCCGTGGTGGTTGGTAACCAGAGCGCATTTGCACCAGAGTGTCAATGCGCAGTTGGAAAACGAGTCTAGTGCCTATAAGTGATTGTAAGGGTGTTGGACGCGTGCGCGGAGTTACTCCACCGGGTCAGGTCTATGTATGGTCTGGTCTGGCTGATCCGTGTATTGTTGTAGTGTCACCAAAATCGCTTCCCAACTGGTGGATATAGGTATTTTCCTGAGGCCCATGGTTTCCTCACGCCGAATCGCTATACCCTCAGCCCTGGTCCATGCAAGAGTAGAACGCCTCCATGCCTGTATGTGTGGGGGGTCAGGTGCTTTCCACCTTTTGGTGATTAATCTCTTCGCTGACACCATGCCCAGGTCCAGGAATCTGGAGGTGAATTTGGTGTTGCGCGTCCTACTGAATATGTGTAGTAAATAAGTTGGCCAGTCGAAAGGTATTTCTCTCTCAGTACAGGCGCGGAGCGTGCTCGCCACCCCCTCCCAGTACACGGTCAGTCTGGTGCAGCCCCAAAGCATGTGCACCAAGTCTGCATACACAGTAGCACATCTGGGGCAGGCTGAGTCGGTGCAGTGAAAATATCTGTTGATGTTGGCTGGTGTGAGGTACGCTCTTTGTGTGATGTAGTATTGGATTTGTCTAAATCTAGCCTTTCTAGGGATTTGTACTGGGCTAGCCAGCGCCCGCTCCCAGTCTTTGTCTGTGAATTGTCGGCCCAGGTCGTGTTCCCATTTGTGTCGGAGGGGGGCTAAATTTACCGCTGCGTGCTGCCGCAACGAGGCCATAAACCACCGCATCAGGTGTCGACCCCGTCCCATGACATGCAAATATTGCACCGTGAGATGTGTTTGCGGTTCTGTTGCAAGGTCTCCCCATTTCACTGAGAGCGTAGTTATCAATGACCGGTGAAGGAGGAATTGCCCTGGTGGAAGTCCCTCGTCAGACACTAGTGTAGTGTACGGAATAAGCGAGCCTTCACGATAGAGATCCCCTAGCGTTTGTACACCTGCGTCGTGCCAGTGCTGCAGTGTAGCAGTTGTGTCGTACGGCCCGCAGGGGTACCCTCCAGAGGGAGCGCAGGGGTGTAAGGCGTTGTGTCCCGGGTTAAGTAGAGGCTTCTGCGGTAACACCTGTACGCTACGTTCAGGAAACTGGGTTCAGGGAGCCGCAGTCGTGTGCTGGGGTGAAAGAGCGCAAGGATCTGGGAGAGCGTGTAGGATGGGCGTGTGGTCGCTGTGTCGTCGCACTGGTGGTCTGCCATCCATCTGGCGATCCATTGGAGTTGGGCTGCCAGATAGCAGTGCTGAAAGCAGGGCGCTGCCAGGCCCCCCTGATCAGCGGGTAAATATAGTTTTTTAATCACCACTCTGTGTCGATTGGGACCCCAGATAAAATCTCTGGCTATCTTCTCCAGTGTAGCAAAAAAGGATGCGGGGACGTAGATGGGCAGATTGGCAAAGTAGTACAGAAATCTCGGCAGGGCCACCATTTTGAGCAGTGCCACTTTACCGGCCACAGCGAGAGGGAGTGTATTCCAAAATTGCATCTGGGATTTCACAGCTGTCAGTGCTCTGCCTAGGTTACCGTCAAAGAGGTCTAGTGGCTGGCGATACACCCGTATGCCCAGATATCGAAATGTGTCAGCGCTCCACTGCACTCCCACGCCATTGAGTGACAGGCCTGGGTTGCGACAGTTCTCTTTAAAAGCATATAGTTTAGATTTAGCAACGTTTACTTTTAACCTCGACACAGCAGTGAATTCTCGGAGGATTTGGGCTAGTCGTTCTGGCACCTGAGTGATGTCTCTTAGGTAGATCAGTAGATGAAACATGTTGACCACACTGGATATTGGAGTCATCAATCATCTCCACTAATATCCACCTCTCAGTTTTTTATCACTGCCAAGGGCCCATTATTAAAATAGTCCTTTGAGTCCTGGGACCCTTTGGACAGTTTTTTAACCCACACACCATTCACCTTCACCGCACACTCACGGCACAATACCTGCTCCGCTGTAATCAGGCGTTGAAGCACACCCAAGGTACACTCGGTGCCTTGGGTGGGACCCGATGATGAAGCATGCCACCAACCAGGTTGGTGGGTGAGGGTCTTTATAAAAAACAAATGTTTTTTCAAAATGGTTTTTCATCTGCAAACATACACAAGGAGCTTCTATTCTGTAACTAGTTCCCATTGATTCTAACATATTACATGGGGAAGTGAACTAGCTCAGGCTTTTCCTCTCTCTCCCGCTTGATATTCGTTGTTCTCGTATACAATTACCATGATGGCATTGGGGGGGCAAAGTGCTGCAATGTCTGGCCTGCAGGGATGCGCTCCAGCTCAGTGGTGTTAAGAACAGGGAAGGTGTGTGAACTGAACTATGTGTAACCAAGAGAGCGAGTTCCGAATGGGAGTTCGTCCAAACCATATTGCCCAACCTAGGGCTAAAAAACGTTTGTCAACCTGACGTGCGGTGTGGGTTCGGGCTGTGTATTCGCGGTAGGAAGTGGGTTACCCCTGAATGCCATATTGTGATTGTGTATCCCCTCGGCCTATCCTTAGCGCGAGGGAAAAGGATTGTGGACCGTTCATGTCCCCCAGCATGATGTTGGGTATATGTTGCGCGTAGCAGTGTATAAGCTAGCGCCGCATTGCGCAAAGAACAGTAACATTTGAAGCATTATATACATCACAACAGTTCATCAGCGCGGCAGGTACTTGCGTGAGTTGTATTCAGCAATTCAGCAGTGGCTGTGGGAAGTGTCATATGATGTCATTGGCTGTTTGTGGCGTAACTTCTGGCAAAGGGAACTCTTCAGGGTCCTCAAGTCTGTTTGGCGTTGAGTTCCCTGTGCCTGAGGAGCTAGATGGACTCAATCGGCAGTCTGAGTTTGGTATTGCTGTTCCCAATGTCGCGGCCACTTGTAATGCCTCTTGTATTTCTGCCATCCTCTGTGCTGGGTCAGGGGTTGTGGAATTCGCGGTGGTTCCTGAGCGATGTCGATTGCGCCTGTCCCGGCGGTTTCGTTTCCTATTAAGTCGGCTAGGTTCCTCTTCCGCAGGCGGCTTGGGCCCTGTCAGTGTTCCTGATTCCTCTAGCCAGTCCCAGACCTCGGCGGGTGAATCGAAGAAGCGCACCGTTCCTTTTGCAACAACACGGAGTCTAGCAGGGAATAGCAAGGAATAAATTAGTCTGAGTTCCCGGAGTTTTTTTTTCACAGCTGTGTACGCGCTTCTGCGGCGCTGGACCTGCGCTGTCTAATCTGGAAAGATCATGACTTGGCTGCTGCCGATCATTATGTCTGCCAGCTTGCGGGTTTCGCAGAGGATCAAGTCCCTGTCTCTGTAGTTTAGAACTTTGAAGAGGAATGGATATGGGCGGGCTCCCGGTGGTGGTTTTTGTGCCGGGACGCGGTGCGCCCTCTCAACCACAAAATGAGGAGATAGGGTGCCAGCGGGGAGTAAGTCTCGGATCCAACGCTCAGCATAATCCTCCGGTTGTCGACCCTCCACTCCCTCCGGAAGTCCCACTACGCGGATGTTGTTGCAACGCGAGCGTCCTTGCGCGTCTTCTACCTTGTCTTCTAGGTCATGCACACGATCTATCAGATCTTGGAGGACTGCTGTGTGGCTATGTGTGACTGGCTTGAGCTCCGCAAGTGTTTGCTCTTGGAGGCGCACCTTGTCTCTGAGCTTGTGATGGTCCGCTTTCAGAAGGGTGAAATCCGAGGTGACTTTGTCAATTTTGGATTCCAGTGAGGAGCGGGTCTCCTCCAGCACCGATCCTATCTCCTCCACGGCTGCCAGTACAGAGTCCAGTTTTGCTGCTAACGTTGCGTGTGGCATTTCCGCGTCCGCGTCACCTCCCGCCGCCATTGATACTGAACTTCCAGTGCATATATTGGGTTGCTGGGTGCTTGTGCGTAAACGGCCCATTACTAGTTGCTGCGCCGTCGGCATTCGTCACCAGTTTGTGTAGGCGTTATCAGGGTAGGGTAGCAATCTTACTTGCGCAACAGGCCCAGTGGCGTGGAGGGGTTGCCTGTTCGTTGCTCAAAGGTGGACAGTCACTGGAGCCTGCGTGTGCATTCCCCGCACTCGCGTTCAATCTTCTGGTTGCTGCCTCTATCTGGTGTGGACGTAGTTGGGGCCTGATCAAGCCTGCTCCTCTGCTAGTGGGGGGGAGGGGGTCTCCCTCAATGCCTGGCTTCCCCGTGTCCCAGCGTCGGGTCTGCTGGTCTGTGGGCGTACATTTAGGCAGTTTTGGGCATTATACGTCTGTTAGTGTTTCTACGCAGGGAGAGGGCGGTCCTGCTGTGCACACTTTTTCTGCGCTCTCTCCACCGTAACACGGAGCACTCCACACCCCTGTGCTTGTAATTTGTCAGGCTAGCACGCCTCTCACCTTCTTAGTTAGCGGGATGATGGCTGGGCAGGTGCTGTTCTAGTTTCTACCCCACCTGTGAAAACGATGCCCAGGTGCGTCTCACAGCCCTGCCAGGGTGGCCTCCGTCCACCCTCACATCGACTCGCGTGATCGTCCCCTCACAGCTCAATATGCAGTAGTGGCCAAGGCCCGCCCCAGCAGTACCAGTCCAAGCGGGGGAAGAAGGGAGTTGCCGGTGGGCTGTACGCCTTAGTTCTCGTGCAGCAGCCTCATATTATGGCTCCTCTGCGCAGTTCCAGCGGCGCTGGTGTGTTGTCTTGGAGTGATTGAGCCTCTTTAGGTGCCTCCCTGTCGCAGTGGCACTCGCATGATCTAGGCGCACAGCAATGGCAGATGTTCACTGTTGCGTGTCTCACAGGGGACGTGTGATGTACCGAGCCAGAGAGGGGTCCGGCGGTGTGGCAGCGCCTCACACACAGCCGGCGGTCTCAAAGGTGCAGGCCAGCACCACGTGGGCCGCACTCACAGGCCTCAGCACTCCCACGGGCTGGCGTGTGTCCCCGCTGGGCCTCTATAGGGTTGAGAGTCTTTACGCTTCGCCGCAACGGCCAGCGGCCTCAGTACTGTTCAGGGTGCAAGGGCAGGTGTCCCTGGTAACGCGCTTGCGAGCAGGAAGAAAACCAGGCCGCTCACCTTCTTACAGTTGCGGCGATTGCTGTCACCGGCTCCGCGGCGCAGTCACTGCGTGCCCGGTACTCTTCACAGGGGGCTGCCAGGCCGCTTCAGCGATGTCCTTCCCCCGCCTGCACGATGGCTCCCAGGTGCAGCAGGTACGCGCCAACGGTAGTCGGCCAGTACCTCCTTACCGCAGAGGGGCACTCGAGTTCTCAGGATAGAGGGGCCCTGCAGTCGGCTGATTGCTTCCAGATCATCTGGCGGTCTCGCGGCCGCAGGTCCGCACCTCGTGGGCCACAACCGCAGGCCGCGGCGTCCCGCCGCTCGTGCACGCCTCACCTACGAGTCCTCGCAGGGTCCGTGGTCTCTACAGTTGTCCACATTTAACGTTGGGGGGGGGAACGCTCAGGCAACGATCACCAGTGATCTTTCCCAGTCGTAAGTTCTACACTGCCAACGCTGGCCGGGGGAGCCGACCACCCTGTCTCCATCTTATGCGCTCCCAGAGGCGCTCGGCGGCACGCCTCGCAGCTCCAGATCCTGTGGGATCGCAGTCGCGGCTTTCCGGTCACATCCGTGGGCAGTCACCACTCGGGCACTCCTGCGGCGGTTGAGTGCACCCGCATGGCGGGGGATACTGGTAGTTATCAGGATAATTAGGGGGTGTAGGGATGGAGCTCTAGCAAGTTGCGTCCGCCATGTTTGGCTGGCTGGCCACGCCAACGTTTAATACATTAATTGGTCAGAAATCGATCTGTGTTCGCCATTACAGTTAAGGACATGACTATAGGGCCTGATAGGGACCCATTTCAATTTCCGTTTATAATTACTACCAGGTCTTAGTCCTGGATGGACCCGGCCCACTTAAAGACCTGTCCATCACCTGCTAAGCACTACATCCCATAAGAGGATAACTGCACTTTGGTGGTCATCATACAGTTCCCATGGAGAATCAAAACAAAGACAACACACTTCCAACTACACACGCATGTAGGCAAGCGCTTCAGCGCCCCACATAGAGGTAGTAAGTGCTATATAAATGTTGCAGTACAATACAGTACCTATAGGGAAGGTTGTGGTGGCTCTATTTCCTTGATTGCCTCAGTGCCCGAGGCACCCTGGCTACGCTTCTGGCAGGCAGGCAGGGAAGGCAGGCCTGGCAAGGCGGGACTGTCCCTTCCTGCAACAAAGACAGATCCAGAGAGAGCGAGAGCAAAGAGAGAGAATGACAGCCTGAACGCAGGAACATGAGGCAGCAAAAAAGAAGAGAGGCAGATAAAGGAGACACGGGGAGGAGAGGAGAGAGAGGCTTGCATTGCAGAACAAATAAAAGCCGCCCAGTGAAACACAGGGACCTAGAAAAGCGGAAGGCAATTAATAATAAATGATGACAAGCGGAAGACACGGCTGTGTTTGCTGACTTGTTCTGGGCAGGGAGACCTACTCGAGATGAGGTCGCGAGGAAGCGACGGTGCCCATTTTCCCCTTGATATTTCCACTCTGCTTTCTATTGTGTGTGCACGGGGAGCTCTTTTGATTTTCCTCTACGCAGCCCCATTGGGAGATGCTCAAATAAAACTTTATATTGTTCTGCACGAAATAAATCAATGAAACAAAAATGAGTACATTTTTTAATCTGTTTAAAGGGCAATGAAGCTTGAAAATGGGATCCCCGCGCGCATGAGTGCCATGGAAATGAACAACAGACCAAGCGCAGGAAATATTGCCTCTTCTTCTTCCTTTCTCACCCGACCCTCCACCGAGAGACCTCGATCAGGTAACCCAACCATCCTAGGCTTGCGGGCCTTCTTCTTATAAAAGAGGTCACCGCAGATTATGCTTACCGGCGCACAGAGGTGGACCGGCCTGTAGCCTAATTTGGAGAAAGCCCACCAGACAGACGTATGTTGATGAGACAGGAAGATTCGCTATAAAGCAGCCCTGCCGACCTCTTAGAAGCGTCATCAGCTTGTCACAGATTTTGCTAAAGTGACGTCCAAATATATATTAGTCTTGTTTGTGAAGCAATATCCCAATTTAGTTTAAGGGTCGTCATTGGAGATGGCAGTGTTCTCTTCAAGATTCGGCAGCAACACTTACCGAATGGTACAGTGAGTGACGTGCTCTACATTATGTGCGCAGTCACACACACCTGTGTTTGGTATTAGTATTCATATGTTTGCAGCTTTCTGGGCAGGTAAGGCCATAGATGTTGCTTCAAACAAGGCATAGGAACGTAATCAGAGATAGTAGCCAAGTCTGTAGAAACCTGATAGCCTGTTGATGGAAAGTTAGCAATCTTACTTCCCAAACTTTGATTTTTTGATACTGCTGTAAGGAACAGCTTTACCAAGTTATTATGTTTTTAATTTTGTTAAATGGCTATATTTCTCCCTGCGACCACGGTAATGTGTGAACGTGAAGGCGCATGCAAAGCTTCATTTTTAATAGTGGAAGAAACACAGATAATATATTCATAATGTTGAAAATCCAATCTGTTCTTGTCTCTTTGACGCCTTCCCTCTATCCACCGAAAGGCAAAACATTTTCCACTTATTTTGTTTATTCCAGTCTGGTGAATCCTTGCAAAGTGTGTCCTGAAACCACCCCCCAAAACTCCAAACAGAGTAGTTTTTACCATAAAGGTAAATGTTTTTGTTTTTGTCAATATGCATAAGATGTAGTAGACTCACCAACCATCACATTTAACTCAATTAAAAATGCTTAATATTACAGTGGAAGATTGGCAAAACAAGAGGTGAGGAAAAATCACCATCTTAGAGACAGAGACGCGGCCCAGACGGGACATGGGAAGTGAATGCCAAAATGCCACCAGGGAACGAAGCGATATTACAGCCACTGTAAGTTTACCATCCGAGAGATCCTGATCTATGAGATGAAGCTGGATCCCTAGGTATTGGAGAGTCGAAGTCTACAAGCGTACTCCCCCACCCCACCATGTCCCAATGCACTCGCACCACCACCGGAGCCAGGAAGACCAAACATAATTTGTCCAAGTTGAGCTGAAGAGTTGGTCTAAGCCATGTGCTCCACTTGCCTGTCCCTGGAGATGTGCTGTGGCATGCATAAGACCTTGAAAAACCTGTGCATCCAAAACTGAGAAACTAAATGAGAAGCAGTATGCTTGCCATGGGATCCCAGTACTTAAGGAAAGATGGCCCAGGCTTTTCTTTATAAAGGATGGAAATCTATTCTGAATGGAGAGAAGAGAAGCAGTTTAAAAGACCCGTCAGGTGACGTCCCAACCTGACTGGACCAAAGGAAATCAAATGAAAAAAGGACATGGCACTTCCTCTGTAACTGCAGAAAACAAGGTCAGTGACACCTCTCAAACTGTGAGCATAAGAGAAGGAGGAGGAAAAAGTGCAAGAGGCATTGACCAAGAGAAAGGACTAAACAGAGATGAGTTCAAAGTTAGGGTAGAAAGACTGAAGAGGACGCTTAACAGGGGAACAAACCATACAATATTCAAAATAGGAATATAACCGATGTGTCACTCCCAGGAATGGATGAGTATGAAGCACAGGGTGAGTTGTGGGCACTTAAGAGAAGCAGGTGAAGCAATCCATAAAGGAGGAAAGCGAACCTTATATGAAAAAAAGAATGAATTATCAGAAAAATGGAAAGTACTGCAAGGTTGGCAATCATTAAGAAAAAAAGACCATCTGGTGGGATGACCTTAAAAAGTTTTTATGAAGAAAAAATTCAAGAGATTCGGAAAAATAAGCACTGTAGATTATTATAACAGAAATATTTAGAAAAAATGTGAGCATCCCAGCAGAGACAGAAAGAAAGGAAAGAATTGTGCAAAGGCAATGCATAAGAAAAATGACCCAGAACATGGTAATATCTGAGAATATCACTTTGGAAGCTTGGGAGATAGGAGTGTCAGCAAACTGGTCACAAGAGAAGGAGGGACATAGAAATCAGCAGGGTGAACATACTCTGAATATGTGGGGAAACTAAGTCCGAGGGGTGAGCCACCTCTCAACTATGGACGTGTGCAGTGGAACCACCTTAATGACTATATTCAAATATTTATATTACCAGAGGGCAATGAGTTAGGGCCATATAGCAATACAACAAAGCTTGTTGTGTGTGTCTTCATGGGATTTTAATGACAATTACATGAAACACTCAAGGCTGCATTTCTCAGCAAAGCATGAAAGAGCCTCACGCCATCAATAATCTCTGGGTAGATGGAGAGATGAGAGGGATGAGTGATACAGGCTAGGACCGCGTGCCTTTGTTCTCCTTCTATTCCTGAAAAGCGTCACTGAGCCGTGACCTTGTTGCCAGGGAAAGAAGGTGTTCTGAATGCAGAGAGGTGAATGAGAGGAAAAATGCAGATTTCTAGCACCTTTCAACCCAAGTAAGTGTGCATCTATCCAAATGAACAGCTTTATATTGCACCTCAGAGTGAGATATCGCCCACGGGGCACTTCACGATGAAATCACATTTACACCGTTCAACGTGCTTACAATAAAGGAAACAAAAAAAGAAATGAAGACAAAATATAATAAGAAGCCAGATAGTACGTTCCAGCGTTAAATAGGTATTTTTAAATAGGTTACTTGGTAGTAAATGCCTTTTCAGAAGTGTATTTATTAGAGATACTTAAAACCGATATTGCCTTGGTTTAGTTTGAGAGACAATGTCACACAGAGTTTACGTTTATAGATGTAAAGGCAACGGAGGTGGAGAAGAAGCAGCCAAGAATGTGCCACATTTGGGAGAAGATCAATAGAATCTACAAAACACTGCATTAGATAAGTAATCAGCAAACACTTGTAACTGGCAGAGGAGTAAGAGTGAATGTGTGAATGAACCACAGAAGGCCACTACAGACCTTCATCAGGCCATTAACAACATCATCTTCTGGTTACTGGACCTAGGGGTATATTCACAAGAACGTGTGCTAAACATCTCCAAAAATTTTTAATGCAACTTTACACATCGCAGTCTATCGCGGTAAAATAACCCTGTGTCAACGTGGAATTCACAACACGCGGTACCATGCGATAGCCTCCCGAAACCGCGGACAATGTCCGCGATACAACAACCGCAACGGTGATAAAAACACAAACCTTAACGCAAAAAAACATGCGATGGGCCAAACCGCGATGAGGAAATCAGCGATAAGCAGCGCCAGGCCTGCAATACACACACGGCAGGCGGGAAAATCACTACAAAAGTAGAAAAAACACACAAACACAAAATGACCAACACCGAAGCACCATGGAGGCAGCCGGAGCAGGCACAGAGGACGAGCGGAACCCCCCCAAGTGCCCCGGACAACCAGCCTGGGACCTCGGGGACAGGGAAGGGCAAGGACAAGAAGAAGAGGAAGACGAAGTTCAGGTCGCAGGAAAACAGGATCTTGGTCACGGAGGTGATGGAACACCATCAACAACTGTTCGTCACCTCCAACGTGTCATTGGGCACCAAAAATGGAATATGGCGGGCCATCGTGGACAAGGTGAATGCCGTCGGAGAGCACAAGAGGTCAATGGACGAGGTCAAGAGACGATGTATTGACATCTAGCGCAAAACCAAGGAGAAACTCGCAGGCAACCAGAAGGCAGCAATGCAGACTGGAGGTGGGAGCCCAGCGCCACAGCTGGAGCTGGATGACATGGAGGAGCTGGTGTCGACAGTCATAAGCGTGGAGACTGTGGCAGGAGTTGGGGGACCGGACACTGCTCGACATGACACAACACCACAGCAGCAGGGTGAGTAACCACCAGGTACTGGGGGGACGGGTGGAGATGGCCACAATGGCACACATGCACAATCAAGCAGAGCACAGTGCACACCCACAATGACTCTGGATCATGGCCCTGATCCACAGACTGTCACAATGTACAATGCCATGCTGTCTGAATGTGAACATGTACCATGCGGCTACATACATGTGGACACATTGTAATACACCATCTCCCCTTCACATTGCAGGGGCACCGTCAACACCTCCTGCAGAGCAGTCCCAGTCACTCTTCACTGATGACGAGAAGGACACCCCCAGCATCGACACCCAAGCCCTCCAAGACATCATTGACATCATCCGCAACTCACCTCCAGGATCAGGGCAGCCCAGCTGCATCGAGGAGACCCCACCCACTACACAAACCACCCAGCAGGAGGCACCCACAACCCGGCTGTCTCCCAAGACCCCCACGAACAACACATGGCCTTCCAACGCCATGTGCTGGAGGGCCAGAGGGAGATGGCTGAGCAGGTGCGGGTGGGGTTCGACCTCATGGCTACCAAACTGGACGCCATCCATGGGTGTCTAGGTACCATCAGGGACCAGCTCCAGTCCCTAACGGACACCCACGGGCCGCTCCATGGTCTCCAACAAGCCCTGGCTGACATCGCTGGAGTCATGACTCGGAGACAAGAACACCTGTCCGCTCAGAGTGGCTCCAGCGATCCCAGCCGTGAGCTGGCACACATGCGGAGGCTCATGGAGGACATGGTGCGGATGGAGGCGGAAAGGATGGTAGCCACCGTTGCACATCAGCAAAATGTAGCTGGGATCTACCATGCCCAGCAGATCCTCATCATGGCATTGCTGTCACAAGGCGTGGCGCAGATGAATGCTGCTGCCCCCACACCATCCACATCCCCGCCCCCTGGTGTGTCGGTGCCTCCCAGTGCGCCAGGCGTCTCCACTCCGGCACCTGATGTGTCACTGCCACACAGTGCAGACGACAATCCACCTCCGGCCCCTGATGTGTCAGTGGCACACAGTGCCGCAGCTGGAACTGCAGGTGGGGCAGAGCACACATACAAGGACGAGGACGTGGATGGGATTGAGATCAGAAGGAGGCACTAGCATTCATTTCCGCCACCTGGCCTGTTTCTGCTTGGTGCCGCACAAAGCCCCATGACCTTCCCCTGACCCCCGATACACTCCGCTGCACTCACCTTGAACCGCCACATGGACTGCCATATCCTGTTTGATGACCAATGACACGGCGACCAGACTGCGGACTGTACCCTTCCTCTTCCGCAGTACTTGTCTTTCCCGGATAGACTCTGGCTGGCCCTCCACGGGCCCATATTGCGAAGTGGGGTTGGCATGGCCCTGTACTGCTCCAGCTGCAAAACTCCACTGGATGTGCATTAAACATTCAGAATCGCACTGCTGTGTCATGTCTTACATCATTCATGTATGAATGTGTGGATGAATGTAGGGACAGTGATTCCCCCTAACGTCAATGATGCTCATCTGGTGGGATTCCAGTGACAGTGTGCTACATTGCCGATTGCGTTCCGGGTGCCGTAGACACTACAACAGGGACACACGCATTAGTCACTTCCTTGTCCGGACATGGACTGAACCACGCCCAGAGCCCCCGAGTCATTGTTGCACGCCCTGCGCTGGTCCGACGTACGCCAGGCCAGACCACTCCACTTACGCTCCGAGGGGGGGGCCCACAAGCTACATGTCGCAGGCGTACACGCTAGTGGTCTGCAGGTCACTGGTTTAGTTGTCAGCATGTCACAGCCACTCCCTGAGGGCAGGTTTGCACACACACCACACCCATCCGGCACAGGCGTCACAGGCCATGTGACCCCGCCAATATAAGGGTCCGACAACGCCACATTCCCCACTGCCGGTGGTGACTGGATGACGGACGCTCCACGGTTCTCAATCATAAAGGGCCCATGAGTTGTTGCGCACAGGGTAGGTGGCACCCGAAGCCTTGCGGCCGTCACGGGCCTACCACCACATGGCGCTGACTGGGGTTGTACAGGGTTAGTGGCACCCAAAGCCTTGCAGCCGTCACAGGCCTACCACCACGTGGCACTGACTGGGGTTGCACAGGGTTAGTGGCACCGAAATTGCTGAGCGGGTGTTCAGCCTGCGATGATGACATGTGCACTGATGTGGTCTCTGCCATTGATGCCTCAGGACTCAGCATCATGTGTGGGACCTGCTAGGCCGCGGTGCGGGTCTGCATGATCTGGACCATGCCATGGTGGCGGGACCGGGGCCTGGAGCTTGCACGGGCACGTGGTGTGCCCACTGGTGGACACACCGTTGGCGGCAGGTGAGCAGTGGGGCCTGGGTGCGCAAGTGCGGACAGCCAGCGCTGGCCGGCGGCAGGGGGTAGGGTGCGCAGGGACGGACAGGCGGCGTTGCCGTGTGCAGTGAGATGGACTCTGCCATGATTGACTCTGGCCTTGATCACAGATTGCAGACCTGGTGGCTTGCAGTGTATACCGGCACGTAGTTGAAGACACACTGGTGGCAGCAGGTGAGCAGTGGGGCCTGGGTGCGCGGGGGCGGCAGTCTCTCTCTCTCTCTCTCTCTCTCTCTCTCTCTCTCTCTCTCTCTCTCTCTCTCTCTCTCCCTTCCTTTCCTTCTCTCTCTGCCTTTCTTTCCTTCTCTCTCATTCTCTCTCTGCCTTTCTTTCCTTCTCTCTCATTCTCTCTCTGCCTTTCTTTCCTTCTCTGTGTCTCGCTCCTTTGATGTGCGCATGACACACGTTCTGATTTTGTGCTTTATTTTCCAGGCTGTGACATCAAGATTGTCCCGGACGGACCCAACAGGAGTCTTCCGCATTGGTGTTTTGTGTTGTATTTCAATAAAGTTTTTGGTTGTTACTTCAATGATGTGTGACTGTTTCTCGTTCTTCTGACCACACGTGTGTTTCTTTTTGTCATTGTGCGACATCATGCGCTTTTTGTGGCTCTTGTGTCGTGCAGGGTATGTATTTGTCCAGGGGGGGGCTGGGAGTGGTGGCGGTGGGTGTTGTGGCCCTCTTGGGTCTCCGAGCTGCATGATCATTGTCTCCATGGCATCTGTGGGTCTTCCGATGTGGCTCTGGGCTGGGCTCCCTTTAGTGCTGCAGGTAGTCGTCCTGCTTAACACCAGCATAAGGCAGGTGTTAAATCTCTGCTGCTACCGCGGCTTATTGCCTGTTTTTGGTTCGCATCGCAGATCTGGCAGTTCGTTGTGAAAGTGGTGTTGTGGTTTTTTCGTGAGTTTTTGCACGGGAACGCCTACTCTGCATCTCATTAAGGTTAGTTGGTGGTGTCACCCGTGGAGATAAATTTTGGGGCAGTTATCGCGGGAATACTGGCGGTGTCTGCTGTTTGCACCCGCTTGTGAATGGGGCGTTGAATCTATCTCCACTTTTGATGCGTTAAGGTGGCGATAAATCGGCGATAAGTCCTTGTGAATATGCCCCCTAGTGTGGGAGCCGACATGGTCCTGTGAGCTGGTCCCAGCCTTGTCCACGTGTTGGTAGGGTATTTAGTTTAAAACATCTTCTCATGAAAAAACTTGTGGCAATAATAATGATTATCAAAATATCAAAATGGTAAGTATATATGGATATCTATAGGTTTACTATACTTAACTCCTCTTATGTGTTCCTTTGAACATGTGTATATATATGTCTTCAAGGTGCATATCTGTGGAGTCAAGAACAGAAAATCTGTACTTACCAATATGTGCTTTTCTCCTCGATATTTTGATTGTCGTTATTTTTTCTAAGATATTTGTGTAACGCGATATTTCTGTAGTCGATAGTCTGACATACAACCCCACATGGCTGTGACCGAATGGATATCCTGCTGTAGTTGTGAACCTCATGGCAGTTCAGAAAGATGGGCTGCAGATGGTTCCATCTCTGCTGAGAAACTCTGCTCTAGTAAGTGCTGCGATTTAGTTTGAAAAATGTCTTTCAATAGAAGATGATCTTGAAAAACAGTACTCAACCTTATTAGAGGTGTGTTGATGCAATGAGTGACTATTAATTTTAAAGGGGTGATTCGGTCAATGATGTTGCACTACAGCTCAAAACCCAAGCAGATTTCATCAAACAAAGCAACATTTTAGAATGTCTTTTGTTGGTGATTGCTAGAGATGCAGGACTGGGTAAAAAGAACTGCTTTTTTTCTCTGCACTGGGTATTTCTTTTAAACCCCTCAAAATCAGCAAACAGTTAAAAGATTACTTATGCCACCGTATTTTTTGATGTTGTAAAGATATTTCATTTCAAAGGGAGGCAGAGTGAGCATGTTGTATATGCATTTAAAGAGGGAATTTTTTTAGGGTCATTGCGCTCGAAAATCATTGTTACTGGAGCATGTTCTACTCATGCATGGAATCCTTTAGAAGTTTAAAAGATTTTGGGACTGATTAGGAGTTTGGCGATGTGGGAGCGGACTTCTACACCACTGCCCTGTTCCCACACCGCCAAACCTCACCGCCGGCCACCTGCCAGATTATGAGTTATCTCGTGGTCTGGCGGGGGGTGTTTTAGCATTCCCACGGCAGTGCCTATTAAAAATGCACCATAACTGGAGCTCAAAAGCCAATGCCTGCATGGCATGGACTTTACAGTCCATGCCATGCAGAAAAGGGGGTGCATGCAGACAGGGGGCACACCATGTGCCCCCCTGCATTCATCCCATGGCCCTGCCACAACAGGGGGCCCTGTAGGCCCCCCTTTGTTTCCTCACCACCACACGTTTCATGGCAGAGTCACTCCCATGAAAAGTGAGGGAGTCAGGAAACTTGTAATATGCTTGGTGGTGCTGCAGCGGCATGCCACACATATTGGGGCCTCAGACCGCCGCGCCACCGCCAGGGATCGCCGATCCCTGCTGGATTCAGCGGTCCTGTGAGGTCCGACCACAGTAGTTGTAATAAGGCAGTCAGACCGCCAGTGCGGCGATTCCCGACTGCCACCGCACCTCCACTGCAGGTTTGGCGGTCCTATGGACTGCAAAACTCGTTATCTGGCCCTTTATTTAAAAGAGCAGGATACAATTAAATAACTGAACAACACCATCATAATAAAAATAAGAATACTAGTAAACATATTGTACTAGAACAACATAATACTCACTAAAGTCTTTATAATTTTTTAAGGGGGGAAAAGAGGGAGAATGGGGAAGGAAAAAACTGAATCATATAAAGAAGGAACATCACTTTTATATATGATAAGTAATGTCCTTATCAAATACGTTAATATAACAGAAGTTAATAGTATAGTCTTAAAAATGTGTGAATAAAAATGCAGTAGAATATGAAATAACAGAGAGCATATATATTCATGAAGGTTGGACATTTTAAGACAAAGTACAATTAGTAGATGAAACACAAATATCAACTTGATTAAGAAACACAGTCAAAGGTAACCATAACAGTTGAGCATTATGAGAAGTTGTGCATTGAGATTCGTACATAGTATGTAATGTATGATGTGAGCAAACACAATCCAACCAAGTCTTCTATGATAATTTAGATGAGGATTTCCAATTAAAGGTAGTTTGCTGAAAGACGATCACTAATAAAATATTTAGTAATTTGCTTTTAGGAAAAGATGGGATAAAGTGCTTAGTCAAAGTACCTAAAAAGAGGTGATAGATATTGAAAGAATATTGTAGATTAAAAATCTTTTTGATTTGGGACCAAACCCTGTGCCAGAAAGAAATTGTGTTTGGACAATTAAACAACATATGCATAAGGTCACCCTTAGGAAAGTCATAAGACCATCATTTAGATGAAGTGTCTGGTGAAAATTTGGAGCATTGTGCAGGGGTAAAGTATAATCTGTGACAAAGGAAAAACAAGGTTTGAGTAACACTAACTGCCCTAGTATAAATATGTGACCAAACTTTGTTCCAAAAGAAGGCATTCCGATTCACGCCAAGGTCTTTTTCCCATAAAAGCTCAGTTTTGGACTTGATTCAAGAAGAATCTGAACAGGAGATAGATTTATAAGCAAAAGAGTTTTGGGGGGAAGTTTTAATGAAATTGATTAAGTCAGAAGAGAGGGTAACAGAAATAGCAGTATGTTGTAAAGAGAAATAAGCATTCAAAACAGCATTCATAAGTAGCAAAAAACAAGTATGAAAAGATTGAGGACAATGGAAAACAAGTCTAAACTGGGGGAAAGAAATAGGAGGTTATTATCAAATAACTGAGTAATCCACATAATAACCTTATTCTTCCAAGAACGCAAAAAGATCGGTCTATTATTAAGTTTTATAAGTTTATTATTCCATATTGGCATATTAAGGAACATGGAAAGTGTTAAGAGAGTCGAGGTAGACATAGATTTAATCAAAGAAATAGAATGGTGAAAAATGGGAGAGTTAAGAAATGGAGATTTAGAGGAGAAAGATAATGCTACCTTTAGAGAAAAGGGACGAAGAAGAGCTTTCTCTACATCCAGCCATAAAGGAGAAAAGGGTGAGAACGAATCCAGAGCCCAAAAGGAAGCTTGGTGTAACCCAAATGCTTTATGATAACAGTAAAAATCTGGAAAGTTAATTTCACCCTCAGTTTTAGACTTCTTTAAGAGAGATAAAGATATTCTCATTTTCTTATTGTTCCATAGAAATTTAACATGATGGAATTGATTAAAAAAGAAAAATTGAAATATGAACTGGCAACATAGAAATGAAATACAGTAAAAGGGGGGATATCATCATTTTAATTGAGTCCAAGCGACCCCACCAGGATAAAAATAAGAGATTCCAAGAGGAATACTCAATTTTAGAAATGAGTACTTTGAAATTAATTTTAATGGAATCTGAAATGGAATTAGTAAACCAAATACCCAAGTATGTAATTTTAGAAGAAGTAGCCCACTGAAAACCAGTGTTCATGAAGGAATGTCTTATTGTATGTTTATTAAGTGGCAGAATTTGCGTTTATCCTTGTTAATCTTATAACTGGAAACGATAGAGAAAAGGGTTATTTCCTGAAGCAGAGCAGGTAAAGAAGTTTCTGGGGAAGAAACAAAGAGAAGAATATCGTAAGCATAAGAGGCGAGTTTTAGTTGCTGATCTCCATAACAGAAGCCAGATATAGAGGAATTAAGACGAATACGGGAAAGAAAAGGTTCAAGTTCTAGAACGAAAAATAAAGGGGAAAAAGGACAACCCTAACACCACACTGAAGAGGGAAATAAGCCAACACATTACCCATGATGAGAACAGATGCACGTGGAGATTGATATAAAAGGGAGATGAGATGCATGAATTTAGGACCAAATCCGTGCCAAGCTAATGACTTTAATATAAAATCCCAATTTATTCTGTCAAGCTTTTTCTGCATCAATTGTTATTGCTGAAAGTCGGGATTTGGGAAAGGGAGATTTACTAAGTACATGAAGAAATAATCTGGTATTGTCTGATGCTAGTCTACCCTTAATTAGAACATTGGAATGTGGAGCACTCCATTAAATATAATGGAGTGCTCCGTGCTTCTACGGGCGGTAAAAGCCCGCAGAGCAACATTCCAATGTTGTTTGAACAAAGGCCTCTCGAAGCTGGAGGGGATTTCAATTCCCCTCGGGCTTTAAGAGGCCTTTGTTTTATTTGTTAGAACATTCTGCCCTCTAGTGGCAGAATGTTCTAATAGCCTTATAGCCCTTCGTAGCTGGGCTATACCGGCCATTAAAGCCCCTGCTCCTGGTCCTTTAATGGCCTGTATAGCCCGCTACAGCAGGCTATAAGGCTATATTAGAACATTAGAATGTTGGGAGTCCATTGAAAACAATAGAGTGCTCTGGACTTCTAATGGCTGGTAGAAGCCTGGAGCTCCAACATTCCAACGTTGTCCTTCACAGTTGTGGCTGTGAACAAAGGCCTCACGGAGCCTGAGGGGATTTCAATCCCCTCGGTCTCCATGAGGCCTCTGTTTAATTTACTAGAACATTCTGCCCTCTAGTGGTGGAATGTTCTAATAGCCTTACAGCCCTCCGTAGCTGGGCTATATCGACATTAAAGTCCAGCTCCCTTGTTAGAGGACCTCGCCTTCGGCTCAGACCTTTAATGCTGAAGCAGGCATTTAGCGGCCTGTATAGCCTACTACGGCGGGCTATAAGGCTAAATGAAACCTGACAGTTATTTCCCGATGAAATGTGGGAGAAAAGATTCCAAACAGAGTGCTAAACGTTTAGAATAGATCTTGTAATCTACAGTTAGCAATGAGATGGGTCTGCAATTTTTACAGCGAGCAGGGTCCTTGACGTCCTTGTGGATAAGACATATTGTGGCTTCTTGAAACATACCAGATGTTGAGCTAGAATTAATAAAGTGTAAAAAAAAGCGATAGAAGTGAGGAAGGTGAATATTAGAGAAGTGAAGATAAAATTCTACAGTAAAACCATCAGGCCATTGCGTCTTCCCTAACTTTAATGCTTTTAGAGCCAGAGAAATTTCTTCAAGAGTAAGATTTGCTTCTAATGAAACAAAGTCCAAATTCAAGGGAATAGGGTGAAGGATATGATTCAAGTACTCCTTGATGTCAGAGTGTTGAACTGGGGCTTCAGCGGTGTATAAGGTTTGATAGAATTGAACGAACTCTTTCAAAATGTCTTGATGATTAGTAATCGAGGTACCCTGTGTAGTCCGTAACGAATCAACTATATGTCTTTGTTTCTTAACTTTCTGATAATTAGCTAGTAATTTGCCAACTTTGCTCCTTCTCCATAATATTGCACATTATTCCTGAGTAACATGGAATTCTCTTCATAAGTAGATATAGTATTAAAATGCATTCTGGCTTTAAGTAAACTTTGGAGATCAGAGAATGATTTCGAGGAGAAATACTGTTGTTCTAAAGATTTGAGTGAGGAGAGTAGCGAAGTATGTTCTTTAGTGTGACCTTTCTTTTTTTAAGTCACAAAGTCTATTATAAAACCTTGTGCAGCTGTTTTAAATGTATCCCATTATAAAGAAGGAGAAGTAGTAGTAGAATTATTAAATCAGAACAATTCAGAAGTGAATGATATAAATGAAGTAGAGAATTGTGCATATTTTAATAATGAGTTGTTGAATCTCCATCTATGAGAATCAGTGTGAGGGGGAACCAAGTCCAAGTCTGTAATGGTCATAGAGTGATCGGAAAGTATTATGGGACTAATATGTGAGTGGATGATGAGTTGTGATAGGGGGTTAGAAACAAAAATGTAATCTAGCCATGTGAGCGTACCATGTGAGGCTGAGCGACATGTATAATCTCAGGATGTATGATTTGAGAGTCTCCAAGAGTCAACCAAAGCACTGTGGGAAATAGTGGAATGAAATTGTTTGTGCATTTCATAAGATGTAAATGGAACAGGGAATTGTCTGTCTAAGAACGTATCTATAACTTGATTTCAGTCGCCTCCTAGGATAAACTAAGAGTTGTGATATTGTGCACATTTTTGCACAATTAAACAGCAGCGGTCCATGCAGGTAAGCACGGTGGGACGGTGGGGGGGGTGGGGATATGTCGACAGATGACAGAATAGGAATTATTTATTTATTTATTCTTCCCTAGTCCGTCGTTTGTTGACATCCCCCCTCCCGCCCCACAGCGCTTACCTGCACAGACCGTCGCTGCAATTAAAGGCCAAAAAGTGTGATCAGGCTTAGTGGGGGCATAAACATTCAAAGCAGTTAAAGGAATATCATCTATTATAAATTAATAACATCTACCCATATCATCTTTTTTTCGCAAAAGCAGAATTAGATTAAGAGATTTCTTACATATAACAATGACCCTATTTTCCTTATTGAAAGAGTGAGACACAAATACAGAACCTACCCAACCATGTTTAAGTTTTAAAACTTCAACTTCAGTAAGATGGGTTTCTTGGAGTAGAACTAAATCAGGATTAGATTTGTTTAAATGTGATAGGGTTTATATAACCATTGCCATTCCACCATACAAGGGCAAGACAAAAAGACCCAAAAACTATATATAAGAAAGGAGGGTGTTGAGTAAAGGAATATAGGAGTGATGAGAAGGAAAAGGGATGAGGAAAGGAAAAAGAAATAACAAGAAACAACAAGAAAAGACAGTACATGTCAAAAACTTACGACAGAAAACACATACTTGAATAAATGACAAAAGGGAAAAACGGGGTGGTGACAACACAAATGAGGATGGCATGTCCAAACAAGCATGTGTGCAAATATTAATCTATGCATATATATGTATGCATATATATTTGTGAATATATATATATGCATTGATATATGTATATATGTATGCATATATCTAAATATGCATTAATATATACACATATATATACACATTGATATATATACTCACATATATCTGCATATATGTATGCATATATATATATATATATATATGCATATATGTGTGTAAATATTTATTTAGAAATCCTTACTGCTTGGCTACTGACTTTGGTTGTTGGTGGTCACTTGTTATTTTTAATTTTATGGTTAAATGGCTAACACTTTATACATAAGTAATAGTAGTAGTAAAATGTAGTTTATTAGTTAATAAAAATCATAAACATAAAGCCACTCCTTGCCTACCTCCCTATAAGAGCCAGGAAAAGAACCAGCATTGCTATTGACTGGTAAAATGCAAGGTGCAAAGCAGCGCAGTCCTCCCGAAGGACCTCTCCGTGACCCACCTGGTGTAATAGCGGAGAATTTGGAAACCCCCCAATGTAGGAGCTAGCAATACGACTCCTAGAACTTGAGCACCTGTCCATTGTTTTTACAAAGTGCTTGGTGCAAGATAAGGTGCATGGTGGGTACTAAAGTCATAGAGCGCCAAGAGCAGCAACTTCCCCTCGCGGCCTGAACTCTATCATCAAGAGTTTAACCACAAAATAGAAGAACACCCATATAAGAGCTTAAACAAAAAAAGGCAGATATTGATAAGAAAGGACAGCCTAATTGGCATCAGCTGGGGCCAATGTGCTTAGGGCAATAAAGTACGTAGTGTATGACAGGCGTGTGGCACTTTCCTGAGGCAGGGGGGCCTTAGGCCGTACTCAACAGAGTCTTTGGCGTTAAGTAACCAGTCTTTTTAAAAATGTCAATATACTGCACCAGCCAAATATTCACTGTATCCATAAGAGCATGATTGCCCTCAAACACATTTAAAGTAAAATCCCAAATTACTTGGCGACAAAAAGCCAATATCTACCTTAAAAGTGTTAAACGAGTCAATAATTTACCTCTGTGAGAGAGAGAATGACAGGTGGGCCATCTTTCAAAAAAGGATCCTTACTGTTCCCCACAAAAGTCCTCTGGGTGCAGGCACACAGTACCGATGCACCCTGCCCCTGAGCATGCATGCCAAGCAATCGGCGAACGGTACTGTGCTAGACAAGTACCATGTAACATAACATGCACTGTAGCCAGGATTCAGCCCATATGTGCTGCGCAAAAAGGGGAGGCCCACCCCTACTTCTCCTACCTCTCATCCCACCACACTTCTCCTACCTCTCACCAGGCAATCGCCTCCCTTCACAACATGGGCGGTTTGAGGGAAGGGTATCTATCGCTTCTGAATTTCTGACAGGTGCAGCTGAATGTGTGAGTTGTCCGCCCGCACCCTCCCGGTCATACATTGACCGTGGCTTGCAGTCGATACTTAAAAGTAAATTTGGGAGCCTCTTCGGAAAAACACCTTCAGCGGAAGCAGTTGTTGCCATTCCTGGGTGACCTGCGTAATTGACTACTGCCGGACGTACATATCAGGACTCCTTTACTCTGAAATCCCGGACTGCTCTGCTTTATCTGCACGCAACTTACTGCTAGAGTTCCGCAGAACCCTGGGTCTGGCGTTCTCCGAGCCCAGCCCAAGCCAAAATATCTCCCGCCCTGGAGTGATTTGCGTGCTGCCCTCTGGGTACCTGACAGAAGATGAGACGCTGAATCTGCCTACTATGGGGCGTCTGAAAGCTCGAGTTTTTGACCCAGGCGCTGTACAGCCTGTTTTGGCACACTGGGGTCGCCGTGCTTCGACGCGGGATCTAGAAGCAATGGTATAGCCTTCGGGTGTGTTTATCATGTCTTAGACACCCTAGCTCACCCGCCCGCCGGAAGTAGGTGCCCTAAGGGAAAACAGCCACCTAACCCAGCTAATGTTTCTGACAGCCCAATTAGAAGCCAGTAAACGCTGAACGGAAAGCAAAGAGATTCCCAATTAAAAGCCCTCATACGTCACGGGAACAAAGATGGCGTCGGCCTGTCGAAATGGGCCGTACTAAAAGAGGAAAGCAAAGAGATTCCCAATTAAAAGCCCTCATACGTCACGGGAACAAAGATGGCGTCGGCCTGTCGAAATGGGCCGTACTAAAAGAGGACAAGGCAGTAACCAAAAAGCCCAATCGCCAATCACGCGCCAGCGTTTAACATAAACGCTGACGCAAGCCAATTAAAAAGAAGGGCGTGGCTTAAAGCCCCCTTCTGAAACCGTATAGATTCCAAAAAGCCCTCGCAGAGCGAGCAGCGCATGCGCCCTGCAACGCCAGGCGAGACCTAAAAAGGGGAAACCACGCACCACAGCCGAATGATACACAGTCAGAAGGGAACCGAAGAAGGTACCATACACATTGCGGATCTGTAAGAATAAAAAGAAAAGATTTCAGCAAATATAAAACAATATCATAATAGACAATTTATGCATAATAACAAGACCAGAACAGAACAAAGCATGTAATGCATAGAGGGACCAGCCATGTCCAAGTTATCTGTGGTATGAGTTCAGCTAGGTCTTCATATGACGTGGTATTATTCTGATAAGCGACCTTCAAGATGCAAGGATGGAAAAGACCATAACATGCACCCAAAGTACACAATACAGGGTGAAGGCTGAGAAATTATTTTCTTCTGCTGGCAGTAGCATTGGATACATCTTGCGACAAGAAGATCTTTGTACCCGACCAAGTATTATGTTGTTTAGATTTGGCAGCAGTGAGAACCTTCAATAAATCAGTGACTTTCAGGAAAAGGATAATAACGCCTCTTGGTTTCACAGATGAAGCAGAGGTATAGAGATAAGCACACAGTCTGTGAGCTCGTGGTAAATTTAGCACAGTAGAAAGAGGTAAATCCAACAACTTTGGGAGAAAGGAGGTAAAAATGGAGACAAGGGTAATTGCCTTCAATACCTTCAGAGAGGACATAAATGCAGAGATTATTACATATATTCCAATTTTCTAAGTCTTCCGTCTGTTTCTTTAAATGAAGAACCTGCTTTTCTAAATGTGTAATGTTATTAGTTTCATCATGTAGCTCAACAACCTGCTGTTCCACCACAGACACACAGGTTTCCATGAGTGTCCATTTATCATTAAGTTGTTGAAAACGCTTGTTAGTTTCCTCAACAAAAGGCACAGTGATCGAATTTCCTCCAGCAGTATTTCTAGAGAAATGGGAGATGAAGATTTCTCTGCCAAAGGAGGATTTTGCTTAAGACGTTTGTTAGCGGAAGAGGTGATTGAGCTTAGTTGAGAAGATAGGAATGGACGACGCAAGGGGAGTAGCAGAGTTCGCTATACCACCAGAAGCAATTAACATATTCATTAATAGACTTTTAGAGGTCGAGCACACACTTGACATGGGGGTAGATTGTGCCCGTTAGTGCACAACAATATGTAGTTTCTTTAATCTACCCATGCACTTGTAAAGTTTCAGGAAACCATAAAATTCACACAAGTTTAATGCATTAGAGACCAATATGACATGAGATACTGCCAAGCAGATAGGTATAATAATTGTATGGTCCCAGTCAGCATTAAAAAATAGTCAGGTGCCAGGGACAGAAAGTATATAGAATTCCCTCATAACAAAATTAGCAAGGAGTTGTCATAGCATTTCAAAAAGTGTAAGGGGACCAAAGAAAAGCAAAATTCAGGAGGACATATCACTTACCAATAAATGAATTGCAGTAATTTATGCAGACTCGTACTCTAAGCCATAGCGCAGTAGTTTCCTGATTGAAGAGCGTCTGAGAAGAAATTCCAAATTGGTGGCCACGAGCGAAGCACCAACCAACGGGGATGAAGAAGCAGGGAAACACTTCACCTGCAGAAAAGACGTCGCTCGGAAATCCTCCTCAATTCTGCTCGCCTGCGGGAACCAATGCCTCCGTGTATAAGGTTTGAAGATGCAAGAAAAGCGTTGCAGGTTCGCTGCTGTGGCGGAGTTCTTCCTTTATGCGGCTATCTTCGGTGGCGCCAAAGCCACGCCCCTTGTGTACGGAATCCACACTAGTGAATGCTTTGAAAGAAAGTACTCCAATTAGTGAACCAACAAAGATTAAACCAATATGCAAATGGAATCTGGAATCAAACCCAAGCAATAGTTTGCATGAAAAGGGGTCATAGCCACATATTGGTGCTTTTCAGATTACAGCAAAGATATCTTCCCATGACTAATGCCACTGAATACTCCCTTGAAATGCAGTCTTGCTTCCTTAAGAGTGAGTCCTGAGTCTTCATGGAAGAGACCGGTTGGCAATTTTATTGTCTCCTTTGAAGGACGAAAATATTAATTTGCATATCTTGCCTTGAGTCTATCTTTTCTTTACGCTAATATGATAAGTTATTAATAGTTACCTTGAAATTCTGGGTTTTTAGATCCTGTTCCGAGAGCGTCTTAGAACCCTCACTTCATTGAGGACACATATGATTTATTGTTGGAGAACTGCAAGGTTAAAAATAATAGTGACAGAAAATTGTCGGGTTAAAAAGAGATTCCAAAGATATCATTGTCAGAAAATCTAGACAATTTCTATGGGGCCCATTACGATACCCGGCGTAAAAAATCCGCCAGGCATGGAAGCGGCAAAAATCCGCTCGCACACACCGTCTGAACACCGACCACGCCATTATGATTACACAAACCGAAAACCGCCATTGGCGGAAAAATCACACAAGATACCGCCCGCCATCGTCCGAGTCGGAGTCAAACCGCCCGCCACGGACGGAAACACGCACGACAACACAAAACCGCCCGCCCTCACGGCCGACACACCGCACGTGAAATTACGATCGCACCGCCATGAGCGCGGGAAAACTACAAATATACCGCCCGCCAGCGCAAACAACGCCGATGAGAATCGACACGGCAGAAGCCATGGCGCCCACGTCCCTGCACAGAAACCATCCGCTCACAAAACCAATAGCACACAACATGGCCAACAAGTCCACACAGCAAGGCACGCACAAATACACAAGCACAGTACACATCCCGAAAACACCCCCGGACAAACAAAAACTACAAAGGCCAGAACCCCAGACACAACACACCTGAAAACAACAGACCATGAGGACACACCCACATAGGTAAGTACAAAAGCAGCACTCCCACAGACCACAACCCCTTGCAACATTGCAAACCAGAGAGGAGAGGAGAGGACACAGTGACACAGCAAGGACAGCAGCACACCACAGAAACGCACACATCACAACCACCACCACCACCACCACCAAACACCTGCACCACAAACCCCTGCACATTACACAACACACACCGCACCAGCACCACAAACACCATGGCACCACAAAGAATGCCCAAGTTCACGCCCATTGAGCTGACGGTCATGGTCGACGAGATCATCAAGGTGTACCCACAAATCTATGGGAACATGGTCCAGCACACACCACTAGCCACCAGAAACAGAATGTGGAACCGGATCGTAGACCAGGTCAATGCAGTCGGGACCCTGCCCAGGAACAGAGGAGAAATAAACAAACGTTGGAATGACGTCAAGAGCCTGGTCAAGAAGAAGGAGGGCAAAAACAGAGAGCTGGCTGCCGTCACTGGCGGAGGGAATCCCGCGCTCTTCAAGACCTTCAAAGCGTGGGAGGAGAAGGTGCGAGTCATAATACATCCGGAGATCCTCGCCGGATTAGCAGGGGGAGTGGAGGCTGGTAAGTACAAACTAATGTATACCAGCACACCGCTATGTACTCACATGCACTACCACCATGCCACAGCTCCCAGGGACAAACACCCCCATGTCCAGCACACAATACACAACACATCACACACACATGCAACAGACACCACCACACACAGCCCAAACCGAACAACTGTAAGATACGTGGGGACATGTGTACACTCAGCCAGCCACGTAACCACCAACAGGTCCCCAAATATGCCAGAAGCGCCACAACGAGCACCCACCACACCCATGTGTCCGCCACAGCTGCACTAACCGACAAGTAACAGGTAAGTGGCAGGAACACAAAGTGCAGTGGGTGGGACGGTGGACAGCCCAAGTACAACACACACCAGGCCCCTAGTCCCACAGCACAGCAAGGAGGAGCATCCCCACACCCCACACCCACGTGTCAGCCACCGCAGTGCACAACGACAGCCGAAAGGCAGACATCACGGTCCACAGCAATCGGTGTCAGTGGGTGTCCAGCCACCCCCACGACCCACAACACCCCCCACTCCCACAGACCTGCAACATGGAGCACCCCCGCTTAGAGCCATGTGGCATCCAGTACAGTGCACGCACGAACAACTTGCAGGTGGGAAACTGGACAGGGCTGGATTACTGGAGGCATGAGGACCGGAACACGACCAACACATGGGACATGTCACGTAGCAGACGAACACGCAGCACCGCCCACCGTCACGAACAAGTGAACAATGTGCACACGGACATGAACAACAGACTCACACCCCACATGACCCATCACAGACATAGCAACACCCAAGGAGCCACGTCTGCATGCACAAGCCACACTGAATATAGTACCACACGGCAGCCACTGTGCAACTCATCACACACAACCGAAACACCATTGAAGTCCTGTCCATGTAGCCCCTACTGCCTGTCAACCACACACCCCACAACTACGCCTATGTAAGACAAACAACACTAGACGCAACAGAGCGGAACAACATAAATGCACACGAACACCACTGAACCCATCAAACACACAGACACACCATGCACATACAACATACCATCCATCCCATCCGTCAGCCCCAGTCTCATGAAAGGCATGTCATCCGCACAGCTGCCACACATACAGCAGTCACGCTAAGATACATGCCCATGACCAACCATGTGCCAGAAGTCAATGAAGCGCACGACACACTGTGAGCAACAACACACAACATGGGCCACACCCCCGAGCACTGCAGTGATGCACATGGCACAGGGCAGCACGCACACCAAGGAGATGGGACAACTGCAATACATTGGCTGGCACACAACCATCACTCACTCATAACGATGCGTCCAATGCCATGTCCAGTAATCACAACAGACAGCAAATATGCAGGCCATGTCAAGCATGCACACACCTCAAACCATGCACTGTCATGCTGCCACAACACATGTCACGTTCGGCACCCATGGCTCACAGCATGTACCCCAAAAGCATATTCCCTCCCAAATGCGAATCTGGGGCATGGCCCCCATGTTGCCATATGCGTTCCTAAGCGTTCCATTTGAACCCCAAAAGCATATCCCCGCCCAAATGCGAATCTGGGGCATGGCCCCCATGTTGCCATATGCGTTCCTAAGCGTTCCATTTGAACCCCAAAAGCATATTCCCACCCAAATGCGAATCTGGGGCATGGCCCCCATGTTGCCATATGCGTTCCTAAGCGTTCCATTTGAACCCCAAAAGCATATTCCCTCCCAAATGCGAATCTGGGGCATGGCCCCCATGTTGCCATATGCGTTCCTAAACGTTCCATTTGAACCCCAAAAGCATATCCCCTCCCAAATGCGAATCTGGGGCATGGCCCCCATGTTGCCATATGCGTTCCTAAGCGTCCCATCTGAACACCAAAAGCAAAGTACAAACCAGACCCAGGATGGGCCAGGAGCCCGCATACACGAGAGTCACAATAAGTAGGGGCACAGCAACACACCCATCGGCATTGCCAATCCGTCCCATGCCACATGTGCACAGCACACAGTCCCATTGCCAAGCACACACAACTACAAATGCTACAGCCACACACACGCCTCCGGGAAACCCATGTACGAGATTGCACGAACTGTTAATGTCAGACGACAAATACATACTTCGCCAGGTGCAACACAATAACAAATCTCATTCTCTCCACAGGTGACGAACTGCTGGATGCTGGGGATGGAGACAGCAGCCAGCACAGCCAGCCTACAAGCCCCCAACGAGGACACACGGATGTGGAGGATCTGTCCTCCTCTTCGGACACGGACCACCAAGCAGGCCCATCTGGTGTGGCAGGGCCCAGCCGCTCCCCAGGACCCCTCCTACCCACCAACCCATCATCCAGGGCTGCTGAACATTCCCAGCCCCCTGCTGCCACTGTCGTTGCGGCCACACCCACGGTCATTGCGGCCACTACCACTGCCGCAACCGCCACCATCGCCGCACCGACCACCACCGCCGCCACCACCACCACGTCTTCGCTGGCACCAGCCCCAGCGCAGGTGGTGGCCCGGCCGACTGGATCCACCCTGGGAGCCACAGCGAGGACCGTGGTGAGCAATGTGGCTAGTGGGCAGGCCGGTGGCAGCAGGACTGGTAGGAGGAGCAGGGTCAGGGAAACGCCAGCCTCCCCTGGGAGCCATGCCCTGCCTCAAATGGCCAGAGTCCTTGGGGCCTATGAAGAGGCCCAAGGACAATGGGTCAGGTCTGCTTCAGACACGCGGGAGGTGCTGGGGGTGCTGAGGTCCATGGACGCCCGTATGGGCCAACTCGTGGACCTCATGGGCCAGCTGGTGGTGGCGGTGAGGTCACAGCCAGGGACAGCAGCTCCCCTCCGCCACCACCTGCCGGGGCGCAGGGTCGAGCAGCAGTGTCCAGTTCCCCTGCGTCCACAGCCAGTGAGCACACCTCAACCACCAGCATGTCGCAAGCAGGCACCCCCTCGCAAACGTGGAAGGGGCCGTCCGAAGTGGAAACCGATCTCCCGGGAGGACTTCGCACGCTCCAAACGCAAGTGAGGCAGCCAGCCAGCCTTCCTTGACCACCCACTGCATTGACTTGGACTACGATCCCACTCCACACAGCCATCTGGATGGCATGTGTGTGTTGGACTATGGACATAGAACCAGTGGGTACACCCTGAGCATCACGCAGCCATGACCAACAGCTCATTGTCACTGCACGCACCACTTTTGTCATCACCTTACACACAATCACATGTCACAGTTTGAAATAAATGCACCTCTTACACTAACTGCTGTTTGTGCCCTGTGTTTTATTTGTACGGAATACAACGGCCACCTTGGGCGGAAAGGCACCTGATGCGTGGCATGGCAATGGAATCCGGAGGGCCTGTAGGGACCTAGGGGTGGGAGACAGAACAGGAGCACATTCAATGAGTGTGTCACACACCCATCACACAGTACATGTCAACAACTACAAGCAATGTACACACATCGCACAGAGCAATAGGGCACAATGCCACAGCCACCAACAGTGGCATACTACCCTGGCCATGGAGCGTTGACACACAGCACGCAGTGAACAAACGGCCACCCTGACACAGCACACACACACCTGCACAGATACAGCCACATCAGCCGTCGTACATGGACACTCACCGTCAAGTGAAGTAGCGGGCGATGAGCTGCTGCCGCACATTACCAGCTTCCTCCTCTCCGCTGTCCTCCTCACTCGAGCTGTCCTGGTCTGCGGGCTGGGGCCCTGGTTGATCTCCGTCATCCACGATGAGGGGGATCTGCTTCCGAATGGCCAGATTGTGCAGCATGCAGCACGCCACCACTATCCGGCACACCTTCTGTGGGGAGTACGCCAGCACACCTCGGTGCGGTCCAGGCACCTGAACCTGGACTTGAGGAGGCCAAAGGTACGCTCGACCACACGTCTGGTCCTCCCATGTGCCTCATTGTAGCGATCGTCTGCTGGGGTGCGAGGATTCCTCAATGGACTGAGCAGCCATGCCCCATTCGGGTACGCAGAGTCACCTGGGTGTGAGGGACACAGAGAACCGTTGCTATTCCAACTGGACAGGGGACAGCATCGCACAACCAGCACGCTACACCACTCCACATACTCACCGACAATACAGCCACGATCCTGTTGCATATTGGACATCAGTCGTGGCAAGATGCTGTTGCGCATTATGTGTGCGTCATGGGCCGAGCCTGGGAACTTTGCACACACGTGGGTGATCACCATGTCCGCAAGGCACACCACTTGCACATTCAGGGAGTGCGTGTGCTTCCTGTTGCGGTACAGGTGCTCAGTGGCCTGTGGTGGAACAAGGCCGACATGTGTGCAGTCAATGGCTCCAACGACGTGTGGGATTCTGCCAAGGGCATAGAATGCACCCTTCACTGCCGCCAATTCACGAGCCCTGGGGAAGCGGATGTACCTGTTTCGGTACAGCATCATGGCTGCCAGGACATCCCTCAGCACCTTGCTGAACATGGGCTGGGACATCCCTCCTCCAATGCCCACTGTGTGCTGGAATGACCCAGTGGCGAAGAAATGCTTGGCGGCCATCACCTTAGCCGTGGGGGTGACAGCAGTCGGATACACCCTGCTGGGACGGAGATGGGGTTCTAACATGGCACACAGTCGATGCAGGGTTGGCCTGTCCAGCCGAAACTTCCTAATAACCTCTGTATCGTCCATGTCCGCCAGCAATTGGTATGGGCGGTCAATGTTCGGTCTCCGCCTAGGGACAATGGCAGAGGACACATGTCAAAGCAACACGACACATAGCAATTTCGCATACACATCACTGACATGACTGAGCAAGCACATGAGCCACAGCCCAGCTGTCAAGCTGGGACGGCACGGCCACAATACACTTACACAGGTCTCCCAACAATGGCAATGGCTAGTGATACAAACCACTGCCATGTGCATGCACATGGGGATCTAGGCCCCAATGACTTGCGGGGCGTGCTGATGGGGACTGACTGCATATCCGTCAAGCGGCAACGCCACGGCAACATGAATGTCTGCTGAGCATGGAACTGCTTCCGCGGCTGGATGAGTATGGCACACGACGACGACGATGTGGGCACAGGCTGAGCGGCCAAAACAAGTGGGACCTGTGGCACGAGGGGATATGAGACAGTAGTAGGTGTCAGCACTGCACCCTATGTACAGCACTGTACGGATCACACCTCCCGAAACATTGACAGGTGTCCACATTGACAGCCCCATGCCAAGACGGCTGTGTGCTTGCAGTCACACGTCACAGGTGAGAGGTTACATTGCACGTGCCAGGTGGCAGACGTACATAGTGGGAGCTGGCATGTGTGTGCATATGTCTCCTGTTCAGGATCCACCAGATGGGCGCTGACTCTGTACTGACCATTGGACACAGCATGTTCCGTGGAAGGCTTGTGTGTGTGGGATGGTGGCACTGGATGTGCCTCCGTTGGGTGGGGGGCCATGCACAGGGCGGGTACGTCGATGATTGCGCATTGTTGGTCACGGTGGGTGCACCAACTAAGATGTGTTGCCCTGTGTTCAATTCCTATGTCCGCATGATGATGGACTGTAGATGTGGGCAGACTACACATTGGTCGATGTGCTGTCTATATGCATGTGCCTTCACACCAGGCACAGCTGCCCCTGCACATGTGACCCCTGCTGGACTCGCTGCTGGGTCTGTGGAGCTGATGCACCTTCTGCGCGTGGGGCGGACAGCTCTCCTCACTTCCCTCATTGCGCATGTCATGACTTTGCCGCAGGTGACATGGATCATGGAGGGCCCACATGTACGCGTGGGTAGGCTACACATGATTGTTCACTGGTCGCCACCCCCAGTCAGTGTTTCGAATGGGAAGGTTGTCGTGCTGGTGGTATGTTCGATGTGGCGGATGGGCGGGCCTAGGTGCGGGCTTACATTCCGGACATGGGGGTAGTTGGATTGGCGACTAGTTGCAGTACACACGGGACACGTCTCTTCCTTTCCACATCTGGGTCATCCCTTGTACTAACTGACAGTGATACAGTCATCTTCGCCCCAGCCCTCATGTCCTCCCCTCGCTCCCCCAATATGCATGCTCACCTGCGAGGCTAGCGCTTGCACAGGCAGCCCCAAGCTCGCACCAGAGAGGACAAGGAGTGTATGTGTGGGTCCAGTTGCACGAGTGGGCTGTCTCAGGGTATGATGTGTGGCGGAACACCGTCCACCTGCGTGGTGCCCCAAATGGAGACCCGGCCTGCATGGACTATGCATCACAGTCTTCGCCTTCCGGATCCGCCACCTGCGACACCCAGTGGCTGTGGCTGCCCTTGCGGCCAGGCCGCGTCCGTCTGTGGCTGATGGCCCACACATTCACTCTTTGGCCTCTCTGGGGAGGGCTCGGGGTGGTGGCGCACGCGCTTGCACTTAGTCGCAATGGCATGTGGCGTGGTTGGTATGATGGGCAATGGATGGGATGGTGCGAGCCACCTCCCGTGACGTCAGTGCTGCTCGTGCTGTGGTGCGTCCCCCCTACACTTCCATTTGACTTGTGCCATGCTAGACGTTGAGGTTCTATTGCCTGCGTGATATGACCAGGAGGAGCGCGAGGAGACCTCTCACACACCATGCTCCACTGCCATCCCGTGCCCTGTATCGCCTGTGCGGATTGACTATGTTGGGGTTACACCTGGTCGACTGGGGCTGTGTGTGCCTTGTCAAGGGGCATGGCGGGCGCACAACAGGATCCAGCTTGTCCACAGAGGGTGGGCTGAGGTGCGCCTGGTACCGCTTTGTACGTGTGCCCGGCTGCTGTGCACACACGTGTTCACTCCCCCGACAGGTGTCCTCTCACAATGCCCAGGGAAGCGGTGGTGTACTGTTCATGACCCCTCCCAACACGGCGTGCTCCAACTTGGCATGTGCGCGTCTACCCGTCACACCCACCCACCTGAGCACTGCGTCCATACGACTTCACACGACACATGTGTGTCTTCCACAGTTGTGCTACTCATTTGCGTTGACATCCAATACCAGTGGACTACATGGTCATGTCACGACTGCCGTGTACTTCACATACTCTCATCCTCTCTCATTCGTACTTGTGAAATGAGTCAGCGGAGACAGTTTTGGTTTCAAACATTATATTGAGTCTTCTGTCCTCTGTGATGCAGTATAGTGGACACTACTGGCAGCGGAATACATGTTGAGGATATACTGAGCATGATTGCAAATGGGATAGGGTGTGGGGTTACATGTGATTGGCTGTTGCATGTGGGATGTGGGCTTCAGAGTGACATCTGCTTGGCCAAGGCTGTGCTAATGTACATTTACGTATAGCTGCGGAGCTGCGGACTTTGACACAGACGGTATACATGTAGCCTACCAGACCGCTTGGCATCATGGGCACAGTCCATCTCAGTTCCATGTGACAGGTTTGCTGCGGTTGTTCCTCATGCACGCGTGCATGTGAGATGACATCAGGGCATGTGCTTGCGTGCATGCAGCGGCGTGCCACTTGTTGTTGCACTGTGGTGGTTACTGGACATGTCACAGTCACTGGGGTCGTGTTGTTGTTGTATGCACTTGTCGTCCATGCAAAGGTCCTGGTATGGGATTCCCGGGGCGGGGGTGGGAGGGGTGCAGCACCCACAGACTCCAGGCGACCTATTCATGTCCACTGAGCGGTGTGTGTGTCCATGTGCGCTGGATCCATGTCGTGTCCTGGTTGTTCGTGCAGTTCCGTCCATGTGGGTGCGATACACAGAGCCCATGCCACTGCCTCCCACGATGCATGCGGTGTTCCTGGATGTGATGGGGAACAGTGTGCATGTCCCGGTCATATCCGATGTCATGGCGATGTCGTTGATGGTGTGGTTACAGTTGCCGGTCGTTTGGTATGGCTGTTGTGGTGGTGACTGGCCAGTCCGTGCGGAAGCTAAGCATGGGTGCGGGGTTGGACATCATAGGTCAATCGGGGAACCTGCGTTGTGGTCCGACGAATTTACAGGTTGTCAGGTATGCGATGCCATCCAGCAGGGCTTCCATGTCATTGGTGGTGTACATGTTTGCCAGCCAATGTAGCGGATGGTGGCTGTCAAGGTGTTGTTCGTAAGTTGTCCCTTGGAGGACCATGATGGGGCATGCTGGGTGACATTCGATGTAGCTGTTCTCGATGATCCGTCGTGTGGAGGCACAGTGGTCCCATTTCAGTGCGGGTGCGATGTTGGCCACATACGCCATGCCCCCATAGGCAGAGCAGGCCCTGTCGTGTGCGTCCAGAGGGAGGAGTAGTGGTAGCAGGTCCGCCTTCAGACATGCCGGGTTGGAGAGGCATATCTCCACGGGATGCTGGTAGGGACACCTCCGACAGTAGAAGACGGGCATGACGCAGCTGAACAATGTGATGCGGTAAGTCAGTCGGTAACTTACGTTCAGCAGGGACAGGAGATCGCATCCCAATATATGAAACAGGTTGGTTTTGTACAGCTTGAGCTGTTCGGCGTAGTTGGGTAGGTGTGTTGCGGTTGCCATTTCGCAGCGGTGCGTTGTGGTGGCGTGCTCCGGCTGTGTGTGCAGTCTGCAATGTGCACGCTCCGAGGTTGCTGTGAGCTCTGTGTAGTCGTAGGGAGACAGGACTTGTGTTCTGTTGGCTTGTTTGGAGGACACGTGCCCTCATCCCACATGCTTCTCAGACAGTTCAAGGTCAGTGATGTGTGACTCCTTCCAATTAACTTGCATGTGGCCGACATGGGGAGTGTTTTCTTCTTTCTTCCCCGTCCGTTGTGTGCTTCTGTGATATGCGCTATCTGCCCTGTGGTCGGTCTCCTCGGCATGCCTGTGTTGGTCTATTCTTGGACAATGGCTGTATTCACCGGCTTCTGTCGTAGGGCTGTGGTTTCGGAGTTGGAATGGAAGGTCATTCAGTGCTGTCTGCTCTCCCTTCTGTGGGCGGCAGGCTGCCTTTCCGCTCTGCGTTGGGCCTTGTGTGTGAATGTTATTCTTGGGCCACCTGTTGTCGGTCCCCGGGCTCTTTGGTGTTCCGTTTATATGTCTTGTTCATATGTGCAGGGTGGTATGGGTGTTTCAGTGTGGTACTGGCGTTCCTCTTCCCGAAGGGGCCCTGCTTCTCCTAGTTGGTGTTGCCGCCGCTGTGTGCTACGCCATGTTTGTTACACTGGGGTGTGTCCTGCTGTTGCGTAACTTCACTGACATGTGTGCGTCGGTTGTGTGGCGTTGGGTGTTGTCCGTGAATTGGGCGTTGGGGACATGTCTGTGGCAGGCCTGTCACGTGTCATGTGCGTTCGGGGTGGGGCTGATGTGTGTGCTGCTTGGTTGTGTCCCTGTGTCTGTGTGCGACGCATGCATGGCGCTGTGGTTGGCCTCTGCGTTGTGCGCATGTGTGGCGGCGTCATCGCCGCTTTGGGGCCGTGACGGGGTTGTTGGTTCCTAGTCCCAGGTGGTGTGTACACATGTGTTACGCGATGTTACGATTTGGCCTGTGTGTCATATGTGGATGCAATGGTGGATGTGTAGTGTACACGCGCTGGTGGGGGTTGTCCGCTTTTCCGCCCTTGCACTGTGTGCGCTGTTTGCGTGCACTTGTTGTGTGTGTGCCTACCTGCGTCTCCGCGGTACGTTGCGTCCTTGGTGGTGCATCAGCAGGAGCATGGGGAGGGCCTGCAGTGCTGGATTCATGCTCGGGGAGCCGCTTCTTCGTTGTCCGTGCTCGGCGTCCGTGTTACCGCTTCGGTTTGTCGTACGGTATCTCTTGGCCGTGGGAGCCGTTTGTTTGCGGCATCGTAATTTATACGCCGGGCGGGACGTGTTTCGTCGGACGGTGTGTGTCAGCTAGCTGCGCCGCTACGTGTACGGGCGCACTTTGATGGCGGACGGTGTTGCTGGCTTGCCGGCGGTGTTTGGCCTACTTTTCGCATCGTAATTGGGCGGGCGTGTGGACTGCTGCGTGCCGGCGGTAACTGGTGGTTTTTGCATCCGCCAGCACGGCGGTTGTGCTTCCGCCCGCCATCGTAATGAGCCCCTAAGTAATACATCCTTCTTATGAGGAAACAATAGTTTATTCATTAATGGACTGAATTATTTTCAGCAACTCGTCTAACAGGAGTAATAGCTATAATGAAAACTACTCTCCTGGACTCAGATGTTAGACTTCCCTTCTCCATGTGCTTAACTAGGGCAAGCTTCCCTGTAAGTGCAAAATGCTTAACATGTGGAAGGTGTACTTCAGTCTTACAAAGGTAATTTAAACTCTGAACAAATGAACTGCTCATACCTGTTGTAAACTATAAAATGATTCATCGCATAGTTACAAGGAAAAGTAAAAGCATATGATTGCCACGTATAGAAATACATGAGATCTTTTACATCTGATACAGTTCTGGTAGCCCACCAGCATATTGACTTCAGGCCACGTCACAGCCCACCATAGAACCCAGTAGTGCGGATTACAAAAATAAAAAATATCTTCCACTGACTGAACAGACTAGATACCTCAGGAGTTCATTGAACATCGCTGGTCTAACAAAGTTTGTGGAACCTGTAGGGCACTTAAACAGGCCCAAAACCTTCTAGAAGTGGGGTGGGTGCAGGGGTGTAGCTTCACCGGGATGTTTGGGGTGGACACTCCCCAAATAAATGCATTCTTGCGCCTTGATAGTTAGGTCTGGGGCCCGGAGTCAGGTCTGCTATCTCTTTGTTGGTTTTTCTTGTTGTGCACTAAGAATAAAAGACAAAACAGTGACCTTTGATTTCAAATGCAGCGAGTGGGGGGCAGAGATATCCATCTGGTAGTTGAATTTCAAAATCTGAAACCAGATAACCTGGAATCAATACCAGCTTTCATGCTTGTACAGATTGTGAGATCCTCGGCAGATCTTTTCAGAGAGTCTCCTTTGGCTTTATAATCATTTATGAGCGCACTTTTACATACTTGAGTTTAGGATGTACGCTGTACATGCACCTCATATTTTATTTAATAGACTGTAATGTTGCTCCATCAATAAAAAGTATGTAGGCCATGTATGACTACTGACTTGCCTCTTTGTTCACTAATTGCATTGCCATTTTAATAACTGTCTGTCTAGGCAGTACTATAATCTGATTTACTAAGGTGAAGTGCTTCCGCAGGTTAAAGAAATACACTTTTTTGAATTTGGAACAGACTGTATCATATTTTTACCTATGTTTGTTGCATGATATACAGGCCAAAAGTTTTCATGGCTCGGCTTGTACAAAGACTCTTAGAACCAAGTCAGATCCATGGCTAAGCTCTGGCTCAGCACACCTTGATAATTTACCTTCACGCCCTCCTCTATTTGCAACTCTGGCTTAGCACATGGGGCTGTCAGTCACTTTCAAAAATGAATTGTAAAGGGTGAGGACTAGAAACATGGAGCCCTGCCTACATGCACCAATTTGACAACTCTACCATCAAGGCTTCTTGTAGCAGAGACGAAGAAAAGTGCATGCAGTGAGAATGCATTTAAAATAAGTGATCCCTGGGCAGGGACTGCAGGCCATTGTGTTGTACATGACTGTAGTCATGAATTCCTAGAGAGAACTACGGTGTACAGTCAGAATATCGAGTAGGAAATGTCGACTTGCACTAATATCGAGTGCAAAATATCGTGATACAGAAATATCGACTGCCAGAATATCGTGGTCAAGAATATCGACTTCAAGGTAAGAAATATCGTTTTCCAAAATATCGAAGTCATTAATATCGTAGTCATTAATATCGTTTGCAAAAATATAGTTGTTAAAAATATCGTTTTTTTAGTTAGTGTTAGGTATTTTAGTATGTATTTTAAATGTATGTGTTCTATTTTTTTGTCTAAGTATTGCATTTGTTTTTTAATATATGTGTTAAATTTTTAGAAGTTATTAATTTTATTATAATTAAATTTAGCGTTTTAGTTCTGTAGCAGGTTGTGGGTTTATAGGGGAATAGGGTGGGAAGTAATTTAATTATAATAATTTGAATATTAATTTTTTATTTATTAGTATTTATTTAATTTTAATTTCATAGTGTTAATTGTGGTAATTAATTTATTATTTAATAATTGGCTGTTAATTTTTATTGATTAATTAATTGGTAAATATGTTAATTGTGTCTTTTTTAAGAGCGGGTTGTTTTATAGGGGAATAGGGTGGGAAGTAATTTGATTATAATTAAATTATTAATATGTTTTATTAAATAATATTTTTATATTGTTAATTGTGTGAATTAATTTATTATTAATTATTTATTCATTTGTTATTCATTATTATGAATTAATTGGTAATTATGTTAATTGTGTCATTTTTTCGGAGCGGATTATGGGTTGATAGGGGAGTAGGGTGGGAAGTAATTTAAATTTAATACATTTATTAATATTTTTTAATTTATTTTTATTTTATAATGTTAATTGTGTGAATTAATTTATTAATAAATATTTTATTTTATTGTTAATTGTTATTAATTAATTAATTGTTAATTAATTATGTTAATTGTGTCATGTTTTACGACATTGGTGGTGGCATTTATAGGGAAATATGGTGGGAGGTAATTTATTTTTGATTAATTATTTGTTAATTGATGCTAATTAATTAATTAAAATTATAATATGCCAATAGTGTAATTATTTTGATGTGTGCGTTGTGGTGTTTGTAGTGGTAAATGGTGGGAAGATTTTTTTTAAATTAATTAATGAATTGTTGTTAATTGATATTAATTTATTAATGTAAAATTAGTTATGAAAATTGTGTAAATATTTATGTGTGTGTTTTGGTGTTTATTGGGGTAGATGTTGGAAAGTAATTTAGTTTACATTAATTAATTATTACTTGATCATTAATATTCATTTATTAATTGATAAATATTTTTGGTAATTTATTTTATTTTTTTGTTTGGGGATTTATGTTCTATAGCTGTAACGTTTGGTTAGTACATTAATTTCTACCTTTTTAAATATGTTTTTTAATTATTAATATTTTTTAATTAATAATGAATTGTGTTAATTATGGAGTTACAATTTTTTATTTAATTTAGATGTGTGTTGTAAATTATGTGGTGTAATAAGGTAGGGAAAAAATATTACATTTATGTAATTTTTTTTTTTTAAATAATTTCTATTACTAAATATTTATTTTTTTGCAGATATTTTGTTAAATTTTAAAAATTATTTCTTTTTATGTAAATTTTATATTTATTCAACATTATAATATGTTTGTATGTTTTGTAAATTTTTATATTATTATATATGTTTTGATTTTGGCTTTTTTATTATATTCTGTATTGTAGTTGATATTTTTTTAAATTTGATTTTTCTTCAGTGTGAATAGTAATTTTTACCCCTTTGCTATCCAACACTTTCCCTACTGCTGTATTCATAGGAGTGGGAATAGTAATTTATACCCCTACACTATCCAACACTTTCCCTACTGTTGCACTCACTGGAGTGGGAGTAGTAATTTTTACCCCTCCGCTATCCAACAGTTTCCCTACTGTTGCACTCGCTGGAGTGGGAATAGTAATTTTTACCCCTTTGCTATCTAACACTTTTTCTACTGTTGCACTCGCAGGAGTGGAAATAGTAATTTTTATCCCTCTGCTATCCAACACTTTCCCTACTGTTGCACTCGCTGGAGTGGGAATAGTAATTTTTACCCCTCCGCTATCTAACACTTTTTCTACTGTTGCACTCGCAGGAGTGGAAATAGTAATTTTTATCCCTCTGCTATCCAACACTTTCCCTACTGTTGCACTCGCTGGAGTGGGAATAGTAAATTATTCCCCTCCGCTATCCAACAGTTTCCCTACTGTTGCACTCGCTGGAGTGGGAATAGTAATTTTTACCCCTCTGCTATCCAACACTTTTTCTACTGTTGCACTCACTGGAGTGGGAATAGTAATTTTTACCCCTCCGCTATCTAACACTTTTTCTACTGTTGCACTCGCAGGAGTGGAAATAGTAATTTTTATCCCTTTGCTATCCAACACTTTCCCTACTGTTGCACTCGCTGGGGTGGGAATAGTAAATTATTCCCCTCCGCTATCCAACACTTTCCCTACTGTTGCACTTACTGGAGTGGGAATAGTAATTTGTATCCCTACGCTAACCAACACTTTCCCTACTGTTGCACCCGCTGGAGTGGGAATAGTATTTTTTATCCCTCTACTATCCAACACTTTCCCTACTGTTGCACTTGCTGGAGTGGGAATAGTAGTTTTTACCCCTCCGCTATCCAACACTTTTTCTACTGTTGCACTCGCTGGAGTGGGAATAGTAATTTAATCCCCCCCGCTATCCAACACTTTTTCTACTGTTGCACTCGCAGGAATGGGAATAGTAATTTTTATCCCTCCGCTATCCAACACTTTCCCTACTGTTGCACTCGCTGGAGTGGGAATAGTAAATTATTCCCCTCTGCTATCCAACCCTTTCCTTACTGTTGCACTTACTGGAGTGGGAATAGTAATTTTTATCCCTACGCTATCCAACACTTTCCCTACTGTTGCACTCGCTGGAGTGGGAATAGTAATTTTTATCTCTCCGCTATCCAACACTTTCCCTACTGTTCCACTTGCTGGAGTGGAATAGTAATTTTTTTCCCTCCGCTAGTCAACATTTTCCCTACTGTTGCACTCATTGGAGTGGGAATTGTAAATTATTCCCCTCCGCTATCCAACACTTTTTCTACTGTTGCACTCACTGGAGTGGGAATAGTAATTTTTACCCCTCCGCTATCTAATACTTTTTCTACTGTTGCACTCGCAGGAGTGGGAATAGTAATTTTTATCCCTCCGCTATCCAACACTTTCCCTACTGTTGCACTCGCTGGAGTGGGAATAGTAAATTATTCCCCTCCGCTATCCAACACTTTCCCTACTGTTGCACTTCCTATAGTGGGAATAGTAATTTGTATCCCTACGCTAACCAACACTTTCCCTACTGTTGCACTCGCTGAAGTGGGAATAGTAATTTTTATCCCTCCGCTATCCAACACTTTCTCTACTGTTGCACTCGCTGGAGTGAGAATAGTAAATTATTCCCCTCCGCTATCCAACACTTTCCTTACTGTTGCACTTACTGGAGTGGGAATAGTAATTTTTATCCCTACGCTATCCGACACTTTCCCTACTGTTGCACTCGCTGGAGTGGGAATAGTAAATTATTCCCCTCCGCTATCCAACACTTTCCTTACTGTTGCACTTACTGGAGTGGGAATAGTAATTTTTATCTCTTCACTATCCAACACTTTCCCTACTGTTGCACTTGCTGGAGTGGGAATAGTAATTTTTTTCCCTCCGCTAGTCAACATTTTCCCTACTGTTGCACTCATTGGACTGGGAATTGTAAATTATTCCCCTCCGCTATCCAACACTTTTTCTACTGTTGCACTCACTGGAGTGGGAATAGTAATTTTTACCCCTCCGCTATCTAATACTTTTTCTACTGTTGCACTCGCAGGAGTGGGAATAGTAATTTTTATCCCTCCGCTATCCAACACTTTCCCTACTGTTGCACTCGCTGGAGTGGGAATAGTAAATTATTCCCCTCCGCTATCCAACACTTTCCCTACTGTTGCACTTCCTATAGTGGGAATAGTAATGTGTATCCCTACGCTAACCAACACTTTCCCTACTGTTGCACTCGCTGGAGTGGGAATAGTAATTTTTATCCCTCCGCTATCCAACACTTTCTCTACTGTTGCACTCGCTGGAGTGGGAATAGTAAATTATTCCCCTCCGCTATCCAACACTTTCCTTACTGTTGCACTTACTGGAGTGGGAATAGTAATTTTTATCCCTACGCTATCCAACACTTTCCCTACTGTTGCACTCGCTGGAGTGGGAATAGTAAATTATTCCCCTCCGCTATCCAACACTTTCCTTACTGTTGCACTTACTGGAGTGGGAATAGTAATTTTTATCTCTTCACTATCCAACACTTTCCCTACTGTTGCACTTGCTGGAGTGGGAATAGTAATTTTTTTCCCTCCGCTAGTCAACATTTTCCCTACTGTTGCACTCATTGGAGTGGGAATTGTAAATTATTCCCCTCCGCTATCCAACACTTTCCCTACTGTTGCACTTATTGGAGTGGGAATAGTAAATTATTCCCCTTTGCTATCCAACACTTTCCCTACTGTTGCACTCGCTGGAGTGGGAATAGTAAGTTTTTTCTCCTCCGCTATCCAACACTTTCCCTACTGTTGCACTCAATGTAGTATAAAATGTAGGATTAAAAATATTACATATTTTAATATTTTAATTTATAATCTAATTTTTTTATTTTTTATTTTTATGTTACAGGTGTATGTATATATATTTATTCATAATCTTTAATATATTTCTCACATTTTATAATTAATTAAAATTATTATTTATTAATTATTTGTAAGTAAATATATATATATCACATTTTAAATATGTATGTTTAATTTATTTTTACATTAAATGTATTACTTATAATTGTTAACATATACAAATAAATCTAAATATTTTTTAAGTAAAATGTATTATTTAATTTATTTTACATTATTTTTTATACATAGAAAAAGACCGATATTTTATACTTCAATATTTTTAACAAAGATATATTTTTTTCGATATTTTTGTACTTACCATTATGAAGATAGGAGGTCGATATTTTTGACAACGATTTTTTTGTCACAATATTTTTGTAGGTCGACATTAGTGTTGTCGATATTCTGTCAGTGATCCGAGAACTACAAGACCCAGGTGGGATGGGCAGGGGCATAGCTTCAAAGGGGGTGTTTGGGGTGTGACACCCCTCAAATGCATTCTTGCTTTGGTAGTTGGTTCTGGGGGCCCTGAGTCGGGTCTGCTATGTCTGTGTTGGTTTTTTCAGCATTCTCATTTCACTAGGAGGTTTTAACTGGTTAATTTTTTGGATCAGGATCTTAAATATATATACTCACCGGTTTACCAAAAAAGTAGTAAATCTGCACCCACAGAAGTACGCCTTGACGGGGCGCAAAAGTACAGCTTTTTGGAATTCACAAACATTGGCAGTGGTAGGCTTGGAAAGCTGCCCCAGTGTCAGGTTTCCAGGCATACTACTGGCAATCAAACACCCAAAGTTGGGCTGAATGTTTGAAATAGTCTAACGAGTGGCAATCATTTGGGGTAGCATTCCAAACCATCGATTTGCACCCATTGTGCCACTCTAGAAAGAGGCCCCCCTAATGCAAATCAGTACTGGCCCTCCTCCTTATGGAAACAGTCCATCCCGAACCTTGGTCATCTCACACCTCTACCCTGCTGCTCACTGTTTTTTAGTTGGAAAATCTGAGATTCACACCCCCCGAATATCACTGACTAAGCTACGCCCCTGGGTAGGTGGACCTAATGATAGCATGAAGAGAATCAAATGCATCCTTAAATAAATTTTTCTTTAGTGCTGTCTTGAAGACTGTTAATTTGGGTATGTTTTTCAGACTTAACTGAGTTAGAATTATTCCTGATCCTTGGTCCCAGAATTTAATTTTTTTGTCTGTTTCTCTTGCAGTTGAAACTCAATTAGAAGGCTTGCTATAAGCTGCTTATTCATAAGGCGTGCCCACAGATGTAATGCTAGGTAAGCCTTTGCGGGTATTCCTGTCCCCCTCCTGCACAGGCTCTGAAAACGATGCACAGAAAGGTGAATTGTATTCTTTGCTCCACTGGACGCCAGTGAGGGTCTTTCATGACCAGGGTGATGTACATTTCTCATTTAGGGGCCTATTAAGATGACGGGCGGACTTTCGCCCGCCCGCCACACTAGCGGTGCTGGGACCGGCCGCCAGTGTTGCGGCGGTCCCGCACAGGCGATTAGGATGCTACCGCCACCGTGGCGGTGGCATCCTCCATACCCAGCATTGTGGCGGGCGGTGCTCACAGAACCGCCCGCCACAATGCTGGGAATGCACTGTGTGCATCGTCATTCACAAGGTGACAGGCACCACGAGGTGCCTGCCACCATGTCCATGACAATGCAGGGGGGTACCATAGGTACCCCCCACCCCCCAATACCCTGGGGGCCCGCAACGGGCCCCCGAAAGCAAAGTCCGCATGTGTTTCCATGGCGGGGTCTCCGCCATGGAAAGCCCTGCACCGCTGCCCATGATAATATGGATGGCGGTGTCTAGCAGACACCGCCGCCATATCCAGCCCCTTTTCCGCCCGGTCGACTGGTCGACCGGCGGAAAACCGGCGGACGGTCTTGCCGTCCGCCTGGGTCCCCACCGCCATACTAATATGGCGGTGGGCAGGGTCGGATTGGGAACACGATTAGGCCCGGGCACCAAAAGAAAAAGTGGCCCACATTTGTTGATAATGACCTTTCATGAAACGTTGCTTAGCATCTGGAGTAACTTTGGGAGAAATCTCTGATAAATTAAGCGTTCTAAGCTCGTGGGGTCGGTAACATTGGCCAAGACTAGACGCACCACTAAACATACCATTATTCCACTGCAACACACCCACAGGTCTCATCACCTGATCTTCAGGCCTATACATTTCTCTACTTTGGGTGCCTGAATGTGTGAGCCGCGTAATAGTCCCTCAGTCTGTGCTTCCCCCAAAGATCCCTGAATATCCTGTATTATATCAGGCCATGAGTCAGAGAACCATCCGCATCCATTGAGTCTTGAGGCTTTTGTTCAACTTCAAGAAACCAGGGGTCTTCCTCTTTTTTCGTTGTCACTCAGGAGCCTCTTTGCAAGCGATATCTTTGGGGATTGCATACTACTTCGTACTTGATGTCTTTTGTTTTGTGGGTAGAGACTTGATCTGAATCTGGAAAAGCTGCAGGAATTCACTCAAATGCCTTTCATTCTCTCCATACCCCTTTCTTACTTTCTGTGGGCACCTCTCTCGTTCTCCCAATCACTTTTTGCCCCTCTCCTAGTTCTTTCTTTTTCTCCCATACTCTATTTCTTTTCCTCTCCTTGGTGTCGCTCATTCTACCTATGCGCTTCACTTAGTCTCTCACATTTCCCTTCTCTCTTTTCTTTCTCTCTGTCTACAATGCCCCACCTCCCACTCCTGTCCCCCCTGTGGGCTCTTTTTTTTTTGTTATTTGTATATCTCTCAGGCCCATATTCCTCCTGTCATTTTTTATCTCTCCTTTAAGTTTTATTTAATTTCTCTGTCTTGCAAACCTTCCCTTTTTTCACCTGCCTTTCTCCCTCCTGTCAGCCTCTTTCACATCCCTCTGCCCCATGAACTTCTTTGTACTATACTTAATGTTATATTCTTTTGTGTCCCCTTTATTGCTTTGCTGCAGACAGTAACTGAAAGTCTTTCTGTGCCTGGAGGCAGCTCTTAAACCAAATGAGAATCCACAGGTGGAATTTCCTTTACCATTCCATCCCTTTGATGAAGGAAATTCCACTGGTGGATTGTAATCTACAATTAGCACTACTTCCTGGAATGACAACAACCTCTAAACTAAGCCCTAGACTGAGGGAGCGAATGAGGCTACTGCATGCGAGGTAGTAACCTTCCTTCCTTTTGCTCGTAGACTAGGAAATGTTTGACATCCTCGTCTTCTTTCCTCTCCTCTCCATCATTTCCTTCGCAATTCACTTTTTTTGTAGTTTTATATAGCATAAACTCTACCCAAAGGTACTGAAAAGCTTTACATGGACACGTTCATTTATTTTAGGAACTGGGATATTTAGTGATATGCCCAGAATCACAGAATGTTGAGCCGAGGCAGAGACTAAAACCTGGTTCTCAAGCTCCAAAGTCGGCAGCTCTGGCCATTACACCACATCCTCTACCAATTTCCTGCCTCCCTCTTCACCACTTTCGCTTTCCAGCTTTCTGTCTTTAACAATTTCTGCCCATCTCTCCGCTGTCTTTCATCACTTCTTCACCCTAATCTCTTCCCCCTCACTCCCTCCATCTGTCTGCATATTTAGCCCTCTTATCCTCTCTCTTCTACCTTTCCTTTCTTCCTCACTTGATTTCCTTTTCCCCTTCCCAATTTTTTGTCACTCTTCTCCACTCTGCTGTCTCACTTTTTCTTTTGTCTCTCTCCACATTGCTCTCCTCGCTCCATCCATTTTGTTACTGTCTTGCCATGGTTATTCTCCCTTCCCTTTGTCATTTTGGCCCCATATGAACGTTTTTCACACATTATTTTGTGTTGTCAAAAACATTTTTCTTTTTGCTTATTTTTGGTTGCTTGCATTACTTTTTATTTTCGTTCAGTGGTAAACCGGAGTCCCTCCCAAATAACAAGGTGGCAGAGGGCTGCTGTTGGAAATGAAAGTAGAGCCTTTTAGATGGCAGTTAGTTACACTTAATCTTTCACCCTGCACAGCCCCCTTTTACTCGACCCCAGGTAAAAGAGCTGGCTGTGATGCTCAAAAAGAGCCCAGCCACTCCCAGTGCCTCACTGTCACTCTGAGAGACTCGGTATGGGAGGGGGCCCATCACATGCTGTGCCTGCTAAGTTTGGCACATTGTCCTACTGCACAAGACAATGAGCCATCCATTCTCAGTACTGGATTATAACTAGCTCCGATCTTCGCTCTAAGGCTACAGCAGCCTTTAAGGACCAGCGCAGGAAAATGTGACTTTATCAAGGCTGAAAAAACGGCCCACCAGCTGGTCCCTGCCTCAGGCCCTCGGGCAATGCCCGATTTCCCGCCCTGTCAATCCAACGCTGGCGGTGGGCAAATGTGAGGCGGGCGGTAGGAAATAGCGGGCGGATCGCATCCTAATGACCCCCTTAGGGGCCGATTCCGATTCGGGCCGGAAATCTCTCCGACCGAGCCGGACCCGGAGAAATTTCCGACCGAATCGGACCCGTGCAGTCCGACCGAACGAGTACGATGCGCACGTATGCCATCGGACTCGAGTCGGTCGGACTCCCATTGAAGTCAATGGGAGCCTGTCGTACAACGCGTACGCGGGCTCCCATCGACTCAATGGGTGCGATGCGGACAAGTGCGCCCCCTACAGCGTGTACGCGGCGAAGCGATTCGCGCCGTACACGCACAGGTAGGGGGACCCATGGGTCCCCCTGTGTGCGACTCGCGCGGCTATGCGTACAGGGGGTCCGACACGGACCCCCAAAGTACGGCTCCGACAGCTCTTTCGAGCCGGAGTGCGCGGCTCGGTCGGACTGCTCGCGGCGCGCATCGTACTTACCCGGCCGGGGAACGTCTCCATTGCGCGGTGCGAGTCGTGTCCGTGCGAGTCGGTCGGTGCGGTTCGACCCGGGATCGAGTCGGTCGGAGCGGTCGGGACGCCCGGACGAGTCGGTCGGCGAATACGCATCGTACTCGCTCGCCCGTACGGATCGGTCGGGAAATAGGGCTCCGAATCGGATCCGGTTAAGCCAAATCCGATTCGGAGCCCTACCGGCCGAAATCGGAATCGGCCCCTATGTGTCTAATATCAGAAGCTGCATTATGTAAAGATGTTTCTTGAAGCTATAGCTTGAGATTTGTTCTGATGTGTAATAAAATGGCTTTTATTGTGTTACTCTTTTAATTTTAAATGCGATGAGTGTTTAATTCTGAGATGCTGGGACAAAGTCACTGAAAGTAACTTATTAGGTTGCAAGTTATAAACCAACTTTGCTTAGTCCCTTTAGTAACCTATCGGTGTAAGGTGCATGAGTTTGATACATTGTCATCCTTCAGTTCTCCAAGCAATCTTGTGCTTTTGTGTAAACATTAGCCCTGCACAGAAGAAATAAAAAATGCAGTGAAAAATGACAGTGCTCTGCCACTTTCGTGATCCTCGGGTGAAGCAGGCGATTGGGTGAAAGGATTAAAAAGGAATAAAACAGAAAAGAGAAAACATCACCGGTTGTAAATTATATAAAAGGAAGTCTTCAGCATCACAATGCAATGAATCACCGCCTTTGGAAAAACACCAAATAAACAGTTTTCGATTTATGACAGTAGCATTCTCTGTTGAAATGATTCCTGCTTTTCACAAGAATGTTCATCCAACTAAGAAGAAGAGGGAAGCGGTAATATTCTAGGACTTCATGGGTCATGCGAGCAAGCCTTAATAGAACCTTTGATTATTCAGGAGCAAAAACTCTGCCATCAAGAGAGACCCCCTGGCAGGAGAAACCTGAAACAGGAGAAAGATCATTGTGTGGCAAGCCTGACTCATACTGGAACTGTGGCAAACAGATACCCCTTGGCTAATCCTAGTTTCACAATCACCTTGGATTATGGGGTTCTGAGGGAAGGAAAAGTGACATGAAGGCATGAACGAAATCTCTTCACCAGTTTACTAAAATGGCATTTTCCTTCATTTTCTTATGTGGGGATCAGAAGATGCAGCTTTGGCATTTGTGCTTTCTGTAGTTTTAAAATGGCCAACGTCTGGGTGGTCACAAACATCAAAGTTATCATCTACTGGCAGTGCTTAATTTGTAACAAAAAAAATAAGTGCCAGGGATCTCGTCAGGAGAACGCTCCATCTTGCACCACACATTGCTCCTGCTGTGCTGGCAATGATAGTAACAACAAAACTACTGACCATCACACTCCTACAAGTGTAACAATTTGGACTATTTCAGGCCTCCAAAGTTATAAGGATGGCTTGGGCAGCTGGTAACAGTCATTTTTAATGTATATTGCAATAATAATTAACTGTTGTTGTGGTCATCTCTAAGTTAGCCAGGCAGTGCCTCCTTGTGACAGGCTGTCACAAGCGCCCCTGCTGACAATTAAGTGCTGGTGCAAAGCATCGGAACCACCAGCTCAAATTAAGCACTGTCTACCGATTTTTTCTCCCATTTGTGAGTTCTTTTGGATTATGAGAGGAACAGGTCTGTCAAAAGATTAGATCTAGGCAGAAGTTGAGATGCAGACTATGTTAATCCCTCAGTCGATGTAACTTTCAGCTATAAATATGTCAATAAAGGTTTTCAGTAAATTATCAGTCTCCTATATAGGAGGCCCACATTAGTTTACAATGAAAGAAGATACAGTTATAAACTGCACATTCAAAGTAAAAGAAGAAATGAAAGCATATTAAAAAGTGAGTTTTCCAAATATTCTAGAACTCTTGGTGTGTGGGTGGTGCTGCAGCACCCCCAGTATAACCTTGTAGGAGTTCAAATGAAGAATGATCAATATAGAGGTCTTTCGATTTTGTGCTTATCTTGTATTCTTTGCTGTGCATTCAAAGACAGAGTTCAAATGTAAAGCAATGTCTTCTGACAAATTGCTGCTTATTTTTTAACATGGCTATTGGTGTTTATTTTTCCCTTTTCATACTCCAAAGTGAGTGCAGTTTGCAACCAAGAGGCAATCCTCCTCGGGTACATTGAGTGATTAAGGAGAAGGCTGCAGTATGACCAATCTTTTTTGCCACAAAACAAAGTTGAAATACTTGCAAATTAACTTTACAAATTAACTTTATAAATGAAATGCGATGGAAACAAAGATTTGATATAATCAAAACATTTTACTTTTGTGATAAATACTCACAGAAACCAAGATTTCCACAAGTTATTGTTTGTGCAACATATAGGTTTATTATCTCCATTGCAAGAGGCCATTTCAATGGAAAATATGGTTTCTGTACTTGGCAGTACCCTACGACTCTATGCTTTACTCAAAGTGCTTCAAAACACACCCCTGGACACATACTACAACCCTACTACTCTCCTGCTGAATGGGGTTACTAATTTGCTACACTTGTCCTTTAAGTAGTGCTTTGATTTTTCACAATGTGACGTTAGTGACAAACCAGTAATGGCAGCACCCCCACTCTGAAAATTGTTCCGGCGCCACTGGATGCCAGGGCCCAACTCCTTAAGTGGTTTGTTGTAGTCTATATCGAGTGGCTTCCATAAACCTGAGCCCTTTCTGCAACTCACTGCTGATCACAGAGCATGTAAGTGATTCATAACAAAGGGGCCGATTCCGATCTCGGCCGGTAGGGCTCCGAATCGGATTCGGCTTTACCGGATCCGATTCGGAGCCCTGTTTCCCGACCGAACCGTACGCGGGTCCGGCCGAGCGAGTACGATGCGAAATCGCCGACCGACTCGTCCGGGCGTCCCGACCGCTCCGACCGACTCGCTCCCGGCTCGAACCGCTCCGACCGACTTGCTCGGACTCGACTCGCACCGCGCAATGGAGACGTTTCCCGGCCGGGTAAGTACGATGCGCGCCGCGAGCAGTCCGACCGAGCCGCGCACTCCGGCTCGAAAGAGCTGTCGGAGCCGTACTTTGGGGGTCCGTGTCGGACCCCCTGTACGCGTAGCCGCGCGAGTCGCACACAGGGGGACCCATGGGTCCCCCTACCTGTGCGTGTACGGCGCGACCGCCTCGCCGCGTACCCGCTGTAGGGGCGCCCTTGTCCGACTCGCACCCATTGAGTCAATGGGAGCCCGCGTACGCGTTGTACGACCGGCTCCCATTGACATCAATGGGAGTCCGACCGACTCGAGTCCGATAACATACGGACGCATCGTACTCGCTCGGTCGGACTGCACGGGTCCGATTCGGTCGGAAATCTCTCCGGGTCCGGCTCGGTCGGAGAAATTTCCGGCCCGAATCGGAATCGACCCCAAAGTGTTGTACCGTAATCAAGCATAACTCAAATTTTCTGAGAAAATGTGCTTTATTTTTAAGTAATGTATCAACAATTACGGTGTCTTGGTGCTAGATTCTAAATATTAATTTACCCTATAAGAACCACACTTCTGATTTTGATGGCCCTTTTGATTTATTTCACTTTCATCTCATTGTTTTCAACAAAATATTTTAGACATTTCTCCCATGTCTTTTTGAAGGGCAACCTTTTCTCTTTTGTTCATATATATATATATATATATATATATATATATATATATATATATATATATATATATATATTTCACAGTAACATTTCAACAAAAAAATACAGTGTAATCACATATAAGACGTGAGTATTAAAACAATAAAATTGTGAAGTAGACCAGTCCTTTCATTCTAAAAACATAACACCTGGCGGAAATTTCATTTATGAATAAATAACATTGGGGCAGGTTTACAAGGACTGGCGCATCTCTGCATATTGGCAAGGATGCGCCAGTAAAGATGCGACACTCAAAAATACCCTTGCGCCACCACGGATGCGTTGCATTTACAATGTGGGGCACCGTGGCGCAAGGATAGACAGATGCATGTTGCATCTTCTGTCGTAAGGGCAGCGCATTGCTGGAGTCGTGTCGCAAGTGCGACGCAACTCCAGCAATGCTCAGGGGCGGCCTATACTTATTGTGCTGCGTCACTCCTTATGCCTGCTTCAAGCAGGCGTAAGGTTTTGACGCAGCGTCGTCGTAAAAGTGACTCAGTGAAATCTTGTAGATTTCACTGCGTCACTTTTACGAGGCTTTCTTGCGACGGAACGCCCACCCTGCATACATTATACCTGACGCAGGTATAATGTAGCGCAGGGCTTTACAACGTGACGCATCTCCCTAGATGCATCACGTTGTAAATATGTCGCAACGTGGCGCATTGTTTACGACGCCGCTGTGTCACAGAAGTGACGCACCGGCGGCGCAAATGTGTCGCAAAGGGCTTGTAAATCTGCCCCATTATTTTTAAGTAAGCCAGACGAGTCACCGCTGGTGTTGACATTTGAAGAGGCAGGCCCCAACTCACAACTCACAGAATTCATAGTAGATAACATTCCACCAATTGGATAAGAATGAAAGAACATCAGCACTCTGACGTATAAATAGTGTGCAAAGAGAGACTATAATACAAACGAGAAGTATCCTGCAGACTTCCCTCCACCTCGCTCTTCACAATCCCCAACTTCTTCGACAAGCCCAGACAGAAACTCTGCATTTGCATTTCATTGTTCAATAATGGCAGTAGAAAGGCATGGAAAACTGGTTCAGGTTTGGGAGGTGACAAGATGGCGGCCACCCATAGAGACAGAAACCATAGCAAGAAATTATTCCACTTGACCTTGTTGTGTAGTTCCTATATAACCTATACAGGATCTGCGCGTTTGGATAACATAAACTGTGGGATTGGTGGCAGACTGATTCCGTGCACCCCCACCGGTTACGTTAGCCTATCTGTATTAGCTAGCTCACAGTGCCACTATAATCGCCTCTTACCAAGGAGAGAATAGATTCTGGCAACCTCAGAACATGACAATCCTGATCCCTCAGAATTGTGGAAACAATATGCTACCTTTCGCTCAGTCACTCGTGCTCACTTAGTTGGTCTCAGAGAGATACACAGAATAAACAGGCTGGTCGTTTTTAATAAGAATTTATTGAACAGTTGTTATTCTAGTGTAGAATATATGAGTTGCAAAAACCATTAGACAGTAGCAGAGATATATGATTAGCAGTACTACGAAAGTAAAGGGATGGTATAGTTCTACCATCTTGCAGAAATCATTAATATATACAAGTACATAAAACACATGATAAAAGTGCGTACTACTACGATGTCTCCCTAACTAGATGTACCTAAATGTACGTAGCATCTGTGTAGGTGTTATGCCAAGAATCCCTCTAGGATCTAGTCAACCCTATTACCTTAGAATGAAAGAATATGGGACCCCGTCCTGGTCTCGAGTTGGACACCCCGTGAGGGATGTTAGACCACTGCGAGCTGGAGCGTCTGCATGCAGGAACCTCAGCGTCTCTGGTCAGTGTGTCAGCCGCGAAGTCACGGTCTCCTCTATCTTCCTAAGCAAGATGTGCTGTATATATACCCATAGGCCTCCCCAGGGGTCCTACCTTGCTGTGTTACTGTGTCGGCCTAAAGGATGACGTTGGGCCTGAACTTTATACAGAGATATTATACAGGAGATGGTAATCCTACTCTTAGTCCTGCTGTGCTTCCAAGAAGCCTCATGCATAATGTATGAGAATCGAACCAGGGAAAAACCCGCGTTCTGAATGCAGTGTCATATCTAGGTAAAAGGTCAGTGCCTAATAACCGTTATGTATGTAATGTAGTGAAGAATATAGGTGAAAGGTTGCAATGTTACCTGCGCCTACATAGGGTACCTATATGGAATATAACACCCACTCCTCTTCCGACTGGACGACATATGTAACCTATTACTGTATTACTAGCATAACTAGATAGCGGTACGCACAAAGTTTATAAAAACATCTCTTTAGCTAAAAATGTTTAAAACCTTCTAAAAAAATTCTAAAAACTTAAAAAATGTAAAAAGAACATTTTTCAAGCCTAACTCTAAATGTGTCCGTAATTATAGTCCGAACCACTATAAGCCTTAAAAGGCCATGTATGCCCAAAAAATAAAAGGAATGCCAATTTAGTTTCAAAGTTCGAAATTTGAGCTTGTTTAGAAAAGGACAAATTTCTCCCAGCACACAACGAGCCAAATGAGTCAAATGTTTATGTGTCCTGGCTGGTAGACGCAACATTTCCGTTGCTTGCTTCCACAGTAGACGACCCCTGTAACACCTCGCAGAGTATGTCAATTGAGCACAGATGATGTTCCACGCTGTCCGCAGCCGGTGCTGGGGCAGCCTGTGCGCCGTCCAAAGCCTGGGTGTCAGTGGAGGAGCCAGAGTTCATACCAACAGATGCAGTTACTACTTGCGGTGGCTCAAGGAATGCCGCCATCAACATTGGAATACGCTGAGGACACTGCAGAATATGGGCCGTACGGTTGCGCACATGATGGGAGTGTCAAACACAGGTCTAACACGCATTCTTCTCCGCAAAACAGGCATCAGAGGACAGGTAAGATGCAGTCCATCCAGACTGGTCGGAATGACAAGAACCAAGATGCACTTAGTTCTCTTAGGCGAGGCATGCCTAGATGTTGTACCATGCGGTCACGGTATTTACGCTCCAGGAGTGCTTTTTCCATCTCTTTGGTGACTGGGACGTCCATTGCGTAGCAAATATAAAACAATCAGGATACCTGCTGCTAGGAACAGGATGAGCGGAAGTCCTCCAAAGATGCTTCCAAATACGGAGTGTATGAAGTTTGGGATAACTCCAAGTACCGTCTGAAAGGTGCTCAGAAGTCCAGAACCTATGGGCTTAAATAGGTGGTCAATGCCTGTCGTATCAGACATGTTAAAGATACGATTTAGCATTTCTGCGAAATGGAAAGGGCAGTTTGTACGAATGAGCGCCTGTATCTCTGCCGAAGACCTTGCGATCTGGAGATCAAAAGTCTCTCGAGCGGAGGTTAAGGGCACAGACTTCTGTAGAAGCATGGCTTTCATTCTGCTTAGAGTATCAAACTGTATTAAAGAAACATTCAGTGAAGGCCATAACGGCGCCTCCCTGACTGTATGTGTCGGTGGAAACAATACTTGCATACAACAAGTAACTATGGAGCTCACAGTTACCAGATATGCGATGCCCGGGAGCATGCCACAGCAGCCTTGACTGTTCAGCATCAAGTAACTCCCATTTGAAAGTAGCCTGAATGCTGGAGTAATCACTGCAGCTGGGGCACCCCTCAAATGGCAGGACAGGTTTGCTACAGAACCATTACGAGGCCCGTGCAGCATTATATCCTGGCATATGAGTGATCCACTGAAAGCGTTCTCACAGTTTGTACCGATTAGAAACACTTCTAGATCCCCACTCCGGCATCGAAATCTGTATGGTAATACCCATGATTCCTTAATGTATTCCTTAACCATTTCGTCATATCTGCCTACTTGCTTTTGTTCAAGGCAATACTGAAACTGAAAAGTAGTGACCGATATAGTTATGTGGCCATGGATTAGCCATTCTGTGGACGGTGATTCTGCCACTGTAAATGCTAATCTATCCAGTTTTTCGATACGCAGCATTGTATATTTTGCTCCCCTTTGTGCCATTTCTATCTGTTAGATTGTATTCAGAAAACAAAGACGTACTGTTGATATAACGCCAAGGCACGTAGCCTGCACGCAAAGATTGCAGTGTCCAGCTTAATAACATAATAGAACGTAACTGTGATTGCCTGTGTTGTAATATGGCCAAATCTTGTTCTAGTATGTCTATCGCAGAAGATACAATGTTGCCTAAGGAATATAGCCTGGAGGTCAATGTAGTTAACCCATTGTCTACCACTGCTAGAGATTTTTCTAGATTTATATTCGCTCTATCTCTCGTAGTCTCTCTGCGGCCTCTTGTTGGGATATTTTCCATCTTTCATTATAGACAGCATAATAGAAACATTTCTGATGTGGCTTCCTGGGACCCATTAAAAAATCCCTAAGATCCACATCCTGTGACAGTAAGGATAAGTGTTGTTTCACCTGTGTGAGTGTTGAGGTTTTTAGCCAATCGAGGCACAACTTCCCAACACTGTAGGCTGTCACTACCCCTGGATGTTGTCTCTGTTCATAACGTGGATCTGGCCTATGGATACTAAACCCTTCGGCTTTACCCATGAATCTTGCCTGACAACTAATAGTGTCTGTGGGCCAAATCAACCATTTTTTCCATTCGGGGTCTGATCTGTTGTATTGTATGATGTCATCTACTGTAATCTCTTCCTGTGATGTTATGTTACCCTCGGTGTGTGATGGAGTCGGCAGGCGAGGTGTGTTCAAGTCTTTGTTCTTGGCTAGTCCAAGGCAAGACGTCTGTTGCACTGTCTCGTTCAAAAACATGACAGTTTGTTGAGGGATGAGGCATGCTCTAAACAAAGCTTCTGTTCCCTGTACCTGCCATTCCCTAGTACCCCAGACTGATTATAGGTCTATGGTGTCTTTCCACAAGTTGAAACCTTGTTCGGACAACTGGGCAATAAACGAAGCAGAGTAAATCTGTTTGGTGTTTGTCAACATATTTTTCTGTGCTGATGCTGTTGCAACCCTATAGTAATATGAGGCTGGGTCAGACATATTAAACCCTGAAAAATATGGAAACTTTTGTGTAAATGTTTTTGAACTGCCTTTCGGTGGAGTTGGACAATGTTCCCACTGGTGGTATGTGAACACAGGTCTAGGATTTGCAGATTTATGTAAAAAGTGATGACCATAGTGTTGATAACAATACATAGTCTCGAAATCTGATGTGTCTTCCAATGTTTCACTATTAGAAACCGCAGCAGATTTTTCCAAATCAGATAACATGTTATTAACAGTTTCAAAATCCCAATCATCGGAAAATGTACTTGAGGTAATGATATCACTCAATGATATTTTAAATAAATGAGGAATTCTTAAAATTTCGGTCGGACCAAATATATCAAAATCAACCTTGTCCCAAACTATACCATCCGGTATAGGAACTGCTGTAATGTTCACTGATGACAAGTCTTTTTGGGGGTCATTACAATAGCGGGCGGATCGCCATTTTCCACCGCCCGCATGCCAATTCCCCCCGCCATATTACGATGGCGGGGGGGACCCCGGCGGACGGAAATACCATCCGCCGGTTTTCCGCCGGTCTGACAGGGGACCGGGCGGAAAAGGGCACCAATATGGTGGCGGTGTCTGCAAGACACCGCCATCCATATTAGCATGGTGGCGGAGAGCAGCCTTTCCATGGTGACAATGCCGCCATGGAAAGGCATATGGTCTTTGCTGTTGGGGGCCCGTTGCGGGCCCCCCAAGATGTTGGGGGGTGCACATGGGGGGTACCTATGGTACCCCCCTGCATTTGCGTGCACAAGGTGGCAGGCACCGCGCGGTGCCTGTCACGTTGTGCATGCAAATGCACAACTTGCATATATTGCATTGTGGCGGGTGCTGCTTACACCACCGCCCGCCGCTATTCAATATATGCGGGATGCCACTGCCACCGTGGCGGTGGCATCCTAATGCCCACAGCGGGACTGCCGCTCCGCTAGCGGACGGTCCCATTCACCGTTACGGTGGCGGGCGGACAAAGTCCGCCCGCCATCGTAATGTGCCCCTTTGTTCTTGATGAGATGATAGGTGTGGTCTTAAAAGTAAATTCACCTTTTGGGCTGCAGAGCTTTGTCGAAGGTATCTTCCATTAACAAGCATGCTAAAAATTATTACTAAGCCTACCCAGAAAAGAAAGAAAAGTATCCCGTGATTATCCATAGTTCTACCCAGGGTGACACCAGGTAAGTCTTTTTAAGAAAGTTCATAAAGTCTTTTACTTGCTGTTTGCGTGATTTTTTGGCTGGCATTGTTTCCGGTTCGCTTGGATCCAAAGAAAACGTATCAAAGTTTATGAAGTAGCCAGAAGACGTTTGATCAATTGTTGGTATTGCATCAGGATTTGTAGAAATTGAGGTTTGCTCTCGTCGAGGCATGTTGATGTAGACATCTGTATTTGGTCGAATAGTGAGTTGTCTTTCATTTTGAGTTTGATTTTGAAGTTGAACTTCAGGTTCCAGGGGAACAAGTTCCATAGCATTGTTGCATAGTCCATCATTCCGTGCCGGAGACTCTTCGAATGTGATGAGTCTATCCGTTTGAATTTCTTGGATTGTAGCGAGAGGAGGACGTCTGCTACTTTGGTGTCCACGTGGCCTACTACTCCGTATCGGCCACATAATGTGGTTTGATTAGGTCGATTGAGACAAATCTTTTCTCCTTTTTTCCGGCAAGAGGCGGTAGAAGTACAGTTCTTGTTCCTTCAATTGCTAGGACCGGTACAGGTTTTCTGTATGATGGCCTAAATTCTTTCTTATCCGCTATCTTCTCTCTGACCAGATCCCCGACTTTTGGGATCCAGACAGGCCTTGCCGTGACTGATTTGACTTCCCCAGTGGCGGTCTTCTTCAGGTGAACATTACTTTTTTGTGTCCTGGATTCATTTAGATCCTGTAAAACAGCCAAACGATCATGGATGTCAAAAGGCTTTTCATCCGCCACTGCGCCTTCACAATCAAGATCAGGTACCCACATTCTTGTCCCAAATAGGACCTCATATGGAGTGACCCCCCTAGAGAACTTCTTGGCATGTTGTTCAAAGCTCGCTGGACTCCATACAGATGTTTTACCCAACTTACACCCGTGCCTAATAGTCTAGCTGTTAAAGATTGCTTTAAGTCCCGATTTTTTTCTCTCCACAACCGAATTTCCCTCGGGATGGTACGGAGATGAGTACCGCAATGCTACACCCAATCCTCGCATGGCCTCCTTGTAAGCCCGAGAGCTAAACGCAGGGCCCTGGTCAGAATGTAATGTGCCAATTGCCTATGTCCCTATAAAGACTCGCAAATCTTTGATAACAGTTCGAGCGTCAGCCGAGCATTGGGGCCACACCCATAGGAATCTTGAGCAGGAATCCACTGCAACCATGATATACCTGTAAGCCCCATCACATTTTAAGGGGCCGCAGTGGTCCAGGTAAATGCACGCGAATGGACAGTCTGATGCTGTCTAGTCTAATAATGGGATTTGCGCTGGGATAGCTATGGTGGCCCCATTTATCTGTTGACAGATGTCGCATTTCAAGACTATGGGGCCGATTCCGATCTCGGCCGGTAGGGCACCGAATCGGATTCGGCTTTACCGGATCTGATTCGGACGCCCTGTTTCCGACCGATTCGAACACCCGTCCGCGCGAGCAAGTACGATGCGAGCGTACGCGAAATCCCCGACCGACTCGTTCCCGGCTCCGAACCGCTCCGACCGACTCGTAGGGACTCGACTCGCACCACGCAATGGAGACGTTGCCCGACCGGGCAAGTACGATGCACGCCTCGAACAGTCCAACCGACTCGCGCCATCCGGCTCGAAAGAGCAGTCGGAGCCGACTTCGGGGGTCCGTGTCGGACCCCCCTGTAGGCGTAGCCGCGCGAGTCGCACACAGGGGGGACCCATGGGTCCCCCCTACACATGCATGTACGGCGCAAGTCACACCGACGCGTACCCGCTGTAGGGGCGCCCTTGTTCGCGACGCACCCATTGAGTCAATGGGAGCCCGTGTACGCGTCGTATGACCGGCTCCCATTGACTTCAATGGGAGTCCGACCGAATCGAGTCCGATAGCATGTGTCCGCATCGTACTCGTTCGGTCGGACTGCTAGAGTCCGGTTCTGTCGGATATCTCTCCGAATCCGACTCGGTCGGAGGGATTTCCGGCCCGAATCGGAATCGGCCCCATAGTCTTTAGTCTGCTTTGTTAATCCAGGCCACCAATAGCGTTGTTTCAACAAAGAAACAGTCGCCGTAACTCCTGCATGTGCAGAACCTATCCCTTCGTGTGCTGCTAGAATTAAACCTAACCTACGATCCATGTTTGGAATTACTCTATCCCCCACTCCAGGAATATGAGCAAATGGAATGTTATTGGCATCTAACTTGTAGGAGTACTTGGGTGGAATTTTCCATCCTGCATGCGACCTTTAACGATTGCACATGCCGAGCTATATTATTGCTTACTTCCTATGGCCGGTTGAGCTGATCCGTCAGTGTAAATTATACATTCATACTGATCTAGAGGCATTATTTCGTTTGGTAGAGGATATTCTTGTTCGTATTGCAGAAATGCTTGTGTCTTTAAATTTGGGTCGTACCTGTATTCTACATCTGTTGCAGTGAGAGAATTAGCCCATTGTATCCATCTTGGATGTAAAGCTTTAGCATTAGGAAGGCTTGCCTTTGTCGCAGCCTCTAAGGCTGGAACCGGAGTCACTACTATTATTCGTTTCCCCTGAACCAGTGCTCTTTCTCTCACTACAGCAGTCTGTACTGCTGTTAGAATCTTTTCTGTAGATGCGAAGCGCATCTCAGCATTTGTGTACAAATGTGATTTGTATGCAATTGGTACTGTCTCACCTTCATTATATATTAGATAGGTGTACCCAGATTGACCCGCAACTATACGGATCACCAGGTTGCGTACGTTTACGCGTGTCTGTAAGTGTTTGGAAGCTATCATGTCAGCTTGTAAGGAACGAAGTGTATCTGTATGCTCCTGTGTCCATTGTTTTACTGAAAAATCAGGTTTTATTAAATCATAGAAAGCTTTCACTCTTTCTGCGTAATCCAAAATGTATGTTCTACCAAAATTTAGGAATTACAGGATTGACTGTAAATAATGATTTTGGAGGTTGGAGCAGCGCGCATTTTTCTAAGAAATTGGCTGCCAGGCTTTTTCCTTCACTTGAAAGCTCATATCCTAAAAACAGGACACTGAGATGGGCAATTTTTGATTTTTTAAAGTTGAATTTGTAGTCCTCAGATGCAAATCCCATAATTATGGTATTTACCCTGTTCAAGTGCTCCTCTAGGTCATCGTCTGTTAGATAAATATCATCCACATAGGACAATGCCTCTTGGTCCAAATTTTGAAGTAACTCAGGGCTGTTCTTATACCCTTGGGGGAGTCGACAAAATTGACGCTGGGACCCTAGCGCTGAGAATGCTGTCAGATGCCTGCTTTCAGGCGCTATATTTTGGCAGAAAAATCCATTTGAGATATCAAGTGTTGTTTTATATTTTTTCCGCACAATGTTATTCATTAATGCGGCACTGTGTGCATTTTGGACTGCAAATGTCTTAGTGCAAGTATTTAAATGTCTATAATCTAAAACTAGACGATATGAATTGTCAGGTTTCATGACAGGAAACAAAGGATTGTTCATTGGTGAGGTGCAATTTTCGATCACCCCTTGGTATTCAAGTTGATCTAAGATCTCCCTGACCTGTTTTTTAGCTTCTTGCTATATTGGATACTGCCTCTGTGCAGTTGGACTATTTTTTAAAGGAATTATGTGGTGGGTTGAATCCTCATCCCATCCAACATGGTTTTTGTATAATGCCGGAGCCTGGGCTACCGCCCACTCCTGCGCATATTCATGTTGTAAGTGCCTGGGAATATGGTCTGAGAAGGCCGGAAGAATTACCGTTTCTCCTTTAGGGCAATCCATGACGAATGCTGGTGGCCAATCTTGTTCAGCTAATAAAATATCATAGCCAAACATCAGGTTCTCCCAAAAGAGACCTCTCACTGTTCTACATTTGTCCCCCTCCATTTGGAGCGTTATTTCATATACTTTATGTGGGACACTTACCCTAGTATCGGGTGATTCTACTGTGATATAATCATTCAAGTCCGCTGTCACCAGAAGTTCCTTCAGGTTCTGGCGAGCTATTGTTACTTCTGCCGCACTGTCTAGCATTGTCAGAGCCCATTCCCCGTTCAGTAGTCGAGTCCTCAGAATTCTGGGCATGTCTGATCTTTAGACCTCCAACTTTCTTCTTTTTGAACTGTGGCTTTTGCTTTGGTTTCTCTTCTTTTTTAGAAGTGTAATCCTGAGCGTGCTGCTTGTCTCTGGACTTTGTAGTTGTACGCTCTTCTTGTCTGTCTGACTGTCCTTCCCTCTCTGAGTTTTTCGATGAACCCTGAAAGGAACCAGAGGATCGTGTATCAGTATCCTGACACTGTCAGGTTTCCTAATATTATCCCTATTCCTTAGGTTATACCTCTTTTCGGAGGGCTCCTGTGGCGGAGATCTACCTCTGGATTGAGATCTGTTTCATTTAAAGTTTTGTTGTTTTTTATTGTCCCACTTCTTTTTTGTTGAAGCAGGTGTCTGCTTAGAAGTGTCTTTTTCAGGACCGCCCATCAGTTGTGGTTTTAAAGCTTCCCCACCCAAACTGTCTCTGCCTAATTCTGCATATGCAGTTTCAATTATTTTCGGTAGTTTGTGTTCTTGTTCTAAAGGACTGAACTCCCTTAGGCGTTGGCGGATAGCCACTGAAGCTGCTCCCCCTTAATGTTAGCTAGTATTATGGCTGATACCTGGGCATAGTTACCTAGTAACTTCATCCCTAAGTTTAGGGCAGGTTTTGCTCCATACTCGTTTTGTATTTGTCTCAATACATCAGGTACTACTGCTAATGACGGGATACCATGAGTTCTGGTATAAATGGCAGCAAAGACTGTACCCCAAGTGGTACAATCCTCTACTTGTGGAGTTATCCCCATGGGCAAGCAGATTGTTAGCATTCTGTGTTTTTCATACGGGGTAGTATTCGGGAATACTGCCTCTAGCTGTGTTATTTTCTGAGCTACCCAGAATGGCATTTGTTCACTTTTTGTGGGCATTTTACCCATTACCACGTGCAATGTTTGTGGTGTAATTTTAGTTGCTGTACCCTGAATTTGGGTTCCATTTGTTGCAACTATTGCTGGTTGGACTGTAAGTGTCCTCATGACGAATTGCGTCAAGTTAATATAGATTTTAACTAAATCTTTATGTTGTATGAGTAAGTCTTCTAGTGGCATTCTTTCAATGTCAGGATGTGGTGTGTAGGCCGCTAATATTGGCCATGTTGCCCCTTCTCTTCCGAGCGGGCCAAGTCTTACTCTTCTTCTTATGTGGGGTATGGCGCCTTTAAACCAGTATAAGTGTTCCTGGTACGTGAGCGGAACCTCTATGTCCTCAAATGGACAGTATTCCACTGGTGCATCTCCTTCTGTGTAGGAGTGAAATGTTTTTGTTCTGGCATTTGCTGCTGGGATTGTAACTCACGAATAAAATACCTCTGTTCTGTTTGATTCGTGTGCCTCAATCACGCAAACTACTATGCCACCCCTAGATGATAAACCATGCTCTAGCAGTCTCAGGGTGACTGTATTTCTAAAGTTTGGTGCAATTTGTATTGCGTCTGTATTTTCCTCGTCTGTGAGGGGCAGTTCTTGTTGAAGTGGATCTAAGCCCTGGTTAGTCATTGTTTTTAGTACACTAAATAACTTTTCAAGGTAACCAACATACGGTGTTTATGCACAATTTTAGGAACACTGTGTCCTTCAAGCTTGATTAACCAACAGCCAATAAATAGGATTTCTCGCCTACTCAGCTGTGGCGGAGTTTGTGCCCACCCACTCCAGACGTCTCTGGTGTTTTGTAGGGGTCTCTGAGAATAGCACGACTGAACTACTCAGATTCTACTGTTAAATTTGTACCCAACCAACGTTGGCGGCGCCATGTCGTGTAGTTCCTATCTAACCTATACAGGATCTGCGCGTTTGGATAACATAAACTGTGGAATTGGTGGCAGACTGATTCCGTGGACCCCCACCGGATACATTAGCCTATCTGTATTAGCTAGCTCACAGTGCCACTATAATCTCCTCTTACCAAGGAGAGAATAGATTCTGGCAACTGATGGAGCAGAGAAAATAAAAATGTTTAACCCCTAACAAATTTTATAAATAATTAATAAAATGTTCGTTTAAATGTATTAATCAACACTGTACGTGAGGGAAGGGTAACACGCAAGTATATGGGCTGAATAATCTATTAACAAATGTCTGTGTGTCTAATTATAACATAAGAATAATTGCGTACTAAATTAATAATAAATGCATGATTTGTGCTTCATAGAATATAAACGTGTCGTTGCAAAAACAATAGTGATGGTAAGTAAGGAACAGCTTAAATGTTGCTTTCTGCTAGGTAATAACTAATTGGGGTACGTAGATGACGGGAGGGAAACGAAAAGGCTATGTTTCTCTATTTTATTTATGTTTTGTTTATTTCAAAATAGTGCTTCTAAGTGCAAACGAGTGGCGATATAAAATGGCTGCTGGTTATTGAAGTGCGCATGTGCGGGGAAACGCGTGACAAGGGAGAAAAAGTTGGAGAAAAGCTAACCACGTGATGAGGCTGAGAGGCTAGGATGCAAGAATGGTCAAGGCTGATGCGACCTAATTGAACTGATAGTGTGCCGTGGTGATCAGCAAGGAACCGTGGGAAACCGTTTTAAGAGAAAGGACAATGCCTGCAGAGTTCTCGAATGTATCGAAAGAAGTTACAAATGTACTGATCGAAGCGGATGGAAACATGTCTTGAACTGTGAGAAAGGAAATGATCATATACATTCCAAAGAACAAGTTGGATCCGGGAGAACTTGATTAAGAATGAATAGATGAAATGAATGGACCAATGAAAGAAAAGCGTGTTATTAATGGTGCAACAATTAGTTAGCAAAGTTAGAATTAGGGTATAAGAGGGCCTACTCTTAGTGGGAGGGGGTCACAGTCGGAGTTGGAGAGTCGCAGTCAGAGTCGGTGTTGGAGTTGGTGGCTTCCAGTGCTTGGTGGTCCAGATCGATCCACTTACTGAGCGGGAGATGCTGAAAGACTGTTAGATGAGACGGGTTGCAGGTAGCTGATGCTGACGAGTTGAAGTTTCTGTTGCTGTCTTATTTTTCCAGTTGAGTATGAGAATCAAGATATTTTTAATTCGTAAACTTAGGTTAGAAATCCTTAGGCTAAATTAGGGAAGATAGTCAGGTAATTAGGGTTTTTGCTTCATGACAAAATTTCCTTTCTACAATAAAATTGATTTTGCTTAATAAATATTTGAATTAATAATGAATGAATAATTGAATAAAAAGTCTAAATTCTTTCTCATGCTTTTAAAATTATATAAAATTTAAGATTTTTAATCAAACGACTCAGTGGTTATTTTACTAAATGATTGTGACACTAGTAATTGGTTATTGTGATTTAGCTGGTCTTAATCACTATAAATTAATTTCTTACTAGATGATCCATCGACAAAACAATGAGCAGGAATATCTTAAGAAATAACTAAGAAAGCGATAGGTTAAGGTAATAAGGTATCCCGGCTCTTTCCAGCGGTACATAAATGGTGTTTTCCATTTAGTTCTCATGCTTCTCCTAGGAGTATAGAATTTCGTAAAGGTGTAAAGGAAATCCAGGTGTGTGTGTGTGTGTGTGATAGGCGATGTTTATGGGCCCCATCGTCATTTGGATGTGAGAAAATATAAGTCGCCCCTGGATGACCGATAAGTGACCTAGGAGGAAAATAGTTTTTATTGTACGCGCTGCATCAGATTTCTTGGTAGCAGAGTTATGGTTTCTATAGATTAGTTTAGTGATTATTGATTATTGATTATTTTTGATGACTAACACTATATGTTGAGTCGTGTTATGTTATATGTGAGTTTTCACGCTTCTGGGATGTAGGAAGTGGAACACGTGTGGCAAGAGAAGTCACATGGAATATGGTACATGGTCTGAATTCATTTTGGTAATAACACAGGTTGTGTTATGTTAGGGATTTTCTGTACGAAAGGTGTGTAACTGAGATAGCAAATCACGTTTTCTTGTGAAACTCTGGCCTTAATTCTCAGGAGCATAGTCTCCACATGTGTCTTATCCCCAGAGAAACGAGTTAATTGTTTGCTTGAAAGAAGGGTAAGGTAGAGGGAAGTGCTACTTTATCGGCGAGAGTTAATAAATTCTGTGGTAGGGTAGAGGTAAGCGCTGCCTACTGGAAATACAGGATTCTTGTGTAGAAGGACAAAGCTGTCACTTTTGTTTAGTGAATCAGACTATGGAATTGTTTTAATTGTTGTAACTAACGAAGAAAACAGTGAAAAGAAAATTGCCGATAATTGTTGTAAAGGAGGGGTAAAAGAGCAGGAGTGACATCGACAGTGCTGCGCTAGGATTGGATAGTGCGCTAGTCACGTGAACACAGAGTCAAGAGTGACGTAGAAAAGTGCCGCGCTAGGATTGGTTGGTCCGCGGACGAAGGAAATCGTTCTGATTGGTGCGTTAGTGTGAGTCGCGCTGTAATTGGTTGAAGTTCCGTACACGGAACAGTGTTGGTTTGAAGAGAAAAACCAATCGAGAACATGCCGTATTACGAGTATGAAAGGGAGAGAACGTCATGGACGACAAAAATAAAGAATTTCTTTAAGAAAGACAAAAAGGTTGTGACTAGAGAGGGACAAGTAATTCCTCCACCGAAATCAGTAGCTTCACATATGATGCTGAAATATGGATATCATACATGCATATGGTTGGAAAATTGGGCAAAGTATACGAAGAATGATGGTGCATTAGCTTTCCCTGAGAATGGTTCATTTAGTGTAGCGGTTTTGCGAAATTTGCGAGAAAAGATGACAAATCTAGAACCTAGACCTAGACCGACACAGTTTGAAGCGTTGACGGAATGGGAGGATGAGATGTATGAGCGAGAGAGATTCAGAGGTTTAAGAGATCATGAGTTTATGCCTGGAAGAATGTGGGGAATAAATCATGAGGATAGAATAAAACGATGGAGATGTGCTAACATGACAGGAGGTTTGTTTCCGGCTTTTACAGTTGAGGAAGAGACTAAGAGAAAACGTACTGAGAAAAAGAAACATATGGAGAGGGAGAAATATATGCATGAGAGCGAAACGGATGATGAATTGCTGGAAGATATTTTAAATAGAAATCCACCTCCGTATCAGCAGAGTTCTACAGTGGTGACACCAAATGCGCCGCTAATAGAGACTGTGCGAAATAAAAGCCCGGTAAAAAGAATTGAAATAAATAGGTCACAATTTCAAATAAGAACTTCACAAAATGAAGGAATATAAAGTGACAATGCAAGCGAATTAGCAAAGACAACAAAAGAACTAACTGAGAAAATTAGGGAATTAACGAAAAACATGGAAGCTGTGACTGTACCTGTAACAATAGGTCCAGTAATACCAGTTTTTGAGAATCAGAAAATTGATGAACGATCTTTAGTGATTCCTATGAGTTTACAATTTCAGAGAGAAAAAGAAAGGATGGAACAAAGTGCAAGTACAAGTAATTTGGCTAGTACTTACAGACCAAGTCCACCTACAAATTTGACTGTGAATGAGTGCAATGGTAGGAAAATGCATATGGTAACAGAATCTGCAACAGAGACTCCTGAAAAGAGTGGTAATTGGATAGAACTAAATAATACACCCATAGGTCCGACACCTGATGAGTTAAATGAGTGGATGAAGGCATTTAAAATGAAAGAACCAGAAGAAAAACCATTAGATGTAATTAGGTTAAAAATTGACATGGAAGAATTAATTCTAGGAACGATTGGTACAGAAAAGATAAAAATTACCAGGATGATGAAATAATGTTTCTGTGCAAAAGTATTACATGGAGAGCAAAGAATTTACATGACAAACTAGAAGAGGTAGCCAGTGAAATTGGAATAGATTTTGCGAAAGTGAAAACATTGCAGAAACCCTACAGAGTAGACTTTTGTGAAAAGGATATTGAAAATTTGAACACGGCAGGAAGGCTGACACAGATAAAAGAGTTAATTGTGTTACTGAGAAAATGGGGTGATGTGGACAGATGGAAAGTTAGATGGACGAAAAAGAATGAGAAAACTACAGACAAAGCTTCTTGGCTTTTATGATAACTGAAAAAGAACCTGTTGCCAGAGAATACCCTATGAGAGAAACTCCAGGTGGTAGTTATGTGCATGTTCCCTGGACTAGGCAGGATATACTGTCATTTACAAATGAATTTCCGAAGCTGAGAGAGAAACCAGTTGAATGGTACCGACAAGTAGAGAGGTTTGTAAAGGTTTCAAAAGTGTTGTGGATAGATTTAGATGGATTATTTGACATAGTGGTACCAACTGATTTGTGGTCAGAGTGTAAAATTACAGTTGACTGGCCAACTACAGAATATCCAAGAGATCCTAAGACAGGAGCTCCAGGTCCTGAGGTGATGAGGAAGTACGATAAGGTGATTACCTTTTTGAAAAATAAGATTCCTCCTAAAGAAACAGATTGGGTGAAAATTGATAGAACTACACAGGAAAGTAAAGAGTCTGTACATGCATATTATGAACGGTTGTTGTTGGTGTTCAAGCAGTATAGTGGATATGAGGAATTAAGTGAAAAAGATATGAGTCATTTCGTATACAGATTTGTGTTTGGGTTGAAACCAGAGATTAGTGAGATGATTAAACAGCATATGATTAATTGTCAGAATGGCACGGTAGACGAGGTACTGAGGTATGCTAAGTATTGCAGTGATGATATTGAGAGTAGACAGCGTAAATTGAAAGAGAAGGCAATGTGGGCACAGGTGAAAGTGGCAGAAAAACAAGAAGCTCAATTGGATAATAATAGTGGGAATGAAACAGGACAGAATAAATCGCGACCTAACATAGGTAAAGGGAAAGGTCAAGTGAGTCTAGAGGAGGCAAAGAAGAAGTGGCCCTGTCATAATTGCGGAAAATTAGGGCATTGGAGAAACGAGTGTAAGTTCCCACCTAAACCTAATCCGGAAAATCAATCATTAACTCCACAGGTGCAGAATGAGGTAGTTGTTCAACAAGGTCAGGTGCCACAACCACCACTTCCCAACACTGTTAACCAGCAAAGATACAGTACAGAAACAGGATTCTACGGAGGAGAGCAGGTAACACAGTTGCCGCGAGCAGCTAACATTTCTCAGTATTGGTTGCGACAGAGTGAGGATGAGGCGGATGAAAGCTCATGACGGTGCCTAGGAGAGGAAAAAGAGTGCGTACTTGGCGCAACTCTAGAGGTAGATCAGTCTGGTCCCTTTGTGGATGGAGAAGTGAATGGTGCAAATGTAACATTCCTTGTCGATACTGGAGCTACCCGTTCTACTGTTAGATCAGTGGAAATTCCAAACCTTCCTCTCTCAGGTGAATACATCCAAGTAGTAGGAGTAGCAAATCAGCAGATTAAAACACCACTTACTGAATTAGTGGAAGTAAAAATTGGTTCTTTTAGCAAAATGCATAGATTTGTAGTGTGCGATTGTAGTCCTGTAAATCTTTTAGGTCGTGACCTTTGTGCAAAATGAATTGCACAATTTATTGTACACCAGATGGAATTGGATTTCAGACCCCAGATGAAGATGTATTGTATAAAGTAACTTTGATGAATCAGGAACCTGAAATGAATGGTTTGTTTCCTGCATTTGATGCAGAAAAACTTCCAGAAGAACTAAAAATTGCAGTGAAAGAAAATGTGTGGGATTTTACAGGAGAAGATATTGGATTAATGAAAGAAGTTGATCCCGTAAAAGTAACAGTAAAAGAAGGAACAACTTACCCAAATACGCCACAGTAGAAATTAACTCCAGAAATAATTGAAGGAATAACTCCTGTAATAAATAAAATGATCGAACAGGGAATTCTAAAAGAAATAATGAGCAGTCCATGTAATTCACCTATTATGGGACTGAAAAAGCCAAACGGAACATATAGAATAGTACAGGATTTGAGAAAGATCAACAAAATAGTTGTGCCTTGTTGTCCAATAGTGCCAAACCCTGCAGTAATTCTATATCAAATTCCACACGAAGCTGAGTGGTACACAGTGATAGATTTGTGTCACGCATTTTTCTCTATTCCTTTGCATCCAGATAGCCAGCCATTATTTGCGTTCCGGTTCGGAGAGCGTATTTTGGCATGGTGCCGAATTCCTCAGGGGTATACAGAAAGCCCCTCAATCTTTAATCAGATTTTAAAGAAATCCCTGGAAGATTTGAAAATGCCAGAAAAGTCAGTGATGGTGCAGTATATCGATGACCTGTTGGTGGCATCGAAAACAAAAGAAGCATGTGTAAGTGACACAATTGCTTTACTGAACCATCTAGAGAAAAGAGGACATAAAGTGTCCCCTTCAAAATTGCAATTTTGCCAAAAGAAGTTCAATATTTAGGGCATAAAATTGAGAAAGGAGTGCGAAAGATAGCGACAGAAAGAGTAAGAATGATTCAAGGAATGAGAGCACCAATGATGCAAAGAGAGGTAAGAATGTTTCTGGGAATGGTTGGATACTGCCGACAGTGGATAAGTGGTTTCTCCTTGATTGCTAAACCATTACAAAAACTGACCAAGAAGGATGTAAGAGACCCTTTTGAGTTAAATAACGAAGAAATTAAATCTTTCAAAGAGTTGAAAAAGAAATTGTGTGAGGCCCCTGCTTTAGGAATGCCTGATTATGAAAAGGATTTTGAATTGTACTGCAGTGAAAGAGATGGATGTGCGTTTTCAGTACTGGTACAAAAACATGGAACAATGAAAAGACCAATTGCTTATTTTTCAGCTGTTTTAGATCCTATAGCAAAAGCATTGCCTGGATGTCTGAAAGCTGTTGCTGCTACTTGTGTAAGTCTGGAACAAAGTGAAGGTATAGTGATGGGGTATCCACTGAGAGTATATGTTCCCCATTCAGTAGAAATTCTTTTGACACGAACAAAAACACAGTACATGACACATAGTCGGCTGACTAAGTACGAAAAGGTAATCTTGAGTGCAGAAAATGTGACCATAGATAGATGTATGAATGTGAATCCTTCAACATCATTGCCAGATGAAGAGAGTATAATTGAACAAGACGAAGTAGATCATGATTGTCTGAATGTGCTGGAATATTGCACAAAACCAAGAGCTGACATAAAAGATGAGCCTTTAAAGGAATCGGATTATGTCATGTTTGTGGATGGCTCATGCTTGAGAACGAAAGAAGGAGTTTTAAGCGCAGCTTACGCAGTGTGCACAGTGGCAACTGTGATGGAAGCGTCTTGTCTGAAAGGAATAAGGTCTGCCCAAGTTGCGGAACTGATTGCTTTGATTCAAGCATGTAAGTTGGGAAGAAATGTGCGAGTTACGATTGTGACCGATAGCCAGTATGGTTTCGGTATTGTGCATGACTTCGGTCAGATTTGGTCACAAAGAGGTTTCTTGACGTCTGCAGGAACACCTATCAGAAATGGAGATTTTGTTAAGAAACTGCTTGAGGCGATACAGCTGCCTAAGCAGATAGCTGTAGTGAAATGCAAGGCACATAAGAAAAACGAAGATTACATAGCTGTGGGTAATAACTACGCGGATGAGATTGCCAGATATTGTGTAGAGAACATGGTATCCCTAAACAAGAATAGAGAAAGGGAGCATATCTCTTCTCCTTTGCTTTTTACTAACACTGTCGAGACATGGGATGAGGTGAGACAGTTACAGGAAGCTGCAAATGATGAGGAAAAGGATTATTGGATAAAAGCAGGATGTAGAAGACAAGAAAACAATGGTGTGTGGGTTTACAGAGATGAAAGACCAGTTATGCCTGATAGCATGATTGCAGACATGGCACGGATGTACCATGGACAAGCTCATATTGGGAGAGATGCAATGATCAGACTTTTAGACAAACCTGGTATAACCCAAAATTCAGAGCCATAGCTGAAAGTCTTTGTCAAAGATGTCTTATTTGTCAACAGTTTAATCCAGGAAGAAAGACAATAGTGAGTCTAGGATCAATAGGACGAGAAGGAGGTCCGTTCACTAGAATGCAATTAGACTTCATCGAAATGCCCCCTTGTAACAGACTAAAATATGTTCTAGTGGTCGTCTGTTTGTTTTCTCGTTGGGTGGAGGCATACCCCACTAGAAGGAATGATGGAACAACGGTAGCAAAACTTATGCTGCGAGAGTTCATTCCAAGGTATGGTTTTCCAGTCACGGTTGAGACAGATAGAGGAACACATTTTCAAAATGAGTTGATCCAATTGATTTGTGAAGCATTGAGTATTAAACAAAAACTACATTGTGCATACAGACCAGAGGCTTCTGGGGTAGTAGAGCAAATTAATGGAACAATTAAGAACAGATTAGGAAAAATGTGTCAAGCTATAGGACTCAAATGGCCAGATGCACTGCCCCTTGTTCTGATGACCATCAGAAGCATTCCTGAAAAGAAAACTGGGCTTAGTCCTCATGTGGTGATCATGGGACGAGCAATGAGACAAGCACAAGTACCTGTCAACAAGTTATTGACTATAACTGATGATCTAGTACTGGATTATTGCAAAGGACTGGCTGATGTGGTGCGTTATGTTATGTTATGTTATGTTAAAATTCATTTCTAGAGCGCACGTTCACCAAACGGTTTCTTGGCGCTTAGGACAGAGCGGGAGCCATTACAGACAGTGGGTAAGTCAATTATAGGCGTGGGAGAAGAGCCAGGTTTTAAGTAGTTTCCTGAATTGAGCATAGGAGTCCGCCATACGCAGATAGAGGGGGAGAACATTCCAAAATTGAGGAGCCAGGGACGTGTATCTGAGGCCACCATGTTTCTTCCGTTTAAAAGAATGGGAGACCAGCAGGTTCTTATTGGAAGAGCGTAAATCACGAGAGGGGAAATACCGCTGAATGTTTAGAGCAATAAAGGCGGGACCACGTCCTGACAGGGCTTTGTGGATGGTGCAGCCAAGCTTAAACAAGCATCGTTGTGGTATGGGAAGCCAGTGGAGACTTTTCAACAGTGGTTTCACATGGGAGTTCTTAGGCTGTCCAAGAATGAGTCTGGCTGCTTGGTTCTGAACCCGTTGCAAGCGATGGACTTGGTACGTGGGTATACCAACGTACAGGGAGTTGGAATAATCAATACGTGAGATAACCAGGGCGAGAACCACTTGGGTCAGGGCTTCAGTGGAAAGAAATCTGCTGATCTTTCTGATTCTGCGAAGATGGAAAAAGCAGACTGAAACCACTGAGCTGATCTGGGCCTTCATGGTAAGATCGTCGCTGATCATAATTCCCAGACTTTTTACTGACGAGACCGAAACTGGGGGACTCCCTAGAGATGGAGGCCAGAAGCAAGAGCTCCATGGATTAGCCGAGCCACCCGTAAGAATCAGCTCAGTTTTATCTGGGTTTAGTCTGAGTTGGTTAGCATTCATCCAATCCCTGACGAAAGTCATTATAGATTGAAAGTTTGCTGTGGATGCAGCTGATGGGTCGATGTTAAAAATCAGCTGGAGGTCGTCGGCATAATTGTACACAACAACCTTTCTCTTGCGCAAGGCTGAGATCAGAGGGAGGATGTATAAGTTGAAAAGTAAAGGAGAGAGAGAGAGGAGCCCTGTGGGACCCCACAGGTCAGATTCACTTGTTCTGCCCTAAAGCCAGCGAGGCGGACAGATTGGGAGCGGTTGTACAGAAAGGATGCAATCCATTTCAGTGGCAGACCCTGGAGCCCAGCGCTGCCGACACGGTCGACCAAAAGCTGGTGGTCGACCGTGTCAAAGGCAGCCGACAAATCAAGGAGCACCAGGGCCTGGGTGGTGCCCTGGTCCGCCCCTTTCTTAGTTCGTCCAGAACTGCCAGGACGACAGTTTCAGTGGAGTGTTCAGGTCGAAACCCTGCTTGATGAGGGTCCAGATAGTGGGTCTGCTCTATGAAGGAACTAAGACTATTGGCAACATGGGCTTCCATAACCTTGCTCAGATAGGGTAGCAGAGAGATGGGGCGGTAATTGCCAGGTACCTGCGAATCTAAGCTAGGTTTTTTTAAGGATAGGAACGACTTCAGCCATCTTAAATAAGTCTGGGACAATCCCTAGAGTAAGGGAATTGTTGATAAGCGACAGAGGGGGATCCGGACAGCGTAGGAAAACCTCTTGAAGAATATGAGGGGACAGCTGTCCAGAGGGGAACCAGAGCTAACTTTCCTAAGTAAGCCAAAGAAGGCTTCCTTGGTGACAAGGGGAAAGTGGTCCATGGAAGCGGTATTTGTGTCGCAGCACAGATAAGGCAGAGGATCACTAATTTTAGGAATACTAGACTTAATTGTGTCGATTTTCTCAATAAAAAATGATTGAGTGAGTCGCACAGGGATTGAGAGGGAGTAGGTTTTGCAATTACTCGGTCTAGTTTAGAAAGTTCATCCACTATTGAAAAATTTCTTTAGCTTTGTTAGCTGAATTTAATATTTTGGATGAGAAGTACTCAGCCTTAGTCTGTAGGATCAGTTTTTTATAGTCTTTAAAAAGGGACATAAAAATGGCTTTAAGATTAGGGCAGTAATTACGTCGCCACTTGCGTTCCGCTTGCCTCAAGGTCAATTTTTTCGCCTTTAACTCTGTTGAGAACCAGCGTTGTGCGTTCTGTGTTTCATCAGGTTGGACCGGATGCGACCACTCTTGAAAGAAAACCAGCCCACGACTTGAATCCAGGAGACTGGGTCCGCATAAAAATCCACAGGAGAAGAAACTGTCTAGTTCCTCGCTGGGACGAGCCACGACAGGTAATCCTAGTGACAACAACTGCAGTCAAGTGTGCAGGAGTGAAGAACTGGGTCCATGCCAGCCACACAATCAGAGTTCAAGAACCTACAGATCGACATGTGAGTCGACGTCTGGAAGTATGGGATAAGAGTTTAGCGACTGGGACAACAAGAATAAGAGAAAGGGTGCCAGAACTTGAAGATCAACCTGAAAGTCGACATCTGGAAACCCCTAACTGCAAGCACCTCTAGAGAGGAAGAGGAAGAAGAAGAAGAAGGAAGAATTTCAGAAATTCCAGAACCTGAAGATCGACCTGTAAGTCGACATCTGGAAATATCTGACACAAGTTCAGGATCTGATGATTCAGTTGCAAACTGTGAAGAATTTCGAAGGAGAACTTGGGGATATAAACCAATTAGAGAAGAGAATGAACAAGAAAATGATCTAGATGAGCAACCAAGTACAAGTTATGGTGGAAATCCTTCAAAAGTAATATTAATAGACAAAGTAGGGAAAGAGGTAAATAAAAAGTTAGAAAATCGAGAAGAACCCCGAGGAGCAATAGGGACAGATAGTGAAACAAAAGAACAGGGAAATTTAGAAGTAGAGAGTGAGGAAAATACCAATTCGGAAGAACACCGAGGAGGGACAGTAATAAGGGAACACAAGAAGGAGAAAACAGATCCACCAGTAAGAGAAGATGAGATCATAAGCTTCAAAATAAGAGACAATAGTGAAAAGGTTGAAACAGAATCTGAAGAAAGTGGAGAAGAAGAGAAAACAAAAACTGAATCAAGAAAAAGAAACTGGAAATCAGAAAGAGAAGAAAAAGAAGGTGAAGCCAAAAGGCCAAGAAAAGGAGATAATTGGCCCAGCAACTATATAAGAAAATTGAGATATAGAATAATCAGAACAGGAGAAAAAGTGCTGAACAAGTGAATGAAATAACAAGTCAAAAGGAACAAGAAAAGCCAAGTGGAAAACGACTGCAAAAGTCTAAAAGAACAAAGAAAGTGAATGCAAAGTACAAGTCACCTGAGTGGCTGTACATCGCACTGACGGATTACAAAGAAGAAGGAAACACTCACGAGAACCCGAGACTGAGAAATCGAATGGGTAAAGGTGAGATGCAACAAATCTGAAGTGAAGACTTATAGTGCTTCTGCCGGACGTGACAATTTTACTGGATATGACAAATCACCGGATGTGACAACGAAAGAATTCTGGAGAGAATTAAAAGAAAGTACCAAGCAAAGACTTTTTGAAAGCAGAGTGGCATCTAAGTCATTTCTGAGGTGTAGTGACACAATTTTCTGAAACTTAACAAAAAGATAAAAGCAAAATGGAAAATACTAGGGATAGAAGAGATAAATGTGAGTTTGTAAAAAGATGGTGTAAAATGTGCTGCTTTTGTACAGGTTTATTAATGACAGTATGGATAGTTTTTTCCTATTAGTTTAGCTGTAATAGAAGCAAAGAATGATACTAAACCAGAAAAAGAAACTAATATTAAAGAACCAGTTATTTTAAGAAGTAGTGCAGAATTACATAAGGATAAGTCAGTAACAGACTTTTCTAAAAATGTTTTTACAAAATTGTTGTACGAATATGTAGAGACAATGGATGTGAGAGATTGTTATGTCTGTATGCAGTTGCCTGCATCAGTGTCAGAAGGTGTGACTTATCATCACCTACCTCTAACTTATGGAATAACCTGTAGTGTAATAGCAAGTTTATTTGATAAAACAGGTAGATTAGAGTTTTATTATACTGATATAGATAAGATTTTTGCAAACGTTCCTGTAGTACCAGAACTTAACAAAGTAAAACAAGCAAAAGTTTTAGGAGAATTCTTTTAGAACATAGAAAATTAACCTTAGAAGAAATAGCTAAAAACAACCTTACCTGTGAATTAAAGAAAGAAGAAAAGGTATTTTTAGAAATGGTTGAAGAAAGAAGAATGAAATTTCAAAGAGAAGCAATAAAAGAGGAAGGAACACATCTATGGACGTTTGAGGAAGGAAATCATGAAGGGAAAAGATAAATGCAGCAATGACATTAGATTGGCCGCAAACAGGAAAGTTGTGTATTAGGAGAAATAAGACAGTCTATGACAATTACTTTGTAGGTTCCAGTATCTGCCATGACAATTATCAAATTTTGGGAGGTTGGGGATTCAAAGGTGGAAAAGATCCAATATTTCCAGGTATCTATTATATTTGTGGGAAAAGAGCTTATTACAGGTTACCGGACCATTGGTATGGAACTTGCTATGTATGCCTGGTCTTTCCAAAAATCTTTCATATGGACAGAGAAGAAAAAGGAACATACAAGATGATTAATAGCTTTACACGTAGAAAGAGGGAAAGTTTTTCAGAAATTGTAGGTGATATTTTTGGAGCATTAATACCAGCAGTGGGAATATCTTTGAATGCATTTAAAATTCGGAAGTTATCCACAGTAGTAGATCGTTTGTCTACAGATACTGCAGGAGGGTTCTTGATGGTAAATACCGAAATGGTTGCCATGAGAGCTATGGTGATGCAAAATCGGCTTGCCCTTGATATTCTTTTGGCAAAAGAGGGTGGAGTCTGTGGAATGCTGAAAGTCCAACATTGTTGCACTTACATTCCTGATAAAAGTGAAAATATACAAAAGTATATTACAAATATTACAAATTTGCACAAAGAACTAGTTCCACTGGAGGTTGAAAGTGTCTTGGGAAAACTTGGTAGAGGGTTTTCTTCCGTAGCAAATTGGTTAACAAGAATGAGTAGACTAATGATAGGGAAAGTTATAATAATAGCAACTGTAGCAATATTGTTAGCCATAATGTTGAAAATTGTAATAACGTGTATAAAAAAAAGTAAGACAAAATAAGATAAAAAGAAATAACAGAATAATGAAAGAGAGAGAGAGAGAAATGGGTGAGATTGAGTTAGAGAAAATGAAAGAAAGCATGTATAAAGAGACAAGAAGACAAGATGAAATGGAAACAGATGTATAACTAACAAAAAGCAAAAGGATGAAAGACATATGCTGCCTGAAAAAGAAGTATAAATTGGTTTTATGTGGTGATTTAAAAATCACCAAAGGGGGAGTTGATGGAGCAGAGAAAATAATTTTTTTAACCCCTAACAAATTTTATAAATAATTAATAAAATGTTCGTTTAAATGTATTAATCAACACTGTACGTGAGGGAAGGGTAACACGCAAGTATATGGGCTGAATAATCTATTAACGAATGTCTGTGTGTCTAATTATAACATAAGAATAATTGCGTACTAAATTAATAATAAATGCATGATTTGTGCTTCATAGAATATAAACGTGTTGTTGCAAAAACAATAGTGATGGTAAGTAAGGAACAGCTTAAATGTTGCTTTCTGCTAGGTAATAACTAATTGGGGTACGTAGATGACGGGAGGGAAACGAAAAGGCTATGTTTCTCTATTTTAATTATGTTTTGTTTATTTCAAAATAGTGCTTCTAAGTGTAAACGAGTGGCGATATAAAATGGCTGCTGGTTATTGAAGTGCGCATGTGCGGGGAAACGCGTGACAAGGGAGAAAAAGTTGGAGAAAAGCTAACCACGTGATGAGGCTGAGAGGCTAGGATGCAAGAATGGTCAAGGCTGATGTGACCTAATTGAACTGATAGTGTGCCGTGGTGATCAGCAAGGAACCGTGGGAAACCGTTTTAAGAGAAAGGACAATGCCTGCAGAGTTCTCGAATGTATCGAAAGAAGTTACAAATGTACTGATCGAAGCGGATGGAAACATGTCTTGAACTGTGAGAAAGGAAATGATCATATACATTCCAAAGAACAAGTTGGATCCGGGAGAACTTGATTAAGAATGAATAGATGAAATGAATGGACCAATGAAAGAAAAGCGTGTTATTAATGTTGCAACAATTAGTTAGCAAAGTTAGAATTAGGGTATAAGAGGGCCTACTCTTAGTGGGAGGGGGTCACAGTCGGAGTTGGAGAGTCGCAGTCAGAGTCGGTGTTGGAGTTGGTGGCTTCCAGTGCTTGGTGGTCCAGATCGATCCACTTACTGAGCGGGAGATGCTGAAAGACTGTTAGATGAGACGGGTTGCAGGTAGCTGATGCTGACGAGCTGAAGTTTCTGTTGCTGTCTTATTTTTCCAGTTCAGTATGAGAATCAAGATATTTTTAATTCGTAAACTTAGGTTAGAAATCCTTAGGCTAAATTAGGGAAGATAGTCAGGTAATTAGGGTTTTTGCTTCATGACAAAATTTCCTTTCTACAATAAAATTGATTTTGCTTAATAAATATTTGAATTAATTATGAATGAATAATTGAATAAAAAGTCTAAATTCTTTCTCATGCTTTTAAAATTATATAGAATTTAAGATTCTTAATCAAACGACTCAGTGGTTATTTTACTAAATGATTGTGACACTAGTAATTGGTTATTGTGATTTAGCTGGTCTTAATCACTATAAATTAATTTCTTACTAGATGATCCATCGACAAAACAATGAGCAGGAATATCTTAAGAAATAACTAAGAAAGCGATAGGTTAAGGTAATAAGGTATCCCGGCTCTTTCCAGCGGTACATAAATGGTGTTTTCCATTTAGTTCTCATGCTTCTCCTAGAAGTATAGAATTTCGTAAAGGTGTAAAGGAAATCCAGGTGTGAGTGTGTGTGAGTGATAGGCGATGTTTATGGGCCCCATCGTCATTTGGATGTGAGAAAATATAAGTCGCCCCTGGATGACCGATAAGTGACCTAGGAGGAAAATAGTTTTTATTGTACGCGCTGCATCACAACCTCAGAACATGACAACCCTGATCCCTCAGAATCGTGGAAACAATATACTACCTTTCGCTCAGTCACTCGTGCTCACTTAGTTTGTCTCAGAGAGAAACAGAGTAAAAAGGCTGGTCGTTTTCAATAAGAATTTATTGAACAGTTGTTATTCTAGTGAAGAATATATGAGCTGCAACAACCATTACACTGTAGCAGAGATATATGATTAGCAGTACTGCGAAAGTAAAGGGATGGTATAGTTCTACCATCTTGCAGAAATCATGAATATATACAAGTACATAAAACACATGATAAAAGTACGTACTCCTACGATGTCTGCCTAACTAGATGTACCTAAATGTACCTAGCATCTGTGTAGGTGTTATGCCAAGAATCCCTCTAGGATCTAGTCAACCCATTACCTTAGAATGAGAGAATATGGGACCCCGTCCTGGTCTCGAGTTGGACACCCAGCGAGGGATGTTATATCACTGCGAGCTGGAGCGTCTGCATGCAGGAACCTCAGCGTCTCTGGTCAGTGTGTCAGCCGGGAAGTCACGGTCTCCTCTATCTTCCTAAGCAAGATGTGCTGTATATATACCCATAGGTCTCCCCAGGGGTCCTACCTTGCTGTGTTACTGTGTCGGCCTAAAGGATGACGTTGGGCCTGAACTTTATACAGAGATATTATACAAGAGATGGTAATCCTACTGTTAGTCCTGCTGTAGCTTCCAAGAAGCCTCATGCATAATGTATGAGAATCAAACCAGGGAAAAACCTGCGTTCTGAATGCAGTGTCATATCTAGGTAAAAGGTCAGTGCCTAAGAACCGTTATGTATGTAATGGAGGGAAGAATATAGGTAAAAGGTTGCAATGTTACCTGCGCCTATATAGGGTACCTATATGGAATATAACAAGAGGATATCTGTGAGTATATGGTGAGCCTCTGGTCAGGAAACAGTCTCATATCGCCCGCTTTTAATGCTGAGAAAGACTGATCTCTCCTTAAGTGGCGGAGTATGAGTTTGCCCTGGTAAAAACTCCAGTATCTCTCATGACTCACACAAATATGTCTCTCATACAGCACAACAGAGGAGACCCCCAATGCCAAGCAGGCTGAGGGAGGAGGGAGACTGCTGCCTGAGAATGAGTCATACCTCTGTGTCATCAGCAGATTTAAAGCCCTGCAGAGGTGTTGAGGTTGCATTTTTTAGACAGCGCTAGAGATCTTATCCATGTAAATATTACAGTGCATTCACGTCCCTCGGGACAGAGGCTGATCTTCCCTAGAGATCTTTGAAAGCACCTTCAAGCATAGTCTAACTCCTAAGAGTTTGAGCCCATTGGTCTTGAGAACTAACACCCCCAGGCCCCAATATCCATGAACTGGAAGAGATACCGTGTGAGTGTGTCAGGCCCAGAGAGAGGCATCTATCAAGCTGTCACCTGAAGAACAAGGTGCAGGAACAGAAACCACTTGTCCATGGCCAGGCCTCTAATGAAGAAAGACAGCTGCCTGAGGGGATGCTGAATTCACATCCTCCCGTCCATAGAAAGGCTTGACACAGCGACAGTAGTTCCACCCCGAGGCATAAACCTGGTGGCAGAAATGCGCAGGATGACGCCAGCAGAGAAAAGCCCTCCATCCTTGAATTGCAATTGTGCGTCCAACATGAAGATGCTTTATACCCATTGAAGACACAATTCCCGGTTCTGTTTAATACTGGAAAACCTTTCGAGAACAGCGTCCAGGAATGTGATCCTGCCACCTAGGTCTAAGATGATTTTCCGTGACTAATGTAGAGTTCTAGACGTGTAAATGTCCAATCTAGCAGTTTGTCAGCTATGTTTCAGGTCATACTTTCAGATGAGTTTTCTGAGAATATTGAAGCCGCAGACAAATGTAAAAGGCATGCACACGTCGTAGACACTGAAGGTGTCACCATAGGTCAGTGTCTTGCTCAGGTGACTCTGGAAATGCTTTTTGGGTGGAAGACCCTTTGAGTAAGAATATTGTTCAGGTGTTGAAATTGGAGAAATGAATTCCTTCGCCTCCACACCCGAGGAATAGTTCCTTGCTCTGACTATTAAGTGATGCTGAAAAGAGGCCATTTCTTAGTTTCAATCTTGCAATTTTAAATGGCTGACGGGGCCCATCTGAGGCTGTAGATGATGAACCTCTATAATGAAACCCATAATTTGCGTTTTGTAATAATCTCACAATTTTACTTTACAAAGCGATCGATGGAAGAGAACAAGCGCGTGCTGTCCATCTTTTGCTGCCATTTACATACTCCTGAAAAATATTCCAAGTAAAACTTTTGCCTCAAACCACTGATCGCCATGATAATCCCCACGTTATCTGCAAATATGCATACATTGTTAACACGAATGTAGGGAGGAAAGTCTTCACAAGGCCGGAAGTCCTGTAACATCCTGCTCTTGTTGGATTTTTTCTGGCCTTTCCTACCTTTTTCTTCAGTGGCTTTTATAATATGAGAGTGGCCTGCAAGGCTTCCATGTTTTCTTTTGACATTCCCCTGGCATAGCACCAAACTCTGTTTGAGAAGGGTGGCACCTAGAGTGACTCTCCACCCACAGTAGAGTACGGTTAGCACCCCCAGCTTCAAGGGTTTGTGGGTATGAGAACAAGGACATCCCGGGGCAGCTAAATATTTAGGGGCAGATTTACAAGCCCCTTGCGCCACTTTTGCGTCATTTTTCCCATGTTAAAAATGACGAAAAAGTGGCGCAATGTGCTTTTAAATCTTCTCCTTAGTTCGAGGCGCAAAGCTTTTTCCATGAACCTCTAATGAGGAGAAAGCCTAATGCCTCCCCCCATTAAATCCAAGCAGTCCTGCTCAAAAATGGCCCCCACACTACCCCTAAATGTATGTGGTGAGTGGTGTATCATGTAATGTACTTGACTGTTGTGCGTTTTGAATGCAAGTAGGGTGTGCATGGAAACCAGAAACAGTAAGACTGTAGGCCTCTGCAAGCACACTTCGTGTGCAATAGAAAATGGTAGCTCTCTTGCACCAAGCAAAGCCACTCCAGCTTCTGTGTCTCAAGCAGCACTGGGAGCTGTGCCCCAGAGATGCTGTGGTAGTTTCGCTCCTCTGATGGCTGGATGCAATGTACATTCAGCCAGGGGTCTCACTGCATACAAAATACTGACCAAATCAATTTCTGGTGCCTATTGTTAAACAGGCCTCCTCTCACGGTGTCTGGTTTGTTTTGTGCTCAGCCAAGACATGAAAAGTACTGCAACGCCACTCCGGGAGCCTGCCCCATCCACCTAGGAAATCGCATTTCCTTCTCCAATTAATGCCAACCACTCCCACCGTTTGTGAACTATAAGAAAGTTGGCAAAGATGAACTTTACTCTGCTTCCTTGGGTTGCGTTTATTAACCTAACACTAAGCTTGATTGGCTCCGGCTTCATACCAGTGGCAGCTGTTTTGGTTAAATACTGCTCACCTGAGCCAGTAGATTGTATCATTTGGACTTCTACAAAACTTCACCAGCACAAAGGGGTGTCTGATCATACCAGAACTTTTTTAAGTTACTGTTTTCATCAAGGCTGCGAACAAGTCAAGGCCTTCGGTGGTAGCCCTTCTGCTTTGACATATCTTGACGATCACCCTGCTCCAGTTCAGGAAAGACCTCAAGACTTGGCTCTTCAGATGACCCCAACGATACTGCACCCCCCCATCCCCAGCACCTTGAGACCAGGGCTTAATTTGTGCCAGTGGTTGCCGGTGCTTAGCACCGGCACTTATTTGTTAGGGCCGGGTCTATACACGATAACGGTCTCTCCGGTGAATAGATGATATTGCATGCCACGGTAAGGGTTAAATCCATGCCTGCCCGTGTTCGGTCAGTGGTGCTTGATTGAGTGTGCTGTAAAGTATTTAAATTTGGATGCATGGCCTCCCGCCTTCCCATGAGGCACACACACAGTCTGAAACTGCCTGTGTATGGTGACGTCAGCCCCGTCCTTCCTCCTTAGCGTTGAATCATCAAGTGCTTACTCCCAAGTTGTATGGACCAATGCAGATCAGGGTCTCTACTTTTCGCCCGCCCCAGCGTACTGCGCAGCTGCAGCGCTAGTCGTCCAATGAAGCAAGCAGCAGGCCTATAAATAAAACTGACAAAAGGCAGCAGTAAATAATTATTTCATTTTTGTTTTTTAACATAGGCCACGGAAGCAAGTATGTCTTGATTAATGGTTTAGGTGCGTGCGTGCTTGGAAAAGTGCAAACTTTAATTTCATTCTAGCGCTTGTTTTTATGCAACAGTAGCGATGTTACATGCAGTGGCGGCAGTCTCACAACTGAGCGCAGGATGTGGTCAGTACTAGATTCTGCCTGGATCTTAATCTCATCGGCTATGCCAAGGTGGGGTTTTCTGAGTCACAATCAGGTGTTGGGGGCATCTGCCAAGTGTGCTAAATATCTTAACCTTTGTTGGGCTTGCTTTTGCGATCGTAAGCAGCCTTCGGTGCCACTGCCTTCACGCGTGCCAAACACAAGACCTTATCTCAGTCTGGTGAGCCTGTGTCGTGGGCGGGACGTGGAAGGCCTCTGTGAGGCCCTCTTAGTTGCTAGGTTGTTGGATTCACCCACAGGCCTCAGCCGAATTGTGGCATATCTGGAGTGCACAGGCACACACGGCACGCCCTCCCACGCTCACTCACCCACCCCTGTGTCAGATCTAAGCCGAACTTCCCATACCTCAAGCGCATTGCCAGAACAATTCCTCTCACTCCCGTGGAGAGCCAGAGCATGCGAGGCAGGCCCTAGTAAGCGGGAGAGAGGAGGCAGGAGGACGGACCAACCAGCAGAGAGTAAACAGGTGACACCGAAAAACATAATACCTAGCATAAAAAATGAAGCACTTTCCAGAATGTCTGACAGCGAGACCCACACACAGCAGGCCACCCTTGAAGCACCAGGAGCTCAGAGCGCAGAGCTCAAGGTCGCCATGAAAAAATTGTGAGTGCCCCTAAAATGTGATATTTGACAAGAATGTACCCCATAATACTACTGAGCACTGCTTATACAGTGCGCACCACAAACTGAGTTGTTATTGGGTGCTATTAATGTAAAATGGAACTACCCATCTGTGGGGTTTCCGTTTTATTAACCTTTGCAAATGGAAAGGCTGACTTGCCCTTGCCAGGATCCAAATCTGAAAACCGCAGATTATACACAACTGAACTGTACAGCAGGTGGGGGGAGCATTCTAAACTAGCTTACTAAAAAGCACAACCGCAACCCATGCCCCACAGGTAAAACTGAGGTCTCTGCAGTGCGCACATTAAGTAACTAACCTATCTTACTAGGAATTGAACCTGTGACCTGTAAGTGGTGCAAGCATCTCCTTAGTTATCAGTTAACCGGCTGTAGGGGGTCACCAGGGAGCGTGACTGGGACGTCATTGGCTTGGGCCCTGAGAAGTGGCTCTACAAGATGGCGCCTCTGCAAGAAGAAGAAGCGTGACCCAGAGGCCCCAGAAACGCTGCTAAGGAGTGACTGCGTCCGGAGACAGCAGACGAGGAAGAGCGTTGCTTCAGGCGTGGCGAGATACAGGGCACGGAGGGCGACAACTGTCCAGAGCACCGGGGAAGTTCCGAAAGCGCAGGTGCCAAATTATCACCAACAGCTGCGGTTTAACTCAACCCCTGGAGTCAGCCACAGCGGCAGCAGAAGTTGGAGCCCCCACTCCCCACCTAGGATTCAATTGCAAAGCTTCGTCAAACCTGTGACCTTGTTCCTACCAGCACACAGTGTTCTTGTGCAAAACATCGGGGTGCAACTAAAGTGTGTGGAAGAGAGGTGCACAGAAAGCAGAGGAGCCAGCAACGCATAAGGAAGGACCAGGCTCCTAAGAGGCTCCACTTTGAACGCTGTTCCAGCAGGCTAACACCGCATTACTTTGCTTTGGGGCACACTCACCGCACCGCACGCCGCATTTCTCTCGCGGGTGCTGTCTCTGTCAGGACTGCCGTATCTTGTGCCTCTGGGGTGCAGGACCACATCTCCCAGAAGGCCAAGCGCCAGGAAGCGCTACCAGGAAGGGGAGGCGCCCGGAGGCGCACTAAAGCCCGCGAGGGTTCACGCAACGCGCGCCCGTCTGAGCCCGTCCGAGACTGATCGAGGCTGGGCTGGGCCACCCCCTCGAAAAATCGTGTTGCGTGAGTCGCCATGTTGAATGACTGGACATTTGGTAATATTTGTTGAACTTGGGAGAGTGTTTGGGGGTCATAAAGAGTGAAGTTTGGGATTATAGCATTCGAAGTATTGTAGGGAGCTTGTCTGCTCTATCCAATTGAACAATAATTTTATCTGTACTTTCCCTATACCGAGGAAGCTCAGCCATTATACAAGTATGGGGGAGAGTACCCCTCCACCTATAAAGCCAAAAACTAGACAGAAGGCCTCTGTGCGAAACCCCATTGTGAAAGCCACAGCTATCGATAAAATGTTACGCCAGGCAATTGGGGCTGTCTCCAGCGAGATTGAACGTACCGAGAGACGCCTCTCCCTAACACCAACGATTCCAAGAATTACACCAACCTTGGAAACAGGAGTTCTTGATTCTCCCCAAACAGTAAATCTCTCAATTACTCCTGACTTAATGTCTGTTCAAGAAAATGCAATTCCCAAAAATTTAAGTAAAATTGATTCGGGGGAGCAAATAGGAAGGGTGGCCAGCGGAAACAAAAAGCTCACAAGGGGGGGAAGCAAGCAAACCGTACACCGAGGGTAGCACCAAAACAACAGACAGAGGGCCATGTAGCTGGCGTAAACAGTACAGAGCCAATGGAGCCTCCGATATGGGCGTCAAATTTGGCTAAAGAGCTCAAAACCCATTTTGAAAAGCTTATAAAATCTGAGTTAGAAGCTGTAACGAGACATATAGAGAAGCTGACCTCGTTGGTAGACACTTGGGGGAGTAAAATAGACACAGTTCTGAATACTTTTGAAACCAACAAATCTTTGGATCAAGCCTCCGCTCACCAACGCAAACATGTGGTCCCATTTGTCTCTACTGCTCTACCTGTATCAAATCCCCCAAATGGGCCTATCCCCGCCACTCCACAAGTTGTAGATCCAATTGTTTTCCTACATGGGGCAACACAAGCGGGGGATATTGCCCATGGCTCTAGGAACATGTTAACAACCTTATGCCCTCCAGTGGAACAAAACGTATCTAGCAATTGCAAAGGAGATAAAGGGAATACTCGCCAATCTAACCTAAGGGCAACAAACCCTTCCCCGCTATGTATAGACCTACCTCCAGCTTCTACTCCCTATGTTGTTATTTTAGCTGGAGTACCAGAATTGGAATTAGGTAGTGGGGAGTCTTATCCTGAATTGAAAAACAAAATTATTTTTTGGCTAAACAAATATAGACCTCTTCCACCCCTAATACAGAGTGAAATTTTATTCGCTCGGAGGGTTAGCTGGTTGGGACAGAGGCGGAAAGAAATTCCGGGGGATTGCATTTTGATTAATTTTAGGGACACTAGGGTGGTCCAGTACATTCTCAAATGGGAATTGTCCAGGGAGAACAGTGGCATCCAGACACTCCCTTTAGGCTATTTTTACCCACCCAGTCCCTTGTTAGAAAAGATGGGAAGTGTATACAAAAAGTGGGAAATGAGAGCACAGACTGGAAATTTGCTAAACACGGGTCGGGGCCCGGAAATCATCTTGCCTTTTAATATTCCAGTTAGCAACCGATACAGTAACCTAGATCTAGTCGATTGACTGTATCATACAGTTAAACAAATAGAAGGTACACCTATTCAGCCAGTTGAGTATCAAAACTGAGAAAGATCTGAGCCTGTGGGTCACCCTCTTAGGAAAATTCGTGAGGTTATAGTGGCACCCAGCAGTTTTGGTGCCCCTATTAATACACATGGGGAGTCTCATGGTACCACACAGGGTCGGGAGGGGATTCCCCGTCAAGTGTCTCACCAGGAGGTGGGACCCCTGCACATACAGACTGATACAGTAAAAGACCCGCAGAATACTAAGATTTTATCCTGGAACATAGCAGGTCTTATCTCTAAAATGGACCTCCCCGATTGGGGAGAATATATCGATACACATGAGCTATGTCTTTTTCAGGAAACATGGTCTACCTTACCACTGTATAGAGTAGGATATGTTGCATATTTTATTCCAGCCCTCCAGGGGCCTAGGGGGAGACCCTCAGGGGGCCTCTGTATTTGGGTTGCTGTACATTTGGGTTGTACTATCAAGTTGATAGACACTGATTCCCTGGACATTTTGTGTATCCTCCTTTCCTTTGATGACGCACTTAAGTTGGCTGTCATTAATATTTATTCTCGTCCAGTGAGGATGAGGCAAACCTCACAGACCATAGACCGTTTGGCTTCCTTCCTCTCCATTCTACCCGAGTCTGTACATGTAATAATTGGAGGGGATTTCAATTGTCATTTTGAACCTCTTAATGGCATAAGTACTACCATTACAAGTGAGGAAGATTCTGTCTGGGCAATTCCGGAATGTAATATCTACCCAATAAGGGGGTGGACCCCCCTTGTTCTCCATATGAATTCACTCACTTTCAGCCATTCACTTAGGGCATGTAATGGTCGATTCCCCTCTGACAGTTCGGGAAACCCTACTTTTAATAAATTTGGACAGGCTTCTACAATTGACTACATCTTGGTAGATGTCGAGATCTGGTTTAGAATTAAGGACTTTATGGTCCAATCTCGATGTGAAAGTGACCATAATCCTTTGGTGTTAGAGATAGCCTATTCCCAACTTGATGATGGACGTGGCCCGCCAACTCAATTTGTCCCAAACTTAATTGCAATAGAAGGAGGTAGAAGAGTACGCTGGGGAACCTTTGTTGCATCCACTGAAAAAATGGCCTCCCTGTATACACAAACCATTCCCTTTTTAGAGACTGCTTTTGGTGTGTCTGAAAATAATCAAGGCGATGAATTTTTGTTGTTGCTAAGTAGGAATCACCAGGACATGTTTGTAAAGTTGGCTGAGTTTTTTTATAATAGTGAAAATAATAACAACTCTGACCCTAAACATAAACATCCCTGGTATACTAAAGCGTGTAGGGAAGCCAAACGCGCATTGTTACTTGGGATTAAGAAGAAGGACATCACATGTATTAAAGTAACCAGGCTACACTATAAAAATACCCTAGCTGAAGCCAAAGCAGCATGGGAGATTGAAAAATGGGAAGCAATCAAGAAAGCTTTAGATACTAGAGACATGAGAGGCTTTTGGAACCTAGTCAAGACTGGTAATTCCGAAGGTAGCTCTGCTATTGAACCAAACCTGGGGGAAGAAGCTTGGAGATCCCATTTTAAAGTTTTATATTCAAGGCCTCTAGATGAAGTTGTAGCATATAGGGCAATAGATATAGATCAAATCCCTCTAAATAAGGGTCCACCACCCTGTACACTGGCAGAAGTCACTCTGGCGCTGGGCAAATTGTTACCTAACAAGGCACCAGGGCTGGATAGAATACCTGGTGACCTGTTTAGAAATGAACAAGTAGTGTGGGCACCCTATTTGCAGACTTTATTTAATGCCATCCTTCAAGGTATGGCACTTCCTCTGACCTGGGCTGGTGCGGAAATTATTCCTATTTTTAAAAAAGGCTCACCGCATAACCCGGCAAATTATCGGCCGATAAGCCTTATTGATGTTACCCAAAAGATATTTGCCCGTGTCCTCTTGGGTCGATTGCAATCATGGATGGACGAAATGAATGTTTTAACTCCTTTACAAGCCGGATTTAGGTCCAAAACCTCGACCATCGATCAGATTTTCAGATTGCAATTGATCCATTGGAAAACTGTAATTTTGGAGGGTGGTAGCCTTTATCTAACCTTTGTGGATCTTAAGTCCGCATTTGATATGGTGCAGCGCGATCAGCTATGGGGTTTACTTTATGATATGGGAGCCCCAGTTTACCTCTGTCAGCTGCTGAAGCGCCTACATGAAGGCACCTATGCGAGGGTAAGATATGGTAGGAAAGGAGAACTGACAGCTCCCTTCCCTGTAGAGAAGGGGGTGAGGCAGGGATGCGTTCTAGCGCCAACCCTCTTCTCCCTTTTTCTAAATGGTTTAATTGAAACGCTCCTGTCAGTGAAGGACATAGATTCACCAAGGTTAGCGAACCGCAAAATACCAGCATTAATGTTTGCGGATGACACGCTGCTCCTGTCTAAATCACCAATGGGTATGCAGCGTGTACTGGAAGAGTTTAGCGCCTTTTGCAGGAAGAGGAATCTGGAGATTAATATCCAGAAAACTAAATATATGCCAACACTACTAATTGCCCGCACCCCCAAATGGAGGGTAGGCCCCTAGAGAGAGTGTCTACTTTTGATTATTTGGGTATTACACTTAACGATAAGATGGATTGGGTGACCCAAATAAAGAAAGCCAACTTAAAATTAACACAGTCAATAGGTGGCATCTTGAAAGTTCACAAAAACTGTACTCAAAAAGTGGTTGGCCCTCCAGCAGAAATCTATAAAACCCAAGCAAGGGAGCTTCATTATATGGAGCTGAACTCTGGGGATATTGCCCATCTAACATTTTATCTCTTACAGAGAATACTTTTATTAGGCAGTTGTTGGGTCTTCCAAAAGTACTCCCTTAATTCCACTTAGGATGGATCTGGGTATTGGACCTATTGCCGATTTAATTGCCTCTCGTCCTCTTCTATTCTGGCGTCGCTTGTGGAGCACACCTGAGCTAGTTAACTATAGGGAGGAATTGAGGGACGTTATGTCCATATTGGGAGCAGGAAATCTACCTTGGCTGACATACATTAGGAGTATATGCTATTCAATGGGGAGGGCAAATATGTGGCTAACCCCCGAAGAGACCTGCCCCTCTATCCCCAAAAGTCCTTATCCCTAGCTTTTAAAGAACACAAACTCGCCCTATTGACCCAGAATACAAACTCATGCTGCCTGACATCTAGGTTCCTGGATGCCAAGCAACAGTACAAATTGGAACTGGCCCTGGACAGCATCCAACCATTCATGGCAAAGAAATTGTTTTTACAATTTAGGCATGGGACGCTCCCGCTCCGTGCATTTACAAACAAATGGAAGGGAGCAACCAAATTAGATTGTCCTGGGTGCACTTTATCTGAAGAAACAGAACTCCATGTTATGTTTTTCTGTCCTGCCTATAAAAGGTCTAGATCTAAGTGGGTCCTCCAACTTTGTAGAAATCTGGGGCTTAGAAATTACATCGAGGTTTTTAGGCTACTTAAATATGAGACACATCCACTATTTGTAGTCGCTACCTCGAAATTTCTATTTGCGATGTGGTGCATACGCAGAGGCATCATAAGGTGGAAAGAGTTGGGCAATAACTTGACTGTGTTTTTCCATTAGAAATGCTACTTTACTATATTTGCACATATCCTCATCTAGGGAAATGTTTTGAATTTTTTTTACGGATGAGTAATTTTAATGTTTTACTTTTAAATTATTTTTTTTAAGTGTGAACTGTTTTAAATGGTTTTAATTGTTTAATGTAGGAAATCCTGGGTATACTCAATACATATGGTCGCCAATTTTAGGGGGTCGGGTATTAGGGGTGATAGCCAACCACATAATAAATATGTAGCATATTTTCCCACATCCATTTATTGATATTTTGTATAATTACCCCTTGCCCCTAATTGTCGTTTGTAAAAATTTAATGGTATTTATGTAATGTCATATTTACTTGTGCTTTTATGGCTGTACAGCCGAAATAAAGTTTTTGACTGACTGACTGTAATTGAAGAACATACTCTAATTCGGATGCCTTGGGTTTTGTTTTTCGCCAGCAAATTAAACTGGATCTTGCTTGTTCCGTGGGTGAACAAAAAATACAGATTTTCCTTGTTCCACTTTTATGGCAGACTTCTGTGGCTTCACCTGGCTGCTGAAAAGAGATTGGGGCAAATTTACAAGCCCCTTGCGCCACTTTTGCATCACTTTTAACATGGGAAAAGTGACGCAAAAGTGGCGCAAGGGCCTTGTAAATCTGCCCCATTGAGTTTTGTCTAGTAGCAGTTTCGACTCATCTAAGGTAGCGCAGAACAGGCGCAGAGGGTTAATATGCCTGCTGCAAAGAACGTGTACTATGCAGATTACAGAACAGTATTTCATGTGCAATGCTCAGAGGGATGCTGCTTTTGTCAAAGAGATCCTTTCGTTACTGTACACTTTATAGGTTACAATCATGATCTAGCACAGTGAGCTGTGAACTGCCATCAAAGAGCTAGATGCAAACAGCATGGTACAGGTTAGAAAGTTATGTTTTTTTCCCAGTCTTTGTCTATCCTAATTTTACTGAAAAGGTGTTTTTTAGGTAGAAATAAATTGTTAATTGTAAGGTCAACTCTAACCACTTTGTTATGTTACAAAATTTGCATTAGTGGCACTAATCATTTTAGCCGGTTTATTCCAAAATTGTGCTTTAAATGTTCTTTTGCTTTCATTTTTTTCAAAATTTTCTGGGAGGCGGGGGAACCTCCTATCAAAACCTTACCTGAGGAAGTCTGTCTTGCTGAAATTCAGATTGGGTATTACATCTGGCTTTCAGCAGTGCCAGTTGAGGATGTGGGTGGAGCCACTAGAGTAAGTGGGTGGCACCAGTGGAGGAAGTGGGTGGGGCCGGGAGAAATGGGTGTGGCCTCCTAAAGAAAATTGAGCACCTGGACTTAATATTTTACAAACTAAACACTGCTTGAGACCCTAACGGGTGAGGAGTGCGCTTTACAAACCCCTGATTGATTAACCCTTAATTAGGAGGACAAGGTCCAAGGCCCAGAGGATTAAAGCCTGCATGGAGGATGTCTCAAGGAAGTTAGCCTTACAGGAACCATGAAGACCTTGCTTTTCGGAAATGCTGAAGACATCTTCACAACAGGCTTGCGGATATATAGGAGGCATTGCAGGACAGCGCATGTGGTGTGCCTGCATCACCCTGACCCGCCATCTTAAATATCCTGAATTTGTAGGAAGGCACATCACATCTTCTCGAGCCCCAGGAGCACACGTGCCTGAGTTTTAAAGAGATTTTCGTCGAAATCTGCAAATTATGAAAGCAGTTGGTGATTATGTGGCAAGTCAGCAATTCTGTAATACTGGGAAATACTGAGGCTGCAGAATCGTGCAATCCCAGTGGCCCTGACTACGAAAAGTATGACAGCTGTCTGTCACTCTCCGCTCATTTTTTAAAGAGACAGGGAACTCAATGAGAAGGGTGAGGTCGTCGTTCAGCACGTGGCAGGAGGGGCTGGGCCATAAAAATCAGGAAGGCCCAGGCTATCATTATAAATGAACCCATTGCAAGGCTTGGTGCTCTTTGTGACTCTTAAGGGTCATGGATAATTTGAAATTCAGAACAAAGACGATAAATAGCGATTTCCCTTTGCCAGGGTTAGGCGCAATAAATCATTTAGACATTTAGCTACTGCCATTTTAGGCGGTAACGTGGACTTGAGCATATGACCCACGTGCTCCAGGCTCGATGGCTTAATTACTAATTAACTCCTTCTCAGCATGACCGCACAGATGAAGGCCCCCGGAGCACCTGAACCTTTAATTGAGAGAACTATGATTAATTTGAAGAAATGAGGTATGATTAGCTATTGAACGTGACCCATTCAGGGCCTAGAGAGAGCGCTTACACCCTCAAAATGTGATTAATTGGACTAGGCCATGGCTGGCGGTGAGCATCCCTCTCCGTTCTTTACCTCGTAGCGAACCTGAGGTTCGGAGCTCTTTGCGGTGCTTCACGCTTTCCAGGGGATGACGAGAAGCGCCACGCATTTCAAAAAGAGTTAATTCCGAAAATGTAATGATACGGAAGGTGTTTGCGCAGCGCAGGAGGTTCAGCAAGTTCTTCCACGCTGCATTAAAAGCTGCTAATGTCACAGTGGCTCGTTATTATCGGTGCCGGGGAGGAGCCTTCGGGGCACAAGTCTATTACTTATGTTTTCAATTATTTGCATATCAATCAAGCAGGGGCGCTCGCTGTGAGTGACTGCTGACAAGCGGTGTGGAACACCTCCGGGTGTTCGCGGCAAGTACGACCGTGTGTGCGCCACTTGCAGGTGCAGGCTGCCGACGTCAAGAAGAGGAATTTCTCCTCTCCTGCATTCCCAGTCCCACTCATACGGTTACCCCTGTTCTTGAAGGCCCTATCCCTCTTAAGCGGAGTGATCCCTCTGCTCCCCAGGGAGGTCATTTTAACTACCTTTCTCTCCCCAGAACCTCCCTCACTCTGGATGGGCTGCCTCTATCATGCTCAAACTTTGGCTACCACATACCTATTCTGGAAGGGTCGAGAAGAACTGGCTGTGAGTCACAGGGTAATCGGAGGTTCTGAGCTCCAAGTGCAGGTGCCCAGGCCCCGCCCACCATGGATTTACCTGGCACCAGTCCTCCGACAGTCTAGACCCTTGCGGACCCTGCGCCTTGAGGTTCCTGCCTCTTCTCCCACTCTCGCTCTCACTCTCTCTCGTGCCTCTGTGACTTCCGCCTATTACTCTTTTAGCCTCTCACTCTTTGCTCCTGTGCCTTTGTGCTTTTTTCACTCTTTACCCTTTTGTCTTTGTACCTTTTTTTGCTATTTCGGCCCATCACGCTTAGCGCTTTTATGCCTTTTTCCCTCTTTACTCTCTCGCCTTTTTCCAACTTTTGCCTCGTCACTCTCCTGTGCCGCTTTTTCCATCTCTTGGTGCCCCCTTCCCGTGTTCCTTTTCCTGCCTCCCACCTAGTGTGCCCCCTACCATCTTCCCCCGTTCCTTGCTTGTTCCTTCCTGCGCCTCCATGCCTTCTGTGCTCCTGTTAAGCCATGGCCACTGCCCCCTGTATTCCTCCCCCTCCCAGGACCTACTTAATAGTGGCTGCAGTGCAGATGCGCTGCTGGCATGCCAAAGGCAAGCCCATCTGCACCCCTCCGCACCTGGAACCCCACCACAAATCCTGGTCCTTCCGCCCCGTAGATTAATCTGAGGCATTCCTCCAGTCATTCAACCAGGGTTATCCTTCCCCATGTTGCTGCTGCACTGCACAACAGGGAAGGAACCTTCGGTTGCACCCACTGTCTTTTCGCATGCACAACCCATCCACTGCACCAACACCCACCCAACCTACACACGGCACACCTCCCGCTAGCAACTTTGCATCCCTAGATAAACTATCATGCATACTCCTTGAAACACCTGCTCACTCAGCAAAAATGGCATGAAAATCTGGGACATCCTGCACAATGACTCCCAGGAATTCCTCTTCCTTACGGAAACGTGGCTGGCCGCCAAGTCAGCACCGGACATTGCCAAGGCCATACCGCCAGGATACAAGATCACATGACAGGACCGCCAACACAAACTGGGAGGAGGGATTGCAATAATCTTCAAAGACACCGTCAGCTGCACCACAACCACAGAGAGCACAACCCCCTTCATGGGGCACCTGCATTGCTAACTGCAAATTTCATACACCCTCAACAGAACCCTTGTCTACCAAAGACCTGGACAACTAGCTACCTTAACCCACAACATCGCCTATTTCGTCCCGTGCCCCCCAACCATTGACTTCAAAGCTGACACAACACATCGCCAGGCCCACACACTTCGCCGGACACACCCTCAACCCCGACTTCATCACCTTCAATGGCATCAAAATCACTGAAACCACACCTCTCACCTGGACCAATCACGCCATTGTCCACCTCTAAATCAACAGCCATTATCAAACAAAACCTGCTACCACCAGCCTGGCCAGATGCAGCTTGAGCAGCTTCTTGTAATCTAACTAGTCCCACACCATGTGCATAAATCAGCCTAACCCAACCGGCGACCTAAACAGTGACAGCAGACAGCTCAATAAGTGGATCACAAAATGCACCGATTCGTAAACTAAGCCAAAAAAGAACCCAAAAGCAGGCTAGCTGGTACACTGAAGAACTCCACTAAACCAAACAACACTGCAAACAACTGGAAAGAATATAGAGAATGACCCACAAAGAAACTGACATGGACACTTAGAAAGCAGTACCATGCCACTACCACCAGCAGATCAGAGAAGCCAAGAAGAAGGCCCTAGGCGAGCACATAGATAACAGCTCCAAAAGCTGCAAAAATCTCTTTGCTATCATCAAAGAATTCACCACAACAGCTTCCACCACAAACAGTATCACCCGTCACAAAACCTATGCGATAACCTATCAGAATTTTTCAGCAACAAAATCAAAACCATCGACAACAACTTCTATCACCAACTGAAAAGCTGTAGCCTCACCTCCAGCCAATCCACTAAAAACCTCAGAAACACCCTGAAGACTTGGGAAACAATCACCACGGAAAAAAGATCCAACATCATGGGAACAATCCACTCTGGGCCACCGATGGCCCCTGCTCCCACCACATGTACAATATGGACATCTCCCCAACCAGTGAAGTACTCACCTGCATCTGCAACACCTCCATCACCACCACGGCATTCCCAGAGGCCTGGAAACATACCGCAGTTGAAGCACTTTTAAAGAAACCATCTGACGATCCCACCCATTAAGCAAACTACCACCCGATCTCCCTGCTACTCTACCCAGCCAAGGTCATGGAGAAAGCCATCAACAAGCAACTCGCCCACTACCTCGACACACACCAACTTCTAGACACCACGCAATCAGGTTTCAGACCCAATCACAGCACCAAGACTGCCCTCATGACAGCTTCAGACAACATCAGGATGACTCTCGACCAAAGAGAAACAGCGGCCCTCATCCTGCCCGACCTCTCAACTCCCTTCAACATGGTCTCCCCACTCCACCCTGTTCACAAGGCGTCAAGAAATAGGCACCCAAAGATCCATCCTCAATTGGATCAGCTCCTTTCTCACAGGAAGAACACGAAAAGTCAGCATGCCACCCTACACATCGGAAGCCAGGAACTTCATCTGTGGAGCCCGCCAAGGATCATCTCTCAGTCTGACCCTATTCAATATCGAAATGACCCCACTGGCCAACCTCATCAGATCGCACTGCATCAACATACTTTCCAAAGCAGATGACACCCAACTTATACTCTCCGTAACAGACAAGACTCCCGTGACAAAAAACAACTTCGCAACCTGCATGACCACAGTAGCTACCTGGATGAGAACCAACTGCCTCAAGCTCAACTCAGACAAAACTGGAGTGGTGATCTTCAGAAAGAAAACCTCTGTTTGGGATTCCACTTGGTGGCCAGCAGATCTCAGCTCTACACCAACCCCTACCACCCATGCCAGAATCTTAGGAACTATCCCAGACAACAAGTTCGACATGGCAGCCCAGGTAAACGTAGTGCCCTCCACCTTCTTCCACACCTTGAGGATGCTGTTAAAAATCATTTTTGGTTGAAGTCTAGTTTTTAGTTTTCGAGATGTTGGAGATTTCCTTCCATGCTGTTTCTGTCCACAGGGAGAGGGGAAGCAGGAAGGAGCAGAGGTAGCCTCTTCACTCCAAATGGAGCTTAAACTCCCTGCACTCCATCCACTGGGGACTGTTACACTTCAAATTAATTATCTAGAGCTCCCCTTAATCCACAAAGAGTTTAAGTAAGCTCATCACTAGTCTGCAATTTCTGATTTATCCACACACTGGTGTTCGAAAATGATTCCTGTTCCCATCCATTGAAGCACAATCCAAACACTCCACAGTCTTACTACCACATACATGCAAAGTAAACATGCACTTGCCACCCATGTCCCATATGCATGATAAGAAGATTCTTGTTGCGAGGAACTGGACAGATCTTTTACTAGCAGAGGTCAGTAGGCGTTTCTCCTTTGAAGGAGAAAGGCAACAATTGTCTGTCATTTCTGCAATAATCATTTGCTGCACTGACTGCCAGTTCCTCTCATGACAAGTCATTGTAGATCAAAAACCTGCAAAGACATAGCATAACTTTGGAAGCAGTCTAAAACAATACAGTTGTGCATGTTCTCCAGAGTCATGCAGGAGTCATTTCTGCGTCAACATATTGTTTCTTTTGCTGTCAAACAAGTGCTTCCTTTGTCCTACAATGAAGGAAACTGTCTCAATTCCTCTCACTCCAGTGCTTCCTCTGTCATACACTAGATGAGCTGTTCCCATGGCTACCTTAGTCCAACACTGAAGAGAGCTAATCCTGTCTGTCACCCTGGTGATTCCTCTGCCCCACATTGGAATGTGCACTGTCAACCCCTTTTAACCCATTTCTTCATCTGTGAAACACTGGTGGGGTCGGTTTCTATTTCTTTCACTTCAAGGCCCTCTTTGTCTCATATTGGAGGGAACGTCTTTCATCACTCTCGACCCAGAGCTCCTTCTGTCCAACATTGGGCAGGTTGTACAAGTCCTCTCAGGCAGAATTCTTTCTGTCCCACATTGGTGGGGGCATTATCTCAATCCTTCTCACACTAGAGCTCTCTCTATCCCATATTAGGAGGGAACTGGCCTATTTGTACACAGAGCCATTTATACCACAATGTAAAGGTGGTCCCCAGGCCTCTAGTTCACACAACCCTGTCTGTGACACACTTGTGAAATGTGTCCTTATCCCTCTTGCTCATCTTCAGCACCAAACTGAATGGATCAGCCTTAATAGGTGTCAACCCCAATGCTTCATCACTCTCATATCTCTACAGAGATCTGATAAACACATTTTACAAAATAGGGAATCTGCATTATAGAACATTTACCTTCTATGTAAATATTGCTGTATAATTTCTAATGTGGCAATTTCCATGCACATGTATTATGCTGACAAATTTATGACTCATGATAGCAGATAGTGTATCATCGTTCTTCATTGATCAACCCTCTCAGCCCCCCAATTTGGCTTCATATCTGACTTTCTTCAGCCTCCTTTATTACTTGACTGATGCATTGTTTTAGCCCCCCATCTCCTGAATCAAATGGCAGGTCGTACACTGCTGTGTGCTTCTCTAAGTGTGCATCTGCATCCAAATCGGCCTTACCAGGACAGACTCTGTTCCTCTGCCTGACACTCTCCCCATTTTCAACAAAGGATACTCTTGGTCTCACAAGTGCAGCACATATCAGCAGCAAAGGTGCAAATCAGTGATTTGAGCAGTAGATTGACAGTGCTGTCTCAGAGAGGTTGCCGTGGTACAAGCAAACTGCTCGTGCGTGCCACGTGTGCCCTCGTCGAAGTACAGAATCGATGCTGAATACATGTGGAGTCAAAGCAAAGTCTAGCCGCTATGAAGCAGTTGAAAATGAAAGCATTTAAAGAGGATCTACATGTCATTAGTCGAGAACCTGTTGATCAGGCCATATAATAATAATAAGCAAGCTTATAAAGCGCATGGTTACACTCACTAGTGTGTCCCCGTGCTGCGGCTAGACCTCGTCAGGAGCAATAATGTCTTGTTACTTACTGGTAACCTTCATTACCCCGATTAGGGTCCTCCCCGTCCCAGTCCTTACTACGTGAGGCAGTCCTGCCTCCACCCAGCCAATCACAACGCCAGTATTCAAAAACTAACATAAGCCCCTCCCACCTACCGCCATGCCTGTTATCAACAAGACTCCGACACAAACACAGCGGGAGGGAGGGAGGGAAGAGGACTGGGACGGGGAGGACCCTAATCGGGGTAATGAAGGTTACCGGTAAGTAACAAGACATTACCCCCTCATGGGTCCTCCCCGTCCCAGTCCTTACTACGTGAGGAACTCACAAGCAGAGAACCAACAAAAAACGCAGGACACCAGGGATCCATGCAAAGTACAAAACTTTAATCAATAAATGATCAAGGAACAGCAGCGTTCAAGACGCCAACAGAAAAACTGCCAGCAGAGGCATGTAAAACATCAAGCCGATAATGTCGCACAAAAGTGTGATGGGACTGCCAGGTTGCTGCCCTACAAATCTCCTGGATAGAGACCCCCGCCGCCTCAGCCCAGGAAGCAGACACAGAACGCGTCGAACGGCCCTGCACCTGAGACGGAGGAGGCAGATCCAAAGACTTATAAGATTGGCAGACCGCCAAACGCACCCACCGACTGATCCTTCTTCCCCTTAGCCACACCTCCACAGGAGACAAACAGGGCAGGAGAAACCCGAAACTCCAGGGAACGTTGGAGGTAAACCTGGAGAGCCCTGCAAACATCCAAGGAAGGGGGAACAAGGGAATCCCCCTCAGTAGGCAAATCAGGAAGAATCACCTCCTGCTGCAAATGAAGACTGGAAGAAACCCTAGGCAGGAAAGCCGGATCAAGCCGTAAAACGACCCGATCCTGCAGGAACTGCAAATAAGGAAATGAAATGAGCAAGGCACCCAACTCACCCAACCTGCGAGCGGAGGTAATGGCCAGCAAAAAAGCCACCTTAGCGGACAGCCACAACAAATCCGCCTCCAGCAAAGGCTTAAAAGGGGGCAACTGTAGACCCCGCAAAACAGTAGGCAAATCCCAAGAAGGAACGAGAACAGGAGAGACCGGCCGACGAAGCCGAAAGCTCCGAAGAAGCCAACTAACCAAAGGAGCAACAACCCCCAAGGAGGCCCCAGGACCCCTACAAGCACGGACAGCCGCCCATTGAGCAGACAAAGTGGAAGGGGAAAGGCCCAACAAAAAACCATCCCTGAGAAAATCCAACACAGAAGCAGGATCCCCCAGCACAGGATCCACCCCATGTGACGAACACCAAGAGACAAAAGAACCCCAATGCCGACCATAGCACTTAAGGGTCGAAGGGCGGCGTGACAACTGAATGTCATGAGCAACCACAGCGGAACAGCCCAAAGACTCCAACGTCAACCGCTCAAGAGCCAAGCCGTCAGCTGCAAACGACGAAGACAAGGCAGAGACAGGAGCGGAAACTGAAGAGGAGCCGGGCACAAAGGAAGCCGGACAAACCGACCCTCCGCCAGCCGCCACAGGAGAGGAAACCAAATGCGGCGAGGCCAGAAAGGAGCAATCAACAGGACCGAAACTTTCTCCCCCCGAATCTTCTGCAGCACCCTCGGGAGGAGGGGAATAGGAGGGAACGCATACAGAAGGCCCGAAGGCCAGGGAATCAATAGAGCATCCACCGCCCAAGCCTGAGGACACAGCACCTCCGAACAAAACCGGGGGAGAAGAGCGTTGTGAGGAGAGGCAAAGAGATCGATCCAGGGAGTCCCGAACCGAAGACAAAGGGACTGGAACAGAGGAAGAGAGAGATGGTACAGAACAGAGGATGGAAGGTTGCGGCTCAAAGCGTCCGCATGAAAATTCAACTGTCCCAGAATGTACACCGCCCTCAAGGCCAACAGATGAGATTCCGCCCAAGCACAAATCAAGGAGGCCAACAGGTTCAGAGACGCGCACCTCGTCCCCCCTGACAGTTCAAGTAACAACGAGCCACCTGATTGTCGGTACGAACCAACAGATTCGACCTGTGGAGATGAACCTGAAAGAACTGCACCGCCTCCCAGACGGCCGCCAACTCCCGCCAGTTCGAGGAACGGGCGCTGTCCCCCCCGAGACCACCGACCCTTCGCTTCCAAGGATCCCAAAGTGGCCCCCCAACCCCAAAGACTGGCATCCGTAGTCAACAGAAGGGGAGGAGGAAGACAAAACCGCACCCCCTTCTCCAGATTGGGAGTGCAAAGCCACCAGTCCAAGTCCAGAACCAGAGCAGGAGAGAGAGGAACCAGAGTCTCGTAATCCGCCCGGGAGGGGTCCCACCGAGCCAAGAGAGGAGTCACCAAGGGCTTGAGATGGAGGCGAGCCCAAGGAACCACAGCAGTGGTTGCAGCCATCAATCCCTGGACCCGCAACCAAACACGAGCCGGGGCAGAGGGACGACTCAATAGATCACGCAACAGAGTCTGCAATGAAAGGATCCGAACAGGAGGGAGAAACACCGCCCCCAGAGACGTGTCGAACAGACCCCCGATGAACTGAAGTCTCTGAACAGGATCCAGATGAGACTTGGCCAGATTCACCTTGAACCCCAGCTCCCGGAACAGGGTCAGCGTAGCCTCCACCGCCAGAAGAGCCTTAGGAAAGGAGGAAGCAGAGACCAAACAATCATCAATATAGGGAAACACGGAGAAACCCCGATGTTGCAAAACCCCCATAGCAGGAGCCAATACCTTGGTAAAAGTCCGGGGAGCAGTGGAGAGGCCGAAGGGCAGAACCTGAAACTGGAAATGCATCCCCTGGACCGCAAACCTCAGGAACCGCTGACTGGCAGGATGGACCGGAACGTGAAAATAGGCGTCCTCTAAGTCCAGGGAAGCCAAAAAATCGCCCTCCTGGATGAGGGGAATGACGGACTGCAATGTGACCATCCAAAAATGATCCAACCGCACCAATTTGTTCAGGGAACGGAGATTCAAGATGGGGCGGAAGGAACCATCGGGCTTTGGAATCAGAAACAGACGGGATTAGAACCCCAGGCCCACTTCCTCCACTGGAACCGGCACCACTGCCCCTTTCCGGAACAACATGGCGACGCCGGACAACATGGCAGATCGTCGCACGGGGTCTCTGGACAATGGGGTAACCAGAAAACAATCCAGAGGGGGAGGGCCCCGGAAGGGAATCTGGTAACCCCACCTGATGACAGACAAGACCCACCGGTCGGAAATCAGAGCTGACCAACGGTCCAGAAACAAACGGAGACGAGCCCCCACAGCGGCATAGTCACTTCTGTCCTGCACCAGAGGGAGGCTGCTGCTGCTGTTGCTGCTGCGGCCGGGATTTATAATCGAACGCGGCCCCCCGACCACGGGCCTGACCACGAAAGGGCTGAGAGGACAAAACCCCTTGAAACCCCTGCTTCTGGAAGAAAGACCTCTTCTTAGGAGCAGGCTGAAAAGGCATTAACAACTTCTTTTCCTCCGCAGAGCGCTGCACCATTGTATTCAAAGCATCCCCAAAGAGACGGGGACCCTCAAAAGGCAGTTTATGGACCAAGGCCTTCTGTGCAGCCTCAAGACGCCAAGGTTTCGTCCACAGAGACCTCCTTCCATCCACCGCCGCCCCAGCAGCCGAGGAGAAAGCCCACAAGGAATCAAAAGTGACATACGAGAGAAATTGCGCCAAGACCTCCATTTGAGCCAACACAGGAGTAGGGTCCCCCTGATCCTGAAGACAGTCAAACAGCTTCTCGAAATCCTTAAGCAGGACCTGCGATGCATAGGCCGCATAAGTGCTAGCACGCACCCCAAAGTGAGAAGCGGCGTAAGAACGTTTGAGAGCAGACTCCACCTTACGCTCCACCGGATCGGACAGGGAAGCCTCCTCCGAGGACAAAGAGGAAGAGGAGGTCGCCATAGAAGACAAAAGAGAATTAACCTTCGGAATCGCAGGAAACTGGGAATCAAAGTCCGCCAGGCGATACCGCTTCCCCAGGAATCGCGGAATACCCTGCTTATCCACCTCAAGCCACTCTTTTGTGAGGATATCCTTCAGGACATCATGGAAGGGGACGTCATCCACCACAGAGGAACTATACTATGCGTAAAATCCCTCCTCAGCCAGGGATTTAGAGTCAAACCCAAGCACCTCTCGAATATGGACCAGCATGTCAGAAAAAACCTTGCCCTGGACGTACTTTCCCTTAGGGGAATTGTCCATGTCTTCCTCATCATCCTTAGCCCGCTTAGCTGCAGGCTCCAGCAGCGCAGACTGGACCGCAGAATTAATCAAGTCCTATAATCTGCCTGAGAAATCTGCAAGACATTGTCTTCCTGCAGATCCTGAACATTATGCTGCTTTGAAATCACTTTAGCAGGCACAGGCGAAGAAGCCCCTTCACTCATGGCGAGAAATCCAGTGGCAAACAAACAGGAACTCACCACACAAACAAAGGAAGTGCCCAGCAACCTCCAATAAATACTGCCCCTAATCACCCAATCACGCAAAGGTGAGACAGGTGAAGGAAATAAAAAAGGGCAGCCCTGTAGTCTCCACCCACAGCCACAGATCAAAAGACAATGGCCGCGGGGGCCGGACGCTGCACGAGAGCCCCAGCGCCGGAACGACCCGGGGCCAGGAAACCACAAAACTCCCCAGCCCAGCACATGAGCGTCCCTGACCCCAGAACAGGAGCGCGGCCGACCGGAATACCGGAGCGGCCGCGCCGACAAATTAACAATAAAACAATGCAGAACATAGAAAACTGCAAATCAAACACTCATGGCACCGTCCTGAAGGAAATCCAGACCAGGAAACAGGAACCGGGAGCACCAGCATTCCGACCGCCATCGGAGCAGAAAAAAACCAGGCATGGCAGTAGGTGGGAGGGGCTTATGTTAGTTTTTTAATACTGGCGTTGTGATTGGCTGGGTGGAGGCAGGACTGCCTCACGTAGTAAGGACTGGGACGGGGAGGACACATGAGGGGGTAATGTGACATAGCTAAAGGAGAACCTATGGGCGGAAGAGCCATGTCTTCAGTTTTTTCCGAAAAATAATTTCAGAAGGTTCCTTCCTGAGAGCGAGCGGGAGGTCATTCCAGTGTTTCGCGGCAAGATAGCGGAAGGATCGGCCACCCATTCTTGCTCTTTTGATGACCGGGGTTTTGACCTGTCCAGTCCCTGCAGATCTTAGATGTCGGGATGGAGTATAGGGGGACAGTAGGTTGTGTAGATAACTTGGCCCTTTCCCCAGCAGAATACGGTGACTAACACACAGGGCCTTAAAAAGTATTCTCTCCCTCACTGGGAGCCAGTGAAGGGCGGCAAGGGCATTCTTGGAGGAAGTTCTCCTGGGCAGCATTAGAACAAGGCGGGCCGCCGCGTTCTGAATGCATTGAAGTCTCATTAGACACTTACTACTTGCTCCCAGGTATAGAGCATTTCCGTAGTCCAGATGGGAGGTTACCAGAGCATGGACTAGGGTTTTCCTCGCTGCCACGGGAAGCATGTCTAAAGTTTTCCAGAGTCCTTTCATTACTCCAAAACACTTCCCGGCCACAATTCTGGTGTGAATCTCGAAGGAGAGCTTGGAGTCCAGCCACACCCCCAAGTTCTTGACCTGACTGCTGGGGGAAGGGGTCGGGCCCAGAGTCTGCGGCCACCAAGATGAGGACCAGATCGAGGGAGCATTTCCCACCACTAGAACCTCAGTTTTGCTGCCATTTAATTTTAAACAGTTATTCGTCATCCAGGATGCCAGCTCCTGTAGGCAGGAAGAACAATTGGTGGCTGCCTCTACATGGGAGTGTGACAGTGAGACCACCAGTTGCGTGTCATCCGCGTATGACACGACACTGATTCCATATTTAGTAATAATCTCCGCCAGTGGGGCGATATAGAGATTAAAAAGAGTGGGGCTTAATATAGAGCCTTGGGGGACCCCTTGAGCACGCGCCATGCTTTTGGAATAATGAGGTCACTGAGCCACCTGAAAGCTACGATCCTGTAAAAAGGACCTCAGCCACTCAAGGGCCAGTTTATCCAGCCCGCCTTTCCTGAGGCGCTGTAGGAGTAGTAGATGGGCTACAGTGTCGAATTCGGCACTGAGGTCCAAGAGGACCACCGCAACCGTCTGGCCCTCATCTACCTGTCTGCGAATAGTTTCAGTTGACAGGAGCAGTGCTGACTCAGTTGAGTAGGTTGCTCGAAAACCTGATTGCGTAGGGTGCAATAGGCTGTGCCGGTTAATGTGGTCCGTCAGTTGCATATTGACCATTTTTCGGCTATTTTCGCAAAATATGGCAGGAGTGAGACCGGTCGAAGGTTCTCCAGCTGACTCTCACTCACATTCAGCTTTTTTTTATGGGGAGGACAATCGCTTCTTTCCATCTTTTTGGGACCACTCCCGACTCAAAAGAGAGTTCAAGGAGGTTCCTAATATAGGGTACTAGGATTTCCAGGCTATCTCTCAGAACTTTAGGAGTAGTGGGGTCCCTAGGTGAACCGGATTTAATACTTAAGGCTATGCCTTTGAGGTCTTCACAGGAGGGGAGCTCAAATCTGGAGAGGTAGTCTGCCTCCTCCACGTTGGCCCTCCCCTCGCTATCGGAACTCCCATTACGTGCCTCATCCGGGAAGGTAGTGTAAATCCTTGCTACCTTCTCTGCAAAGAAGTCTGCCACCAAATTGCAGGAATCAACCGATCCGCTTTTGGAAGCCGTAGTTCTGGCTAGTGACGAAATGTCTTTGAAAATTGTGAAGAGTTCTCAGCTTGCTCTATCCTATCATTGTAGTAGGCGGCACAAGTTTTTCTTATTAGGGAGTGATAGTGCCTTAGACTGATTTTATATTCAGCCTTCCTGTGATTTGAAAAGTCTTTCCTCCATATTCGTTCTAACCGCTTGCAAGAAGTCTTAGCTACCCTAAGTCCTTCATTAAACCATGGGGCCGATTTTAACTGTCTCCCCGGTGCTCTAGAGGACCATGGGGCTACTCTGTCTAGTGCCTCTGTAATCCATTCATCTAATAAGCTACAGGCAGACTCAATGTCTTTGCCACCCGGTGGGCTGCCCTGTTGGAGTGCACGATTGAAGTTTGCTGTTGAGAACCTAGCCCACTTCCTAAGCATCGTCACTGCATCTGACGTCTTAGGCATAGGGGTATTAGGTATCAGGACACTAAAGGGAACCAAATAATGATCAGTCCAAGGAATTGCAATGGGGCATTCAATTACTAAATCCCCCCAGTTGGCAAAAACCGGGTCTAGTAGGTGGCCTAGTTGGTGGGTCGGAAGAGGAGATTGCAACACCAGCTGCAAGGCGGCCAATTCCTGGCAAAGCTCTTGCGCTCCGGTATTAGCCATCTCATCAAAGTGTAGGTTCATGTCCCCCAACACCAGCACTTTATTATACCGAAGTGCCGGTTGTATCACCTGTTCCATTAGGCTCGATACAAACTGGGTGGAGGGTCCTGTTGGTCTGTAGATTAAAAAACCTTTAATAATATAGTTAGCGGCAACTGTGATCGTAAAAAAACCAGCTTCGCTCACAGCGATGTTAGCTAACTCTAAAGTGCATTGAACCGATAGCTTATGAATGATGGCTATCCCTCCCCCCCCCCCGGTTTTTTTGTCGATCCAGTCTAGCAATCCCATAGTTATGTGGGAGGGCCTCGAGGATTTCAGGTGCAGAGTCCTCATTCAACCAGGTTTCTGTGAGAAACATAACATCTGGCTGATTGTCTGCTAGATGGTCATGAATTTCGAATTTGTGCTTCTTAAGGGATCTACAGTTGACCAGAATTAGATTAAATTTCTGACCTATCCCGGTTTGTTTCATGTTTGCCTCTGTGCTATAGGGGCAGTAGCTACACTTCCGAGATGTAGATCCCATCAGTATACTATGTCTGCATTGATCTAGGATGGGGGGATAGTGTGTGTAGTTGCTCTGAGGTGTACTTATGGGCTACTACTAACTGGGCCAGGGTTCTGGCCCCGTGCCCCGTACGGCCGCAGACGGGCGCAGACGGGCGCAGACGGGCGCAGACGGGCTTGCCTTTGGCGCGCCTTTGGCGCTCCGGCAGCGTGCTCGCTGCGCGCGTCCGCTGCGCATCCGCTCAGGCATGCGCATTAAGTAGGGGTGTAGCATCTGCAACTGGCGCCCAGACCGGGAACCGTAAGTGCGTCACAGACCCTTCCCTGCCCTCCGCTCAATCGGCACTGACTGCCGCGTCAGACCGGGGCGGGAAGAGTACTCGACACCAGGAGTTAGCAAGTGAGCTCAAGCAGTTAAAAAAACTGTGCAACACATTCAATTTAAAAACAATTAAGAACAGTGCAAAGTTTGTTATATTTTAAAAGCGCATTAGGAAGTTGTCACGTTACCGCCCCAAACGGGTCAAGCAGATCCTGCCACTATCTGCCCTCACCACTGCGCGTCCGCTCAGGCATGCCCATTAAGTAGGGGTCTAGCGTCTGCAAGCTAGACCGCTAACTGGCGCCCAGACCGGGAACTGGAAGTGCATCACAGACCCTTCCCTGCCCTCCGCTCAATCAGCACTGACTGCCGCGTCGGACCGGGGCGGGAAGAGTACTCGACACCAGGAGTTAGCAAGTGAGCTCAAGCAGTTAAAAAAACTGTGCAACACATTCAATTTAAAAACAATTAAGAACAGTGCAAAGTTTGTTATATTTTAAAAGTGCATTAGGAAGTTGTCACGTTACCGCCCCAAACGGGTCAAGCAGATCCTGCCACTATCTGCCCTCACCGCTGCGCGTCCACTCAGGCATGCTCATTAAGTAGGGGTCTAGCGTCTGCAAACTAGACCGCTAACTGGCGCCCAGACCGGGAACCGGAAGTGCGTCACAGACCCTTCCCTGCCCTCCGCTCAATCGGCACTGACTGCCGCGTCGGACCGGGGCGGGAAGAGTACTCGACACCAGGAGTTAGCAAGTGAGCTCAAGCAGTTAAAGGTACCGCTCTACTACACAACTTAGAGCCATACCTAGTACGGAGTAATAACGTTGCGATTACAAGTGCTGCCTTGCAGATATCAACCTTGTGTCAAAAAGTACAAAGCGACAGTCAAGCACAAGATAACTCTGCGATTATAAGTGCTGTATGGCAGAGATCAACCAGGTGTAAGTAAGTACATAGAGATGTCAGAGGCAAAGCAAACTAGATGCAAGAAACAGTTGTTTGCTTTCCAGAAGTAATTAAAGAGAGTCTTCATACTGCTGCACTGGGCACAGCAGCCCAAGGAGAAGTGCCGGGGGTTGTGCTTATGGAGCCGTCCATACCTGAAGAGGCGAGCCACCAAAGCTGCTGAGTGGGGCTCAGAACAACAGATCTTTGAAGGGTGAAAGTCAGTGAGGAGTCTAGAAGAGTGGTAGGTTATTGTTCTGATGGAGATCAAGAAGAAAATCACGTTTGCAGTTATTATCAAAGATGATCCAGAGGCCAGTATGTTCCCGGGTCTCAGAGAAAAGGAGCTAAAAGCAGTGGCTGAAAGACCGCCATGTACTCCCTCATTAAGTTACACACTGGTCAAAAATGCTGGTGCTTTCTTGAAACCACCATCATCATTTGATACCACAAAAAAGCAAAATATTTGCGATCGATGGACTACGTGGATAGAGACATTTGCAGATTTCATTGATGCACTTGAAGAGACTGATAACAAAAAGATTAACAAATACCTCAAAAATCATGTTGGTGATGGCGTACAGGAAGTCATAAAGAAAATGCCACGAGCTGATGAAGAAATCACCTACCATCAGATTAAAGAAACCTTTAATCTCTGGTTTAATCCAATGCCAAATGTTGACTATGAAAGATATATCTTTAGTCAAGAACGACAGAAAGTTGGCAAAACCATCGATAAATTTGTAGAGAGACTTCACCCACTCATAAAACATGGTACGTTCAATGAATTTAATGATGAAGAGGCCATCCCCCTTAGGGTCATTGATGGATTCTTGTCTGATTCATTCAGACGGTGAATGCTGAGAGAAACATTGAGTCTGGAATGAGTGTTGATGGCTGCTAGAGCTGAAGAGCGTGCCGATCGACAAGCTGCTGGCATTGAGGCTGGAGGTGCCCAGAATGAATCAGTCATGAATGTGAAAAACAAGTCAAAGCAAAAGACTGAAAGACACAAGGTAATGTCTACACGTAAAAGGAAGTTATGGTTTAGCATGACTAAGCACTAGCAGTGTGGGCCATTCGATGCCGCACCAGTGTAGTGTTCCTCTATTCTATAAAGAAACTCTGCTCTACTTTTCGTGACTACACTGCTTAGAAGTCACAATCAAACCATTAACAAACCAAACCAATGAAAAGGACCGTGAAATGTATATTAGATGTTACTCAATTAGAGCACTGGAGAAAGTTCCATGTGTTACAGTATCCATGTGTATCACAAAAGTTGGTTCAAATAAATTTAATTCCTCTGGAGTCTTGTTCGTCTAAATTTTTATTGAATTTGTCATATCAAAATCAATTGCAATCAGCCCAGTCAACGTGTTTCGTGCCTTAGGATTTCATCAGGGTTGGATAATCATATGGATCACTTATCACCATGTTGTGTGCGCTGTTGTTATATCCCAAAGGTCCCCCTAGAATCTGATCATTTATGTTGGGTGGTATAGTACACCCTATTTCATCTTCTTCGTTCGTGTTCCAGCCCCCAATGCATGGACAAAACCAGGACTCTTCTGTCCCAATGCGCTGGGTCCCAGGGTTACCATTTACTACGGACTCATAGAAACAATACGACTGGGTTTAATGTTTCCCGTTGCATTTTATGTTTTTAATCCTAGCACATGGTAGCCTGAATAAAGTAATGTGGCGAACCCTGTAGCTAGTTTTAACTCACTTCAGCACATGCACTGCATCCCTCACCATGCCATCGAGCTCTCGTTGGGTATTAGTAATTACCCCCTAGCATATAAAACATCCCTGATCTCCTCCCTCTCAGTGAGGGGGTTGAAGCCCGCACCTTGACTAGGCTTCATTGTGCGAGGAGGTTCCCCAGTGAGGAAGCATGCCAGCTTTGGTGGGTGAGGGAAACCGTCCTTTAAAGGGACGTCTGTCAGTTCTGGTGTTTACACATTCAACCGAATTCTTCACTTTGGAGACACGAGGGCTCTTGTGTGTTCTGATCATTACTGAAGTTGTGCCAACCGTGGTACAGTTTTATGAAAGGTATATGGCACTGGGAACCTGGTTAGCAGGGACCCAGTGCACTTACATTCAAAATCACATCATGTTCCAGGCAAAAAGTGGGGGCCAACCATGTCAAAAGAGGTACTTTCCCACAGGAGTTCAATGACTTCTTAGAGCATCTGAGTATAAAGCATCAAAAGAGCACTCCACTGTGGCCACAGGCCAACCGACTGGTTGAGAGTTGATGGAGCAGGGAAAATAAAAATGTTTAACCCCTAACAAATTTTATAAATAATTAATAAAATGTTCGTTTAAGTGTATTAATCAACACTGTATGTGTGGGAAAGGTAACATGCAAATGTGTGTGCTAAATAATCTATTAATTGATGTCCGTGTGTCTAATTATAACGTAAAAATAAATGCGTACTAATTTAAAATAAATGCATGTTTTTGTGCTTCATAGAAATAAAACGTGTTGTTGCAAAAACAATAGTGATGGTAAGTAAGGAATAGCTTAAATGTTGCTTTCTGCTAGGTAATAACTAATTGGGGTACGTAGATGACGGGAGGGAAACGAAAAGGCTATTTTTCTCTATTTTAATTATGTTTTGTTTGCCTCAAATTAGTGCTTCTAAAGTATAACCGAGTGGCGATATAAAATGGCCGCCAGTGGGAAGATGTGCGCAGGCGCAAGGGGACATGTGACACGGGATGAAGTCGGAGAAAAACTAACCTCGTGATGTTGCTGAGAGTCTAGGATGCGAGAAATGGTCAAGGCTGATGTGACCTAATTGAACTGATAGTGTGCCGTGGTGATCAGCAGAAGACCCGTGGGAAACCAGTTTAAGAGAAAGGACAATGTCTGCGGAGTTCTCGAATGTATCGAAAGAAGTTACAAATGTACTGATCGAAGCGGATGGAAACATGTCTTGAGCGTGTGGGAAAGGAAATGATCCAAGGACCATTGGATCCAAGAGAACTTGATTAAAAGAATTAATAAGATGACATGCATGGACCAATGAAAGAAAAGCGTGTTATTAATGTTGCAACAATTAGTTAGCAAAGTTAGAATTAGGGTATAAGAGGGCCTACTCTTAGTGGGAGGGGGTATGTCAGTCGCAGTCACAGTCAGGAGCGGAGTTGGAGAGTCGTGTTGGTGTTGGTGGCTTCCAGTGCTGGGTGGTCCTGATCGATCCCTTACTGAGCGGGAGATGCTGAAAGACTGTTAGATGAGACGGGTTGCAGGTAGCTGATGCTGACGAGCTGAAGTTGCTGTTGCTGTCTTAATTTTCCAGTTGAGTATGAGAATCAGGTTATTTCTAATTCTTAAACTTAGGTTAGAAATCATTAGGCTAAATTAGGAAGGTAGGCAGATGATTAGGGTTTTGGCTTCATGACAAAAATTTCCTTTCTGCAATAAATTGATTATGCTTAATAAATATTTGAATTAATAATGAATGAATAATTAATAAATTCTTTCTCATGCTTTTAAAAATTATATAAAATTTAAGATTCTTTAAACCAAAAGACTCAGTGGTTATTTTCCTAAATGATTGTGACATCAGTAATTGGTTATTGTGATTTAGCTGGTCTTAATCACTATGAACTAATTTTTACATGAATGATTCAGCGACAAAACAATGAGCAGGAATATCTTAAGAAATAACTATAAGAAAGCAATAAGTTAAGGTAATAAGATATCCCAGCTCCTTCCAGCGGTACATAAATGGTGTTTTCCATTTAGTTCTCATGCTTCACCTAGGAATACAGAATTTCGTAAAGGTGTAAAGGAAATCCAGGTGTGTGCATGTGTGTTAGGCGATGTTTATGGGCCCCATCGTCATGTGGATGTGAGAAAATATAGTTTGCCCCTGGATGACCTATAAGTGACCTAGGAGGAGAATAGTTTTTATTGTACGCGCTGCATCAGATTTCTTGGTAGCAGAGTTATGGTTTTCTATAGATTAGTTTAGTGATTATTGTTTATTGATTATTGATTATTTTGATGACTAACACTATATGTTGAGTCGTGTTATGTTATATGTGAGTTTTCACGCTTCTGGGATGTAGGAAGTGGAACACGTGTGGCAAGAGAAGTCACATGGAATTTGGTACATGGTCTGAATTCATTTTGGTAATAACACAGGTTGTGTTATGTTAGGGATTTTCTGTACGAAAAGTGTGTAATTGAGATAGCAAATCACGTTTTCTTGTGAAACTTTGGCCTTAATTCTCAGGAGCCTAGTCTCCACATGTGTCTTATCCCCAGAGAAACGAGTAAATTGTTTGCTTGAAAGAAGGGTAAGGTAGAGGGAAGTGCTACTTTATCGGCGAGAGTAAATAATTCTGTGGTAGGGTAGAGGTAAGCGCTGCCTACTGGAAATACAGGATTCTTGTGTAAAAGGACAAAGCTGTCACTTTTGTTTAGCGAATCAGACTATGGAATTGTTTTAATTGTTGTAACTAACGGAGAAAACAGCGAAAAGAAAAATTGCCGATAAATTTTGTAAAGGAGGGGTAAAAGAGCAGAAGTGACGTGGAACAGTGCCGCGCTAGGATTGGATAGTGCGCTAGTCACGTGAACACAGAGCAGGAGTGACGTAGAAAAGTGCCGCGCTAGGATTGGTTGGTTCGCGGACGGAGGGAATTGTTCTGATTGGTACGTTAGTGTGAGTCGTGCTGTAATTGGTTGAAGTTCCGTACACAGAACAGCATTAGCATAAAGAGAAAAACAAATAGAAAACATGCCGTATTACGAGTATGAAAGGGAGAGAACGTCATGGACGACAAAATTAAAGAATTTCTTTAAGAAAGACAAAAAGGTCGTGACTAGAGAGGGACAAGTAATTCCTCCGCCGAAATCAGCAGCTTCACATATGATGCTGAAATATGGATATCATACGTGCATATGGTTGGAAAACTGGGCAAAGTATACGAAGAATGATGGTGCTTTAGCTTTCCCTGAGAATGGTTCATTTAGTGTAGCGGTTTTGCGAAATTTGCGAGAAAAAATGTGTAAATTGGAACCTAGACCTAGACCAACACAGTTTGAGGCTTTGACAGAATGGGAAGATGAGATGTATGAACGAGAGAGATTCAGAGGAATGAGAGATCATGAGTTTATGCCTGGAAGATTGTGGGAGTAAATCATGAGGACAGAATAAAACGATGGAGATGTGCTAACATGACAGGAGGTTTGTTTCCAGCTTTTACAGTTGAGGAAGGGACTAAGAAAAAGCGGACTGAGAAAAAGAAACATATAGAGAGGGAAAAATATATGCATGAGAGCGAAACGGATGACGAGTTGCTGGAAGATATTTTAAATAGAAATCCACCTCCGTATCAGCAGAGTTCTACAGTGGTGACACCAAATGCGCCGCTAATAGAGACTATGCGAAATAAAAGTCCGGAAAAGAGAATTGAAATAAATAGGTCACAAGAACAAATGAGAACTTCTCAAAATGAAGGAATAGAAAGCGACAATGCAAGCGAATTAGCAAGGACAACAAAAGAACTAACTGAGAAGATTAGAGAATTAACGAAAAATATGGAAGCAGTTACTGTGCCTGTAACAATAGGTCCAGTAATACCCGTTTTTGAGAATCAGAAAATTGATGAACGATCTTTGGTGATTCCCATGAGTTCACAATTTCAGAGAGAAAAAGAAAGGATGGAACAAAGTGCAAGTACAAGTAATTTGGCTAGTACTTACAGACCAAGTCCACCTACAAATTTGACGGTGAATGAATGCAATGGTAGGAAAATGCATATGGTTACAGAATCTGCAACAGAAACCCCTGAAAAGAGTGGTAATTGGATAGAACTAAATAATACACCCATAGGTCCAACTCCTGATGAGTTAAATGAGTGGATGAAGGCATTTAAAATAAAAGAACCAGAAGAAAAACCATTAGATGTAATTAGATTAAAAATCGATATGGAAGAATTAATTCTAGGAACAATTGGTACCGAAAAGATAAAAAATTACCAGGATGATGAAATAATGTTTCTGTGCAAAAGTATTACATGGACGGCAAAGAATTTACATGACAAACTAGAAGAAGTAGCCAGTGAGATTGGAATAGACTTTGCGAAAGTGAAAACATTGCAGAAACCATATAGAGTAGACTTTTGTGAAAAGGATATTGAAAATTTGAACACGGCAGGAAGGCTGTCACAGATAAAAGAGTTAATTGTGTTGTTGAGAAAATGGGGTGATGTGGACAGATGGAAGGTTAGATGGACAAAGAAGAATGAGAAAACTACAGACAAAGGTTCATTGGCTTTTATGATAACTGAAAAAGAATCTGTTGCCAAAGAATACCCCATGAGAGAAACTCCAGGTGGTAGTTATGTGCATGTTCCCTGGACTAGGCAGGACATACTGTCATTTACCAATGACTTTCCAAAGCTAAGAGAGAAGCCAGTTGAGTGGTACCGACAAGTAGAGAGGTTTGTAAAAGTCTCAAAAGTGTTGTGGATAGATTTAGATGGATTGTTTGACATAGTGGTACCAACAGATTTGTGGTCAGAATGTAAGATTACAGTTGACTGGCCAACTACAGAATATCCAAGAGACCCTAAGACAGGAGCTCCAGGTCCTGAGGTAATGAAGAAGTACGATAAGGTGATTACCTTTTTGAAAAATAAGATTCCTCCTAAAGAGACAGATTGGGTAAAAATCGATAGAACTACACAGGAAAGTAAGGAGTCTGTACATGCATATTATGAGCGATTGTTATTGGTTTTCAAGCAGTATAGTGGTTATGAGGAGTTGAGTGAAAAAGACATGAGTCATTTTGTATACCGATTTGTGTTTGGCCTGAAACAAGAAATAAGTGATATGATTAAGCAACACATGATAAACTGGCAGAATGGAAGTGTAGATGAGTTGCTGAGGTATGCTAAGTATTGTAGTGATGAAATAGAGAGTAAACAGCGTAAGTTGAAAGAGAAGGCAATGTGGGCACAGGTGAAGGTGGCAGAAAAACAAGAAGCTCAATTGGACAATAATAATGGAAATGAAACAGGACAGAATAAAATGCGACCTAACATAGGTAAAGGAAAGGGTCAAGTGAATCTAGAAGAGGCAAAGAAGAAATGGCCATGTCATAATTGCGGAAAGTTAGGGCATTGGAGAAACGAGTGTAAGTTCCCACCTAAACCTAATCCGGAAAATCAATCATTAACTCCACAGGTGCAGAATGAGGTAGTTGTTCAACAAAGTCAGGTGCCGCAACCACCACTTCCCAACACTGTTAACCAGCAAAGATACAGTACAGAAACAGGATTCTACGGAGGAGAGCAGGTAACACAGTTGCCGCGAGCAGCTAACATTTCTCAGTATTGGTTGCGTCAGAGTGAGGATGACCCGGATGAAAGATTCTGACGGTGCCCAGGAGAGGGGAAAGAGTGCGTGCTTGGCGCAACTCTAGAGGTAGATCAGTCTGGTCCCTTTGTGGATGGAGAAGTGAATGGTGCAAATGTAACATTCCTTGTCGATACTGGAGCTACCCGTTCTACTGTTAGATCAGTGGAAATTCCAAACCTTCCTCTCTCAGGTGAATACATCCAAGTAGTAGGAGTAACCAATCAGCAGATTAAAACCCCACCTACTGAATTGGTGGAAGTAAAAATTGGTTCTTTTAGCAAAATGCATAAATTTGTAGTGTGCGATTGTAGTCCTGTAAATCTTTTGGGTCGTGACCTCTTGTGCAAGATGAATTGCACAATTTATTGTACGCCAGATGGAATTGGATTTCAGACTTCAGATGAAGATGTCTTGTATAAAGTAACTTTGATGAATCAAGAACCTGAAACAAATGGTTTGTTTCCTGCATTTGATGCAGAAAAACTTCCAGAAGAACTAAAAAGTGCAGTAAAGGAAAGTGTGTGGGATTTTACAGGAGAAGACATTGGATTAATGAAAGAAGTTGATCCCGTAAAAGTAACAGTAAAAGAAGGGACAACTTACCCGAATACGCCACAGTACAAATTAACTCCAGAAATAATTGAAGGAATAACTCCTGTGATAAATAAAATGATTGAACAGGGAATTCTAAAAGAAATAATGAGCAGTCCATGTAATTCACCTATTATGGGACTGAAAAAGCCAAATGGAACATATAGAATAGTACAGGATTTGAGAAAGATCAACAAAATAGTTGTGCCCTGTTGTCCAATAGTGCCAAACCCTGCAGTAATTCTATATCAAATTCCACATGAAGCTGAGTGGTACACTGTGATAGATTTGTGTCACGCATTTTTCTCTATTCCTTTGCATCCAGATAGCCAGCCATTATTTGCGTTCCGGTTTGGAGAGCGTATTTTGGCATGGTGCCGAATTCCTCAGGGGTATACAGAGAGCCCCTCAATCTTTAATCAGATTCTAAAGAAATCTCTGGAAGATTTGAAAATGCCAGAAAAGTCAGTGATGGTGCAGTATATCGATGACCTGTTGGTGGCATCGAAAACAAAAGAAGCATGTGTAAGTGATACAATTGCTTTACTGAACCATCTAGAGAAAAGAGGACATAAAGTGTCTCCTTCAAAATTACAGTTTTGTCAGAAAGAAGTCCAGTATTTAGGGCATAAAATTGAGAAAGGAGTGCGAAAGATAGCGACAGAAAGAGTAAGAATGATTCAAGGAATGAGAGCACCAATGACTCAAAGAGAGGTAAGAATGTTTTTGGGAATGGTTGGATATTGCCGACAATGGATAAGTGGTTTCTCTTTGATTGCAAAACCATTACAAAAGTTGACCAAGAAAGATGTAAAAGACCCTTTTGAGTTAAACAAAGAAGAAATGAAATCTTTCAAAGAATTGAAAAAGAAACTGTGTGAGGCACCTGCATTAGGCATGCCTGATTATGAGAAGGATTTTGAGTTGTACTGCAGTGAAAGAGATGGATGTGCGTTTTCAGTACTGGTACAAAAACATGGAACAACTAAAAGACCGATTGCTTATTTTTCAGCTGTTTTAGATCCTACAGCAAAAGCATTGCCTGGATGTCTGAAAGCAGTTGCTGCTACTTGTGTAAGTCTGGAACAAAGTGAAGGTATAGTGATGGGGTATCCACTGAGAGTATATGTTCCCCATTCAGTCGAAATTCTTTTGACAAGAACAAAAACACAGTACATGACACATAGTCGGCTGACTAAGTACGAAAAAGTCATCTTGAGTGCTGAAAATGTGACCATAGATAGATGCATGAATGTGAATCCTTCAACATCATTGCCAGATGAGGAGAATATAATTGAACAGGACGAAGTAGATCATGATTGTCTGAACGTGCTGGAATATTGCACGAAACCAAGAGCTGACATAAAAGATGAACCGTTAAAGGAATCTGATTATGTCATGTTTGTGGATGGCTCATGCTTGAGAACAAAAGAAGGAGTTTTAAGCGCAGCTTACGCAGTGTGCACAGTGGCAACTGTGATGGAAGCGTCTTGTCTGAAAGGAATAAGGTCTGCACAAGTTGCGGAACTGATTGCTTTGATTCAAGCATGTAAATTATGAAGGAATGTACGAGTCACCATTGTGACCGATAGCCAATATGGTTTCGGCATCGTACATGACTTTGGTCAGATTTGGTCACAAAGAGGTTTCTTGACGTCTGCAGGAACACCTATCAGAAATGGAGATTTTGTTAAAAAGCTGCTTGAGGCGATACAGTTGCCTAAACAAATTGCTGTAGTGAAGTGCAAGGCGCATAAGAAAAACGAAGATTACATAGCCGTCAGCAATAATTATGCCGATGAGATAGCCAAATATTGTGCAGAGAACATGGTGTCCATGAACAAAAATAGAGAAAGGGAGCATGTCTCTTGTCCTTTGCTTTTTACTAATACTGTCGAGACATGGGATGAAGTAAGACAGTTACAAGAAACTGCAAGTGATGAGGAAAAAGATTACTGGATAAAAGCAGGATGTAGAAGACAGGAAAATAATGGTGTGTGGGTATACAGAGATGAAAGACCAGTTATGCCTGATAGCATGATTGCAGACATGGCACGGATGTACCATGGACAAGCTCATATTGGGAGAGATGCAATGATCAGACTTTTTAGACAAACCTGGTATAACCCAAAATTCAGAGCCATTGCTGAAAGTCTTTGTCAAAGATGTCTTATTTGTCAACAGTTTAACCCAGGAAGAAAAACAGTAGTGAGTCTAGGAACAATAGGACGAGAAGGAGGTCCATTCACTAGAATGCAGTTGGACTTTATAGAGATGCCCCCTAGTAACAGACTAAGATATGTTCTAGTGGTCGTCTGTTTGTTCTCTCGTTGGGTGGAGGCATACCCCACAAGAAGGAATGATGGAACAACAGTGGCAAAACTTATGCTGCGAGAGTTCATTCCAAGGTATGGTTTTCCAGTCACGGTTGAGACAGATAGAGGAACACATTTTCAAAATGAGTTGATCCAATTGATTTGTGAAGCACTGAGTATTAAACAAAAACTACATTGTGCTTACAGACCAGAGGCTTCTGGGGTAGTGGAGCAGATTAATGGAACAATTAAAAACAGATTAGGAAAAATGTGTCAAGCTACAGGACTCAAATGGCCAGATGCACTGCCTCTTGTTCTGATGACCATCAGAAGCATCCCTGAAAAGAAAACTGGACTCAGTCCTCATGAGATGATCATGGGACGAGCAATGAGACAAGCACACGTACCTGTCAACAAGTTATTAACTATAACTGATGATCTAGTACTGGATTATTGCAAGGGACTGGCTGATGTGGTGCGTTCTGTGTTTCATCAGGTTGGACCGGATGCGACCACTCTTGAAAGAAAACCAGCCCACGACTTGAATCCAGGAGACTGGGGGCAGATTTACAAGCCCTCTGCGCCACCAGTACGTCACTTTTCGTGACGTACTGGTGGCGCAGGGGCTCCTCGATATTTACAAGGAGAGGAAAAGCCACCATGCGTGACTTTTCCTCTCCTTGTAAATACCGTCCCTTCACACGCAGCACTTTGCGGTGAAGGGGCGTTCCATGGGTGTTGCTGTGGGTGTTCCCACGCAACACCCATGGAACAAGACACATCTCCAGAATTACGAGAAATCGTAACTCTGGAGATGCGTCTGAAAGCTACGCCACCCTAGAGGTGGCGTAGCGAGGCGCACCGAGGAGAAATGTTTTCATTTCTCCTCGTTTTTCCTCTTTCAATGCGTGCTGCATTCTGCAGCACGCATTGAAAGAGGAAAAGCCTGTACTGATTGTTTTTGTGCAGAAAGGTGCCCCTTCCTTCACAGAAACAATCTCCCCATGGCGCAGGCATCCTTGCACCATGGTGCAAGGGTGCCTGCGCCGGCGCTTGGCAGCTGTTTGTGCGCCAGCGCAGGGGAAGCACAGGAATGCGACATATTCTTGTAAATATGTCGCATTCCTGTGCTCTGAAAGTGCCGCAGCGTGGCGCAGCCAAGGGCTTGCAGCGCCACGCTGCGGCACTTTCTTGTAGATCTGCCCCTGGGTCCGTATAAAAATCCACAGGAGAAGAAACTGTCTAGTTCCTCGCTGGGACGAACCACGACAGGTAATCCTAGTGACAACGACTGCAGTCAAGTGTGCAGGAGTGAAGAACTGGGTCCATGCCAGCCACACAATCAGAGTTCAAGAACCTACTGATCGACATGTGAGTCGACGTCTGGAAGTGTGGGATAAAAGTTTAACGGCTGGGACAACAAGGATAAGAGAAAGGGTGCCAGAACCTGAAGATCGACCTGAAAGTCGACATCTGGAAACCCCAACTGCAAACACCTCTAGAGAAGAAGAGGAAGAAGAAGAAGAAGAAAGAAATTCAGGAGTTCCAGAACCTGAAGATCGACCTGTAAGTCGACATCTGGAAACATCTGACACAAATTCAGAATCTGATGATTCAGTTGCAAACTGTGAAGAATTCCGAAGGAGAACTTGGGGTTATAAACCAATTAGAGAAGAAACTGAGCAAGAAATTGAGCTAAATGAACAACCAAGTACAAGTTATGGTGGAAATCCTTCAGAAATAATATTAATAGATGAAGTAGGGAAAGAAGTACACAAAAAGTTAGAAAATCGAGAAGAACCCCGAGGAGCAATAGGGACAGATAGAGAAACAGAAGAACAGGGAAATGTAGAAGCAGAAAGGGAGGAAAACACCAAATCGGAAGAACACCGAGGAGGGACAGTAATAAGGGAAAACAAGAAGGAGAAGACAGATCCACCAGTAGGAGATGATGAGATCATAAGTTTCAAAATAAGAGACAATAGTGAAACAGTTGAAACAGAAACTGAAGAAAGTGGAGAAGAGGAAAAGGCAAAGACTGAATCAAGAAAAAGAAATTGGAAATCAGAAAGAGAAGAAAAAGAAGGTGAAGCCAAAAGGCCAAGAAAAGGAGATAATTGGCCCAACAGATATATAAGAAAATTGAGATATAGAATAATAAGAGCAGGAGATGAAAGTGCTGAACAAGTGAATGAAATAACAAGTCAAAAGGGACAAGAAAAACCCAGTGGAAAAAGATTACAAAAGTCCAAAAGAACAAAGAAAGTGAATGCAAAGTATAAGTCACCTGAGTGGCTGTATATTGCACTGACAGATTACAAAGAAGAAGAAAACACTCACGAAAACCAGAGACTAAGAAGTCGAATGGGAAAAGGTGAGATGCAACAAAGACTTATAGTGCTTCTGCCGGACATGACAATTTTACTGGTTGTGACAAATCACCGGATGTGACAACGAAAGAATTCTGGAGAGAATTAAAAGAAAGTACCAAGCAAAGACTTTTTGAAAGCAGAGTGGCATCTAAGTCATTTCTGAGGTGTAGTGACACAATTTTCTGAAACTTAACAAATAGAAAAAGCAAAATGGAAAATACTAGGGATAGAAGAGATAAATGTGAGTTTGTAAAAAGATGGTGTAAAATGTGCTGCTTTTGTACAGGGTTATTAATGACCATATGGATAGTTTTAGCAATCACAATTCCTATTAGTTTAGCTGTAATAGAAGCAAAGAATGATACTAAACCAGGAAAAGAAACTAATATAAAAGAACCAGTTATTTTAAGAAGTAGTGCAGAGTTACATAAGGATAAGTCAGTAACAGACTTTTCTAAAAATGTTTTTACCAAATTGTTGTACGAATATGTAGAGACAATGGATGTGAGAGATTGTTCTGTTTGTATGCAGTTGCCTGCATCAGTGTCAGAAGGTGTGACTTATCATCACCTACCTCTAACTTATGGAATAACATGTAGTGTAATAGCAAGTTTATTTTATAAAACAGGTAGATTAGAATCTTCTTATACTGACATAGATAAGATTTTTTCAAACATTCCAGTAGTACCAGAACTTAACAAAGTAAAACCAGCAAAAGTTTTAGGAGAATTCTTTTTAGAACATAGAAAATTAACGTTAGAAGAAATAGTTAGTAACAACCTTACCTGTGAGTTAAAGAAAGAAGAAAAAGTATTTTTAGAAATGGTTGAAGAAAGAAGAATGAAATTTCAAAAAGAAGCAATAAAAGAGGAAGGAAAACATCTATGGACGTTTGAGGAAGGAAATCATGAAGGGAAAAAGATAAATGCAGCAATGACATTAGATTGGCCGCAAACAGGAAAGTTGTGTATTAGGAGAAATAAGACAGTCTATGACAATTACTTTGTAGGTTCCAGTATCAGCCATGACAATTATCAAATTCTGGGAGGTTGGGGATTCAAAGGTGGAAAAGATCCAATATTTCCAGGTATCTATTATATTTGTGGGAATAGAGCTTATTACAGGTTACCGGACCATTGGTATGGAACTTGCTATGTAGGCCTGGTCTTTCCAAAAATCTTTCATATGGACAGAGAAGAAAAGGGAACATACAAGATGATTAATAGCTTTACACGTAGAAAGAGGGAAAGTTTTTCAGAAATTGTAGGTGATATTTTTGGAGCATTAATACCAGCAGTGGGAATATCTTTGAATGCATTTAAAATTCGGAAGTTATCCACAGTAGTAGATCGTTTGTCTACAGATACTGCGGGAGGGTTCTTAATGGTAAATACCGAAATGGTTGCCATGAGAGCTATGGTGATGCAAAATCGGCTTGCCCTTGATATTCTTTTGGCAAAAGAGGGTGGAGTCTGTGGAATGTTGAAAGTCAAACATTGTTGTACTTACATTCCTGATAAAAGTGAAAATATACAGAAGTATATTACAAATATTACAAATTTGCACAAAGAACTAGTTCCACTGGAGGTTGAAAATGTCTTGGGAAAACTTGGTAGAGGGTTTTCTTCGGTAGCAAATTGGTTGACCAGAATGAGTAGACTAATGATAGGGAAAGTTATAATAATAGCAACTGTAGTAATATTGTTAGCCATGGTGTTGAAAATAGTAATAACGTGTATAAAAAGAAAAGTAAGACAAAATAAGATAAAAAGAAATAACAGAATAATGAAAGAAAAGAGAGAGAAATGGGTGAAATTGAGTTGGAGAAAATGAAAGAAAACATGTATAAGGAGACAAAAAGACAAGATGAAGAAGAAACAGATGTATAAATAACAGGAAGCAAAGGATAAAAGACATGCTGCCTGAAAAGAAGTATAACTTGGGTTTTATGTGGTGATTTAAAAATCACCAAAGGGGGAGTTGATGGAGCAGGGAAAATAATTTTTTTAACCCCTAACAAATTTTATAAATAATTAATAAAATGTTCGTTTAAGTGTATTAATCAACACTGTATGTGTGGGAAAGGTAACATGCAAATGTGTGTGCTAAATAATCTATTAATTGATGTCCGTGTGTCTAATTATAACGTAAAAATAAATGCGTACTAATTTAAAATAAATGCATGTTTTTGTGCTTCATAGAAATAAAACGTGTCGTTGCAAAAACAATAGTGATGGTAAGTAAGGAATAGCTTAAATGTTGCTTCTGCTAGGTAATAACTAATTGGGGTACGTAGATGACGGGAGGGAAATGAAAAGGCTATTTTTCTCTATTTTAATTATGTTTTGTTTGCCTCAAATTAGTGCTTCTAAAGTATAACCGAGTGGCGATATAAAATGGCCGCCAGTGGGAAGATGTGCGCAGGCGCAAGGGGACATGTGACACGGGATGAAGTCGGAGAAAAACTAACCTCGTGATGTTGCTGAGAGGCTAGGATGCGAGAAATGGTCAAGGCTGATGTGACCTAATTGAACTGATAGTGTGCCGTGGTGATCAGCAGAAGACCCGTGGGAAACCAGTTTAAGAGAAAGGACAATGTCTGCGGAGTTCTCGAATGTATCGAAAGAAGTTACAAATGTACTGATCGAAGCGGATGGAAACATGTCTTGAGCGTGTGGGAAAGGAAATGATCCAAGGACCATTGGATCCAAGAGAACTTGATTAAAAGAATGAATAAGATGACATGCATGGACCAATGAAAGAAAAGCGTGTTATTAATGTTGCAACAATTAGTTAGCAAAGTTAGAATTAGGGTATAAGAGGGCCTACTCTTAGTGGGAGGGGTATGTCAGTCGCAGTCACAGTCAGGAGCGGAGTTGGAGAGTCGTGTTGGTGTTGGTGGCTTCCAGTGCTGGGTGGTCCTGATCGATCCCTTACTGAGCGGGAGATGCTGAAAGACTGTTAGATGAGACGGGTTGCAGGTAGCTGATGCTGACGAGCTGAAGTTGCTGTTGCTGTCTTAATTTTCCAGTTGAGTATGAGAATCAGGTTATTTCTAATTCTTAAACTTAGGTTAGAAATCATTAGGCTAAATTAGGAAGGTAGGCAGATGATTAGGGTTTTGGCTTCATGACAAAAATTTCCTTTCTGCAATAAATTGATTATGCTTAATAAATATTTGAATTAATAATGAATGAATAATTAAAAAGTTCTTTCTCATGCTTTTAAAATTATATAAAATTTAAGATTCTTTAAACCAAAAGACTCAGTGGTTATTTTCCTAAATGATTGTGACATCAGTAATTGGTTATTGTGATTTAGCTGGTCTTAATCACTATGAACTAATTTTTTACATGAATGATTCATCGACAAAACAATGAGCGGGAATATCTTAAGAAATAACTAAAGAAAGCAATAAGTTAAGGTAATAAGATATCCCAGCTCCTTCCAGCGGTACATAAATGGTGTTTTCCATTTAGTTCTCATGCTTCTCCTAGGAATACAGAATTTCGTAAAGGTGTAAAGGAAATCCAGGTGTGTGCATGTGTGTTAGGCGATGTTTATGGGCCCCATCGTCATGTGGATGTGAGAAAATATAGTTTGCCCCTGGATGACCTATAAGTGACCTAGGAGGAGAATAGTTTTTATTGTACGCGCTGCATCAAGAGACATATGAGTACGCTAAAGAAAGGGGTGCAGCGTGCTACACTTGAAAAGCTCAATTTACAAACTGTGTTAAACTCTACATTGCAAGCTTACCATTCAACACCTCACCCGACCACCGGTGAAAGTGCGGCAACATTGATTTTCGGGAGAGCAATGACAACCAAGGTACCCCAGAGGTTCAATGAGAGAGAAAGAGATGAGGATGCCATTTGTACGAGGGGCTTGGATCAGAAACAAAAAGATGAAAACATATGCTGATCGAAGACGAAATGCGATAAACAAGTCCTCCTGAGAGGAGACAGAGTGTACGCGCGGCAGATGCAGAAAAGAAAATCTGATGCTCCCTTTGATACAGAACCTTTTCAAGTAGTGTCAACCAATGCACAGATGGTGACTGCACAGCACCCTAGCAAATCTATTACCAGAGAGTCTTCTCACTTTCGGCATTTGATTCATAGTTCACCAGATCTCCATGGTGAAGGAGAGATGGATTCTGAAACACCAGTGACTGCTGCTGCCTTTTCACCATCCCAGCAGGTCTTGGATCATGATGGTGGCAGGTAACAACTTCACATGACACGGTCAGGTCGAACCATTACAGCATCAAAGAGAATAATTGAAGAGATTTAAATGTACATATGTGCGTATCTTTTTGTAAAAGGTGCAAGTTTTCATTTAACAGAGGGGGAGATGTAGTGTCTTGCGAGTTAACAATGACAAAACCCTTTTGGCTCCTGATGAACTCCGTAGAGCTATGATGTAATGAATAGAGTATATTGCAATGAAGTCTGCTTTCCAATGTTGAGTTCGCAGTTACACGCAGACGAATAAAGACGTGTATTACTAAGCTCCATGTGTGGCATAGTCATTGGCGTGTACCCCAGCTGGGAAGACGGTACAGAAGGATGGTATTACGATACAAATGGGTGAGAAACTAGAAATGGAAAACACTCATTATGTTAAACCGTGTAAAATCAGCAACAGAGAAGATTAAATTGTGCATTGACAATGCAAAACATAAAAAGGTGAAATTATTACAAAGAAAACTATGCAAAGCATCCTATCTAGACAATTACAGATGGAATATCACATCAGAGCCATTTTGGGTGACCTTCATAAAGCGCCAACCATGTCAACCTCCATTTCACAATATTTTGGTCGCTTTAGAACTATCAACATGATTACCTCTGGACTCTGCTAGTTAGAATCAATCTAATATTTGTTCAGCTTCCCCAGATATCTGTGCCCGAAACACATACATGTATATTTTGCAGTCCCGAACCTTACCTGTTGTCAATGAATCACTCCCTTATGAGTTGTCCATTATGTTTAAATCTTAACATGATCACCAAAGTCATCAGCTGGCTCCATTCTCTTTTCAGTTTTCAAAAAGAGTTCTTTGACTATAATAGCTACCTGGAATTGTCCTTGAGCAATTCCAGTGATCACTACTTCTCTGCTACCCATCTCAGGACAACCCATCAGGAACCCATTGTGAGTACCACCTATGTACAGAAGTGTGCAGCCCTATGTTTACACTCGCTTTCCATTGTTTCTTCTGCATAGAAAGACATCACTTTCCAGCGTATCTTCTGCATGGAAAAACATCACTGTTTTTTATGTCAACCAAATAGATCATACGAATTCCTCTCCTGTGACCTCATTTCCTCCGCAGAATCCAAAAATCAATACCCATCACATTAGTCTAGCATGACCTCCTCCCCTGAAGAATGTGTGCCATACTGTTCAATCTACTGCTTTCAACATACTGAACTTAGTTTTCATTTGTTATTTTATTTATTTCTTTGCCACCTTTTTAGAACGGGGGGAAGCATTTATATATTAGAGATCCATAAAACATCAAACAAATAATTGTAAAAGGAAGTAGCATATATTCACTGTAGAAGGTTTAGGTGAAATCTTTAACGCTGTTTCACTTCATAAATGTGACGACTAAGAAAAATCGGTCATAACAATTATTATGTTCTGTAATTTAAGGCAAACAAAAAGAGAACATGAAACATATTTGGAATACCTGCACTACATAATGGACAATTGCGAACTTTCTCGCTCTACCAATTCCAGGCTCCACGGTCATTAGCCAAAGGAAGGCAGTAGTTATTTTGATCTGCGCGCGACACCGTTTCACTGCCCACCACTGAGGTCAGGTGACAGGCCTCTAATTGTCCAGCCTTTGAGGTATAGTAGCCCTTCCCTAAACCTCTTCATCAACTCCTGTCATTTGCAAGAAAATTAACCCATTTCGGTGCAGTTCTGCCGAGAGGACATACTCAGGGATGTTAAAAGATACTTCGTAACCATCTACAATGTCTTTCCCTTCTTTGTTGTTATTAGTTCTGGCCTTTTTTCTTTACGAGGGCCGAAATTCAACTCTTTACTAGTGTGCACCTATCACTCATCTATAAACTATCACCACTCTTTTCTGACCACAAAATTAAATTAACTAATATATTTGGGTAGTAAGCCTTTTGACAGTCCATCACTACGATGGTTTAGCATTTCAAATTACTACCACTTGAGAGCTTCGATATTTGGAAAGGTCTGCCAATGCTCTCGTCCAATTGTGGCATTTTTTGTCTGCTTTTCTAGGAACAAGCGCAACTCTTTAAAAAAACAAAACATGTCATTGCCCCCTCACGGCCGTGGTTTTATGTATGTGCTGCCTACACACCCTTTCACTGCTTTATCTTGTTGCTGCTTGTCTAAGTACTAAAATGGTTTCTTTCCCACCTGTTCGAATCACTTGCTTATTTAAATATATCATTATTTTACAACAACTCTTGTTTTTCCCAGAATGCTACGGCACCTCACTGCACCAGCCTCTGATAGGGTCTCAAATGGGTAACCTTAAATTTAGTACGGCTCTCACTTAATCCCAGCTATGCTTTCTGGGCCGTTAATTTATTGCCCAAGGTCCATGAGCTGCGAACTAGGGAAGCGTGATGTGTTTGCTCTTCAGCTAACAAGCAGAGTCAATACTTCTCTTTAAAGCAATCAAGGGAAGTAATTTCCCCTCAATCAGCCCTATTTGAATATGGAAATGATCTTTAATTACCGGAAGTCAATATCATTTTTTCACCCAACCGTGATTAAATTACGTTTGCGGCTATTTGCAGGAGCTTTTATTGCATTGTATTCAAATTAATTTTCACTTGCAATTTCTGATATTATCATTATCTAAGGAATGGGCATCTATCTGAAAGTATATCTCCGCTACGCTTCAATAATCTTCATTTTCTGCTTTCACATTTATAAGACCCATCTGAATCATTGAGTGTGACGTCTGGGGCACAGATAAAGTTAAACAAATGTAAACTGATATCTATTGATGTGTTTTTATGTGTATAGCACTTCATTTGGAGAAATGTACCTGCCTTTTAAGTGCTTCCAATATTTACGGTTAATTTAAGTCCTGAGGATGATAACATAGTTTCTACCAACTCCACTTAGGGCCCGATTCTGATGTCGGACAGACCGGAGTCCGTCCGACATCGGTGTAAATGTCCATGGGTTCCAGGCCATGAAGTAGGATGCAACTGAACCCTGTTTGGTCGTATGCCTATTCTTTACAATGAGAGCATGCATTCCGACCGAAATGCATGCTCTCATTACAAAGAGCAGAGGTGCAGTTCATCCCTGCACCCAGTGGCAGGCACCTCAAGGTGCCTGCCACTGGGTGCAGGGATCAACAGGGGGGGGACCATATGTGCCCCCTAGGCGGCCATTCGGCGGCCTTGCACCCATGGGGGCCTAGCTGGGGGCCCCCAAAGACAGATTCCCAATGCCTTTCTGTGTCGGAGAGGCCAGCACAGAAAGACAATGGGAAGCTGCCATTGTAATCTCTCGGCCGGAAAGAGCCGGCCGAGGGATTACTGCAGGCTTTCCGAATGGCGGACGGGCACACCAAGCCCGTTGGAGGCCATTTAAAAAACCGATTTGCATTCCCTTCTGACCGAGCCCATCGAAATGGGTCGGTCGGAAAGGAATCCGAACGGGCAATTCCGATGCGGTCGGAAGGGCTCCGACCGACGGTCGGGCCATTCCCAACCGCATCGGAACCGGGCCCTAAATTTTTTGTGTAGTGGTGTGTAGGTGGTCCACACTCTGCTTCAAGCAAAGAAGTGGTATTGCCTTATAGCATTTCTACTGTGCCTTCCTACCGCTAGTCGAGCTAGAAGGCTACGGGTTAATGGATCTGATTCAGAGGTGCATAGAGGAGAGAAGGGTGTTGGTGGCAGTATCAACTACTAGCTCTTAGTATTGGTATTGTCCTAGATACCCAGAGAGTGTACTCCAAATTTATGGCAGCGGTGTGCACATGTTATAAACATGCAAAAAGTGCAAGGATAGGTTTGCAATCAGCCTACGAAAACCAGTCAAGTTTGTGCCATTAGCGGTACTGGGGTCTTGGTGATGAAAAAAGCTGGGACTTTTTTGTATGGTTCTTTTTAATTGCAAATAATTGTTGACCGATATGAATTTCTTTGGGAGTTTATTCAATAATTTAACTGTCTGTACTGCGAAACAGACAACTCTTATGAGGATTTTATGGTAAGTATTATCAACAATGGGGCAAATCACGATCTAAGGCTTCACTTGTGATTGTATAGTCTATGAGTTTAGATGTGCTGTCGCAGCCTGTAGTTTGCCTAATGAGAAATGAAGAGGATGTTAAAGGAAATTCTTCTGGACACTGGTAACCAGTGTAGTGCTTTGAGGGCAAGAGTAGTATGGTTCCATCTGTTTAGGTTGAGGATCTGTGGAGCAACATTTTTTTGTAGTTTGCAATTGATTTTCTAGTGTGATGTAGAGTCCATTTGCTTAATGCATTCTTGATGTCACTAGCTCCAATGATGCCTGTACCCTAGCTGAGAGACCTAGGTTGGAGAAAATCAATTTTTTGCTTGTCACTTTGATGACTTGGGATTGATGTGAAGGACTAAAGTCCATGATCACCCCAAGGTTTCTCACTTCAGTCAAAAAAGTAGGCGCTGCCTCAGTTCCTGGGACCAGGAGGATATGGGATTATAGATTTGGCATGATTCACAGTTGAGTATTTCTGCTTTTGTTGAGTTTAGTATGAGATTATTCACAAGCATCTGTTATTCAAGGACTAATAGTTATTGGTGTTTAATTTTTCACCGGGGAGGGTTGTTCAAATTCACCAGTGCAGGATGAGAGACCAGGTAAACACTGACGAGTAAAGGTGCAATAGGTGATTCCTGGGGTAGCTCTACTGTAGTGATGTAGGGCAAAGAGCTAAATGGTAGCGAGACTATATGAGGCCTGTCTTTAAGAAAGGATGCTATCCATTTGAGTACTGTGCCAACTACACAGCACCATTTATCTTTTGGGTTATCAGTTGAGGGACAACCCTAGCAAAAGCTAATGGCAAGAGAGTAGTACTAAACTGAGAATCCCAATATTGTTGATGACTTTCTTAAAGCTGATTCCCTGATTCTGCCAGTCTGTATCCATTCTGTTTGTCTAACAATAGATTGCCTGGATGCATAAAAGTTGGTATCTGGGCAAAGACTGCATGTTCAGGTCGATAGCTATTGATGTGTAATTAGCTGAATCAGAATGGTTGAGCCTAACTTAGCAATATCAATGTATGATGTTTTTATTTCACTTGAGACTTCACTACTGTATGGCTGCAGAGGACTCAACTGCAGTTGATTTGCAAATGTTAGGGGTCAAGCGTCTGAAGGGGAAACAGACATGTTTGTAACCTTAGTTAGGTTGGTTGTTTGTGGAAGGGGATCTGTGACAGCACTGCTTAGTTTTGAGAGGTAGGCTTTTTCGATGAATTGGTTTGCTAAAATATCACAAAGTGGTTCCTGAGAGTATTTTCCATTTTATAAAGTGCTGGTAATGGTATTTAATTCATTGGCAAGTTTGAAGAGCTCTTTGGTTTGGCATTTAGCCTCCAGCATGTTGATTTCTTTGGCTTTTTTGATGGAGTTATTGTATATTCTATATTGGCTGTTCAGCCACTTTTTATCATTGCGGTTGAAACCTCAAAGGTTTGTCAATGTATATGATTTCTGCTTTACACAGGTTTACGTCAGCATTCAACCAACCAGCTCTCCTTATTCTTATGTTATGTCACGTTTGGATGATTTTGTGAGGAACCACCATGTTGAGAGCCCCTGTTAACCACTAGTGGAAACTGTTATGAATATTCCCGCACCCAAGTGTGGGAAGTTAGAAAGGGATTCTTGGAATGAGTTAGAACAAATATCTTTCTGATCACTGTGGTCACATTAGAGTCCATAAAAGCTTTGTTTACCCAGAAATATTCAGTGACAAATGGCCAATGTGGTGATTGCACCATATAATGGGGCTGACTCCATTGACCAAGATTAAGTTTATTGGGAAACATGTAGTGTAAAGGTGTGAACAGATGAACAGGTGGGATTAGTGACCAGCTGGTGGAAGCCAGGTGCTTCCAGGTTGGACAGAGGAAAGGAGGTCTGCCATAGTGCTGGTTTGTCAAACCAGATGTTGAGGTTCCTTAGTAAATATAGTTGTTCAATAGTAGTGTCAGCTTTTGAGGAGCAGATGCATCAGCTTTTGCCATCTCTTGTTGTTCATGTTGGTGTTCATGCTGTGGTTCAAGTTGCGGCTCATGTTGCTGTTCATGCTCCATTGCTGTTCGTGTTCCAATTCCGGCTGCAGAAGTAGCAGAGGCAGTGTGCACGATCTATCCCAATGTTCACTGAGTTACTCCAGTAGGCCAATTACTGACTTTACTGGGTTTGGTGGAAAGGTAGTGGGATATGCAGTAGGAGTGCTATGACGGGCGTGGATTAATGGGCGATTGGGGGAGAAGCTAGAGGTAGAAGGTAGGTAGGGAGAGGTTAGAGGAATATAAGGGAATGCATGGAAACAGGTGGGTGTGAATGCGAGTAGGGTAAAATTCCTTAGCAGACCTAGGAAATCCTGTTTATAGAGGAATTTGTGTCTTTCATGACTGACATTGTGAGAGAGGACATGTATTAGTGGACGTGAAGGGTTGTAGTTGAAGAAGTGATTTGGGGATTCATACTGGGAGACAGAGCATAAAAGAGAGGTAGAATATAGGTGAGACAAGTCTGGGGCGAAAGCTTGCTGAGAGGGGTCATCAAGGATGGGTCATTAGGTTAGGATGAAGAACTGAGAGCGCATAGAGGCAGAGGTGAGAGAGGGCATGACTGAGGTCAACAAGTTACCTTTAGTGAGGCCTAGAGAAAAAGATCAGATGGAGTCAGCATGGGAGAGGAGTATTAGATAGAATATGAGGGTAAAGGAATAGGGACCTAGGTTAGGCTAGAATTAGAGACTGAGGGAGATGAGGGGGAGAGGTGTAAGAAGGTTTAGTTTTACATTCAGAGAAAATATAGTGTTATCTGCAGCATTCTCGTTTGCAAGATTTGTCTCAGTTATTGTTAGAAAGTGGTGATTTTGGGGGGCATGGATATCAGTCAAGATGGCAGCCACAAAGGTCTGAGCTCTGCCAATGGCCCATGCAGTCCTACACCTCCTGGAATCTAGATGGCACCCTAATGGGTTGAGACGCTGGAGTACTCACAAGATCTCCACAGGGACAAGAAGATTTCTTTGGGGCACCCTTGGTAGGGGGCATTGAAGCCGAGCGGTGGTCTCGACCAGGCCGCCACATGTATGGAGGAGGAGACATGCAGCAAGCAGTGCAGGGTGGCCCACTGGAGCCTTGGTGTGAGAAGTTGGCCTGGTATATGCTGTCCACTAGTTATAGTGGGCACCTTGCACCAGTCCAAACAACCCCTTATTGATGATAGGTTTTAGACAACCTTATTTGAAAGCTATCCTAGTAGTAGTTATGGAGAGCAGCCTTCAGGCTAAGTCTTGAAGGAGTGTAAAGCAGTTTGTTTTACCAGTCTATAATCTCTTGAATGGCTTAATGAAAGGAGACCACACCAGGTGTATATATAAAATATATGTATTTATTTCTAAACACGCCCTACTAGTCTCTTTATGAGGCTAGAGGTCAAAGCACATATGTTACACTTCAAATATCACAGTAAATTAGCACAATATATGATAGGACCTAGGGGCGAACCAAACCATATATTAAGAAAGTGGTATAAGAACCACGACTTGACTAGACACAAGGCCTAGAGCCTGTAGAATCGCTGGGACCCCAAGGAACCACCCAAGGTAGTGACACAGGGGACCCACGGGGTACGTGTGCAGTGTTTGAACACAGCCGCGAGCTCCGTTAGCTTCTATGGGGAAAGTCACGGTTAGAGTTTTAAAGTTTAGGGACACTTAGGAGTGGACTAGGAACGAACCCTTTTGGACTTAGATGTTTCTAGGGCCAACACCCACGGGAGCACCGGAGTACTCGTGTTACCTCACCCAGGGAAGCCGGGTGCATAGGTGTCAAATGGTGTCGGGTCGCGTCGTCGTTTTCAATGGCAGCTTGCTGAAAAGTGCTGCTGCCGGGAAGATGAGAAGTGTCCGAGGAGATCCAAGCCTGGATCGAAGATGTGAAGAACCTGAAAGCAGAGGGGACAGAGTCTGGGTCACTAGCCATGACCAGGGGCACGATAGTCGAATGCCCACCGATGTCGGGTATTTCAGGTGCAAAGAGGTGAAGCTTGACTCTTCAGCCACGAGGACCAGGAGGTGTCGACGACAACTAGGAGCTGGATTCGAGCTGTCGCACAAAGGATGTCGAGTGCTGCAGCGTTGGTGCCCGGATTGGACACAACAAGCCTTGGCAACAGCAACCCATGCAGGAAAAGGAAAGATGCTTCGGTGCAAACCAGCAAGGTCCTGGGGACTCCCCAAGCAATGGAGAGTCAGGGCATATCTGGAGCAACCAGGAAAGCCAAATTAAAGTAAAGTTACCCTTCTCAGGGACCCACAAGTTGACAGACAAGGGATCGCAAAGGGACCTTGAGAGGAATCACAAAATGGCAGCCCACGGGTCACTCGGAGTAGGTAGGCCAGCAATCTTCGGTGGATTCACTGCTCGGGGTTGGGGCTACAAGTAACCCAAAGCACAGCCTCTAGGATTGACAAGAAGCATATGCACTTGCAAATGTGCACGGTGTCCAGGGGTTCCAGTTGCACGGTACCCACGAGGGCTACGGGTCTCAGCTTTGCTGGCGACTCGGGTCAGCCTCTGGGAAGTCTGGAAACCTACCTCATGGGTTGCAGAGTTGTCGGCATCTCGCGGGAGCTTCGGAGATGCAGACGGGGCAGATGCGTCTTTGGTGCCTGCCAAGCAGGGGAGTAACTCCTTTACTCCAAGGGAGATTCTTCAGTCATCTAGTCGTGTAGATCGTCGAAGTTCCGGGATTTCTGTATCAGAGTTTCGTCCAGGTGTAATCCAAAGTCCAGTAGCCAGGGGTTCCATTCTTATACCCAAGGAAGGGGTTGGACATACTCTGGGGACCCACCTATGGGAGGGTTTGGAAAGAGGGGTGGCTACACCCATTTCCTTTGTCCAGTTTCGCGCCAGAGCAGGGGCTGGTAGCCCCTGCAACCGGTTTGAACTGGACTATGCACAGGGACACCAAATGTGCCCCCAGTGCAGTACTTCAAAGCACTCTGAGAGTGCACCCACCCAGCCCCAATACACTAAAGCCTGCCTGGGAGGTGGTAACACTTCCCTGTGACAGGAAACCTATTGTCCAGGCCTCCCCTGCCGGAGTTTCGGTCAGCAGCAGGAGGCCAGACTTGTGTCTGTGGCTGCAGCATCCATTTTGTGATGCCAGGGCTCTGTTAGCTGGTACCGGGTATACCGGTGCTGTCATGTCTCTCCCTCTAGAAGGGTGGGATCATACTCCCACACCAGTTACTGGTGTGGGGGTATGATTCCAAGGTGTTTGACACCAAACATGACATGTTTCCGTGCAGCCATCCCAAAGTTAGCATTTACCGCTAGGTTATAATGCACTTAAGAGTATATGGTCAGGCTGCCTCACAGACAACCCCGGAGGATAGATTCCGAAGGCTGCAGAGGGGCTCTGCTCATGCATGGGCACCCTCTCACACAAAACCAAGCACCCTGCCTTCAGGATTGATAAGGCCTGCCATAGGGGTGAGTGAAAGGTTTATATGTGCAGTGATAGGGTGAGATATAGTGAACCTATATCTCAGTAAGGGGTGTAGGCACCACCTCACTCAGGCTGCTGTAGCAGTCCTGTGGTGTCATTTTGGAAGGCTGCCCAGGGGTGGCATAATACATGCTTCAGCCCCTGGTAGGCCTCTGGGGTACCTATGCCCTGGGTACATAGTATACCATATACTAGGGACTTATAAGGGCACCCCAGAATCCAATATGTGGTGTACCTAAGGTACAGGGAATCAATTTAGAGAGGAATCAGCTAGGCTGGGGTCCTGGATAGCAGGGCCCCAGCCAGACTAAAGTCGAAAGACAGTGAAACATCAGCAAAAAGTGGGGGTAACCATAAGAACCAGATCCTACTCTCCTACACAACCCCCCCCAAACGCAGGGACATTAAACTAACCTTGACCAGTTGAGTCTTCATGTTCTAATTGGAAATATCTGGAGAGTCCATCTGCATTGGCATGGCTACTCCCAGGTCTATGTTCCACTGTATAGTCCATCCCCTGTAGGGAAATGGACCACCTCAAAAGTTTGGGGTCTTCACCCTTCATCTGTTTTAGCCCTAAGAGGGGCTTATGGTCGGTCTGAACAAGGAAGTTAGTGCCAAACAAGTATGGCCTCAACTTCTTCAGAGCCCAAACCACAGCAAAGGCCTGCCTCTCTATGGCTGACCAACGTTTCTCTCTGGGGGTCAGCCTTCTGCTAATAAAAGCTACTGGCCGATCCTGACCTTCATCATTCAACTGTGACAGTACAGCCCCTACCCCCAACTCAGATGCATCTGTTTGTACAATGAACTTTTTGGAGTAATCAGGACTCTGCAGAATGGGAGCAGTGCACATGGCCTGCTTCAGGTCATCAAATGCCTTTTGAGAGCTAACTGTCCATTGAACCTTTTTGGGCATTTTCTTAGAGGTAAGGTCATTCAATGGGGTCACTATGGATCCATAACCTTTTACAAATCTTCTGTAGTACCCAGTCAGGCCCAAGAAGGCTCTCACCTGAGTCTGGGTAGTGGGAGCAACCCAGTCCATTATGGTCTGGATCTTGCTCTGCAATGGTTGAACCTGGCCTCCACCTACAAGGTGGCCCAGGTACACAACCTGACTCTGCCCTATCTGGCACTTAGTAGCATTGATAGTTAGGCCTGCTTTTTGCAGGGCCTCCAAAACATTCCTTAGGTTGACCAGGTGATCCTCCCAGGTGGAGCTAAAGACAGCAATATCATCTAGATATGCTGCACTATAGTCTTCCAGGCCTGTAAGGACTGTATTCACCAACCTTTGGAAAGTGGCAGGTGCATTCTTCAAACCAAAGGACATCACCACAAATTGATAATGCCCACCATGGGTAGAAAATGCTGTCTTTGGCTTTGCATCATCAGCTAGTCCGATCTGCAGTAGCCAGCTGTCAAGTCAAAAGTGCTCAGAAACTTGGCTGAGGCCAAAGTATCTATAAGATCATCTGCCCTTGGGATGGGATGGGCATCAGTCCTAGTGATTGCATTGAGACCCCTGTAGTCCACACAAAACCTCATTTCTCTCTTACCATCTTTGGTGTGAGGTTTAGGCACAAGGACTACTGGACTAGCCCAAGGGCTATCTGAGGGTTCAATCACTCCCAAATCCAACATCTTTTGGACCTCTGTCCTTATACAATCCCTGACATGATCAGGCTGCCTGTAGAATTTATTCTTGACAGGCAGACTGTCCCCAGTGTCCACTCCATGAGTACTCCAGGTAGTCTGACTAGGTGTCAGGGAGAATATAGGCCTGAACTGGCTGAGAACTTTTCTGCAGTCAGTTTGTTGCTGGACAGTGAGGCTGCCAGCCAAGGCTACACCATCTACTGATCCATCATCAGGGTTCTGAGAGAGCAGGTCAGGGAGTGGATCACTCTCTTCCTCCTGCCCCTCATCAGTAGCCATGAGCAAGCCCATGTCTGCCCTGTCAACATATGGTTTCAGTCTGTTGACATGGAGTACCCATGGGGACTCCTGGGAGTTCCAAGGTCTACCAAGTAGGTTACCTCTCCCTTCTGTTCAGCAATTGTATGGGGGCCACTCCACTTATCTTGGAGGGCTGCTGGGGCCACAGGCTCCAACACCCACACTTTCTGCCCTGGCTGGTAAACAGTCAGCACAGCCTTTTGGTCATGCCAGGCCGTTTGCAATTCCTGGCTAGACTCAAGGTTTTTAGTTGCCTTTTTCATATACTCTGCCATCCTGGAGCGGAGACCAAGTACATAGTCCACTATGTCCTGTTTAGGGGGTTTGAGAGGCAACTCCCATCCCTCCTTCACCAGACACAAAGGACCCCTAACAGGATGGCCAAACAAAAGTTCAAAAGGGCTGTAACCAACCCCCTTTTGAGGCACCTCCCTGTAGGCAAATAAAAGGCAGGGCAAAAGGATGTCCCATCTGCGCCTAAGCTTTTCTGGGAGACCTTTGATCATGCCCTTTAAGGTTTTGTTGAACCTTTCAACTAAACCATTGCATTGTGGGTGATAGGGTGTGGTGAACTTATAATTCACTCCACACTCCTTCCACATTGCAGTCAAGTAACTAGACATGAAGTTTGTATCCCTGTCTGATACTACCTCCTTGGGAAAACCCACTCTTGAGAATACTCCCAAGAGGGCCCTTGCCACCACAGGTTCTGTGGTGGTCCTAAGTGGAATTGCTTCTGGGTACCTAGTGGTATGGTCCACCACCACCGGGATACATCTGTGCCCAGAGGCTGTCTGAGGATCCATGGGACCAACTATATCAATCCCCACCCTCTCAAAGGGAACCCCCACCACAGGTAGTGGTATCAGGGGGGCCTTTGTGGTTCCACCTGCCTTCCCACTGGCTTGGCAGGTGACACAGGAGCGACACAACTCCTTGGTGTCTTCAGACATGTGGGGCCAATGAAAGTGAGGAACAATTCTGTCCCAAGTCTTGTTTTGGCCCAGGTGACCTGCTAGAGGAATATCATGGGCTAGTGTCAATAGGAAGCCCCTAAATTTCAGAGGTATTACCAACCTCCTGGAAGCACCAGGCTTGGGGTCTCTACTCTCTGAATATAGGAGTCCATCATCCCAATATATTTTATGGGTGCCACTAGCATTCCCAGCAGCCTCATCAGCAGCTTGCTTTCTGAGGGTTTCAAGAGAGGGGCAGCTTTGCTGCTCCTGGCTCAGATCTGCCCTGGAAGGGCCCCCTGTCCCCAAGAACTGAACCTGATCAGGTTCAAGCTCCTCTGGGACAGTTTCTTCTTCAGGACTAAGATCATCTCCCTCAGGAGGCTGATCTGTATTCTGAGTCAGGGGGGAAGGCACTGCCTTAACCCTACTGCTCCTCCTCTTGGGAGGCACCTGGTCCATTCTTCCAGAATCCAGGGCCTGTTCAGTGTTAGACTTTTTGGCCTGTGACCTGGTCACAGCAAATACATGTGCAGGGATCCCTAGTATTTCTGCATGTGTCCTGAGCTCCACTTCTGCCCAAGCTGAAATTTCTAGATCATTGCCAAGCAAGCATTCAACAGCGAGGTCTGCAGTTATCACAACTTTCTTGAGGCCAGTTACCCCTCCCCAGGATAAATTAACAACTGCCAAGGAATGGTCTGTCCTGACATTGCTAGCATTGGTCACTTGGTACATCTCACCAAGTATAATCTGCCCAGGAGCCACAAGATCTTTTGTCACCATTGTGACACTTGCTCCTGTGTCCCTGAATGCCAAAACCTCTTTTCCATTTATCAAAGGCTGCTGTCTGTATTTGCCCAAGTTACTGGGACTCACAAAGGAGGACATGTCCATGCCTCCATCACAGACCAGGACAGCCTGAGTTGGAACTCTGACTAGGCCAGAGCCCATCTCAGAACCCAGGGTTAACCCTACTTTACCCGTATTCTGAGTACCACCAATTGTAGCTGCACTAGGGGGAACAGTTGCCTTAGGGGCAATGGTGGCTGGAGTTGAGTCTTTGGACTTTGTACAGTCACTTGCCCAATGGGTTTTCTGCTTACAGATTTTACACCATGGTTTCTTTTGGCCTTTACTTTTGTTAGATTGGGACTCCTCCCCCCAGATGAAGATTTTTGGGGACCTTGAGAAGACTTCTGGTCTTACTCTTTACCCTTTTCCCCACCCATGTCAGAGTTCTTAGAATCTTGCTTCTTTGGGTCACCACCTTGGTTCTGAACCTTCTGCCTCACCCTGCTTCTGACCCATTTGTCTGCCTTCTTTCCCAATTCTTGGGGAGAGGTCAGATCAGAGTCCACCAGGTACTGATGCAACAGTTGATTTTGACAATTATTAAGGATCTGCTCCCTCATAATTAAGTTGTACAATCCTTTGAAATCACACACCTTACTGCCAAGTAACCAGCCCTCCAGAGCCTTAGTAGCACAATCTACAAAGTCCACCCAGTCTTGATTCTGTGCCTTTTGGGTATCTCTGAACTTTATCCTATACTGTTCAGTGGTTAGGCCAAACCCCTCAATCAGTGCACTTTTCAAGATTTGGTAATCATCAGCATCCTCTTCTCTTACAGTGAGGAGCTTATCTCTACCTTTGTCTGCAAAGGAGAGCCACAAGATTGCTGCCCACTGCTCCTGGGGGACCCTCTGAACTTTACAGGCCCTTTCCAGTGCAGTAACCCATTTGTGGTTGTCATCCCCACTCTGGTAGGGAGGGACAATCTTGCTTAGGTTTCTATGGTCATGAGACCTTTCCCTAACACTAGGGAAGTTGCTGCCACCATGGGACTCTAGTCCCAATTTTCTTTTAGTTTTCTGAAGCTCTAGGGACTCCCTTTCTAAAGCCAACTGCTCTCTTCTGATTCTAAGCTGAGCTTCTTCATACTTGAGCAGTCTCTCTTTCCTCTCATGAGAGGATTCCCTCCTATGACAGGAGACAGAGGTCCCTATTGAGGTGTCAGAATGGTTAGACTCCTGAGAAGGAGATCTTGACCTTCTAGACACACTCTCAACTCTCCCTGGTGGGATAAAGAGGGGGCCATTGTGGCCATCCTCCTCATCTGCAGGGGGAGCTGGATTTCCCAGGTTAAGATCAGTGTCATCTTCCTGGTCAGCTTCAGAGGTCAGGTCATGGGTATCTTCACCCCTTGGACTTTCCTCATCTGCTGCCCCACCCTCTCTGCCTACCCCTTCAGACCCTGTGGACCTTCTGAGATCATCCAACAGCAGTACCTCTATGAGGCGTTGGGTGTTTGCACTTTTTCCTGTCTTCAATTTCCTAGTACTACACAATGCTCTCAATTCCAAGAATGGGAGGTTGTCATACTTGGATGGTAGAAGCCCATTGGCTTCTGGCAGGGACCCACTGGTTCCTGGCCTTGAAGACATCACTAGTGAGGTGTGGTGTATGCACTACCTACTCTAGTGTGGCCTACTAAACTCTCTTGAGTTATAGAAAGGGTGTGCTAAGCCCTTGACACACAACTCTAAGTTCCGTAGAACTTACTGTAATTTTAAGCTTGAATTATATGTACCTCAGGTACCTTTAGTGGTTTTCAGTTAGTCACTCACTTGAGATTATCTGGCAAAACAAAGGCAAGCTTGATTCCCACCGCTGCCACCAATGTGAGAAGTTGGCCTGGTATATGCTGTCCACTAGTTATAGTGGGCACCTTGCACCAGTCCAAACAACCCCTTATTGATGATAGGTTTAAGACAACCTTATTTGAAAGCTATCCTAGTGGTAGCTATGGAGAGCAGCCTTCAGGCTAAGTCTTGAAGGAGTGTAAAGCAGTTTGTTTTACCAGTCTATAATCTCTTGAATGGCTAAATGAAAGGAGTAGGCCTGGGCGGTGAACTTCGCTCCGTTCGCGGAGTTTGCGGAGTTTTATGCACTCCGCACTCCGCGGAGCTTGCGGAGTGCAGAAAACTCCGCTTCGCGATGTGCAGCAGAGTTTTTTCCCCGCTCGCGATCGCGAACGGTAAGTTTGTGATCGCAAACGGTAAGTATGCGAGCGCGAGCTGCTGCTCAGGTAGAATTTCTACCCGAGCGGCAGGAATACCAGCACAAACTGCAGTCCGCACAGCACTCCGCCACTCGCGTAACTTCACGGAGTTTTTTTGTAACTTCGCGGAGTTTCGCATAGCAAAACTCAGCGAACTACGCCCAGGCCTGGAAAGGAGACCACACCAGGTATATATATAAAATATATGTATTTATTTCTAAACACACCCTACTAGTCTCTTTATGAGGCTAGAGGTCAAAGCACATATGTTACACTTCAAATATCACAGTAAATTAGCACAATATACGATAGGCCCTAGGGGCGAACCAAACCATATATTAAGAAAGTGGTATAAGAACCACGACTTGATTAGACACAAGGCCTAGAGCATGTAGAATCGCTGGGACCCCAAGGAACCACCCAAGGTAGTGACACAGGAGACCCACGGGGGACGTGTGCAGTGTTTGAACACAGCCGCGAGCTCCATTAGCTTCTATGCGGAAAGTCGCGGTTAGAGTTTTAAAGTTTAGGGACACTTAGGAGTGGAGTAGGAACAAACCCTTTTGGACTTAGATGGTTCTAGGGCCAACACCCACGGGAGCACCGGAGTACTCCTGTTACCTCACCCAGGGAAGCCGGGTGCATAGGTGTCAAATGGTGTCGGGTCGCGTTGTCGTTTTCAATGGCAGCTTGCTGAAAAGTGCTGCTGCTGGGAAGATGAGAAGTGTCCGAGGAGATCCAAGCCTGGATCGAAGATGTGAAGAACCTGAAAGCAGAGGGGACAGAGTCTGGGTCACTAGCCAGTGACCAGGGGCACGATAGTCGAATGCCCACCGATGTTTGGTGTTTCAGGTGCAAAGAGGTGAAGCTTGACTCTTCAGCCACGAGGACCACGAGGTGTCGACAACAACCAGGAGCTGGATTCGAGCTGTCCCACAAAGGATGTCGAGTGCTGCAGCATTGGTGCCCGGATTGGACACAACAAGCCTTGGCAACAGCAACCCATGCAGGAAGAAGAAAGATAATTTGGTGCGCACCAGCAAGATCCTGGGGACTCCCCAAGCAATGGAGAGTCAGGGCACGTCTGGAGCAACCAGGAAAGTCCAATTAAAGTAAAGTTACCCTTCTCAGGGACCCACAAGTTGACGGACAAGGGATCGCAAAGGGACCTCAAGAGGAATCACAAAATGGCGGCCCACGGGTCACTCGGAGTGGGTAGGCCAGCAATCTTCAGTGGATTTACCGCTCAGGGTTAGGGCTATAAGTAACCCAAAGCACAGCCTCTAGGATTGACAAGAAGCATATGCACTTGCAAATGTGCATGGTGTCCAGGGGTTCCGGTTTCACGGTACCCAAGAGGGCTACGGGTCTCAGCTTTGCTGGAGACTCGGGTCAGCCTCTGTAAAGTCTGGAAACCCACCTCCTGGGTTGCAGAGTTGTCGGCGTCTGGCGGGAGCTTTGGAGATGCAGACCGGGCAGATGCGTCTTTGGTGCCTGCCAAGCAGGGGAGTAACTCCTTTACTCCAAGGGAGATTCTTCAGTCATCTAGTCGTGTAGCTCGTCGAAGTTCCGGGATTTCTGTATCAGAGTTTCGTCCAGGTGTAATCCAAATTCCTGTAGCCAGGGGTTCCTTTCTTATGCGCAAGGAAGGGGTTGGACATACTCTGGGGACCCACCTATGGGAGGGTTTGGAAAGAGGGGTGGCTACACCCATTTCCTTTGTCCAGTTTCATGCCAGGGCAGGAGCTGGTAGCCCCTGCAACCGGTTTGAACTGGACTATGCACAGGGACACCAAATGTGCCCCCAGTGCAGGACTTCAAAGCACTCTGAGAGTGGACCCACCCAGGCCCAATACACTAAAGCCTGTCTGGGAGGTGGTAACACCTCCCTGTGACAGAAAACCTATTGTCCAGGCCTCCCCTGCCGGAGTTTCGGTCAGCAGCAGGAGGCCAGACTCGTGTCTGTGGCTGCAGCATCCATTTTGTGATGCCAGGGCTCTGTTAGCTGGTACCGGGTATACCGGTGCTGTCATGTCTCTCCCTCTAGAAGGGTGGGATCATACTCCCACACCAGTTACTGGTGTGGGGGTATGATTCCAAGGTGTTTGACACCAAACACGACATGTTTCCGTGCAGCTATCCCAAAGTTAGCATTTACCGCTAGGTTATAATGCACTTAAGAGTATATGGTCAGGCTGCCTCACAGACAACCCCGAAGGATAGATTCCGAAGGCTGCAGAGGGGCTCATGCATGGGCACCCTCTCACACAAAACCAAGCACCCTGCCTTCAGGATTGATAAGGCCTGCCATAGGGGTGACTGATAGGTTTATATGTGCAGTGATAGGGTGAGATATAGTGAACCTATATCTCAGTAAGGGGTGCAGGCACCCCCTCACTCAGGCTGCTGTAGCAGTACTGTGGTGTCATTTTGGAAGGCTGCCCAGGGGTGGCATAATACATGCTTCAGCCCCTGGTAGGCCTCTGGGGTACCTATGCCCTGGGTACATAGTATACCATATACTAGGGACTTATAAGGGCACCCCAGAATCCAATCTGTGGTGTACCTAAGGTACAGGGAATCAATTTAGAAAGGAAGCAGCTAGGCTGGGGTCCTGGATAGCAGGGCCCCAGCCAGACTAAAGTCGAAAAACAGTGAAACATCAACAAAAAGTGGGGGTAACCATAAGAAGCAGATCCTACTCTCCTACCATTGGTGTCCCCCAGACAGACTGAGATAACTCAGAGACGCGGCCCCATGTCCGCACTGGCACCTCAAAGGCCCGAGTGGAGGGGTTTGGCATGCAGGCCGCGTAGCCCATAGGAAGACAGTGCAGAGCGGGTGAGGCCAGAAACAGATGAGGCAAAGCTGGAACAAGACTACGAAAGTAAGGCCAGCAGCAGAGCCAAGAGGTGAGCCTCTCACGCTCCCCTCCTGACCCAGGAGCCTGCAGAGCTGGGGAATCTGCAAGATTGCCAGCCACAGAGGCGGTTATAGAAATTTCCCATGCCCAGGGGATTGTTACTGGGAGCACCATCCTGACGGGGACCACGATTCTGGGGCTAAGCTGAACCAGCAGCGGGCGAACTGACTGACCAGCCAGCCAGCGTCTACCGCCAAGGCCCAAACACGACATAAGGGTGCTAGACTGGGTGCTGCTCCCTAGAGACGTGTTTCTCTTGGGCATTCACCACGACCGCCACCCCTCCTGGACTGACTGTCTATCCTCTGGAACCGGGCTACGGCGGAGGAGCGGAGCCGCCCCAGGAGAGATAAACTCTGAGCACCATCCAGCTGATGCCCTGCCACAAACACCGCTGCTGGCAAGAGGGTTGCAGGAATGAGGTTGAGTCAGTGCCCCCATGACACTGGGAATCAGAATACCATCACGGACTTCAGGAAATCCTCCAGATCTCTCCTGGAATGCCTTCCACTGGACACAGGTCTGGAATGCAACATTGGCAAATGTTTAAAAAGTTATGATCCTTCATTTAGCTCTATCACTACAATAGGAATTGTGTTAACCAGTAGGATATTTCTAATTCCTAGTTCTAGTTATAGACTGAATGACCCAGTGTTATTAAAATTATCATTGTTGGTCTTTGCCTGTTATTCATCTTTCTTTGATCCTGGCACCCGATACCATAAAACAGACTATTGCTAATCTTTTTTTGTTTACTTATTTATTTAAGACATTTTGTATTGCTAACATGTCATCTTACAGCCAAGTCAAGTGGTAGCAGGTAGTCATAGATTCAGAACCATTCAAAAAGTCCAGGTGGTTGTGATGGTCCAAGAGGACATTGGTCCCAGAACTTAGGGCCCCATTACGGACTTTGTCCGCCCGCCACCGTAACGGAAAATGGGACCGACCGCCAGAGGTGCGGCGGTCCCACGAGGCCAATTAGGATGCGCCCGCCACACAGGCGGGCGCATTCTGGACTTTAACATTGCGTACGGTGCTGCTGGGTGCAGCTCCGTCCGCAATGTTAAAAGTGCATGCTTTGCATTGCCATGCACAACGTGACAGGCACCGCGCGGTGCCTGCCACATTGTGTATGGCAATGTAGGGGGGTACCATAGATACCACCCAACTGCAGCCCCCCACCCCCCCATCCTCCCGGGGGCCCGTAACGGGCCCCCAAAGCAATCTCCGCTGGCCTTTCCATGGCGGCATCGCCGCCGTGGAAAGGCCTTTGAATTGGCACATCATAATATAGATGGCGGTGCCTGCTCAGCACCGCCGCCATATTATGCCCCACATCCACACGGCAGGCAATCGTAACGTTTGCCTGCCGGCGGAAATGCGGCGGACGGTCTTTCCGTCCGCCGCTGTCCCCCCCGCCATTGTAATATGGCGGGGGGAAATGGAGGGCGGGCGGGGAAAGACGTCGGGCGGATCGCCACCACCGGTCGGGCGGTGGCGATCCGCCCGACATCATAATGACCCCCTTAGCTCCTGGTGGACCCTTAGAAGGATGGGTGCGGATTGTTTATCAGGCGATGCCTACAATCTCAGGACTTGCAAAGATCTTTCTGGTGCATGGAACCTAGCCCCTGAGAAATGGCAGAGGTGGCTCCTTTTAGCACTAGTGTTCCAAACACATCCTTAAAAAGAGAGGGCTTTAATTTTTTCCAGAACGGTAAGTGAATTTATTTTATGTTTTGCTATATATTTTCACACCACTGTCAGGGTGCAAACTTATCTTAAATGATCATACCCAAAAGGTGCACCAACAGCTAGGACAGGGAGCAGTGTAATCCCTATACAGACTTTGGTGCTCCCCGACTGGATTTGTCACTAATACTAAATTGATCAAGTTCAGTAATCAATGCTGAAACATTCTTATAAGAACGACAGACGAGTTGTCGTTTGAAATTTTATATAAAGAATTAATAGTAAAATACGTAAAATATGCCATCAGTAAGTTTAGCAGCAAAATGTACAAATCATAAGTACAAATAACTCATTACAATTCTATATGAAATCCTGCCTTCTAAAGGTGGGGAAAGGGTTCCAGGGTATAGAACATTACACATCCTTTTATAGGAATGTAAACAAAGACTTTCATACATTCTACACAAGTACATGGTTCCCAGGATATGCACCAATAAGGAATAAGCAGGGAGGAACATTTTACTACAGAATACATTCGGAGATTCGCTCATGATAATATTACATTGGATTTCAGTAATTCTCACAGTTTATTCGAGCATGCTAGTTGATACATTGTATGTCGACAGCTTGAGAAAGTTGGGATGTCCTTGGTTAGGTTCAGTGTGGGAAAGTTCCTGGGAATGCTCTCTGTTTATAAGTGTAAAGCTCACAATTCTGGGGCAGATTTACAAGCCCCTTGCGCCTTTTTGCGGCGCCATTGCGTCACTTTTTTTGACGCAACGGCGGCGCAAAAAATGCGGCCTATTTACAACGTGACGCATCTAGGGAGATGCGTCATGTTGTAAAGCCCTGCGTCACATTATACCTGCATCAGGTATAATGTATGCAGGCTGGGCGTTCCCACGCAGGAAGGCCTCGTAAAAGTGACGCAGTGAAATCTACAAGATTTCACTGCGCCACTTTTAGGACGCCACTGCGTCAAAACCTTACGCTTGCTTGAAGCAGGCGAAAGTAGTGACACAGTGTAGTGGGAATAGGCCTCAACACGCATTGCTGGAGTTGCGCCGTGCTTGCGACACGACTCCAGCAATGCGTGACTTTTGCCCCAACAGATGCGTCAGAATTTCTGATGCATCTGTCAATCCTTGCGCCATGGTGCGCCGTATTTACAATACGGCGCATCCATGGTGGCGCAAGGGTTTCCCAGGGTGGCGCAGGAAAAGTGACGCATCTCTACGGATGCGTCACTTTCTTGTAAATCTGCCCCTCTTTATTTAGAACAAGAAACAACAGTAGTAGTGATCACATGGTGTATTGTGACATCAATGCAAAATGGAGGACAATGTAAACACAGTTTAGGTTAGCGTAAGCTAAGTTTATTATGCATTTAATATGAAAAAAGGAAAAACAACTCCCAAAGTACCAACCACCATTGTTATGACATCTTAGCACATTCTCTATGTGGATGCCCTTTTATGCAGCTCTGGGAAGGCTATTATTTAGATTACAGAAGCAATAATTTGATAATGTCTGTTGCTTTGTTTGTATCTGTTGGAGTGTGTTTAGTAAAGAATCTGTACAGTGTTACCATTGTAAGTGTGAATACAATGTGAGTTTGATCTGGAAATCCTTGTGAAGCTTTTTTGGACTATTTTCTGGATTCCCTGGACAAACAGTGGTTAATAGACTCAGATTCAACAAAGAGAGTTTTTTCCCGCCAATGTCCTGGGGCTTTACTTCATTATTGAGCCCAAAACTGATTGCCAGGTACCCCTTTTGCATTTGACCCTCAAGGCAATGAAGTAAGCAGTCCAAGGCTTATTGGCACATTGAAGGGATCAGGAAGGGATCACTGACATAATATCGATCACAACAATATTGTGATAAAGAGATATTATGTCAAAATGTTGATTACAAAAATATTGTTTCCCGATACTTATAATGGTAAGTACAAAAATAGTTAAAAAAAAGATTGTTTCACACTAATATTGTTAAGAAACATACAAAAATATCGTTTTTAATATATATATGTATATATAATATTAAATATTACTGAAATATATTTAATTTTCACCATATTAATGTTATACAATAACATTTTAGGATTTACTATTTTAAACTATATATATATATATATATATATATAGTTTAAAATAGTAAATCTTAAAATTTTATTGTATAACATTAATATGGTGAAAATTTCAGTAATATTTAATATTATATATAAATATATACTTATATAAACATGCACACATAAATACATACGTGTCTGTATGTTTATCTATACATATATAATATAACACTATTATTAAAAAATATATTTTACATTATATTACTTTTTTGTGTTTTTAAATTTACTATTATAAAACGCATTTATATATATATATTTATAAACGCGTCAGATCTGAGGACTAAATAAACAACAGTGCCAGATTTCGTGTGGTTCGTGTTTCTCTGTTCGCCACACTGTGCTGTGCGGAAGTGCGGGGAATCCTTTGGTTTATTCGAATATATATACATATAGATATATTAAACAAAAAAAATTCTCATATTCAAAACATTAAATAGATGACCAAATTAATTAAATATAAAAAGAAAAAAAGACATTATTGTTGAAACAAATTATAAAAATAAAAAAATGCATGCATATACAAATAACATAAAAATTAAACAAATAAATAATAATATTACATATATTTAAACAATATTTTAAAAAGTATTGAAGTCTGGGAATAATAGATATACCATTCCCACTTCAGGATGTGCAACAGTAGGGAAAGACCTGGACTTCAGAGGGGTAAGATTTACTATTCCCACTCCAGTCTGTGCAACAGCAGGAAAAGCTTTGGACTTCGGAGGGGTAAAATGGACGATTCCCACTCCAGTGTGTGCAAAAGTAGGGAAAGCGATAGACTTCACCACTTCAGTCTGTGCAACAGTAAGGAAAGCGCTGGACTTCAGAGCGGTAAAATTTACTATTCCCACTCCACTCTGTGCAACAGTAGGAAAAACATTGGACTTCTTAGGGGTAAGATTGACTTTTTCCAGTGCAGTATGTGCAACAGTGGAGAATGCGTTGGACTTTGGAGGGGTTCAATTTACTATTCCCACTCCAGTCTGTGCAACAGTAGAGAAAGGGTTGGACTTTGGAGAAGTTAATTGTATTATTCCCACTCCAGTCTGTGCAATAGTAGGGAAAGGGTTGGACCTCGGAGGGGTAACATTTACTATTCCCACTCCAGTCTGTGCAACAGTACGGAAAATACTTCACTTCAAACACATAAAATATATGAAACATAACCCTATTAATTGATAACAAATATAAAACTCTTAATATGAACTTCATTAATTAACCAAAATATATAAATATATCAAATTAAAACAATTTCAAAATTAATTAGTAATTTTAAAAACATTGTCATCTATTTATTACTTAACTTACCACACTATACGCCCACAAACTTAGCATTCCACTCTTAAAATGTAACTAAAATAAATAAATATAGCACTATTAACATAATTAATAATCAATTAAATATTAAGTAATTTTATTTATTTATTTTTAAAATATTTTTATTGGAAGAGTTCATACAGACATCAAGCAACATATTCATTAAAAAAACAATGCATCATAGTAAACAATGATCAAATTCCACAAAGTGCATGAAGAAACCACAATATTACACAGCCAATAAATAATCATATATTGGACACTGTCCCAAATCTCACATTACTATATTAATATTATACATTTTTGTTCCTGAAAGTGGGGAGAGACCTTCCTCTATCACCCCACCCATCCCAGCAACCCCCATAATTTCTGAAATTTGTTATGCGATCCTGATCTTAGCGCATATTAATATTCTAGCCCCTTTATTTTTTGCATTTTAGACCACCATTTCTGATATGTCGGGACCACTTAGGAACACCAATTTTGAAGAATTATAAACAATAATAAACAGTCGTTTTTTCAGCAAGGGTGCTATGTTGACTCCTGAAGTATACCCCAAAACCGCTGTCTGAGCATCTATTGACTGTTCAATCCCTAATGTGCGAAGGCAGTGCTTCTGAATCTCTGCCCAAAATTGATTTGGTTTTGAACAGCTCCAAATTATGTGGGTCCAATTCTCCCCTCCCCCCTTTCCCATTGAGCACCTAAAACAACTTTCTGGTATCTGGGAGTTAATTTTATGAAGAAAAGCCTGGGTTCTATAAAGTAGCCATTTTGCATAGCATTGCATTCATAGAAAATTTGCTCCTTTCATTTGGGAAAAATTTAACATATTTATCTTAATCTACTACTGTGATCTGGAGCCCTTCCTTAGACTGTCACTAATCCCGGGACTTCAGGTACACCTCATTGGCCTTCTTTTGTCTAAGGATAGAAACCCAGCAGCTAATAGATCTTCGGGCTCTAGTTTCTACCAAGTCTTCCACCAGACCCAAACTTGTAAAAATTTGCTCCCAATTATTAAGAAAATATTTTATTCTAATGAAGGACCAGTGTATCATTGCCTTAAAAGGTCTGATAGAAGGTTCAACTTCGGTCCAGACCTTCCAAGCATCAAAATGAAGAACGTCAGTAATCGTCTGATCTACATTACTCTGCCATCTAGAAACAGCCTTCTTATCTAATAGGGATCGATCCCCAATGTAGATGTCTGCCAATCTAGCTCCATTATTGGCAGGAATATTGTAATGTTTAAACAGTTGTTCTTTACTTTTTAACCACTGACCTTTTTAGGTGATTTTGTGAGGCATAAAAAATCATCGCTCTCATATTCCTGAAATATCACGGTAAGCAAAAATTATCCATCAAGTTCATGCCTGGGGACTTAAGAAACCTCTATGAACCATGTGCAAAATTCGCAAAGTAGTATTCTCTTAGATCGGGCAAAGCAAGGCCCCCTTCTTTCACTGGCCTATATAGTGTGTCTAGCGCCAATCTAGGCATTTTGTTGGCCCACATAAAGGTGGAAAACATTCCCTCCAATTCCTTAAAGAACTTCATCTGGAGAGCTCAAGGAATAGCAGCAAATAGAAAATTGCACAAAGGTAAAATTGACATTCCGATCAGAGCAACATGGCCCATAATTGAGAGAGGTAGGGTAGTCCATTTTGGAAGAAGCACCTTGATCTTACTGATTACAGATCAAAGGGGAGTAATTCAATGCATATAAGTCATTGATATCAATATCAGTCTACAAGAATGCCATCTTACTGGTACAAGTATCTGATCCTTATCTTGAAATCTTTGATCAATGGTTCCCCAAACTAAGAGCACACACGAGAGGGAACTCATCAACAACCTCACAGAACTGAAAACTCACCAGAACAAGACCCAAACCCAACCAAAATGGACCATTCCACACCCCAAGACTCTGTGACTACAATGCAACGAAACCTGTTCCACAACACGAATGACCAAGACCCTAACCCATCTGTCTTCAACCGTCTTAACTACCCCTTCCTTTTGAAATGTATCACTTCTACAATGACAAAACCGAATAAGGATCCCAGTCAAACTCCAGTCCCATCATTAATCCAGACACTATCTCTCTGCCACCACCCCTTACGACTACACGGACCAATGGAGAGGGGCGGTGAGTCGAAGAGATCCCAGCAGACGAGTCAGACATAATTCAAAAATAGCATTGAACTACACCCCTCCAAAACGAAGGCTTTCATTGACTCCCAAATGGGTTTGACCATTAAGGCACAAAAAACATACATCACTGCCCGGGGTAAGTCCACCAGTTGCACACCTCGCCCAGCGTATCAAAAGATTCTAAGAAGTGAGGTCACCTTAAATTAATCCCCAGGAAAAAGAAAACACTACAATATCCACAACCATCCACTGAACGGATGCTTTAGGTCACATTCAATAAGATGAATACCAATTCCAGACAACAGGAGATACAAAGATCACTCACCCAGATCAATCCATTGAGGTGATCAACAGACTGAGGCACACGTTACAAAACCCACGAAATATGACTTGCTTGGCAGACACCATCTGACCACTTACTGGAATACTCAGCTGAGCAAGCTGGAACACAAAATTGAAAACTTCATTAAGGGATTAAATATAGCAAATTCAGACATCAAAAAAACCTCACTAGCTTGCCAACAGATTAAGACATTAGTAGAAGACACATTAACTCCTAAGGTAAATAACCTCTCTCATTCAGCCAATAGCTACGTCACCTACCCTTGGCCATCCATTTTTCGGCCCAAGAGAGCACATAACCATCTTTCCACGACAGACATCGAAACCTTGCTTCTATACTACAAGGAGTCCTAACCACCATACAATCCACCATACAATCCACCCACTTACAACATACCGACCGTTGATTTCAAGAAAAGATAAAGGCCTCAGGAACGAAGACAGAACACAAACCATGAGAACCTAACTGAGATATCACATACACTAAGGGGCCGATTCCGATTCCGGCCGGAAAACGTACCGACCGATTCGGAGCCGGAATTTACTCCGACCGACACGTACCGGTGCAGCCCGACCCGCCAAGTACGATGAGAAGCGAGCAAAACCCGACCGACTCGTACGGAACACCATCCGAACGACCGAGCCGCGCGGAAAACAGCAATCCGGCCGGAAAAACACGCGATTCGAACCGACCGACTCGCACCCGGAACAAACCCGAACGAGACGTACCCGCGAACTCCCACCCGCCAAGTACGATGCAAGGCGTGGAAAACACGACTGAGTCGCACGGAGGACAAGCCGTACGACCGACACGCATACAAAACAGCGAGGCGAAGCAACCCAAAATACCGCGACCGACACGTACGCAGCATAGAAAACAGCACAAACACAGCGTGAACGAAACGGAGAAGCCCGCACGAGACAACTGCAGGGTCCGACTCGGTCACAAGAACGTCTCCTACATGCACGAAAAGTACAAAGGGAAAATACACAAAAAAAGGCCAAACAAGCAATTACAAAGCCAATAAATACTGTGGGGGAAACAGGGAACAAAGACACACCCACAACTCCACCCATATAAAGGACACAAATCCCTACCATGATCCTTTGCAAATTCAAATTACCTGCCAGCACTCAACAGACAGCAACCACACACCCACAGCTCATCCATCACACAAGCCACACACCATCAGCACCACAACAAATAGAAACCTCACATACACCCAGCAAAACACACACTCACACACCTTCACCTGCACACCAACACACACATCACTCACCATCACCACCCATCACCATGCCCCCAAAGAAGAATCATAAGTTCCTAGATAGTGAATTGGAAGTCCTGGTAGATGAGATCCTCAGGGTAGAGCCACAGCTCTTTGGTACACTGGTCCAACAGACACCCATGTCACAGAAAACAAAGATGTGGGAGAGGATCGTCGACAGGGTGAACGCACAATCACCATGTTTGCGCACAAAGACAGACATCCAGAACAGGTGGTATGACGTGCGCAGGAGGGTCAAGGAGCTGTTGAAGAAGGACTACCTCGTGAGCCAACACACCGGCAGTGGCCCTCCTGCCAAGCCAGTATACCTCAGGCCCTGGGAGGAGAAGGTGCGGGCCATCCTACCACCAGTGAGCGTCTATGGACTAGAAAACATCACAGAGCCTGGTGAGTACACAACAAATTTACACAATATTCTGCGACTACACACACACATCACTGTCAAGGGGAGAGTCAAACCATGCACTCTTAGCAAATACACAGCAACCAGAACAGAATCATCCCAAAATGTGCATGTCAGTCAGATAAACACAACACATGCCATCTCAAAGTGACATTTAACTGTGTCATCACATGTACAAACACAACTACAACTACAGATAGGCAGTGGCACAAATATAACTGACAAACACATCCAGACAAGCAGCCACCATTACAACACCATCACACAGTGAAGCCCACTGAAAGAAAGGAAATATGTGTATGCTGGGCAAGTCAGTGTAGCCAATAGCATGATGGGAGTCGTAGGCACAGATATTGGTCACCCCCACAACTGTCCCATCAACACCACCATTAACCATGCACACATCACAGGGAGTGGAAAAGGACTCACAAGATGGCTGACACTGGGTACTGCTGTGGGGAGCACAAGGCCCTGCTGGCAACTGTGCAACAACCAACAGCAGGACACCACTGACTGACATCCTGAAAGACAACTTGCACTCCCTGCAATGGAAGCACGTTCCATGGTGGGATATCTGGCTGGGTGGGAAGGAGGACTCACAGCACTGACCATAGTCACAAGCACCTCCCCTCACACACCCCCTCAACACAAACTCCACAGAACACACCTGGGAGAATGCAATGCCTCACATCCTAACTGAAGATCCCACAAAGAACCACCACTCTGGGTTATGCTGTGTGAAGCACAGGGACACTCTTGGGACTGTTAGCCAAACAACTGCCAGGACAACACTCCCAGCCATCCTGTCAGCACAGGCAGCCCACCCCACAGGGAAGCAGAGTCAAAAGGAAGGAAGGATGGGCATGCTGGGAAGGGGGTGGAGGCAATAGCATGATGGGAGTTGTAGGCACAGATATTGGTCACACCCACAATTGGCCCATCAACACCACTCTCAACCATGCTCACATCACAGGGAGTGGAAAAGGACTCACAAGATGGCTGACACTGGGTACTGCTGTGGGGAGCACAAGGCCCTGCTGGCAACTGTGCAACAACCAACAGCAGGACACCACTGACTGACATCCTGAAAGACAACTTGCACTCCCTGCAATGGAAGCACCTTCCAAGGTGGGATATCTGGCTGGGTGGGAAGGAGGACTCACAGCACTGACCATAGTCACAAGCACCTCCCCTCACACACACCCTCAACACAAACTCCACAGAACACACCTGGGAGAATGCAATGCTTTACATCCTAACTGAAGATCCCACAAAGAACCATCACCCTGGGTTATGCTGTGTGAAGCACAGGGACACTCTTGGGACTTTTAGCCAAACAACTGCCAGGACAACACTCCCAGCCATCCTGTCAGCACAGGCAGCCCACCCCACAGGGAAGCAGAGTCAAAAGGAAGGAAGGATGGGCATGCTGGGAAGGGGGGTGGAGGCAATAGCATGATGGGAGTTGTAGGCACAGATATTGGTCACACCCACAATTGGCCCATCAACACCACTCTCAACCATGCTCACATCACAGGGAGTGGAAAAGGACTCACAAGATGGCTGACACTGGGTACTGCTGTGGGGAGCACAAGGCCCTGCTGGCAACTGTGCAACAACAAACAGAAGGACACCACTGTCAGCCATCTTGCCATTGCTCTCACACTCACACACACTGAAGTCCACCCAAAAGCAAGTAAGTATGGGCATGCTGGGAAGTGGGGTGGAGGCAATAGCATGATGGGAGTGGTAGTCACAGCTCAACATCCCCCACCCACATGGCCCAGCAAGCTCACACTCAAGCATGCACACCCCACAGAGAGTGGAAAGCCCCATCAAAGATGTCTGACACTGGTGCTCTGCTGTGGGGAGCACAAGGCCCAGCTGGCAACTGTGCAACAACCAACAGCAGGACACCACTGTCAGCCATCTTGCCATTGCTCTCACACTCACACACACTGAAGTCCACCCAAAAGCAAGTAAGTATGGGCATGCTGGGAAGTGGGGTGGAGGCAATAGCATGATGGGAGTGGTAGTCACAGCTCAACATCCCCCACCCACATGGCTCAGCAAGCTCACACTCAAGCATGCACACCCCACAGAGAGTGGAAAGCCCCATCAAAGATGTCTGACACTGGTGCTCTGCTGTGGGGAGCACAAGGCCCTGCTGGCAACTGTGCAACAACCAACAGCAGGACACCACTGTCAGCCATCTTGCCATTGCTCTCACACTCACACACACTGAAGTCCACCCAAAAGCAAGTAAGTATGGGCATGCTGGGAAGTGGGGTGGACGCAATAGCATGATGGGAGTCGTAGTCACAGATATTGGTCACCCCCACAACTGTCCCATCAACACCACCCTGAACCATGCGCACATCACAGGGAGTGGAAAACAACTGACAAGATGGCTGACACTGGCTACTGCTGTGGGGAGCACAAGGCCCTGCTGGGAACTGTGCACCAACCAACAGCAGGACACCACTGACTGACATCCTGAAAGACAACTTGCACTCCCTGCAATGGATGCACGTTCCATGGTGGAATATCTGGCTGGGTGGGAAGGAGGGCCGGATGTCAACCAAATACAACCAATGCAGACCATGTACACACCCCAACATTCACATAGAAATGCCCAAATAATGCAGGACAATGTGCTACACCAATATCAACCCCTGACTGTGACAACTTAGGACAATGCAATGTACAGGCCCACATCCAGAGGCACAGTCACAACTGTCAGGTGTGTTAACCATTGATGCCTGCAGAAACATAACATACATTGTGTGTGTCTCCCAAAAACAGGTGATGATGGGGACACAGCAGCAGATGCTGAGGAATCCTCGTCCCAGGCTCAAGAGGATACGGAGCTCACTGGTGTGGAACAGCCTCTGCCCTCCTCGGATGAAGAAGACCCACCTGGCACCTCCGGAGCAAGTCATCATGCAGCACCAGCAGGACCACCAGCTGCACCCCTGCACCCACCCCTCCAACGACTGTCAACACACATACCACCCCTGCCGACATGGACAGACCAAGGAGCACCACCACCACCAGCACAGGGACCCTGGACCAACGTGGGGCCATGGACACCACCACCACCAACAACCCACAAGGTCGCCCAGGGTCACCTGTGCGTGTCACCTCAGGTACTGCACGTGTCGCCAGGGGTGGTGGGAGGGGTGGGAGACATAGGTCGCGGCTCGCAGAGGGGTCTGGACTGCATGATGACCCACAACTGGCACGCATAGCCGATGCGTACCAGTCCAGCACCGGAGAGTTCAGCCAGGTAGTGGGGCTCCTCAGGGACATGAAACAGCAGCAGGCTGCCCATCATGCCCGCTTGGACTCACACATGTCCCTCGTGGAGTCCAAGTGGGACACACTGCAAGAGATGACGGCGGTGCATAGGGACATATTACAATGCCTCCGCCAGATGAGCAGCAACCAGTCAACACCTCCCTGTGTGCCCACAACATCTGGTGATGAAACAACTGCAACTGCCACAGGGAGGGCGGATGACTCTGGCGAAGAGTCCCCTGCACCGCAGCAGCCTGCACTTGAGGGTCTCCCCCGAAAGAAGAGGGGCTGTCCGAGGAGGGGCAAGTGAGAGGCCGATGGCCATGTGCAACCCCCAGGAAGCCAAAACCTGTTCTGGATAATCACCTTTGTGCGCAAACTGTTCACCCTGTTGACTGCAACACAACTCTCCCACATGACATGGTGAGCTCAAGTTGGACCAATGTCTCAGATTACTGTGGACTTTACTCTGGACATTTCTGCTACCAGGACTTCCAAATCATCTAGGAACTTTGGATTACAATCACAATGTACAGCACCCACCATCCTGTGCACTATACTCACACATGTATGTCAATAAACTCACTAATACACCATACTTGCCTCTGTTGTGATTCCTATGTTGTCTCAGAAGTGGCGATGATGATCTGGGAAATGACACTGTGCATGCTGACTGCTACAGCAAGTACAACACCGGCATGTGAGTCATGGCGACGTCACACATATGAGGGAGGCACACCACCAGGGCTACACAACACATACACACCATGGCCATCTGACTCATCGCCTACACTGATGTTGCCAGGAAATACGTTGCATTGCACAGACCCAACACCTATTCACAGTCTGTGTTAACTAGCCCACTGGTGCAGTAAGCAAATGTCAGTCAGATGTGTGATCACAGACAACGCACATCACAAAGTGAAGCACAGGTTTATTACACATTTGCAACATGTTGTAACCACCACACATGCAAGGTAATCCCACCTGGCAGCGGGCACACAGTCAACAAGTGTAGAAGGAAGGAAGTCCATGGGTGTGGTGCACATCACCTGTAGGGACACAACAGCTACCACCCGGGAAGTCGAATCACGGTGTTGGGGATCACAGTTGACCAAACAACTCTGAAAGTACCCTGTGAAGGACAGAAATGACACACAGTCAAAAGCACTGAAGAACAGAACAGAACTGCAATACTCATGCACAATACATGTTACAAGATACCCACCCAGAACCAACTTAGCATGTCAACACTGTTGGGGAGTACAGACTACCTGCAAGGACACATCGCTACACGCATACAGTCATGTAGCCCATGGACACACTCAAACAGCACCAGAGCACCACCAACACATATCATGCAAACTCACATCATTGACATGACATCTCAGGATACTCACATTCAGCTGAAGAAGTTGGTGATGAGCTGTGTGCGGACATCACCATCATCATCATCATCATCACTGGCATCGTGGTCCAGGCCAGGATCCTCCACAGGTGGCGGACGTTGGTCATCGTCATCCAGGATGAGAGGCAACTCCTTCCGCACTGCCAGGTTGTGGAGCATGCAACAGACAATGACAATCTTGCACACCTTTGCTGGGGCATATGGGAGGGACCCTCCTGTCTTGTCGAGGCAGCGGAAGCAGCTCTTCAGGAGACCAAATGTCCGCTCAATCACTCTCCTGGTCCCACCATGTGCCTCATTGTAGCGCATCTGGGCTGGTGTCACAGGGTTCCTGAGGGACGTCAGCAACCACGGCATGTTGGGGTATCCGGAGTCACCTACATACAGACAATTGCACATTAGCAGAGTTGGAAAAGAGGGTGGAACCCTACATAGCAGAACACACACAATGGTACAAAGTCAGTACACACCAACAAGCCAGGCACGCTGGTTCGGCATCTGTGCCATCATCCTCGGGATGCGACTACTCCTCATCACGTAGGCATCGTGTGCTGAACCAGGGAAACGGGCACACACGTGTGAGATGCTCATATCTGCAAGACAGACCACCAGTGCATTGACCGAGTGGTAGTGTTTGCGGTTACGGTAGGCCTGCTCTTGGGCCTGTGGTGGTATCAAAGCCACATGTGTCCCATCAATGGAGCCAATGACATGCGGCATCCTCCCCAGGGCATAGAAGTCACTCTTCACGCCAGTGAGTCGTTGTAGACTAGGGAAATAGATGTACTGGTTCAGGTATATCAACATAGCCTCCAAAACATCCCGGAGCACACGGCTGAACATGGTCTGTGACATCCCACCAGCAGTCGCCACAGTGTGTTGAAAGGTACCGGTGGCAAAGAAGTGTAGGGCTGCCATCACCTTCACCTTGGGGGTCAGCGCTGTAGGGTACGGCTGGCCAGGTTGCAAATGTGGTGCCAAGCGCACTGCCAAATCCTCAATCAGCTGCCTGGTGAAGCGGTACCGTCGGATGCTGTCACGTTCCACCATCGTTGCCAGGTCAGGGAATGGTCTAAGGACAGCTGGTGCCCTGCAGTGCATAGGTGAAGAAAGCAAGATTGTCAGTCACCCCACATATGTGGCATTGAACACACTCAACATCACATGATACATCATTATGAGGCACAAGTACATGATGTGTGCAGTTCCGTAAGGATATGTATGGCACATACATGGCCAACATCTAACATCACAGTTCAACAAGTGGCATCAATAAGTCCCAGGTCGTGCCATTGGATATCATGAGGCCGTGTCCCAGTTCCCATCTCCTGCTGCCACGTTACAAACACACCCCACAGTGACATGTGAGGACAGATGTGCCCCAGGCATCACAGCTCAACGACAGGTAGATTCCCAGGGACCCCTTATTGCCACATGGACACTGGCATGACATGGTGTATCATGTATAAACCACAGCAAAACAACCATGACCCCCACAGGTAGTGGTCCCTGTTGCCTCGGAAGGACAGACATGGACGTTTGTGACACACATGCGCACAACATCAAAGTCCATGCACAAACAACGTGGATGTGGAGACTGCCTCCCATTGTGCACATGAAATCAGAGACATTGTAAACACAACATGCACACAGACTGTGGAGGACCATCACCATTGTGCCAATGGGTCACTCTGGGTTAAACATACCGTCCCACATGGGACTCAGGGGGTATGTGACATGACATACACATACACCACCGTGAAATTTGACCATGCTACAGGCTTAGATATGAACAGTTGCACATCACAGTGATCATGTACACGAAACACCAAGGATTCTGTCCCCATGAACACGTGCACAGCCTGGGGGTGGCTGCCCCCAAGTGACACCTACAGAACAACATGTTCACCCCCATACACGGAATAGGTAATGCAGCCTTACATGCCGTAGGATACAGTTTGGACAGGCTGTGGTGTTGTAGGTGTGCCCCTCACTCCCTGGGAAGTATATGTGGCTGGCATATGTTCACCTGTGACAGGCATGGTGACATATGCCAGTGACTTGTACAGGGACGCGTTGGACAGCAATGGACCGATCAGTGCGCACACATTGGCCATTGCATTCAATGTGCGCTGGTACGCGTTGTATTCGCAATACGCGTTGGACAGCAATGGGCCGATCAGTGCGCACACATTGGCCATTGCATTCAATGTGCGCTGGTACGCGTTGTATTCGCAATACGCGTTGGACAGCAATGGACCGATCAGTGCGCACACATTGGCCATTGCATTCAATGTGCGCTGGTACGCGTTGTATTCGCAATACGCGTTGGACAGCAATGGACCGATCAGTGCGCACACATTGGCCATTGCATTCAATGTGCGCAGGTACGCGTTGTATTCACAATACGCGTTGGACAGCAATGGTCCGATCGGTGTGCCCGGCCGGCCCATTGCATTCAATGTGTGCGGGTACGCGTTGTATCCTAGGAACGCGTTGAACAGCAATGGTCCGATCGGTGTGCCCGGCCGGCCCATTGCATTCAATGTGTGCGGGTACGCGTTGTATCCTAGGTACGCGTTGAACAGCAATGGTCCGATCGGTGCGCACCCATTGGCTATGGCCTGGCCTGGCAACGGACGCGTTTTCAATATTTGAACGAGTCTGATGCTGTAAATTCAGTTGGTCACCCACAACAATGTTGCAATTTCATGGGTGTCATGAAGTTGAACATTTGAAGGATGCTGGGGGCGTGTGTAAGTGGTGAAATTCCATGGATTGGCCAGATTCAGAAGATGCAAACGACTCGGACCTATCACTTTGGACACATGGGACAGTATCTGCCTCTGCAGCACACATATAATGCTGGCAGTTCCCCTGAGAGCTCACTTGCCTGCACTACATGCTCCAGGACGACATCTGCCACTACATTGCTGCTGTATCTGCACCCTCTGGACCCTGCAATGGCACGTACTGTGGAGAGAGCCCCAGCCTTCAGCACTGAGGAGAACCAGGCCCTGCTGGACAACCTCCTTCCACAGTACAGCAAGCTGTATGGGAAAGCAGGGGAGCAGGTGAGTGTTCTGTCCACTGCCTTTCTAAATGTGCATGTTGTCTGACTAGCAAGGCTAACAGTCTGCACGCCACTGGCAAGCAGGCTCACTGAGTAGTTGTCACCCCCATAGTGTGTAGTTACATGCACTGGACAGGTATAGTGCAGTGACAGTGCATTTAAACAAGGTTTTACTTCCCAGGCAATGATACCATGTAGTAACTGCTGGCATACTGTCCATGGCCATCGTTGCACTGCCTGTGTACATCATGTGCCCCTGTGATTGAGACATGTATATACAACTGTGTAATGCACGGATATGTTGCATGTGTAGTAATGGCATTCTCACTTTGTCATCCTCACAGGTTGATGCCCACCAGAAGCAGCAGATATGGCTGACCATCGTCCGGGCAGTGAGATCGGTGGGGGTCTACAAGCGCCGGATCCGCAACTGCCAGAAGAGGGGCAGGACCTTCGGGGCTGGACCCGGAGGATCGCATGGGTCCAGCTGAAGCTGTCGCCTCCTCGCAGGAGGGGCGGACACCGGACCCTGACCCCCCACATGCTGAGGATCCTGGCGGTGGTCTTCCCTGATCTGGATGGGTAGCTGAAAGCCAGAGAGCAGCAAGGAGGGGTGAGTCCATGACTGCATTGTGAACTATGTCTGCCATGCTATGTGCCCTCCTCTGGCCTGGTTAAACATCCACAGTACATCAGTCATGTGGTCCAGGACCCATGTCCCTCTATTGTGCACTGCCCACTCCTCATCTGATACCCTGGTGTGGCCCTTACAGTCAGGGAATTGTGTCACTTGGGTACTGTGTCCTTGCAGTTTGCTTGACTCAAGGTGGGGGACAGCATCTGTTTCACTAACTCTGTGGTGGGCATCATGGGTGGGTCCATTGCTTACACAATGGCTGTGTTCTGACATGTAATCTGCGTGTTACTTTGATATGTGGTCCAATTGCAGAGCTGATCCACCACATGTGCCTGGGGTATCTGGCACACACCCATGCTGCGGGTGGGAACAATGTTTGGGCCCCAGGAGTGTGTATATAACGTGTGTCACACATACTTAGCCAGCTGCCTACTGTCCAGGGCTCATCCCTCATTCATGTGGGGCAGGACAGTCATGCCTACTCCAGGCCATACAATACACTCTGTACTCCCACTCCCATGTATCAGCTGACACGTTGTGCTCAGTGATTTGTCCCCTCAGGTGTCTGCCTCTGTGTCAGTGTGCTGTGGCTTCGTTGTCAGGTCTGCTGGGGTGTTTCTCGGTTGGGGCTCCGCATGCCACCGGAGATGTGACCATGGGGGACGATACTTGTGTGACACATAGGTGTTTGATCACCTGACCGTGCAGACTGGGGTATGCGAATGTGAAGTTCAGGCAGCTGTTTCCCATTCACAGCAGATTGTGAGGTGCTCAGGTGCAGAGGGTAGTGTCACAGGTCTCCCATATGTCCAATGGGTATGACCTGGACAGATGAGGGTTCAGATGATGTGGTGTGTGGGGGATGTACATGTGCACTTGTTCAGCTACAGGACTTGCATTCCCCATGACCTACTATTGTGACACAGTGCAGAGTGTTGTTGTCTGGCTGCCCTGCCCATGTGACTGGAGACAGTGATGTATGACTTAGCAGGCATGCCTGTGCCATGGCATGTGACTTCCTATTAGTGATCCTGCAGGGGAGTGACATGTGCTACATGCACACCATTGTGGCAATGGCTATCAGGACATGGGTGCATCATGGTGTCTGTCGCTGGTATGCATGACATGCATTTCCTATTTGACTCTCGGCATCCCTTTCATCCGGACACCTGTACTGACTCAGTGGCAAGAGTTGTGATGTGTGCATGTCCACATGCTTCACCGGGTTCTCTGCCCTGTCCAACTACTGTGTAGGTGGTGCATGTGTCCACACTGGGGTATTGCCATCCAACAGACAGCAGACAGATGGGTGCAAGGCCAGGTGGGATGTGAGTGCCATGGTTGAGCATCAGACTGACAATTGACTTCTCCTGTTCTGTTTGGGCACTTTTAGCAATGTTCAACTAAGGATGCCAGGGCTTGCTCTGTAATGTGCTGTACTTACTGTGGTGTGTGCGTTCGGTGCAGGTGACTGATGTCTGTCTGTTTCCCTATTGATTGCAGAAACATCCACGGCCGCAGGAGGGGACAGCTCCACAGACCAGGAGGAGCCACAGAGCCAGACTGGGTCAGCAGCCGAGGAGTGGTCGGAGGGACCCAGTGGCACGGAGGGTGAGGGGAGCCACACCGAGGAGTCCTCAGCACCATCCACCTCAGCTGAGGACCACAGCACCTCGGAGGATGACTCCCTTATGGAGGCAGGTGTCAGCAGCCACCACACCCCAGCTAGTGTTGCTGTCCCCGCCACCACCACCACCACCGCCCTCCCGTCGGCTCCCATTCCCGAGGTCCGTGGAGGCTCCCATGTTCGGGAGCGTGTCTCCTTCGGGCCAGGCACCGCACCCCCTGCCCCTGTGTCCCCTGCTGCCCTGAGTGAGGAGTCTGTGTACCTCCTCCGCCAGCTCCATGTAGGACAGACAGCGATGCTGAGTGTCCTCCATGCACACACCAGTCTGTTGACTCAGCTGGTGTCGTTCATGGAGGGCATCTCATCGGGCATGTCTGACCTACAGAGGGGCAATAGGTCCATGGACTCCTCCCTGACGGCAGCAGTGTCCCTCCTCCGACAGTCCCTCACCCCTCCTGCCTCTGCCCCATCCACACTCCCCAGCACCTTACCTGTCCCAAGCACACACACACTGGCACAGGCACACACCAGCACAGACACGTGCAGCACACAGACACACTCGCCACAAACAAGACGCACACGCACGCACCGTCAGGGGACTGCAACCACACTCACAGGGGATGGGGCACAGGCACACACACACACATCCACATGCTCTGCGCAGTCCTCAGTTGCCTCTCCCTCCAAAGCCCCCTCCCTTGCCTCACCTGCAACCCCAAAGACACAGCGGCTCTTCCTCAGTGACCTCGGCCTCTTCCCCTCCGATCCAGCTGATACAGCATTCAGGGGGAAGAGGAAGTCCACCCACACGGAGCGGAGTGCCCCTGGCCCCCGGACACCCTCCCCCAGGCGCAGACCGACTGAGGCCCCCACCCGCAAGTCCCCCCGGTCCCGGAAGAGCAAGACCCCGCCGCCGCCCTGCAGCTCAGGCACCAAGTCTCCTTCCGCCATCCCTCAGGCCCCCACTCCACAGGTGCCCCCACCACACCCTGCCCCAGGTTCCCCCACCCACAGATACACCATCCCCAGAAGGATCAAGCCTTCTCCCCCTGCCACTTGCTCTTCCGGCCCCACCCCCCCGCTGCGCTTGTCTGTACCACTGATGCGGTGAGGGTGTCCTCCCCCTCTGTCCTGCCCACCTTACCTGATCCCCATTCTCCTCCCCTGGCGGTAGGCACTGCAGTGGAGTCCACTACCACCCTGTCTGACTTGGGCACTGCAGTGGCGAAGCTGTCCACTCCATCTGCAGGGTCCACTGCAGTCGTGCCGGCACCCACTACATCTGAGTCATGCCCCTCAGTTGTGCCGGCACACACCATGTCAGACACCTCCACTGCAGTTGTCAGTGGCTCTCCAGCACCCACCACCCCTTCCCTGCCTCCTCCTGGTGAGCCCTGATCCTGTCCCTGCGGTGCCTGGCCTGCCCCCTGTATGCCCCTCCTAGGGGATTGTCCCTGGATTTTGTCAGTGCAGGCATGCGTAGGGTTGCATCTGCCACTGTCACCCACTTTTGACTTTAATGATGGACTGGCCATTGGCCTTTGTTTATTTTCGACCTGACTTCTACTTTTGATGCCACATATGCTGAATAAAGCAACTTTCAGTTCTCTAGTGCTTTTGCTTCTGATGTACATGATGTTGATGATGCTAACCATGCCCTTGCTGCAGTGATGGTGATATTTGGTCTCATGACCATGAAGTGTTACTGTGCAGGAACCCATGTGGTCCAGGGGGACAGTGTCCTATCCTGTGGTGTATCCATGTCATCCTTAGCAGCATCTGAGGGTGTCATGTTTTCAATATTTGGCAATGGGATTCCCTACTTACATTAGCAATGTCACATCTGTGGGTTCCACCGCTGCACATCTGTTGTGTTTGCCATTGTTCAATTAGTCTACTTCCCTGACCGTGTGGCCATCTCCACTGGACATGCAGGTTTGGGCATCAATGGGGTAGAACTCATCTGTGTTGTCAGTGCAACTTGCTATACATGTGTGTTGGATCTGTGCTGATGATTTCGTTGACACTCCCATGACCAGGCTGATGTGAGGGGAGCCTTCATTTGGTGCTAATTGTTGACTGTGTGAACAAGCGTGGCAACTTGCTACGACAATATAAATTACTGTTAACAATTAAATAAAAAATGATAAATCACTTAAAATTACAAACTATATTTAAAAACATTATTAACTATTGTTCAAACAATAATAACATAAAATTAATAGAGGAACTTAGGTGCGCATGCATCAAAGAAGTCAATAGCGATTCTTTAATTGCGATTTTTAAGGAATCGCAATTAAAGAATCGCTATTGCCTATGCATGTAGGAATCGCAAATAAAATTGCGATTCCTACAAATTCCTCAATTGCGACTCGCAAATTGCGAGTCGCAATTAAGGAATTGCTTCCCATTCATTCCTATGGGCCTAGAGGCCCATAGGAATGAATGGAAAGTACATGCGCATTTTGCGAGTACCCAATAGGTACTCGCAAATTGCTGCATGCAATTTCAAGTGCAAGAGTGCCAAAAGGACACCCTGTTGCCCCCTGAAATTGTAATGTGAACACATGTTGCGCACACACATGCCCCAGGGGCATGTGTGTGTGTAATCAGGAACTTTGAAAAATGCACTTTAGTGCATTTTTCAAGTTTTTACAAATTACCGTCAAGTTTCATTTGACGGTAATTTACGTCCCCTAATAGCGAAATCGCTATTTTCAATGGCATCATGCATTGCATTTGAGGCATCGCAATTTGCGATTCCTAAAATGCAATCGCAATTTAAGTAAACGCAAATTTTGCGATTCCTTAACTTGCGATTTTTGCATTTGGGATGATGCATCTCAAATGCAAAAATACCGGTCGCAAAGGGGCAGATTCTGAGAATCTGCCCCTTTGCGACCGGTTTTTCTTTTGATGCATGTGGCCATAAAACCCATAAAGATAATTTAAAAAACTATATTTTTTACAACTATGTTATTGAAAACGATATTAACTATAACAATATTCTTGAAAACAATATTACTTACCTGGATAATCGATATTCTTGACAACGATATTCCTGCACCACAATATTTTTGCACTTGATATTTAAAACTCAGGGGGATATTCTCAAGAACGTGTGATAATTATTGCAAAATTAGCTTAACGCAACTTTGCACATCGCAGTCCATCGCGGGAAAATAACGCTGTGTTAACGTTGAATTCTCAACATGGCGGTACCATGCGATAGTCTCACGCCAACGCGTCAAATGATCGCGATAAAATTACAGTGACGGCCAAAAAACGTGAAACACGAACACAAAAAAAGTTGCGATGTGCCCAACCGCAATAAGAAAATCTGCGATAACCAGCGACAGGCCTGCAATTCCCACGCGTCATGCGGGAAAATGCACTATAAAAGCACCGAAAAACACAAACAAAAAAATTAAAACTGCGTAGCACCATGGAGGAAGCCGGAGCAAGTACAGAGGACGACCAGAACCCCACAAGCCCCCAGGAGGAACAGCCTGGGACCTCGGGGTCATGGAAGGGCAAGGAGAAGAAGACGAGGAAGACGAGGTTCAGTCCGCAGGAAAACAGGATCATCATCACGGAGGTGATAGAACACCACCAACAACTGTTCGTCACCTCCAACGTGTCATTGGCAAATAAAAATGCAACATGGCAGTCCATCCTGGACAAGGTGAATGCAGTCGGAGTGAGGAGGAGGACAATTGGAGAGGTCAAGAGGCGCTGGAATGATGCGAAGCGCAAAACCAAGAAGAAACTTGCTGACAACCATCAGGCAGCAATGCAGACTGGAGGTGGCAGTCCAGCGGAACACCAGGAGCTGGATGAGATGGAGGAAATGGTAGCCACAGTCATCAGTGGGGAGACGGTGGCAGGAATTGGGGGTCCGGACACTGCTCGACATGACCTGACACAACAGCACCAGGGTGAGTACCGAACAGGGACTGGGGGACGGGGGGAGATGGGCACAATGGCACACATAAACAATTAAGTACAGCACACTGCACACCCACAATGACTCTGGATCATGTCCCTGATCCCCTTGGCACATTGCAGCACACATACAAACAGCAAGTAAGCCCCCGTCCACTATGGGCACAAAGGGGTCCCTCCCCACACAGCACCAATCTCACAACCAACCCATGCACAAGTGTTAAAACCAGCAAAGCTGCGTGTCTGTCAGCCACACTGACAATGCAAGTGACACTGCATGACGAACAGCATGGCTGCAGTCCAATCATCATGACATGGTGCACGCCACGACACTGAGGTGGCTGAGTGTGGAACACATCCGGAAAGGAGCAGGTCACACTCTGACACATCCACGTGCACAAACAACCCCTGACGTCAACAACACATCTGCTGATAAACCATGCCCAAGAGTCCAAAATCCGAACTAGAGCCAAAATTAGCCAAGTCTGCAACATCTCAGCACTGTAGAAGCACAGAAGTCAAAGGCACACTGCCTCAAAGGGATAAGGAGCAGCAAAATCACAGCTGCAGGGGCGACTCTCCCACAATGCAGCACACACACATAGCAATAACAGCACAACATCATTGATGACAATGTGGTACAAAGTGCAACACTCTCACTGCAGAACAGAGGACACAACTGGTTCCGCTTGTGCGTAGAAACTGGCCAATCACATCTGGCATAGCAGGAAACTGTGAGATGATAATGTACGTGTACAACCTCACATCCGTGATGTAGTTTAAATGTCCACTGTCCAGCATCAAATAGTCAGCTCCTCCCAAACAGTCACAATGTACATTGTCATGCAGTCTGTATGTAAAGTTGAACAATGCGTCAACATACATGTCAACACAATGTTAAAATGCATCTCCCCTTCACATTGCAGAGGGACAATCAACACCTCCTGCAGAGCAGACCAGACAACTCATCAGTGATGATGGAGAGGGCCTCCACACCTTCGACACTGACGCCCTACAACAGCTCATGGACAGCTACGGCAACCCACCTCCAGGAGCAGGGCAGCCCAGCTGCATCGAGGAGACCCCACCCCCTGCACAGACCACACAGCAGAAAGCACCCACCACCACAGCTGGCTCCCAGCACCTCACCGAAGAACACATCGCATTTCAAGGCCAGGTGTTAGACTGCCAGAAGGAGGTGGCTGAACAGGTGCGGTGAGGTTCGACCTCATGGCAGCCAAACTAGATGACATACGTGGGTGTCTAAGTCCCATCAGGGACCACTTACACTCCCTAACGGACACCCACAGTTCGCTCCATGATGTCCAACAATCCATGCCCAACATCGCTGTAGTCATGACTCTGAGAGGAGAACAACTGTCTAGTCAGAGTGGCCTCAGCGATGTCAGCCGAGAGTTGGCACAGATGCTGAGGATCATGGAGAACATGGAGCGGATGCATGCGGAAAGAATGGCTGCCACGGATGCACACCAGCGAAAAGTTGTTGGGATCTTCCATGCCCTGCAGATCCTCATCATCGCATTGCTGCCACTAAGGCAGTTGCTGATGAATGCTGCTGGTACTTCTACACACAAATCTCCGGCCCCTGATGTGTCAGTGGCACACAGTGCTGCAGACCAAACATCAGCACCCACATGTCAGACAGATGACATAGAGGACGAAGATGCGGGTGATTCCACCTTTGTAGTAAGAAGGAGCCAGTAGCATTCTTCTCCGCCATATGCCCTGTTTCAGCTTGGTTCTGTCCTCTGCATCATGCCCTGTAACAACACCTCCCAAGGTCCCCCGAAACACTCTGCGACACTCACCTTGGACCTCAACATGGACTGCCATATTTTGTTTGCTTACTAATGACACAGCAATCAGACTGCGGACTGTACTCTTCCTCTTCCGATGTACTTGTCAATCCCTAAATGACTCTGGCTGGCCCTCCACTGGGCTACAATGTAATGTGGGGTTTGCATGGCCATGTACTGCTCCAGCTCCGACACTCCACCGAATGTGTATAAATCATTCAAATTCACACAGATGTCTCATGTCCATAATCGATCAAGTATGAAAGTAAGGATGAATGTAAGGACATTGATTGCCCAAAAAGGTACACCCTGGGAAATTAAAGCAATGCGCATGTTTGACCGTGACACATATAGGATGTGAGATGACTGGGAAAGTGTGCACTAGCTGTGGCCTCATTGCTCTGAAACAACAATGGCGCAATTCCTTAACTTTTCCCCACGCAATGTTAGAAATAGGGCTGGGTATGAAATGTCAAAGTCGTTGGCAGGCCTAAAGTAGTATCCCCCATCACATTTGACAACAGAACATCTCTTCGCATACCTACTCACACTCAACTGGATGGACACAGCCTGTAGTGATGGATCACATTGATCCACACAGCAGGAATATGGACACCATACTCACATTGCTGAAGACACGTAAGAGCACAGGTCTATCAGCAACTATCCCAACCACTATATCTGGCTCACAGAGGTGGAGCTGGCAATAGGGACTCACCCCTAAGTGAAATGCGTCAGTCAGTCCCTCCCTGTGTACGGAGAATGCTCATTGAGGCACACAATTTGTCATTCTAATCAACACTCATCACAGTTGAACACTAGTGAAGTTGCGTGGACTTTATTGCCATGTGCGTGTCAGTACGGGCAAGACAAGGGCCACAACATGCAGACCAATGCATCAGACACTAACAGGCAGCATTCGGTCACGGTACAGTTCCACGTGACAGGCGTTGTGCATGCGCCCGGGATGTTCTGCCATTGCGTTGGTGGCTCTCATAGAACCGGCACTCTTCTGACCTGTGGCAGTTATGTGGATGATATGCCACAGCTCGGAGCAATGAGTCGTATGTGTGTGCAACGTTTGGACTCTTGCATGGAATGCCCTTGACAAGTGTCAAGGGCATTCCATGCAAGAGTACCTCGAGCAAGAACTTCTGTGTGTGGGGTGTGGAGACGTTGGTCCTTCATTAGCGCTGTGCGTAGTGTGGGAGTCGTCATCATCTGCTATGGTATCTCTCTCAGGGGGTGCCTGCTGCATGCAAGACAAAGGTCGGAGGTGCAGATGTCCTTCTGCCTTATGTATTGTGACAGAGGAGCTTTCATCCCTAATTTTAGTCTGACTACTGCTTGCATTCTGGAAATGTGATGTGGCTTTCACGCTGCAATTGAGGCTAGGCCTTAGGCTTATGGTGCACCAATAGCGATACACATACAACAGTTGGCATGCATGAGCGAAGAGCCCGAGCGGCCTTGCGCTCCTTGTACAATCCTTTCTTGCGCGGCCGCCCTCCGGGTGCATGCAACATTGCAACATTGCCGATTGCGGGCCATGTGGCGCAGACACTGCAACAGAGACACACGCATCAGTTGGCTTCCTGTCCAGCCCAGAAATGAACCACGCCCAGAGCCCAAGGATAATTATTCACACCCCTACGCTGGCCTGGCGTACGCCGACCCAGCCCACTCGGCGTACGTATAAAGGGGGGGACGACAATGCTACGTGTCTCAGTTCTTCCCCACTGCCGGAGGTGACATGGCTGCGCATGCCTGGCATATCACGTGACTCAATCATAAAGGGTCCATGACTTGCGTTGCACAGAGTTGGTGGCACCGTAAACACTGCGGCCGGCACTGGCCTACCGCCACGGGACGGTGACTTTTGGTGCACTGAGGTAGGGGCACCTTAGGTGCTGAGCGGGTGTGCAGCATGCGATGATGCGCGGTCCTGGCGGTCCAGACTGGTAAGGGTTTGTGTGAGCCCTGCTGGACCGCAGTGTAGGCCTGAGCCAGCGGGCAGCACGGGCCTACCGCCACGTGGCGTTGCCTCGCGGTTCACATGGTTAGTGGCACCTATAGGGCTGAGTGGATATGCAGCCTGCGATGTTGCCGTGTGCACTGATATGATCTCTGCCATTGTGAAATCAAGACCCAGAATCACGTGTGTGACCTGGTGGCCCGTGGGGCTGCATGATGTGGAGGCTGCCAAGGTCGCGGGCCCCGGGCTTGGAGCTTGCACCGGCACGTGGTGGGCCCTCTTGGAGACCCGCTGGTGGCGGAAGGTGAGTAGTGAGGCCTGGGTGCACAGGGGCGGGCAAACACCGCTGGGCGGCGGGAGGGGCTGGGGTGCAGCAGCCTGTGTGCGCAGGGGCGGCCAAGCGATGGTGGCGTGTGCAATGATATGGATTCTGCCATTCATAGATCTGGACTCTGTTTCAGATAAGGGACCTGGTGAACTGCAGTGTATACCGGCACGTGATTGGAGACACACCGGTGGCAGCAGGTGAGCAGTGAGGCCTGTGTCCGCAGTGTCGGCACTCTCTCTCCCTCTCCCTCTCTTCCTTTCACTGTCTCTCTCTCTCTTCCTCTGTTACTCTCTCTCTCCTTCTCCCTCTCTCCCCCTTTCTCTCTCTTTCTCTCTCTCCCTCTCTTTCACTCTCTCTCTCCTTTTCCCTCTCTCCCCCTTTCTCTCTCTTTCTCTCTCTCCCTCTCTTTCATCTCTCTCTCTCCTTCTCCCTCTCTCCCCCTTTCTCTCTCTTTCTCTCTCTCCCTCCCTTTCACTCTCTCTCTCTCCCTTTCTTTCTTTCTCTCTCTCTTTCTCTCTCTCTCTGTCCTTTGATGAGCGCATGACACACCTTCTTATCTTGAATTTTGTGTTGCAGGCTGTGTCTTACAGATTGTCCAGTGAAGACCCACCATGACTCTTCCGAATAGTTGTTTTGAGTTGAATTTGAATAAAATAATTTGTTTGGAAATTCAAAGATGAATGAATGATTCTCCTTTTTCTAACCACACATGAATGTTAATTGTTGTACTTGTGCGACATCAGGCGAATTGTTTTGTTCATGATTTTGTAAGGTTGATGTAAAATATCTTTGTGCGGGGTGGGGCCCCGGGGGGGGTGGCGGGCCTGGGTGTGGTGGCGGTGGGTATTGTGGCCCTTTTGGGGCTCCGAGCCGCATGATCAGTGGCTCCATGGCATCTGTTGTTCTTCAGGTGTGGCTCTGGTCTGGGCTCCCTTTTGTGGTGCAGGTTGTCGTCCGACTTCACACCAGGTAAGAGCAGGTGTTAAATCCCTGCTGCTAACGTGCCTTATCGCCTGTTTTGGGATCTTATCGCCGATCTGGCTGGTCGTAGGGAATATTGCGAAGTGTTGTTTTCACGGCTTTTTGCACGGGAACGCCTACTCTGCATCTCATTAGCGTTAGTTGCCGGTGTCATCCGTGGCGATGTTTTTTGCGGCTGCTATCGCAGGAAACCGGGCGATATCGACTGTTAGCACCAGCTTGTGAATGGTGCGATATATCTATCGCCACTTTGGCTGCGATAAAGTGCCGCTAACTCGGCGATAAGTCCTTGAGAATATGCCCCTCAATGTTTTGTCCAAATACCCTCAGGGAGACGGTGTAAGGAAGAAACTCAGAACTTAAAGAGACACACCATTACAGTCATAAATCACTGTCAGGGAGTGATTCTACTTAAAATAAAAATGACTTTACTTCCAACACACAACACAACTGTACGTAAATAAATGAAGGCAATAGTATGTTAAAAAAAACATGGTACACAGCCATCATAGAAGTAACTACTGAGCTTAAGAAAAATTCTTTATTTGTTTAGGCTGTTCTCATTAGTAAAATATTGTGTAACTCGGTGCAAGTTAGTACACATTGCTCTCTTAGAAAAAGTGATGGGTAAGATCTGTACCAAAGTCAAAATTCTACCCACAATATCGCACCCTTGCTCTGTCCCTTGTGTTTCTGTCCTTTGCAAGAAGAGGTAGAGTCTGTCGGCACTAGGGGTGGAGCTGCACAGCTCAAAGTGGTGTGTAAGCGCACATGGCCCATCAGAGGGACATACTGGCCCTGCCCCAGCCCAGCTGATGCTGTAGCTATCTCCAGCCTCTATCTCATGGGCACAAACACACACCTTTGGAGACTGTGCTACACTCACTCCAATCACGTTGGCGTCAGTCTTTACTTAAGGCTCTTCCTGAAGTTCCCACAAACCCAACAACAAAGAAAAGAGCCCACCCCAGATGGCAGTGCGGGTAAAAAGCGGAGGTAGAAATAACTGCTGATTGCAGTTTTGATATGGGTATAGGCCAGGGCTTTAAGTGGGCCGGGTCTCACCGGGTCTGAGCACTGGCAGTTTTTTTACGGAGGCCTCGAAACGGGTCTCTATCGGGCTCTGTTTTGTGCCCTGGCACAGGCGGTCCGTTTTTTCTGGACTGCAGTGACATCAGGCACATCGATGTGCGCTGCTCACACTGCTCACTTCTCACTAGTGGAGAAGTTAAAAAGGCATGACATCATGCCAGGTGAGCGTTGTAGGGGGAAGGGAAATCCTTTAAAGAGTCATTTTCTCTCTGGATTTCCCTTCTCTTTGAAACTCAGGGGCAGCAACATTGTGTTGGTGTCACCAGGGCTTTAAGTGGAAGCCTCTTCAATAATATATACAAGCCATAGTTGCTGCTTATTTATCTTATGCAACTAACAACCATTGACAAAGCCAATAGTCCAGACTTGTTGTAGATATGATGTTACTTGTTGTATCATATATCTAGATGCAATGACAGAAACAGCAAAATACAAGTCGGGCGGCACACTGTGCTAAGCACAGATTTTTAGATTAAGTGTTTTAAGCCACGCCCTTAATTACACTGGCCACGCCCCTTTGAGAGACCCCCCCAGTTTTTTCATCCCACTTAAAGCCCTGGGTATAGCGCCAAACTTTCAAAAACTTTAGCTTTTACATGTAAAGCCACCAAACGCGTCTCAGGCACGTTAGCTTCTTTTGCGAGATCCACAGAATGTGGTTATGATTTTTCACAAGCACCAAGCCTTCGCGGATACTTCTGCTTCTTGGCACACTGCAGGGGCACCAGGATCTCAAGGCCTCATCATTTGGCCTGGCACTGTACATCCTTCTGTAGGCACTAGCACTTCTGGCCCAGGCACTTCCCAGACTTCCTGTTCTAGGAGGACTCTCCTTCGTGCAAGGGAACCTCTAGCATCCCTTCTGTGCAGTTAGCGAGCGCTTTCCCCTGACGTCACGCTAACGTCACCTCTTCTTCTGATAGGTTTCAGAACTTTTGAGGTTCCTGAACCTGGCAAATGGCAGCTGGCAGTCAGTGACCCCAACCATGGAGCACAGAAGCATTTCTCTGTCTCCACTGCTGTGATTACTGTTAAAAAGAAACCTTGGCATCCTGGCTAGTGGTTTCTGTCACATGCTTATACCAAGTTTGCTGAAAGAGACCGAACGGAAAAAATAAAAGAGGCTTCACTATTTAACTGCCCCTCAACTTGTTGAGGGCAACACTTCTGGGAAAAATGCAGCAGGAGGATGGCAAGGGTTTTCCCTACACTTCAAAGGGACCCTCGGTCTCCTACCTTCTATGCTTCTGCACATTACTCTCTGCTGGCTCTCTCCAATCTCCATCATATGTACCACTCAAGCGCAGAGAATGGAAATTGATATCTTCCCTTCTACACTCATACCTATGTACATCCTACTGCATGTACATAGGGTAATCAGTCGAATTTAAAAACAAAACAGAACAGTACGCAACTCTCAGTGCAGGTAACAGGTAAAAAGACCTGTCCTGCTGCCACCATTATCTGTGCTCCACAGCCTGATAAGCTGATGATAGTAAAGCTCAGTAAAGGAGAGTGCACGTATCAAGGACTGGCCACAGTGAAATTCTTTTTTTATTCCTTTGTGATTGCCTGAAGAAAGGGTAACCACAGTGTGGCAGGCTGTCACTAGCTCCGGTGCTGAAAAGCAAGTGCCGGTGCCGAGCACCGGAAACCACCGGCTCAAATTAAGCACTGTGATGGATAAATGCTAGGTGGTTAAAGAGAGAGGTTAAAGGTGGTTAAAGAGAGAGGTTACTCAATGCCCTCAGGGCCGGACAGGCCGTTTATTCTGCCAGGCATTTCTCCTGTGTGCTCGAGTTCTCAGAGACTGGTTTTTAAAGCTCTGAGCTGCTCCTTGTATTTCTGTCAGTTTCCCCAGCTCCCAGGCTTAATTGCAGCAGTAATGGAGAGGTTTCAAGAGAGAGAGAAAGAGAGGGAGGGAGGGAGAGAGTAGAGATAAAGCTATCAGAGAGGCAGACATGATATAGGAGAGAGAGAGAGAATGAATGGATGGATGAAAGAGAGAGATAGCAGAGAGAGAGGACGGGAGCAGGCTGATTTGAGTATTTTTACTAGGCCTGCTTTTGGTTCCCCAGTCCGGCCCTGAATGTAGTGCATTTGACCTGTCTGTAGGAAGTATGGTTGTTTCAGGGTTGAAAGAGCCATGTAGAACATAGTCAGGGCCGGACTGGGAACCCAAGGCAGCCCTGGCAATTTTCTCGATCAGCCCCTGGGGAAGCACTGCCAGACCCGGAAGGCTGGAAACTCTTGCTTGTTGATTTTGTTAATAGGTGCCGATATTGCAGCACTGCTGCAAAACCGGCCCCCAGTAAAAAAAATTGCCCTTCTCCACTGCAAAACTGGCCCCCAGCCTCCTAGGGAAATGCCTGACAACCGGTACGGCCAGTCAGACCCTGAGCACAGGATCAGTTTCCTGTTTTGAGTATTGGAATGAGTTCAGTAGGGGATATTGCACTGAAGTAAAAGAGTATGGCAGGGTGAAGTTTTGGTGCAATCGGAGCACGGGAGAATGGTGGTGTAGCAGTGAGGAGTGAGGTTAAGGTATCCCTCATGGTAGTGATTGTAGAACGTATGTAGCTAAGGGATTACCCTGTAAGAATGGGATGTTGACGGATGATTGTGGAGGGCGTTGATTGTGTGTGTCAGTCATTGGGTGTGAGGTTGGAGACAGATGATGAGGGTCCAACATTATGAAGCTTTGCATTGGAAAGTGTGCTTAATGCTTATTTAGATTCCTCTGGGTTTGTGGTGGGCCTGTTTTTTAGGCTATTAATATCAATATCAAAGAATTGGTTGCTCCACTTTTGGCCTAGTGCATTCATTGTAAGAAAACCCATATATAGTTGTTTAGCTATCTCTGGTGCTGAAACGCTTTACAATAGATATAAACACTGATAAAGGGGACATATCTGCTGAAAAGTAAGCCTCCTTTGGAGTTGTGAGAGCTAAGGCTCTCTTTTTTGTTTCTTACTGTTTTCTCCATCCTTTGCCTTCTTGCTGCTACAAATTGGTGATTAGTAAAATAACACAAACAGGGTAATTTATACTCCAAAAGGCAGTCTGCCAATGCCATCGGGCGATAGAGGTACTGATTTCACCCACCCCAGAGCAGACCATTATATGTATATATATACTAGCACTGTCTACTGCTGTGGATTCCACCGAGTCCTATTCTCTTCCATATCTTCATCATAATGTCCACAGATGCGCTACGTGAGCGCGAGGCAGCTGCTGATGCTCTGTTTGACAATTTACCTGACATTCGTAACCCAGCCGCTACACCCGGTTCTAGTCATGAGACTAGCAACAATGACCACAAAACATTACTCAAACAATTGGAGAAGCATATGAGAACTGAACTCACCAAGTGGTGGGAATGCAGATCCTTTCAGAAGTACCGTGATGTTGGACGAGTGCCTCGGGGGCTGAGAATCATGCTAGCCCCCAGCTTTGAGAACCCGAACCCACTCATGCTCAAAGAGTGGGCCGAGAGCAATCTGGAAGCATCAATGAGACTCATTAATATTCTTATCAAATACGCTGAGATCGATCGACTGGCTACTATGAAAGAAATCGAGAGCATTAATGGCGAACTCTACAAATCCAACCAACAAGACCTCATCTCTAAAGGTCGTGATGAAATGACTGCCAGACTCAAGAAACAGGAGGAAACTATAAAAACGAGGAAAGCGTTTAAATTCGCAAGGGACAGAACAGATTACGAGACCGGGCAAATATTTACATTTGCAAGAAAGTTTGATAATGTTAAACGCCAACGGATGAACAAACCCACTCCGGCCCTATACATAGCCCAAGGTGGCAACCCGGTGTCTGACTCCACCTCTATCTCGGATTTAAGCTCCGCACTTGAAAGTGGTACCGACTCGGAGGATGGGTGCGACAGACCTTCACGAGGTGAATCTACAACTAATAACTTTACTCTAGCGGAAGAGCTTAGGGGCATATTATCAACGGCCAGCGATAATTATCGCTGGCCGTGCTTAGCGATAGATTTCTTATCGCTGGCTATCTCCGGAAATTATCGCCCTGGTAGCGCGTTATTAACGACACGCTTCTCCAGGGCGATAAAAATTCCAGAGATAGCGAGATTATCGCCGTTTTGCAGGGAACATCGCTGGTTTTCCAGCGATGTTCCTGCAAACGGCGATAACTCTGCTGATACGACCCTGTGGTCGTATCAGCACAATCCACCCCTATGTTAGGGATGGCTAAGTCGGGATAATAGCAGACGTTAGATTTTGGCGAAAACGGCCGTTTCGCCAAAATCTAACGTCTGCTATCATCCTGTGGGCTGCCTTGTAAATATTGCGATGTGCACATCGGCGATATTTACAACGTAGCCCATCTGGGGTACGCCAGTAACGCCCACTTTGCATCTCATTAGAGATGCAAAGCTGGAGCGATAAGAAAAGGGCGAAAAGCATGGATTCACGCGTTAGCGTGTCCTTGCTAATAAGGCGTTAAAATTATCGCCGCTTTTCGTCCGAAAACGGACGCTAAAGCGGCGATAAATGTATCGCCTGCCCTTGTAGATATGCCCCTTGATTTTTTAAGGTTAGATCGGCGCCAGACATTGCGCCCACGACTTCCAAAGAAACAAGACATCGGCGAAACCAAAGAAGACGCAAGAGGAGGAAACGCCAGCAATTCAAGGCAAAACAGCAACAAAAGACAGAACAACAGGCGTCGGAAATGAAGGAGAACACCAACACTGTCATCAACCTCACTGACTGTGTTTTAAGCAAAGCTGAGACTCAGCTTCTCTCCTTTGGTCTCACTTTCTGTGCCGAAAGCAGCTTTAACTACAGTAGAACCCGTGTGGATATCTACAAATTCATCCGTAAATTAAAGCTTATTAAGTTCTTCAAAATCAAGCACTCCAACCTCCCCTTCCCCCCGATTTCACATGCACCTTATATCTGTGACAGCAACCTTACGGTCTCGGATATCTCTACCATCAGGACCATGAAGGAACTACAATCTGACCCCTTACCCGAGACGAATACTCAACTACTTCTTACTGAAGGATTGGGCACCTCTGCCAGGGTCCCCAGCCCTTTCAAAGCCCCGTCAACCTTCACACCTACGATGCCTAGAGACGCGATTGACACTTTTAATGATATAGTGATTGAGGACCTCAAGGAGTTACATCAGACCAGCAGACACAGACAGTCTCGTAACCACAACAGACATCTTCATGCTCTGATCAAAAAACTACATAGCAACAACCAGATTGTCATAAATAAATCCGACAAAGGGGGCAACATTGTTCTCTGGCCGAGACATTTATACTTGGAGGAAGCACAGAGACATCTCGGCGACGCCACATGCTACAAGGCAATTAACATCCAGGAGGTCAACAAAAGCAGAATTTCGCTGAAAAAGAAACTCAATGGCTTCAGAATGGAAGGCCTCATTAGCAAAGAGGAATTTGCATTTCTGCATCACGAGACACCTGTATTGCCAGTACTTTACTTTCTCCCGAAGGTCCACAAAGCGTCTCTCCCATCCCGGGCCGCCCTATCATCTCCGCATGCAATAGCCTCTGCGAGAATATATCCAAGTACGTGGACTTTTTTCTTCAAGACTTTGTTGTTTCCTTGCCTTCATACTTACGAGATACTGGTGATTTTCTCAATAAAATCATGGGATTACAATGGTCCGACAACTACATCCTGATGTCAATGGACATAACCTCCCTTTACACCAGCATCAAACACAAAGATGGACTACTGGCTGTCGAACATTACCTACAGGAACGCCCCATCACTTATCATCGCCACAACGAACTGCTCTTGTTTATGATTAAGTGGTGCCTGAATCATAACTATTTTATGTTTGACAAAACCATATATCAACAAATGCGTGGTGTTGCCATGGGTGCCTGTTTCTCTCCCAGCTATGCATGCCTGCATGTTGGATGGTGGGAGGAACGGGTACTCAGGGTAAACCACAGTATGGCATGGAACAACAACATTGTCACTTGGCTCAGGTATATAGATGACGTCTTTGTTGTATGGAATGGTTCCCCTGAAAGTGCCCAAGAGTTTGTTTCTTCCATTAATAGGAATGCCCTGAATTTGGAGTTCAATGCTCAGATCAGTAGTGGAGAAATCGAATTCCTGGATGTCACTGTTTACATTGAGGCAGGATCACTACACTCTAAACTCCATCGTAAAACCACAGCTGGGAACTCTACTCTCCACGCCACGAGTTTCCACCCTAAACACTTGATAGCCAGTATACCGTATGGGGAAATGCTCCGTTTGAGGAGAATCTGTAGCTCTGAATCAGATCTGAGAGTCTGCCAGGAAGAAGCCCATGAGCGTTTTCTAGCCAGGGGTTACAGTACCACCTCTCTACACAAAGCTAGAATCAGAGCTAATTCCATACCTAGGGACACCCTTTTAGCTCCTAAACTACTCGCTGAGACCACTGACAACACTAGTACCCCCGAAGTTTCTACACAGGGCACAGTTGACACCCGCCTCATCATTACTTACAGCAGGGAGGAACGAGCAATCAAGTCTATCATTAACAAACATTGGCGCATTGTCCAATCTGATCCAGTTCTGGGACCCATGGTTGAGAGCAGACCTACCATTACTTACCGGCGGGCCTTTTCAATGAGGGACGCCCTTGTCACCAGCAGCCCCGAGGTCATCACCAAAACTAACTGGTTGTCTGACATTAAGGGCTTCCATAAGTGCAACACATGTAGAGCTTGCAGATTTGGTGTTAACACCACCCAAGTTACTGCCAAATTCTGCAACAAGCCCATTATACTACAACACAATTATACCTGCAGAACTGAAAATGCAGTCTACATCCTTCAGTGCAGCTGCAAGCTTAAGTATGTGGGTAGTACCAAGCTTCAGGTACATGTGCGGATCCTCCAGCACTTGAGAGCAATTGTCAATAATGATCCCAATTACCCTGTAGCCAGGCATTTCAAAGAGGTACACAGCAACAACCTCGAGCACCTCCAATACTTTGTAATTGACAGTGTGCCTACACTCAGGCGAGGGGGCAACCGAGAGAAAAAGTTGAGACAACTCGAAACCCGTTACATCATTGAGCTAGACACCAAGGCTCCTTATGGGCTTAACAGTAGTGAGGATTTGTATAACTATCTCTGAGATCATATTACCCTTTGATTCACAGCAGCAACCACTTCATGAAACCTCTCAATGTGCATGTATGTGCTTATGTGTTTCTTTGAAACTGTTAGCGTTCAGTTTTTTTCTCTCCCCTTATCACTGTCTCAGCAGGGTGTATATACACTGAGGCCCAGTTGTTTATGTATATTACTCTCTCTGTAACTGGCCATCTGACTTTTAATGTTCTTTTATAGCTTTAATCTGTATTTTCTACACTTTTACCCTCTGCTCTAAGGGATACCTTTCCCCTGCTTCTCCTTATATGGAGTTCACATTCGCGCATTCACGCAGTTATCTCCTGTTTGTTGTCTTTCTCCGACTCTGGAATGAAGTACCACACATTTAAGCGACTATTTTCAGACTATTATTGATTCTCTCTGACCCGGCTTGGTCATGAGCATAGTTCCTATTATGAACTATGTCTCTCTAGGTCATAGTTTAATCTAATATCTTTTGCCATTATTTCACTTTGCGTCGCATTAGTGCACATTGTCACGTATTATACTGTTGCACCATTCACCACTGTTAGCCCCACTTCACCACACGGTTCCCAATTTACACAGTGCTTTGTCAAATGGACTGTCGATATTCGCCTCGGCATCTGAGTTTGGATTCCCACTCAGGGCCACTGTCCAACTGCACTCCTTTTTTCTTGAATTTGGTCCTTTAAGTTTTACTGTTATATCCCAAGTTTTCTATTGCTCACGTAGAGCTGCCAGTTGTCAGCCTGCCCCCACTTCTATTCCAGGTGCCCGTTTTATCTTGCCGATCTCTAGGATAGCGCGGTGTGGTTTATGCGCGCGCTAGTCTTTCACCTTCAGGTGTGTGTGGAATTCCTGTGCGAGTTACAGTGGCGTATATATTTATTTTTTAACCACTTTTGAGAACTGTGCTGGTATATGGCCAACTGCCATACTAAGCCTGAGATAGCACTTGCTTCTTACCTGGCTTTCGCCTTTAGTTCCCACACTCGGTAGTTAGCAGCGCGTCTCTTTTGTCATTTTCTTTCACGCACCCCGCTGTTGTTTTCAGTCTGTTTACTATTCTTTTCCTTTCTTTCACCGAACTTGGCACCATTTCTATTTATGTCATGAGCTTCCTTTCCATGACTTGGGGCTATAACGTGACCATTGTTCATGTCTTTTCCATGCATTTTTTTAACTACAGTAAAACACAATTTGCACTGTCATGGTTAACTTTTACAGTTACCGTAAAGCACCAGCATTCGTGACTGCCTAACGTAATGCAATACACTTACCTGCCTTTAAAAGCTGCTACTTGCACGTAGCGTGTTTATGTGATCAAGGCCGCAGGTCGGCGGCCGAAACGCGTTATGTGGACCACTTTATGATGTGAATAAACTCACCATTGTACCTGCTGACGTGGTCTGTGCCCGTGTGTTCTTTTGCTGCCTGCAAACTGCTACGGGACCTTCTTCTGATATATATATATATATATATATATATATATATATATATATTCACACGGGGGTTTGGATGGAAGGGAACGCCCTTCCTGACGAGTCGGGGCTTCGCTGGCGGGCGCCGCCGCCTGAGTAATCCACATGTAACGGGATGCAGCAGACAAGAGATCCAAGAGCCCACTTGATCAGGTTCAGTAGTTTATTTCACTTGACAAAAAGACGCGTTTTGACCACGTCCGTGGTCTTGATCACCTGAGATGATCAAAACCACGGACGTGGTCGTGGGCTCGTGGATCTCTTGTCTGCTGCATCCCGTTACATGTGGAATATATATATATATATATTCATTGAAAAACCAACGTTTACAGGGACGCTACAGTTAGGCTCAGATTTCACTCTTACAAAACCAGTGAAATTCAGCAGTTATAGTTTGCTGATCTAACTATAACTTACGCCTCTGCAATGCACTGCTTATGACCTCACATATTACATCCCTCATGATGTGGACATGTCACTGATAACATCTCAAATGACATCACTGATGACATCATCCAGTTAGTGTAAGTGTTTTCTACGAGTTTTTGAGTATTAAAGATATATACTAACCTACTACAAAAGTTAGATTAGTATAATAGGTGCACTTCTAATGAGTGATATTACTTCTAACATTTATTATGAGTGGCTGTGTGACTGTATGTATCCATGTATGAGTGGGTGTCTAAGTGGCTGTATGGGTGTGTGAGTGGATGTGTGAGTGGCTATATGGGTGTATAAGTGAGTGTGTGAGTAGCTGTGTGGGTGAATGAATGGCTGTATTGTTGAGTGAGTGGGTATGTGAGTGGCTCTATGGGTGAATGAATAGCTATGTGAATGGCTATATGGATGGGTGAGTGGATGTGTGGGTGAGTGGATGTGTGAGTGACTGTATGGATGAGGGAATGGGTGTCTGAATGGCTGTATGAGTGAGTAAATGGGTGTGTGAGTGGCTGTATGGGTGAGTGAGTGGCTGTTTGAGTGTGTTTTTGGCTAAGTGAATTGGTGTGTGAGTGGCTGTATTAGAGACTGAGTGTCTGAGTGAGTGGCTGTATGAGAGAGTGAGCAGATGTGAGAGTGCTTGTATGAATGTGTGAACGGTTATGTAAGTGGTTGTGTGAGTGTGTGTGAGTGTGTGAGTGCTTGTATGGGTGAGTGAGCGACTGTGTTGAGAGACTGTATCGGTGAGTGAGTGGCTGTGTGAGTGACTGTATGGATGAATATGTGGGAGTGGGAGTAGCTGTATGGGTGAGTGTGTGGCTGTGTGAGTGGCTGTATGGGTAAGTGACTGGGTGTATGAGTAGCTGTATGAGTGAGTGAGTGGTTGTGTGGGTGTCTGAGTGAGGGTGTGTGTGAGTAGCTCTATGGATGAGTCAGTGGTTGTGTAAGTGCTTGTATGGATCTGTGAATGGTTATGTAAGTGGTTGTGTGGGCATGTGAGTGGGTGTATGAGAGGCTGTATAGGGGTGTGAGTGGGTGTGTGAGTGCTTCTGTGGATGATGTCATCAGTGATGTCATTTGAGATGTCATAAGTGATGTCATCAGTGATGTCACTGACCATGCCATGAGTGATGTAATATGTGAGGTCATAAGCAGTGCATTGCAGGGGCATAACCAGGGGCGGCTTTAGCGCTTGTGGCACCCGGTGAGGCAGTCTTTTTTTTGCACCCACCTACCTCCCTCTCCACGAATTCCCTCACTACCACTCTCCAACAGTGCCCCTCACCTCTCCATTGCCCTCTCTGACATACATTTCATTTTTTTTAAAGTGCTACTCATAGATCACTCTCACTGCATGGTACACATTCTTTGCAGCAGGCACATTAACCCACTGCGCTACTTTATGATAAGTAAAAACTGCCACTAGACAGAATTCTGGTCTCTCACCAGCAGTAACATTAATCACCAGAGTTATCTTGACATTTTTATTGTTGCCTGAAAATTGGTGGACACCCAAGGGAGTCCATTTACTTTTAATCCCATAATTTATTTTGAAACACAGTGCCCCTCACCAAAGTCAGCAGCAGGTGCAGCTGTACCAGTCACATCACCCTAAAGCCAGCCCTGGGCGTAAGTTATAGTTAGCTCAGCTACCTATAACTGCTGAATTTTACTCGTGTTGTACAAGTGAAATCTGAGCCTAACTATAATGTCACTGTTACCTTTGTCTTATACAGTGAATCTCTAGGTTTTTTTTAATGTTGTTTCCTAACTATAATGTCCCTGTAACCTTTGGTTTGTAAGTGAATTGCTAAGGTTTTTTTAGTTTTATTTACTAAATGTAATCACTAACCTTTGACAATGCGAGTGTGAGTGAGAGCATGGGTGTCTCGGTAAGTCTGTGAGTGGGTGTTAGAGTGTCTGAGTGGGTCTCTCAGTGGGTGTGTGAATGTATGAGTAGGTCAATGAGTGGGTGCGTGAGTGTCTTAGTGGGTGTGTGAGTGAGTGCATGAGTCTCTGACTGGGTCTGTGAGTGAGTACATGAGTGTCTTTGAAGGTCTGTGAGTGGATGGATGAGTCTCTGAGTGGGTGAGTGGGTGGGTGCGTGAGTGTCTAAGTGGGTCAGTCAGTGGGTGCATCACTCCCTGAGTGAATCTGTGAGTGGGAACATGAGTGTCTGAGTGGGTCTATGAGTGGGTGTAAGATTGTCTGAGTGGGTCTGTGAAAGCATTTAAGAGTCTCTGAGTGGGTCTGTGAATGGGTACGTGAGTGTCTGAGTGGATCTGTAAGTGGGTGCGTGATTGTCTCAGTGGGTCTGTGAGTGGGTGTGTGAGTCCCTTAGGGGCTCTGTGAGTGGATGCATGGTGTGTGAGTAGGCGTGTGCGTGAGTGTCTGAGTGAGTCTGTGAGTTTGTGTGTGTCTCTCTCAGTGGGTCTGTGAGTGGGTGAATGAGCACTTGAATGGATCTGTGAGTGGGTGCATGAGGGTCTGAGTGTGTCTGTTAGTGGGTGTGTAAATAGCTGAGTGGGTCTGTGAGTGGTTGCATGAGTGTGCAAGTGGGTCTGCAAGTAGGTGCGTGAGTGTATGAGTGGGTCTGTCAGTGGGTGCGCAGAAGAAAAAGTAGGGGGGCACATGGGAGCAGGTCCTCTTGCCAGTTCCTCCTGTTACAGTCCACCTATCCAGCTTGCCTGCAGTCAGTTACCCTCTGCTGCCTTCGGATTTGTGTCTCCTCTGCTCATTTCCTGCTTGTTTCTCTGCCTCTTCTCTCCTCGCTCCTGCCCTTATTTTGCCTCTTTCTGCTTGTTTATCACCTTTATTTTGCCTCTTGGTGCTGGTTTCTGACCTCTATTTTGCCTATTTCTGCTAGTTTCTCACCTTTATTTTGTATCTTTCTGCTCATTGCTGACCTTTATTCTGCCTTTTTCTCCTCGTTTCTCACCTTTATTTGGCCTCTTTCTGCTCGTTGCTGACCTTTATTTTGCTTCTTTCTGCTTGTTGCTGACCTGTATTCTGCCTCTTTCTGCCAGTTTCTGGCCTTCATTTTGCCTCTTTCCTCCCGTTGCTGACCTTTATTCTGCCTCTTTTTGCTTGTTCCTGACCTTTATTTTGCTGCTTTCTGCTCATACCTGACCTTTATTTTGCCTCTTTCTGCTCGTTTCTGACCTTTATTCTGCCTATTTCTGCTCAGTTCTCACCTTTATTCTGCCTCTTTTTGCTTGTTTCTCTTTATCTTGCCTCTTTCTGCTCATTGCTGACCTTTATTCTGCCTCTTTCTGCTCGTTTCTCATCTTTATTCTGCCTATTTCTGATCAGTTCTCACCTTTATTTTGCCTTTCTTTTTTTTTTCTAATATTTTTTTATTGAGCGTAAAATAGCAGACATAATAACCAAGGTACATGAAACAGACAAATTTACAAAATCTCCAATCTCATATTAAAATAGACAATAAATAGGACAAATTCATAATCCATTTTACATGATAAATATGATAAGCAAGATATACAAAAAAGAAAAAAGATTAAACCTGTAAAATATCCAGTCTCATATTTAAAACATACAATAATAAAAGCGCAAGTACACATTCTCTTTTACATGGTATTCTGCCTCTTTCTGCTCGTTTCTCTTTATGTTGCCTCTTTCTGCTTGTTGCTGACCCTTATTCTGCCTCCCAGGACCGCGGGGGAGCCTCAAGGACCCCGCAGTCCCAGCTGCGGGAGCAGGCATTGCTGCTGCATGGAGGGAGCTTCTGGAAAGGAAATCATTTAATCTCTTTCCCTGCCCGCATGTCTAGGTGCAGGGAAAGAGATGAAATCTCCATTTCCAGCGCCCACTGGAACCAGAGTGTTTACTTTAGCTTGGCAGGAGCTGTGAGCTCCCGCCACGCTAAAGCAAAGACCTACGTCCCGGGGGTGAGCACTCCAGGACATAGCAGGAGCCAGCCCAGGGGACTGGCGGTCCCCAGGGCCACGTATGGCTCCAGGATGGGGGCCAGCATGGCCCCACTCCTTCTGTTTGCTCAGGCTGCCCTAGGGAGGTGGTAGTCCCCGGGGCCAAGAATGGCCCGGGAGGGGGGCCACTCGGCCCCCAGCCAAGGGCAGTGGCAGTCCCCGGGGCGCGGGGATCCGCGCAACCCCCTGTTCCATTTTTAACTTATCCCCGGGGAGGTGGTGGTCCCCGGAGCTCGGGGGTCCGCATGGCCCCCAAGTCAATTTATTTATAGCCCCGGGGAGTTGGTGGTCCCCGGGGCTTGGGAAAGCCCGAGCACTCCCCCCGTGTTGTTAAAAATAAACCCTGGGGAGGTGGTGGTCCCTGGGGCATATATAAGCCCAAGGAGGAGGGCCCCGTGCACCCCGTCTTTTTTCCCAAAAAAGCCTGCACGCCCCCGGGACCTGGCCCACCTGGGTCTTATAATGTAAACGAGTGCGAGAGACCGCGTTTGTTTTTTTATTTTTATTTTGACGTGGATTCACGGCCCTGTTGCATTCCTGCAGCATTTATTTTTTTAAGTGCTTTTTGGCCCTTTTGCGGTAACAGGGGGACCCAAGGACCACAGTTAGGGGGTCAGGGTATTCCTATTCTGCCCCCTTTTCTTTTCTTAAACATTTTTTGTGGGACTCGGCTGAAGCCTAGTCTCAAGATGGCTGCCAACACTTCCTGGTTGAAGTGTTGGCAGCCAATCAGATTTCAGCACGGGGACTGTCGGAACCTCAGAGGATCTGTGTTCCTATATATACAAATTTGTATTTTTTTTTTTATATCTCCCAAACTACTGAATGGATTTACACCAAATAACAAAAAAGGTTCTATCTGTACCAAGAGCTACCTTTCTGCCAAATTTGGTGGAATTCCATCCAGTGGTTCGGGCCGTAGTCACGACTAAAATCTCTATGGTTTCAAGTTTTAAGTTTATTTTTATTTGCATAGTTACTGAAAACCATTGCAACATTTTAAAATAACCAATAAACTGGTGTTGAACGCCGGTAAAACCAATAATACACATACTAAAAATGCTGTACAGAGGTTAAAATAGACGGTGTAACCGTTAGTGTGAATCAGTGATTCACGTAGTAAAGTGCAGTGCGGTCACTAAAATGCATTACTAAAACCAGAAATACACGTAGTAAGGTGCCGTATGGTACATACATGTTTGGCAGTGACAGCTAATGAATTTGGCTCTATGGGATTTAACATTGGAAAAACACTTTTTTTGACTACCCCCTTTTTCTCAGTTCCCACTTGATGGATGGCCCCGAAACTTTCCATATGCAACAAGAATCCCCGGGGCACATTTGTTGGTATATTTTGTGAAGATTCGTCAAACAGCGCCAAACATATAGGCAAGTCAAAAACACTTTTCCTATGGAAACATGGCCCTAAGTATAACTGCCTAATGCTAGTAGGATATATATATATATATATATATATATATATATATATATATATATATATATATATATATATATATATATATATTCATCCAAACTCTGCATAAAACAGTGTGGCGCACACTCGAGTAAGAATTAAAAGGTTACTTTATTATAGTCCCGTGCTGAACAAACGCGTTTCGGCCATGACGGCCTTCATCAATGTCAAACGACAATGTGTCCATAAAGTTTAAATACCTTTCAAATAGTTAACATGTGGCCAAAAATCGAATAGAAAACGGACTTACCAAAAAGCATATTATTTTCTGGTAACAGTGGCGGCCATCTTACAATGGATACATAGAGAACCCATATGCTATAATTTATATGTGTATCTCTTCTAAGGTCCTACGTTTTGTTTAATAACTATATGAAATTCGATCAGTATCTATACATAACCATAAATATCAATAAATACAATAAATACCATTGGTTATCTATACACATCAATAAATAATACAATAATTAATAAATATTGATGAACATTATTTAAATCCCATTAGAACCTAAATGTGGATATATAAAACATTTCTTGTGTATTCTTGATTGAAATAAAGCCCTGAATGGGCTAAATGATCTATTCCATAATAAGATCCCAAACAAATCAACATATCAAAAGGTGGCCGCCTTAATATCCTCAATAAGCTAAATAGAATCCGTTTCCTATATCTGTCTAATATACTCTTTGCTTTTAGCATTTTCATATGGGTCCGTTTCTTACATCTGGCCATCACTTTTATAAAAAAAAGGACAATTCAAAATAAGACAAGGATAAGATAAAGAAAAACAACTGAAGAGAAGATAATTTGAACAAAAATCTCTCTAAAATTTTTAAGATTATTTTGTACAGAAATTATTCACACAAATCATTTTACAACATTTCTACCACTTTTTTATGTGTTTTTTTGTGTATATGTATGTATATACTGTTTTCCTCCTCTAGGTCTATCAATGCGAAAAAGTGTGACCAGAGGTGAGGAGAAAGACAAGAAGGAGGGAGGGGGGGGGGGGGAGGGAGGGAAAAAGCAAAAACTCGTCCAGGTGAGAGAGGTAGAAAATCTATAGAGTCTATTACATGTGAATAGTTACTTGTTTCATTGGGCTATTTCTTTATATCTGAAATATGCCTTCTTTTAAAACATATTCTAATACACTCCATTGTGCTTCCTATTGTCTATTAATCTATGATTTTAGTGACAGACTCTTATTGTATTTTGTGGAGTAAAATAAAATAAAATACAATCGCCATATACATGTTATTGATCTAGCCTACATGTATCCACAGTTCCTCCTCACAATTAAGGCCATAGGGGGTAAGCGTGCGTAAATCCACTCTATATTTGGACTCCAATTGTCTCAACATTCTTACCCTATCACCCCCTCTTTTTGGCGGAGGGACATGATCTATACAGAAGAATCTCAAATGTTGACTATTGCTATTATGATATTTTGCAAAATGTCTTGCGACCGGATAGCTGTTATCTTTTTTGGTGATCGCACACATATGTTCCAAAATCCTCTTTTTCGTCTGATGTATCGTGCTTCCCACATAACGTAGGTTGCACGGACACAGCAGACAGTACACCGTAAATTCGGTGTTACAATTTAGGAGTCTTCCAATATATCTGATCTGTTCTCTGCCTGGCACCTGAAACTCTTTCACAATTTTGCTATATATATATATATGTGAAGAAAGCTTCCGGCGCAGCTGATCACATTCGCCAATGGGGTTGGTGCGAGGTGCGGGTGCCAGAAACTGATTGTTCAAGGGGCTTCTTCACAAGCCCCTTGAAGAAGGCCCTTGCGGTCGAAACGCGTTGCCGTTGAATTTAATACACTAATCTTCTGAAAAATGACCTTGGTGTACATGTCTTTCTGTATTTGAATTTGGAATACGGGTATATATATATATATATATTATATATATATATTATATATATATTATATATATATATATATATATATATATATATATATATATATATATATATATATATATATATATATTACCTACTGGCAGTCACCTGTAGGTAGTTATAGTTAGGACCTTGTTTCCATTCAAAAGCGTTTTTTCTTTTGCCAATATCTTTGGCGCCGTTTGATGAATCTTTGCGAAATTTTCAAAACTAATGGTTCTCTCAGGTCAGCGCCTGTCTTGAAAGTTTTGGGGTGATTCGTCAATTGGGGCCGAGAAAAAAGGGGGGTCCCAAAACATTTTTTCTCCATTTTAATTTCCATAGGAACTTTAGTCACGTCTGCAGCCCGAACTGCTGAACAGAATTACACCAAATTTGGCAAAAAGTTAGCTCTTGGTTCAGAAAGGGACCTTTTTTTAAATGGTGTAAATCTGTTCAGTATTTCCTGAGAAATTCAAAAAATAAAAATATCGATATCTGAGGGCCGAGGAGGATTCGCAAACCCTCCCGAGCACGAGCTTCATTCTGATTGGCTGCCAACACTCCAAACCAAAATGTGTTGGCAGCCATCTTGTGACTCAGTAGAGTCACAAGAAAACAGTAAAAAAAAGATAAAAAACAAGAAAAGGGGGCAGGGTAGAAACACCCTGACCCCCTAGGCCCCCTTCCCGTTTAAAAACAAAAATGCTCAGGCCCTGGGGGATCTGGTCCCCAGGGCCCAAAAATAATAAAGGGAAGGGGGGGCACACAGCCCCCCTTCCAAAAAGCAAATGAAAAAAAAGCCAGAATCTCACCTCCTGGCGCGTTCTGGAATGGGGGATTAAGCCCCCTTGAATACTAAGGGTTCTTAGGGGCCAACTAGACCACCAGGTATCTCCAGTAATCCCCACACAGTTGGATTGCTGAGAGGTGGTCTGAGGCCACGCCCCTTTTTACTCCACTCTGCAAACGCGCCTCTTGGCGCACTGCTGGTGGGGCGATGAAGTCCTCTTGTGTCCTGAGGACCTCAGGACTAAAGTGAGCTTCATCCCTCAAGCAGCAGTGCGCCAGGAGGCGCGTTTGCAGAGTGGTGTAAAACGGGGGCGTGGCCTCGGACCACTCTCAGCAATCCAGCTGTGTGGGGCTCACTAGAGATAACAGGAGGGCTAGTTGGCCCCCAGGGACCCTCAGGAGGCAAGGGAACTTCATCTCCCAACCAAGAGCGTGCCAGGAGGTGCGTTTGCAGAGTGGTGGAGAAAGAGGGCGTGGCCTGTGTCCACCTCTCAGCAATCCCACTGTGTGGGGCTTACTGGAGGTAACAGGTAGGCTAGTTGGCCCCTAAGGACCCCCACAAGCGAAGGGGACTTCATCCCCCAACCAAGAGCATGCAAGGAGGCGCGTTTGCAGAGTGGTGGGCAAAGGGGGCATGGCCTGCTATGAGAACTTAGCAATCCTGTTGTGTGGGACTTACTGGAGATAATAGGAGGGGTAGTTGGCCCCCAAAGATGTCCTTGGGGGCCAACTACCCCTCCTGTTACCTCCAGTAAGTCCCACACAGTGGGATTGCTAAGAGTTCTTCAGAGGCCACGCCCCCCTTTCTCCACCACTCTACAAACGCACCTCCTGGCACACTATGGGTTGGGAGATGAAGTCCACTTTACTCCTGAGGGACTTTGGGGGCCAAGAAGCCCTCCTGGTACCTCCTGTAAGTCCTACGCAGCAGAATTTCTGAACGCTGGGCGGAGGCCCAGCCCCCTTTCTGCACCACTCTGCAAATGCAACTACTACGTTATAGTTATAAATTAGCATTTAAAAAACCTTAGAAATTCGCTGAAAAAACCATAGGTTTCAGGGACGTTATAGTTAGTAATTAGCATTTACAAAACCTTAGAAATTTACTGAAAAAACCATAGGTTTCAGGGACATTATAGTTAGAAATTATCATTAAAAAACCATAGAAATTCACTGAAAAAACCATAGGTTTCAGGGACGTTATGGTTAGAAATGATCATTTAAAAAACCATGGAAATTCACTGAAAAAACCACAGGTTTCAGGGACGTTATAGTTAGTTGGACATTTCACTCGTACAAAACCAGAGAAATTCGGTTGTTATACTTAGTTGAGCTAACTATAACTCGCGCCCCCGCAATGCACTGCTGATGACATCACATATTACATCACTCATGACATGGTCAGTGACATCTCAAATGACATCACTGATGACAAATTATGCAAAAACAGAAGCAGAGAACTCTGGGTAGTTCTCAAGTTTAGGTGGAAAGCAGCTCCAGTAAGAGCACTCTCAACACCAGCGACACTCTAAATTTGCTCACCTCAAATGTCTGCTTTTTTATCAAAGTTTTTAAGCATAAGATTAGCGCAGTGCTATCCATGCCGAGATAGAAAGGGACAAAGTCTTTTGCCATTTTCACAGCAAAGTCTTTAGCATAGGATTAGCACAGTGCTATCCCTGCCGAGCTGTAAAATGGCCAAAGCCTTTTACCACTCCAGGCACAGTATTACAGCTTTGGAATGGTAAAATACCATCCAAGCCAACCTGAAATTAATAAAAGCAACCCCTGACACATGTTTCGCTCTCGTTAGAGCTCTTCAGAGAGGTATAGCTTTGTCCAGACACAAGGGAGCACCCAGTATAAGTCAAAACAAAACCCTTTCAGCCACAGAGTGGCGAATAAATTATGCAAAAACAGAAGCAGAGAACTCTGGGTAGTTCTCAAGTTTAGGTGGAAAGCAGCTCCAGTAAGAGCAATCTCAACACCAGCGACACTCTAAATTTGCTCACCTCAATTGTCTGCTTTTCTATCAAAGTTTTTAAGCATAGGATTAGCGCAGTGCTATCCATGCCGAGATAGAAAGGGACAAAGTCTTTTGCCATCTTTACAGCAAAGTTTTTAAGCATAGGATTAGCACAGTGCTATCCCTGCCGAGATGTAAAATGGCCAAAGCATTTTACCACTCCAGGCACAGTATTACAGCTTTGGATTGGTAAAATACCATCCAAGCCAACCTGAAATGAATAAAAGCAACCCATGACACGTGTTTTGTTCTCGTTAGAGCTCTTCAGAGAGGTATAGCTTTGTCCAGACACAAGGGAGCACCCAGTATAAGTCAAAACAAAACCCTTTCAGGCATAGAGTGGCGAATAAATTATGCAAAACAGAAGCAGAGAACTCTGGGTAGTTCTCAAGTTTAGGTGGAAAGCAGCTCCAGTAACAGCACCCTCAACACCAGCGACACTCTAAATTTGCTCACCTCAAATGTCTGCTTTTTTATCAAAGTTTTTAAGCATAGGATTAGCGCAGTGCTATCCATGACGAGATAGAAAGGGACAAAGTCTTTTGCCATTTTTACAGCAAAGTCTTTAAGCATAGGATTAGCACAGTGCTATCCCTGCCGAGCTGTAAAATGGCCAAAGCCTTTTACCACTCCAGGCACAGTATTACAGCTTTGGATTGGTAAAATACCATCCAAGCCAACCTGAAATGAATAAAAGCAACCCCTGACACGTGTTTCGCTCTTGTTAGAGCTCTTCAGAGAGGTATAGCTTTGTCCAGACACAAGGGAACACCCAGTATAAGTCAAAACAAAACCCTTTCAGGCACAGAGTGGCAAATAAATTATGCAAAAACAGAAGCAGAGGACTCTTGGTAGTTCTCAAGTTTAGGTGGAAAGCAGCTCCAGTAAGAGCACTCTCAACACCAGCGACACTCTAAATTTGCACACCCCAAATATCTGCTTTTCTATCAAAGTTTTTAAGCATAGGATTAGCGCAGTGCTATCCATGCCGAGATAGAAAGGGACAAAGTCTTTTGCCATTTTTACAGCAAAGTCTTTAAGCATAGGATTAGCACAGTGCTATCCCTGCCGAGCTGTAAAATGGCCAAAGCCTTTTACCACTCCAGGCACAGTATTACAGCTTTGGATTGGTAAAATACCATCCAAGCCAACCTGAAATGAATAAAAGCAACCCCTGAAACGTGTTTCGCTCTCTTTAGAGCTCTTCAGAGAGGTATAGCTTTGTCCAGACACAAGGGAGCACCCAGTATAAGTCAAAACAAAACCCTTTCAGGCATAGAGTGGTGAATAAATTATGCAAAAACAGAAGCAGAGAACTCTGGGTAGTTCTCAAGTTTAGGTGGAAAGCAGCTCCAGTAAGGACACTCTCAACACCAGCGACACTCTAAATTTGCTCACCTCAAATGTCTGCTTTTTTATCAAAGTTTTTAAGCATAGGATTAGCGCAGTGCTATCCATGCCGAGATAGAAAGGGACAAAGTCTTTTGCCATTTTTACAGCAAAGTCTTTAAGCATAGGATTAGCACAGTGCTATCCCTGCCGAGCTGTAAAATGGCCAAAGCCTTTACCACTCCAGGCACAGTATTACAGCTTTGGATTGGTAAAATACCATCCAAGCCAACCTGAAATGAATAAAAGCAACCCCTGAAACGTGTTTCGCTCTCTTTAGAGCTCTTCAGAGAGGTATAGCTTTGTCCAGACACAAGGGAGCACCCAGTATAAGTCAAAACAAAACCCTTTCAGGCATAGAGTGGTGAATAAATTATGCAAAAACAGAAGCAGAGAACTCTGGGTAGTTCTCAAGTTTAGGTGGAAAGCAGCTCCAGTAAGAGCACTCTCAACACCAGCGACACTCTAAATTTGCTCACCTCAAATGTCTGCTTTTTTATCAAAGTTTTTAAGCATAGGATTAGCGCAGTGCTATCCATGCCGAGATAGAAAGGGACAAAGTCTTTTGCCATTTTTACAGCAAAGTCTTTAAGCATGGGATTAGCACAGTGCTATCCCTGCCGAGCTGTCAGGGGTTGCTTTTATTCATTTCAGGTTGGCTTGGATGGTATTTTACCAATCCAAAGCTGTAATACTGTGCCTGGAGTGGTAAAAGGCTTTGGCCATTTTACAGCTCGGCAGGGATAGCACTGTGCTAATCCTATGCTTAAAGACTTTGTCCCTTTGTCATGTGATCAAGGTCCAGGAGGGACCGAAACGCGTCATGGCCGACTAAAGGAAAGTAAATAAACAAACTTTGCACAGAAAGGTGGTCCGTGCCTGCTTCAAATATTCCGGTGATGGGGAATTGTGACAAGCGGTAAAAGATGATATATATATGTATATGTATATATATATATATATATATATATATATTAGCTGCTCCAAGACCACCTTTGCCTGTGCACTTCGAACGGGTGCCTCGTAGCGCGGGGGTGAGCCCGCGGTCAAAATCTCTGCTCTGTAATTCCTCCTCGATTCCTTTTCGGGAGGAATTATGGAGCATATATATATATATAGATAGAGATATATATATATATTATCTACTGGCGGTCGCCAGTAGATAGTTATAGTTACAACCTATTATCCATAGGAAATCCGCGACATTCTATTTGAAATAACTCTCTTGCCGGTTGACGTATCTTCGCAAAATTTTCAAACTTTATGGCCCGCTCCGGTCTGCTCCTACCCTGAAAGTCTCGGGGGGATTCGTCAAGCGGGGGCCGAGAAAAAAGGGGGGTCCCAAAACGTGTTTTCCCCATGCAATTTTCCATAGGAAACTTTAGACACGGCTACAGCCCGAACTGCTGAACGGAATTACACCAAATTTGGCAAAGAGGTAGTTCTTGGTTCAGAAAGAACCCTTTTTGTTAAATGGTGTAAATCCGTTCAGTAGTTGCTGAGAAAATCAAAAGTAAAAAGATAGTGATATCTATGGCCGAGTAGGGTCCGCGTACCCTCAGCGCACCCTGCGCGCACCGCCCCGATCACGAGCTGCATGTTAATTGGTTGTCAGCTGGCTGTCAACATTCCGATTCAGGAAATGTTGGCAGCCATTTTGTCCCTCGGTAGAACCGAGGGACAGAAACAAGTGCGCAAAGCGCACAAAGGGGGCAGGGTAGAAACACCCTGACCCCTAGGTTTGCTCAGGGAGTCCAACAAGGACCCCTGGGCAAAAAAAAAAAATGTTTTTTAAATCGGCAGGATGCGCTCAGGGTGCGCGAATCCTGCCGAAAAAATCGAAGTGCGGTCTCCCGCACTTCGATGTTAACTGCCCCCGGGTGGGCCAAGTCCTGGGGGCATGCTGGGGGGGTTAATTTTATGTGTGGGGGGCCTCTAAGGGCCCCCAAGCCCCGGGGACCACCACCCCCGGGGCTTTATGTAGAGATGGTGCGGGAGGGCTCTGAGCCCTCCCGCAGCCCCGGGGACCGCCACCTCCCTGGGGCTTCTTTTTTATTTTTGAAAAACCTGTGTGGGGGGCTCCAGCCCCCACACGCCCGGGACCACCACCTCCCCGGGGCACTAAGAAAAATTACAATGGGGGTCCGTTTTGGACCCCCAAGCCCCGGGGACCACCACCTCCCTGGGGCTTTCAAAATGTAAGGAGGGGGCCGCGCGGCCCCCTCCTGGAGCCTGTGGTGGCCCTGGGGACCGCCACCCCCAGGGCCGGCTCCTGCAGTGTCCCGGGGTGCCTACCCCCGGGACACTGTTGTTGTAATGACAGGACGGGAGCCTCGCGGCTCCCGTCCTGTCATTGCAAACTGCTTTGGATATTGGAAGAGAGAGCAGGAAACCTGCTCTCTTCCAATATCCAAAGCTGATTGCTTTCCACATGGAGAGCAGCATGTTAGCTGCTCCCCATGTGTAAAGCAATGCCGGCTCCCGTAGGACACGGGGAGCCGGCGGGACTGTGGGGGTTTGGGGACCCCCACAGTCCCCAACGAGAGGCCAGGCCCCGGGGATGGGGTCCCCGGGGCCATAAGTGGCCACGGAGGGGGCCACGCAGCCCCCTCCCCAAAGGAAAAAAAAGGAAAAAAAAGGAAAAAAAAAAAAGTGCAAGGCCGGCCCCGGGGATGGGGTCCCGGGGCCTTAAATGGCCTGAGGAGGGGGCCACGCAGCCCCCTCCAAATAAAAAAAGAGGCCATGCCCCGGGGGATGGGGTCCCCGGGGCCAATACAGGCCCAGGGAAGGGGGCCACGCGGCCCCCTTCCCGTTTTTTTTTTATTTTAATTAAGTGGAGGTAAGGCCCTGGGGGATGGGGTCCCCAGGGCCTAAAAATAGGAAAAAGGAAGGGGGTCACACAGCCCCCCTTCAGGGGGAAAAAACAAAAAAAAAAACGATCGGGCCCGCAGGCCCCGCCCCTTCCTTCACCACTCTGCAAACGCGCCCTGGCGCGTTTGCAGAGGGAGAACGAATTCCCCTTGAATACTGGGGGTCCCTGGGGTCCAACTAGCCCACCAGGAACCTCCAGTATGCGCCAGGGGCTGCCTTGCAGAGAGGTGTACAGAGGCCACGCCCCTTTTACACCTCTCTGCAACGCAGCTCTGTGGCGCTTTTGGAGGTATATGGTGGGCTAGTTGGACTCCGGGGACCCTCAGGATTCAAGGGGACTTAATTCCCCAACTTAAAACGCGCCACGGGGCGCGTTTGCACAGTGGTGAAGGGAGGGGCGGGGCTTCAGGTGACATGTGTGCAAACAGGCCCCGTGGCGCGTTTTAAGATGGGGAATTAAATCCCCTTCAATCCTGAGGGTCCTGGGGCCAACTAGCCCAACAGGTACATCCAGAAAGCGCCACAGAGCTGCGTTGCAGAGAGGTGTAAAAAGGGGTGTGGCCTCTCTACACGTCTCTGCAACGCAGCCACCTGGCGCATATTGGAGGTTCCTGGTGGGCTAGTTGGCCCCTAGGGACCCTCAGGATTCAAGGGGACTTAATCCCCAAACTTAAAACGCGCCATGGGGCGCGTTTGCACAGATGTCACTTCAGGCCCCGCCCCCTCCCTTCACCATTGTGCAAATATTCTTCTAAAATCCTCCGAAATACGAATTCCTATTTACTCACCTGTTATAAGGAGAGACCTCAGTGCTGCATCTTTCAGCCCAGTACTGGTCCTGAAAAGTAATTTTAACCGTACTTACCAGTAACTTGAATTTCCTTCCATAGGATATCATTGCCTGCTTTTTGTTGATAAAGTTTCTAAGTGTTGATTTTTGAAACATACAAATATTCCTCTAAAATCAGCCGAAATACGAATTCCGATTTACTCACCTGTTATAAGGAGAGACCTCAGTGCTGTATCTTTCAGCCCAGTACTGGTCCTTAAAAGTAATTTTAACCGTACTTACCAGTAACTTGAATTTCCTTCCATAGGCTAACATTGACTGGTTTCACTTGGAAATTCTTCTAAGTGTGGAGTTTTGGAACTTTAAAATATTCCTCTAAAATCAGCCGAAATACGAATTCCGATTTACTCACCTGTTATCAGGAGAGAACCCAGTGCTGCATCTTTTAGCCCAGCACTGACCCTGAAAAGTAATTTTAACCGTACTTACCAGTAACTTATATTTTCTTCCATAGGAATCCATTGTGTGGTTTTCAGCAGAAAAGTTTCAAAGTGTCGATTTTCACAAACTACAAATATTCCTAAAAATCGCCTGTATGACTTAAACGCATTCTTTCAACTGTTTACAGGAGATGCATCAGTGCTGGATCCAGGATGCAACACTGAGTAAGAAAATGTAACGATAACAGTTTTTACCTTCTAAGTGAATTTCCTTCCATAGGATAACATTGGTGATTCTATGAGAAAAAGTTTCTAAGTGTCAACTTTTAAAGTACAATAATATTCCTTAAAAATCACGACTGTAACCAAAACGCTTTTACTCAACTGTTTACAGGAGATGTTCCAGGACTGAATCTAGGATCCAGTCCTGTGGTTAGAAAAGTAATCCATAAAGTAACTAATTGCATTTAACTAGAAATTCACATTGAGCTGAATGTTGCATTGTGTTTGAAAATGTGTTGCCCATTGCAACAACTGTAACTACTGTACTTAAAAGTCTATTGCCTATGTGCAAAGTATTTAAACTAAAGTAATTCATTCTGAGAAAGTATTTTTTGTAATGTAATGTATAATGTAATTACAATGTAATTTAAAAAATAAAATATGTAAAAAAAAATTGTTTCTGAAAATGTAGTAAATCAGTATGAAAAAAATTTATATAACAATTAATACATTTAAAAATTGTCATTTACAAAACCTTTGAAATTCACTGAAAAAACCGTAGGTTTCAGACATGTTATAGTTACAAATTAGCATTTAAAAACCTTTGAAATTCACTGAAAAAACCATAGGTTTCAGGGACGTTATAGTTACAAATTAGCATTTAAAAACCTTTGAAATTCACTGAAAAACCATAGGTTTTAGGGACAGTTATAGTTAGTTGGACATTGCACTCGTACAAAACCCGTGAAATTCCCCGTTATAGTTAGTCCAGCTAACTATAACTCGCGCCCGCAATGCACTGCTGATGACGTCACATATTACATCACTCATGACATGGTCAGTGACATCACTGATGACATCACTGATGACATCTCAAATGACATCACTGATGACATCATCCACGTGATAATTTCATGCATCTTCTCACACCCTAATATAACCTTTGATACACCCACTCTAAATTACAGACTGCCATTCGCAAAACCATAGACACTCCAACACCAATAACTACATACCCACTCACTGATTCTTAGGTCTACGCACACATCCACTCACTCACCCGTACAGTCACTCATACTTACGGTCACTCAGTACAGGACTATCATATGCACTCATACTCCTATATAGACACTCAAACACCGCCACTCATCCATAGAGGTACTCACACACCTAGTCAGTCATGCAAATAATTTAACACACTACCATTTACTCACCTATACAGTTATACACACACCAGCTCACTTACTCATACAAATACTAGCACATTCTTACGCTCTTATACAATCACTGATACAAGCACACACTCATCCATACAGCCACTATCACAATCACTCACTCTCGCTTATAGCTATTTATATACTCCAACACACATATATACTGCCTTTCACATATGTAGTTACTCACACATGTACCACTGGGACATACATTCACTCACTAACACACTCTTACACACACTTACCCACCCATACAGTCTATCACAGATGCACTCTTGAAACCATCCACCCAGTGAATCACCCACTCACACATCTATGCACAGAGTCGCACACACCCCTCCCACACAAACACTCAGGCACCCATACAGATACTCACACAAGCATTCAATAACTCATATAGACACTCATGTAGCTATTCACAAACACATGCAGCCACTTACACAGCAACAGACAGACGGATACAGACTTTCACCCTGTTTAGTCACTAACCCATGCATTCAGTAAGATACCTTAAATCACTCACTTATACAGTCAGTCACGCACCTACTAAATCATCCATACAGACACTTACACACCCATTCATTCTTCAATACGTCTTTTCCTATATATATTAAAAATATTTAAACTTTACAGAAACACACAGTCACTGGATGATGTCATCAGTGATGTCATTTGAGATGTCATCAGTGATGTCATGAGTGATGTCACTGACCATGTCATGAGTGATGTAATATGTGACGTCATCAGCAGTGCATTGTGGGCGCGAGTTATAGTTAGCTGGACTAACTATAACGGGGAATTTCACGGGTTTTGTACGAGTGCAATGTCCAACTAACTATAACTGTCCCTAAAACCTATGGTTTTTTCAGTGAATATATATATAGATAGAGATATATATATAGCATGAACTCCGCACACTGGAAGCGTCTTCTCTCCCAAATCACGGACACAGACCCAATTCGGTGCTCAGGTGTTTATTCAACCATCTATATAGATATATATATATATGATGACGTTTAATCTGTTGTAACTATTGGCAAGGCTTCTGAATGCCAGCAAGATAGCTCAGCAAGTTAAAAACTCGGTGATATGAACTGTGATCTCCAGGGCATTGCTTTACAGTAACAGCTTGTGCTCACAGTGCTTAAAGATGTGAAAATGTACGGTAGGAAGAGCCATATATATAAAAAAAAGTTATTAACTGACAGTCACGTATTTAGGTACCTTCTTAATATCAGAATCATGCCAGAAAATAACATAAAACAGAAATCTTGAGATGTCCAGATAGACAAACAGGAGAGCAGAATTACAAATGAATTACCAAAAGGCAGAAGATCTTAGAAATGTGCTAAGACGCCTCCCCTTAGGGTCAAAGGGCAAGCGTTTCGAAATCTATCCCGATTACCCTTTGATCCCAGTGGTGATGGGATGAGTGCCTTCCATCCACAAATGTTTCCCCTGCTGCCCATCGCGAAATAAACAACCACGGTTCTCATCATTAGCCAGGCGGGATGCCTCCCTGGAGAACACCTATTCTTAACTGGTATCATTTTGATTTATAAACAGTGCTGTCGACGTAATTGGAAACTCATTGTCAGAGACACTGATTTATGATGAATGGAGAAAATAAAATTCACTTCTCTCGATCTGCAGACAAAATCTACGATGTGCTATCGCGATCATTTCTGTCACAGGCTCAGGCGTCCTGCTGTGTGGCTTTCCTACTTTTTTTGCACAAACACTGAGAAAAGAAAAAGGAAATTGCAAAATGTCTCCCGACACTTAAGCGAGTGTTTAGAATGCTAACATCTAGCTAAGGGGTGTGAAAGATGTATACGATATACAAAATGCTTGGGGGCACAGAAAATGTGTATAGTTAAAGGATATGTATCACATTCGCAGTGTCATTTTGAACGCCAAAATATTGTGTTAGTTATCATGGCAACCATGATCAAGCACCGGGCATCTGCTCCGCATCAGCAAAGAGTTAAATACAAGAGCACGTGATCGCACAACACCTGTTCAAAGGTAGGGTGCAAGAAGAGGCTAGGAGGAGGGGGGATGGGCGAAGCATCGTGTGGAGGTTATGGAAGAAGTGGAGGTGGCTGGCTCGAGACTGGAATATACACAAGTGGATGGAAGGGTTCACCTGCCGGCTTTGCGAACCCAATGGGATGATCTATAGTAAGTAATTAAAAGGTGATGAAAGAGGGTAGCACAAGTGATAGTGAGTGGGAAAACAGTTCTTTTGTTTCCAGGGTGTGGGGAAACAGTTCTTCTTTTGTTTCCAGGGTTAAACTTGGTGTAATGGCGGTTTGGTGGTAGCAGTGCTTGCGGTTGTGGGGGTTTGGATATGGACGAGGGGCACTTGGGGAACTTTATTAGCAGTTGGGCTCCACCCTAGAGGCAGAACCCCTCCCTCGCCCTTCCCACATCCCTACCATTCCCGGTCTGGGGAGAGAAACAAGGCACAATGTTGTACACTGACGCTCCACCCCCCACCTCCCATGTGCCACCCTCTCGCTCTTTTCTCTTTTCTGGACTTCTAAACCTATTTTCTTTGAAATATGAGGAATGCTACTAAGGTTACCTGAGTTGCTGTAATCAAGCTCCCCTTATTACCCACAGCTGGCTCATTCAGTTCAGAGAGTTGGACTAGCAATAGGCCATCTGGTAAAACAGGTTAAGCCTGTCCACATCCCCTATTTATTTTGTAAAGGGGAAAAGTGACGTTGTGGAATGGGTAGTACCATTTGGGAGTTAACATCTAACTACAGAATAGACTCTCTTCAAGTTAGCCAATGTGCTTTGAGGTGGGCTTAACCAAATGGGATCCTCTTTTCACTTCCCTCTGTTGCTTCAAACATGTTCTATCCATAATATTATGTTACTAAGATGAACAAGGTGTGATGTCAAAAAGAATCCCATCCCTGCTACACAGGAGCATAATCGAATTGGTCTGATAGAATATTTGCAGATGGACTCCTCTTGGCTGAATCAACAGGAATGGGACTAGCTGGGAGCAGGGTGAAAACTGAGTTGGATATGGGATGGCCAGTGGCGGCTCCTGGAGCGTCGCCCCACTCCCAGGAGCAGCAAAGAAAGGAAAAAATAAAATGTTAATAACGGAATGTTATTATCATTTAATTTTTTCCTCCTGCTGCAGCAGTGAACACTCCTGTGCGCAATGACTGTTTGGTCGGCCCTCTCAGACCACCCAAAACAGTCATACGCACTTCCCTGTTCTCCATGCAGGCTGCATTATAGACTGCATGGAGAACATGCCCAACACTCCAGCCCCTGGCTGAGCTCTGTGTCACGGCACTCAGACCAATCACAACGATGCATTGCAGCATTGTGATTGGCTTAGGGGTGGGAGCCTGGTTGCCTGCTTCCTGTTCTGACCTGGAGTCGGACACAGGCGAGCAGGTGAGAAGACACGGGACCTGGCGGCGGCAAGGTAAGTTTTTTTTTTTTAAAAGCAGACTCCCCCCCGTAGCTTTCCCCCTCGCCGCCGCCCCGCCCCACCTGCGAGCCATACCGGCTGCCCCAGGGATGGGCAGAAACAGATGTGCATGTTGGGCAAAAGAACTTTGGGTTGGAATGCTACCCTGAGCGATTGCCAGTGGGTATACTTATTGCAAGTATTCTTCCCATCACCTTTTGTGCCTTTATTGCTTATTTGTGTCTGCTCATCACACTTTAAAGAGACACTTGCCCTCCTCCGAAACAGAGAGCAGTGGTGCCTCGTGAGAGGTTAGTTGTTTGTCAGTTTTTGTGCTTGTCCCAATATACTATACATCAACATTTCCCCTGACTGAAGACTGACCAGGGCCCTTACAGAGACAGTATAGCAGGAGACTAAAGGCGAGAGAAAGCATGCAGCTAGAGACTAGTAAGCTTTGCAGCTGGTACAATTGGTGTGTGGCAGATTCAGAGTATAAGCATCCAGTCGAGAGAATGGATGATGGGTGAAATATGTGAGACATGAGAGATCTGGTAAATAATTTATGCTGGATAAACTTCACGGGGTCTAGTGGGAGAATGTTAGTCAGCAAGATAAAGCAATAGTCAGCCTGAGAGATGGTGAGATGATATTAGCAGGGTGGATAGACTGGAATAAGAGCGGCCTGACCTTGTTGTGAAGCAGAGTGAAAACCTGATGGGATGTGAGAGGTTGTAGAAAAAGCAAAGTTAAAAATAACATTGTGGTTGAGTACTTGGGAGGCCAGTGTGGTGTTTTTTCAAGGCAGACAGACATTAAAGCAATGAATCTTTATATTTGTGGAAAGTGGGTGGGACAACCACTTGTGATGACAAAGTTCCAGGGTTCTTCCTGATGGAATTTCTGAAAGTCAAGGCCCTCCGAAACACTTACAGAGATCCTCTTGTGGCGATATTGGTATGCATGCATTATATCTTGATCTGCACATTATCTCTAGTATCAACATCACTGAGACCACCTTGAAGTGTAGTGAGAGCCTTAGTTTACATTTGAGACAATTAGAGACTTTTTTGTCACTGAAGTTCGAGTGCTTTTTGGTTGTGGCAAGTTTCCTGCAAGTTCTAGTTATGTGGCACAAAAAGATGATGGACGGAATACTGAACATTGTCACTCACTCACCCCCAGGAAAGAGATCCAGGCCTAAATCCATATTTTTTTACTCACCATGCCATTCCAGTTTGGACCTAGTTATATGCAAATCAGCCTTGACCCTGCTTCCATGGAAGCAATCCAGCCCGAACTGCCAGGCCAGGTCCTTCCTGGACCATAAACAAGCATTCTGGGACTGGTTTCGGGGTATCACCCCTCATCAGCCAGGCTAGCTTGAATCCAATGGCATAGTGAGCACGGACCCACGTCTGGGCATACCCTTCCCACTTAAAGGGACCAAAACAACACAAATGATGGATGGAATGCTGGACATTGTCAAACATTTACCCCCAGTACAGACATCTGGGCCTAAATACATCGTCCTCCCCTCTCCCCCTAGTTAGGCCCCAAAAGCTATTTTAGGCTATCTCTTTTTGCTATAACCTTTCTTACCCCTTGCCATACATTTAGTCCAAATTTAGGTCCTGATTTAGATCTTGGTGGACGGGTTACTCCGTCACAACAATGGCAGATATCCTGTCTGCCGAAATATAAATCTTATGATATCCTATAAGATTTATATTTCGGTGGACAGTATATCCGTCTCTGTTGTGACTGAGTAACCTGTCCGGCAAGATCTAAATCAGGCCCTTACACTCCCACTAAAACACAATGTCACTTTTGAGAAAAAAGAAGGCGTAAGTCATTTCTGCTCCTGGCCCTTCTGTTTTTGAGGAAGGCATTGCCTCGAAGGTAGGGGCGGGGACTAAAGTCTCACATCCCCAGTGCTCGATTAAGAAGCAGAGACATGGGCATAATAGAGGCCCCCACAACCTCTGCTGTGTGGTGGGGCCCCCACACCGTTCACCTCAAAGGGGGCCCCCTTCGACTGGCTAGCTGAAAACAAATAAAACACTCAGAAGCAGCACAAGGTAGTTAGGGAAGAGGTAATGGGGGCTCCCTGAGGTTTTGTTAGGCCACTGATCAGACATGGCCAGGGCCGGACTGTCCGTAGCGGGCACCGAGCCGCCAAGATGGGGGCCGGTTTTGGACCCCTGGGGGGGCCGTTTTTGTTAACGGGGGCTGGTTTTGCAGCTGCAGCTTCAGTGTTTTCCACGTGCGCACCCCCTTCCCCGAGGCCGACCCGACTCGATTGCCAGGGCCGGTTTGCGTTCCACTGTTTTTGGTTGTCCTTGCTTCGTCTCCCTCTGTTTTGTGCAGCCGTGGCAGGAAGGGGAAGGCCTACGCTCGCAGCATTGTTTGTTCTGCGCTGCACTGGCTGATCCCGCGCTGCGCTGATGTCCTGGTTCCCAGCCGTTAGGCACACAGCTATTGTCCCACGATTAATTTCCTAATTATGCACCCTTTTCACCAAGCAGAGCTGAAAATGATGTTGAAATGTCAGCTGCTTTGTTTACCCACCGCGCCGAGCGAAGTGACAGAAACCCAGCCCCGTGCAGATCGTTTCTGCAATGTGCTTTTTATCTCAGTTTCTGTAGCAATATCTTATGATTAGCCTTCTTTCTCTCCAAGGAGCGCGTCTTTCTATTAGAAAAATCCTCAGACAAATATAATTAAACAGCATGGGCATTAATCTCTTGGGCAGATATGTGCCAACATCCATGAGAATGTGCATAGGCCAACTGGAGCAAAGGGAGATACTGCCTCGCACAGAGAGCATCCTTTCTCAGACTGCTCGATTTTAATGTTTTTACTGTGTCAGCAGAACAATGGAAGATTGAGTCTCTCTCTAACTCTCATTCAAAATGGGTGCACTAAACATGGTTTCCAAATTAAAATCGAGAATAATAATATTGCTGTGCCATAGAAGCCATTATTTTTAAGGAGTAATAAATACATTGGATTTACACAGCATTCCTAGCTTTCTGGTCCTCTGGACTGGGAAGGGTGGGCTGCAGGGCGTGGCGGCAGAGGGGCGGTGACACACCAGCTGGCGGTCCCACTGACGGGATTTGAGGTTTGTTGCCTTTTTAAACAGAACCAGATGGCTCGCATTTAGAGTTTGATGTGGATTAGGCAGAGCATCACATTTTGTAAAGCTTTCATCAAGTCGCCTGAATATTTGCTTGACATTTGAAACAGTTGACATTTCTTCACCTTGCCATTTGTCACAGAGAGCGGTGCATTTTGGGAACGTGGGCTTTTTTGCCGTCATAGACAGTGTGCAATTGTGGTGAATTCTAAAGGGCAGCTGAGATCAGCAGTAGGGGTGGAGTAATTTACGTAATTTGCCGTAGTGAAATTGCACGGAATTACAGCAAAATTACGCGAGGAGCATAACCCAGCATTTAGAGCTATTTTCTTAGAGCAAAATGCACAATTGCTTGCAAAATGGACCCTTGGAGGCACTTTGTGCTAAGAAAATAGCTCTAAATGCAGCAGAACAGGAAATGCAGCCGCAAGCAGCTACACGAGTTCACTAAGTTTGTTGATCTTGTACTCCTGCAGCTGGATTTTTGCCCCAAATTACTCTTAATTAAGTGAGCGGGCATAATCATGTAATTTCACATTAGTGTTGCTATGCAAAGTTGCCAAAATTACTCCCATTACTCTGGCATAATTAAAATTTCGCTCAGGTCTAATCAGCACCTCCCTAGAATTATCCAGTAGTGTGAATTCAAACACTATCAACTGCTCAACTAAGCAGGGCGGACGTGGCTCCCTAGAGCTCCACGTGTGAGCCTGCCCAGCGGCATCCATCCTGGCCGGTGGTACACCGTGGGGATGAGACAACACTGCGAGGAGTCCCAGGAGCTCCGCCGCCCCCTTGTTGAGGTCCTTGAACCGGCGTTGGGACGCTGTAAGAGACTGGTGCGTGCGACTGCTCACAACATGGCGGCGCCCAGCTCACACCAGCCTGCATAGCTGCAGTGCGATTCTTCCCCGAAGTGTTGCGGGAAGCATGATCCTGAATCTTCAGCGGGGCCCCGTGAGGTATTGCAAGGGGGACCCCACCAAGTGGCATTGCCCTCCAGTGAGCCCCACCTAGAGCGGGAGGAAGAATCTGTGGCGAGACGGAAGGGCCTTGCCTGATGGCCGCATCTCATGCAGTGGGGTCAGCCCTGTAAGCCTGACACGGGGAGGTGCGGCTACTGATGACACTGCATTGTTGGCCCCCAGCAAGGCAGTGGTAATCACGGGGGGCTGATGGCCGGGATCTCGCCCCATATCCTGGTGTCCTGACTGAGAGAAGGCAGGAGATTACACTTGACTGCTGGAGCAGTGGCCCCGGGGCTCTAGCCTTCCCTTTGTGCCTTCCTGTCTGAGGCCTGCCTGCTTGCTGGGCCAGAGCCCAGTGACACTGCACGGTGTGGGGAACTGCGCTGGAGGCCCCTGCTGGGACATTGTCTTCTGTGTATGCAGCCTGAGGGCACCTACACACAGCGCCACTACAGGTGAGGAGAGCTGCGACGAGATAGGTTGGGGGGCTGGAGGCTCGAACCCCCGCCCGGCCCCTGAGTCAGCACCATAATCGAGGCGCGGGGAGAGGGACTGTCCCTGGGGGAACTGGGGCCCTGCTTTCCACTGCCCCTTCTCGGCGCTCTCCCACACTTTGCTGAACTGGCTCCAGACTTGGCGGGGAGGCAACCTCTGTTGGCTTGCTGGGGGGTCCCGCCGCAATACCTGGCCCCTGAATTGGCGCCCTAATCGAGGCACGGGGAGGGGGGACTGTTGTCGGGGAGTTGCTGCCCTGTCTCTTCCACCCTCTTCCTGCTGCCCCTCCTGACTTTACCTGTACAGCCCCGATGAGAGGAGGCCCCTCCTACTTCGCTGGGGGAGGCCCATTGTGACACTTGACCCCGAATCTGTGCCGACATCGAGGTGCATTGGGCACCGCCAAGGGACTGAGACCCTGCACCTCCCGACCTCTACCCGGTGCCCCCCTTGACTCAACTCGATCGGGCCTCAGCCTCAAAGTGAGGAGGTTCCTGCTGAGCTGCTGGTGTGGGGGCCCCTGGTGAGGGCAGTCAGCTTGAGGAGAAGAGCGGCCGCAGTGGACCCCTACTGCCTAGTCCCTACCGTGGCCTCCGGAACCTGGCGGGGCACACCGCCATTGACGAGGAACTCTAAACGGCAGTACACATCCCCCCTCAAGACAGAGTGAATTGGCATCTAAACCAAGGCGCACACAATGTGCGGGCCTGGAAGGTGGCATTGACCTCGGCCCTGACCCTTCATCTGCTGTACTCCCGGGACATGACTTCCCTACTAATACCAGCCTGCCACCCCACTAGACCCGGCGCAGGGCAGTGTGCAACTATACCCCTGACCCACGGGCACTCCCACTACAGCCATAGCCATCACAGCAGACACCTGAGGTGCAACTAGCATCTGCGTTGAACGAACCTCTCCCCGGAGCCCTTTTCCAGAGCTCTCCTGGCACCTTACACGATGGGCAGACTGCGCTAGGACGCTGGGGCCCAGATGCCGGCTGCCGTGCGGCAGACCTCCCCAGCCGGCCTCGACCCCCCTGCAGAGTGAGGAGGAAGGAGTGCAGACCCTCACTACATCCGACAAGTTGGATAAAGTGCTGGCAGCGATAGAGCACTCTAGGGTCACAATGGAGGACAGGTTTAGAGCCCTGGCTGGTGACATTAACCTTCTCCGAGACAACCATCGCAAGCTCGCTGATAGAGTTGCAGATGGCAAGAACACCCTTACAGCCTTACAACCACTTACGAAGGATCATGAGGCTGCAATCCGAGATCTTCAAGGCCATGTAACAAAGCTGGAAAACATGGCGGATGACTTGGAAGGTCACTCTGGGGGAGCAATAATCGAATTCTGGGACTTCCAGAGGGAATTGAAGGATCCGACCCCATTCAGTATCTAAAGACTTGGTTTTAAACATTCACCCCGACCTCAGACCTCACACCCTTCTTCTCCATTGAGAGAGCGTACCGGGTCCCAGCATGAAGTCCGCCCCCGGGCTCCCTTCTTCGTCCAATGCTGGTAAAACTCCTCCACTTCAACGACAGAGATGCGGTGCTTCACGCTGCTAGGCAGATGGGATCCCTGCAGGTTGAAGACAAGCATTTCATGTTGTTCCCCAACTATACTCACGCTGTGCAGCACCAGCGCTCATCCTTCTTGGAGGTGAAACGTCGACTTCGGCAATGGGGAATACAATATTTATTGCTATTTCCAGCATGCCTCAAGATGATCTTTAAGGGCACCACCCTCTTTTTCACTGACCCTTCTGAGACATGACACTGGACTGGCCAGCACTCGAACGAACATGGGCCACCGAAAGCCGATCGTATCCGCAACGTTCAGGTGCTTCGGAACAAGTGGCGACGCAAAAAGAAAACTCAACCAAGCGCAAATCCCCTGCCCGAGTGGCCTTGACTAGTTCCCGCAGCCTGGAACAAATTATAGCGGACCGCAGGCGAGCCCTGCAGGCTGCAGCGAACTTAGGGTCGGGCTACACAGCCACAGATAATGACAAAGACAAAGACCCCCACATCTTCACCTCTGAGGAGGACCCCAGCTGCTCGGACAGCTCCATGACTGATTTGCCATGACCTCCCGCAGTGACTCCGCAGAAGGCTGACACTCTCATTTAGCTGGTCCGTGGTGACCTATCTGTCCCAAGGATCGCACGGTGGCGCAATGCCGCATTAGTGCATCCTTGGCACGGCCAGCAACTTTTCTCTCTCAATATTAATGGGCAGCTCACCTCCCTCTGTCTTGGCTGCAAATCTAGCTCACCCTTCAACAACACACTAGAGCATGCTACACATGTTTTGTTTGGGTATACCACAGGTTGCAGTAAGCCCCCAGTATTGGGATTAACCCACTCCCCTGTTCTTGCATATTCTCTTTACCCTTCTTCTCCCTACATCCTCAGCATTATGGCGGGCGGGCGACACTAGGATACGAGGACAGGCACACCTGCACTGGGGAGGGGTACCCCTATGCTGCTGCCCTGCATCACTACCACATCGTCATGACCTCAACCGCTGACTTTCGCCTTCTCACTCTTAACATTCGAGGCATGCACACTGCACTCAAACGCTATGCTGTCTACTGCTATATCAAGCGCCAGAAGGCCCAGATAATTTTCCTGCAGGAGAGTTACTGTGGGGGAGTTGGACAAGCTGCGTAGGTGCTGGAGAGGCAATCTTTGCGCCACTACCTACTCAGCGAATACGCCAGGGGCTCTCAGGTGCATTTGTCCCGGGGTCCCTTTTTTAAAATTCTGGGTAGCCCTCACAGGCACGCTGCCCACTACACAGCACACCCATGGGTATTAGGGAGGGACTACAATTGTGTACTTGACATCTCCTGAGACAGGTTCTATCCTCCCCTCCCGCACTCACAGCCATACATACAGGCAGAGCGTTTTTGAGCCTGGGCGCACCACTGGACACTCATTGATGCTTGGAGGTCCTGACATCCCACATCTAAACTATACTCCTACCAGTCCATCCTGCACAATCTCTATGTGCGCCTCGACTGCTTTCTCTGTTCTCCCCCAATTGTACTCTTAATACAACATGCAGATTACCTGGGTCGGGTAATTTCTGATCATGATGTACACACCCTGACCCTCAAGTGGAGGCCCCCCTGACCAACCACACCCACCTGGAGGCTACTTCGGGACTGCCTCAAGGATCCAGTGGTCCGCAAGGAGCAGGAGACCAGCATCCGCCATTACTTTGCTGAAAACCAAAACACGGTGTCCACCAGGATGCTGGAATGGGATGCTTTGAATGTAGTGGCCAGGGGACCTGTATTCAACAGACTGCAAGGGTCCACAGAACTCTCAAGAGAGATTTGAAGGCTGCCGTGCGCAACTTAGCTACCCTCAGCAAGGCGCCCCAGGCTGAACCGGAACTCGCACTCTGGTTAGCAGAGGCAAAACCGCCTACGCAGCCCTCCTCAAGAACCGTTAGCGATATAATTTTAAGGCCCATGCCGCCAGGGTGCACCGAGAGGGTGATAGGGCGGGCACACTCTTGGCTTGGCTCATCCAGTAAGACTCATTGTCTCGTCCCGTCATGGACGTGATTGCTCCTACTGACAATAGGGTCCATGCTCAAACCGACATCTTACAAGCCTTCTACGACTATTATTCTGCCATATACCGAGCACCGTTGAGCACTCGGACCTCCCTCCACCTCGGATCCTCACTCTTGCGAGGAACTCTCTGGCTGCAGAGATCACCCCGGCTGACGTGAAGCAGGCAATTCTTGCCCTGGCCCATAACTAAAGCCCGGGCTTAGACGGCCTGCCTCTAGAATACTATAATACATTCTCAGCTCTCCTGGTGCCTCGACTGGCGACAATGTACAAGGCGGCTCTGGAAGGTGGCAAGCTCCCCCACTCCTTTCGCGAGTCCCTCTTGGTCTTGATTCCAAAATTAGATAAGGACCCTACCCAGTTGGCCTCCTATAGGCCAATTGCCATACTTGGGGGCGATTACAAAATCCTAGGCAAAATACTAGATGACCTATATGCTCAGGTTCTCCCAGAGCTTGTGCACTCAGATCAGAATGGCTTAGTTCGTGGCCGAAGCACCTCCCAAAGCATTAGTCACCTCTTCCACGTCCAAGAACAGGTGAGGGGTAGGTTTCCCCATGCTGCTTGCCTCATCCTTGACTTGGAGAAGGCATTTGATACCCTGACCTGGTCTTACCTATTTGAGGTACTCACCCGCTTGGGGGTGGGACCTAAGCTCCTAGGGTACACAAAGTTACGATACTCAAACCCCACCTCTCGGATCCATTTAGGCTGTCACATCTTGGCTCCTTTCCTGATAGGCCGAGGCACGGGTCACGGGTGCACGTTCTCCCCCCTGCTTTTTTGCGTTAGCTATGGAGCCCTTAGCCACATGTCTCCCGAGGGGGGAGCTGGAATGGGGTATTACTTTAGTGGGAGAGCCTCACAGTGTGTCCCTGTTTGCCGATGACCTTCTTCTATACATAAGAAACATAACGGCTGATCTCGATCCCCTCCGTGCCACGATTGCAGACTTTGCTGCAGCGGCCGGACTGTGAGTCAACTAGCCAAAATCCACCATTTACCCACTTAGCCCAGACCTCTCACCATGTGAGGTGTACATTGGTGACTCCTGTCTTGTTTGGCATGCACAAGCTCCCTGTTACCTAGGAGTACGCCTATATCATACTCCTCACAACTTGTATGAGGGCAACCATCGCAGGGTCTTGATGGGCATATGTATCCAGGTAGGTTTTTGGAGGACACTTCCCCTAGCCCCCATTGGCAAGACTGCCCTGGCAAAAATGGTCATTTTGCCTCACCTCCTATATTATATCACAAATCTACCAGTCATCCCACCCACTCCTTTTTTAAAGAACTGGCTGCACTCCTCTGTTCACTTATTTGGGGAGTCGGCCGCCGGCGAGTCGCCTTGGCCAAGTTGCAGTTGCCGACAGACCTGGGAGGGCTGGGAGCCCCATCCTTCGAAGCATATTTTCTAGTGGCGTAGCTTCAGTGGCTGTCCCGCCGGACGGCTGGGCACTATCTCTGAGAGACGTGCTCGGAAGCCAGGCCCCTGCCCCTGCCCGCAATTCATCACCTACTCCTACCAGGGGTCTGTCCCATCCCGACGTACCCCATACAAGTGTCGATAGCGAAAGCTAGTATGGATAGAATACATCGTCTTTCCCAGGGCACTATGCTCTATACCCCTCTGGTACCCCTGGTCAGCTTACCCCAAGGCCGGGGCTATTACACGGCCGGGGAATTACGTGCCTGGACCAGGCACTTGCTTGAAGTGGAAGCCCTCTTTTCAGAGGGCCAGCTTCTCACCTTTGCCCAAATAGCTGAGGAAAGCGGGCTCCCTCCAGGGCAGTTCTTCCACTACAGGCAACTCATACACTCCAGCCAGTGCCTCTGGGATCTGTCAGTGGATGAAAAAACAACACACCCAGTGCTTCAGGCCGTACTGACCATGGGACCAGGTTGTCACCTCATCACCTGGTTGTACAGGGCTATACTTGAGTTGTTGGCCACACTGCTAGACACATCGCCAAAACTGGGAGGAGGAGTTTGCGAGGGTGCTTCATGATAATGAATGGGAAAAGGCCCTAGAATTCCCAAAGAAAGTCTCCCGAAACTCACGTTTCAAGAACATACAGTTCTTCATCCTACATCAAGCCTATCTAACACCAGCACAGCACCGCCGCCACTTCCCAGAGTCACAATTTGCTTGCCCCCAATGTCCAACCCCTGATGCAACACTTATGCATATGTTGTGATCCTGCTCGGCCATACAACATTACTGGTGCGCCATCCACGCTACACTACGAGAGGTCATAGGTCTACAGGATACATACACGAGGGAAGCCAGTTCACTGGGTGTCTTCAAGCACAGGAAGCAGCACAAGGTACACACGCGCTTCGCAGCCGTGGCCCTACTTTTAGCCAAGCGTGCAATCACACTGCACTGGTGCGCCCCCACGGGTTTCCCAGTGGAAGCATGGGCGGGGGCGATGCGCAAATGGGGTGCTGCAGAGGAGGAAGCACTTAGATACAAGGAGGTACGTTGGATTCGCCGACACCCTATCTCCCCACAATGGGCCCTTTTGCTCACACACTTCCGGAAAATTTCTGACAAGGACCTTGCACCCCGCCACCTTAGGGCTCATTCGTGATATCCAGGGGGGCACTCCTCCCCGCAGTGTGGACTACCCATCCCCACAAGGGCTACCCTTCCCTAGTATATAATCAGCCTCACCACTGTCTAGCACAATGTAGAACCACAGTACAATTTCCCCGAGCCTAGTATTGAGCCCCATATTGCCAACGCGGAACTAGAACCACGCCCGCCCTCCATCCCTCTCCCTGCTGTCCCCGTCCTCTGTTGCCCCCCCCCCCACAGTGTTTGTCCCAAGTTAATAGCTTAGTTTTGCTTATGGGTGAGACACAATAAGGCAACACCAACCACACGGGCAACTTGAAGCTTTTAGACCCCCCCAATGGGACCGTCTAGCATTTACTGTATGCAATTGAGTAATCTGCTATGTCTTTGGACTGCAACGGTACTTCTTATGTAATGCACTTTGATGCGCATGATCACAATCTGTAATGCTCCTTAAAATGTTTGAAAACCCCAATAAAAACGTTTAAAAAAAAAACTGCTCAACTAAGAACCAGCCTCATCTGTCCCTCTGATAGAAGAGCTAGCAGGGTGACGCAATGTCCACAGGGGGTGCAGGCAGATTTCTAGTCATCACCACCACACATCTCTGCTACATCAGAAAGAGTCTGAGACATAAATGAAAAAGCCATTAGCAAAACATTTCTGATCATTTAGCTTTCAGAACTAATAACTTAGAAAGATATTTACTCTGCAGCGAGCATTAACCCCTCGAGACAAATCACACACTCAGTTTAAGTTGGCTAATATTTTACCAGCTACATCTGTTCGTGCTGCTCTACAGTCACCCGGGCCTGCTGTAGAGAAAATGGCAATAGATTTTAGTACAATCAAATGTATCGTTTTTTACCTATCCATCCGTCGGCACATCCAGCGTTCTCTCTGTCTGTATATCCCTAGCCACGTTTCTCTGTCTACCTGTCGCTTTTTATATTCATTTATACAAATCCTTCCAATTGCCCAGTTAATCTGTGCATCCATCTCAGTCTGTATTTACCTATGTTTTTCCCTTAGTGGTGAGAACACATGCAGTCAATCAATCGATCGATTGATAGTTTATTCTGCTTGATTAAACAATAAAAGATACACAAACAGCACAGAAACATTGATATACATTTAATCTTTCAAAATATTAAAAGAAACATCATAATAATTATACGTAATAGGAACCTACATAATCTAAAAACACTACAATTTCTCCTATACATAGATAACTAGTCAGTGATAGCCTATAAAATCTTCCTAATTCTAAGTGCACTTTGTACAACATTAATTGCAGCCAGGGAAATAATATTAGGGAAAAGCTGCTGTAAAAAAATAAGTGCTGCGGTACATTGCCTTATGCTTAAAGTGTGAAGTATTGATAGCAAGTACTGTTTCCTGGGTACTGTATAATATTTACAAAAAAAACATAAAATGATGTGCGCGCTAAAGGACTGATTATCACAAGGACAGCACATGATGTCCACAAGATTGAGCCCACACTTAGGGAAAAAAGCTAAAATGTGTACAACTTTGAGCCTAAATAGGGTAAGACAGAATCTATGTCCTGAGCTGACCACAAAAGAAAGGTAGGGTTCCATAGTCGCCAAAGTAAATATGATGAAATGAGTTGTCTCCAACGGTTTACAACATTGTCTGGAAAACCTTAACTTCTCAAAGTGATCAAAAACAAGTGTTTAATTGCAACTTTGATAGAAGCATTAATTGAATCAGGATTGTTTTCAGCCTCTTGTAAAATACCTATAATTGAACATCTCCAAAGACCAGAATCATACGTATCCACAGGTAAGCATTTGCTTTTGCATACTGCAATCAAATTTAATCTCCCTGATAGGTTTTCCATCTAATTTAGCTGCAACCCTGAAAACAGCCTTTCATGCCCTATCAAATTGTTGCGGCCTGAACAGTTTGTGAGTGACCCCAACTGACAGCAAAGTCCAAAGGTATCCTAAGTAAGTGAAGGCCCGAAGACTCCCCACCGGCATACCACCAATGGTCTGGTGCAGTCTTTTCACTGTTGTCTACATGCCTGAATTTCTTTTTGTACTTGAGGTGACTTTTTTTAAAGTGGACAAAAGGTTGCTATGTGCGAGGGAACAAGCTGAGTCAACCCAACTTTGGGGCTTGGCCTCGGAGGAAGCTGCAGAGGTGGTTAAGCAGGACTTGAGAGAGCCACAAGGTAAATCAAAGGAGCTTAGAATCAAAATGACTAATGAATTCTGATCTATACACCCCACATGCAACCTGCACTTAAAGAAAACAACTCAGAAGGCAGACGAGTAGGGTTAACCTTTGGCCACTTCAACATAACCCCTTTATTTCCAACTAGTTAGACCTCCGGGGTTTTCTCGGTTATAGTTTTAAGGCCTAGTCCCACACATATCTAGTGGATTGTGGTCACCTGCACAATTAGGGACAACCAGAAAATGAGACATAAAAGGAGCCATATTCTCAGAAAACATAATATGATTGATAGTACTAGAAGCCCCCAACCTGTGTATGTAGGGATCATTGAAAGCAAATGAGGGCAAACCTTCAGTGCCATGTCGAGATTATATTCCATCAGGAGGCTGTTAAATGACTCAGCATCAGGATCATGGCTAAAATGAGATTGGTCCTCCTCACTCGTACTGGCGAATCCACAATCTGTCTTAGAGAAGTTACATAATTGGGAACTGAAATCTCCAGCCCAAATAAAGAAAAGTCAATATCGTTTTTTCGATATATATTGGTCCACATCACATTCAAGGGACTTAATGATGTCCAAATTTGGTGATCAAAATTAATATCATAAAAGTTGACCCACAAATTATTCAGGGGTCCAGCAAATTAAACATGTTGCAACGTATAAAACTGAGACACAGAGTGGAACCATAAAAACTTACCTATGCAGTGAACCCACACAAAAGTGGACAATCCACCTTTGGCTCTGCCCGTCGTAGACGGAGTGGCTAAAGTATAAAATGAATAATACCCGTCTAAAAAGAATGTATTTAGGGCCCAGGTTTCTTGACCACATATAAGATCAAATTGCATAACATATGTGAGCCAATCTGAATTAACCAGTTTGGTACCAATCCCTGTCACATTCCAAGAAACAAATTTAACAGTATCACACAAGGTCTGATTAAAATGAAATCTGCAGTGGTAATGCTTTTAAAACCAGTAATATCCCAAAACAAGGACAGGTGGACTGGTTGTGAAGGAGAATAAGTAAGTGGTTCAAAAGAATTAGAAGTAGCTGTATTAAAAATAGGATAAGAGTTCCAGGAGTCACCTCTTTTAAATGGTCCTTGCCCAGGCCTAGAGCAGTCAGATGGTCTACAGAATAGCATATGGGAACTGCTATAATTTTGCTGTAAACATAATTCGCTAAATTTAGCCTGAATAATAAATTGTCCGCAACAGCAGCTTCTTTACAATTTACCACCACACAGTCACCTGCAGAGGGCTTGCATCCATTTACTGAACATGATAATCTCATCATAGAAGGCTTGGTTAAAGCCAACTTGACTTGACATCCAATGAGTCACCCAATTGTTTAATTCACGCCCGCCAATCCTCTTTTTGGTTACTACGTAGAGGATTAACATCCTCGAGCACAAAGACAAATGGAGGCACCTCAGGTAATAGTTGTAGAGAAACAAGGGTATCTTGCAAAGCCACAGATGTCGAGGGAGGAAAAGGAATAGTACTTTGATTCTTTCTTATCATAGCAGGAGCTTTACCCAAAAGATTGTCCTTCTGTTTTACACGCCAATCTTACTGTGCTGGAACCAATTAGGTGACTAGTGGAATCATATTTAGATATTCTAGGCTGCTCTATGATCTTATCTGACCTAAGACTTGGCGGTGTATGATGGGGTAAGTTTTTAGAACAAAGATCAGTCGAGCAGCTAACTTAGTAAATAAATTTAGTCAAGCTAAACTCAATTTCATTTATCCAACACAGAGTCAAATTTACTACACAACCTAGACCCAAATGAAGAGCCCCAATCAGGGTGAAACCAGTCTTGGGTTGCTTGGGTTCCTGTTCAGAGAGGACTTGGATTGGCAGATCGGGCTAGACTGTTCCTACTGGAGTAGGTTAAAGACTGATTTGCATATGGCTGGGGTCAAACTCAGGTGGCATTGTGGGCAAAAGAACGATGTGTAGGAAGGCTACCCGAGCGATTGCCCGAGGTTGTACTTATTGCAAGCATTCCTCCCATCACCTTTTGTGTGTTTCACATATAGTATAACACATAGGGACTTATTTACAAGCCCCTTGCGTCGCCGGTACTTCACTTTTTCCCATATTAAAAGTGACCTACTGGCTGCACAAGGAGCTTTTAAATAAGCCCCATAGTGTTTTTATGGCTGCCCAGTTGATCAAACAACTGCTGTTGCAGACATTTTATCTCCTCCCTACTAACGGACCCCACAAACCCTTTGGGGGTGAATCCAGTGTGAATAAGCCACACTGAATATAGTTTTTTTTATTGCATTACACAACAGATCTCTTATGTTCACTAGTTGACAAAGAGGTCTGGGGTAATTAACAGTAGATCTTTGTGCACTAATGCATTGTTTACAGAAGTTTTACTTTGGTATTTCTTGGCCCAATAACTGGGCCAAAGGGAGGCGAGGTAGATGCAAATACTGATACATTAGAATCTAATATGAACTGTTGTGTTGCACAATGCCTTTCCTCCCCAGTCACAACTTCATTGATATTCACCCCCATTGCACTTGTTAAAAAATTAGAAACTGATGTTGGCACACAATCCTTTCCCCCTAGCACACTTGTTGATTTCCTCGTACCCATTACCAGTTCTGCTCAGATGCAAAATAACAATCAAATCCAGAAGCCAAGAAGAGTAGCCCAGCCCAGCCCAGCTTCGGCTGAACTCTGATGGGCTCATACGGGCCCATCTTGGCTCGCTCTGCGCCCAGGCACAGCCCGGGTGTGTATTGCACAGCTAGAAGGTCCAGCTCACATTGTAGTGTCCGAGTCCTGCCACAGCCCCATGCAACAAACAGCAGACACAGTGTCCTGCACAGGGGAAAGGTCCAACTTGCTTTGTAGTGCGAGTGCCTCACCTCCTCCACTACTCCTCATGACTTGAATTATGGGCTCTGGAGTCCCGCCACAGCCCAGGGAACAAACAGTCATCCGGGTGTCCAACATAGCAGGATGGTCCTGCGTGGTTCATGGCATGATTGTCCCACCTCCTCCTCCTCCTCACAATTGAGTTGTGGGCTTTGGAGTCCTGCCACAGATCCAGAAAACAAATAGTCATCCGCACGTCCTGCGCAGCCAGAAGGTCCAGCGCACTTTGTAGCATGAGTGCCATACCTCCTCCTCATGATTGAATTGTGGGCTCATGAATCCTGCCCGAGCTCCAGACAACAAACAGTTTAGCTTCCCGCACAGCGGGAAGGTCCGGTGCACTTTGAAGCACAAGTGCCCTGCCTTCTCCTCCTCATAATTGAATTGTGGGCTCTGTTTTAAAAAGAGAGGGCCGCTCGTACCCCCTGGGCGTAGGGACCACCACCTCCCTGGGGCTGTTATACAAATGAGGCAGGGGCCTGCAGACCCCCCCCCGGAGACCACCACGTGCTTGGAGCTGCTTGTTAAATTTAGCAGGGAGCCATGTAGACTCCCCACGCCCCGGTGACCACACCTCTTTCACTTTAAAAAAAAAAGGAGGGGGCCACGCGGACCCTCCCTGGCAATTGTCGACCCTGGGAACCACCACCTCCCCAGAGCAGCCCGTTCTGAAGAACACCCCTCCAGGAGCTATACATGGCCCTGGGGTCTGTCACCCCCCAGGGCCAGCTCCTACTATGTCCTTAGGTGCCCACCACCAGGACATAGCTGTTTGCGTGCGACTTGGCAGGAGTGTGAAAGCTCCCGCCAAGTCACAGCAAATACTGCGCTTCCAACAAGTGAGAGCAGAGAAATGCTCCTGCTTGCTGTAAGTGGAGCTTTTTCTGTTTCCCTGCCAGCTGTCAAGCAAGCAGGGAAACAGATGAAGGAATGCTCTGACAGACAGTCTGTCAGAGCAAAGCTGACTCCCGCAGGAGGTGCGGAGCCGGCAGCGACAGCGGGAGCCTTGAGGCTCCCTCATGGTACCATTGCAGACTGGAGAGATGGTGGGGCCCCAGGGGATGGAAACTCCGCAATCGACCCGGGGAGGGGGACCCCCTCGCCATAGTATAATGGTCGGGCCCTGGGTATGGGGTCACAGGGGCCAAAATTGGCCTGGGGAGGAGGGGCCACGTGGCCCCTCCCCTTTTTAAAATTAATTATTTAAAAGGCCAGGCCCTGGAGGATGGGGTCCCCGGGGCCAAAATCGGCCCAGTGATGGGGGTCACGCAGCCTCCCCATAGTAAAATGGGCAGGCGGGATTGCTGAGACCTTGATGGAGACCCGCCCCCTTTCTGAACCACTCTGCAAATCGTCTCCTGGTGCACTACTGGTTGGGGGATGAAGTTCCCTTGGGCGCTGATGGTCATGAGGGCCAAAAACCCCTATTGTTGCCATAAGTAAGTCCCCCACAATGGAATTGCTCAGACCTCGTCGGATGCCCCGTCCCCTTTCTCAACCACTCTGCAAATGCACCTCCTGGTGCACTACTGGTTGGGGCATGAAGTTCCCTTGGCTGTTGAGGGGTGTTGGGCGTCAAGAACCCCTATTGTTGTCACAAGTAAGTCCCCCACAGCAGGATTGCTCAGACCTCGTCGGAGGACCCCGACCCCTTTCTCGACCACTCTGCAAAAGCGCCTACTGGTTGGGGGATGAAGGCCCCTTGGCTGCTGATGGTGGTTGAGGGCCAAGACCCCCTATTGTTGCTACAAGTAAGTCCCTCACAGTGGGATTGTTCAGACTGCGTCAGAGGCCCCACCCCCTTTCGCAGCCACCCTGCAGATGCGCCTCCTGGTGCACTACTGGTTGGGGGATGTAAGCCTTTTTTTTGTCTCTTTAGCTACGCCCCCTAGTCTGTTAACTTCTAAGAGCTCACTGGAACATGGTCAAGCCCACCCTGACCCTTAGGAGTCAGGGTGAAACCGATGATGAAGCATGACAGTTATAGAGTGTGTCAGGGTTACATATTAAAAAAGGATTTTTTCCTTTCCCATCCCTATTGGTTGGTGAGTAGGTGTGGCATGCATTCCTTTTCATCACTTTCATGTGTTGTGAGGTCAGGAGGGATACTCTTTAGGGAATAATGGGGGATGACGTCCCCTTGACTGCTGAGGGTTGTTGGGGACCAAGAACCCCTATTGTTGCCACAAGTAAGTTCCCCACAGCGGGATTGCTCAGACTTCATCGGAGGTACCGCCCCCTTTCTCAACCACTCTGCAAACGCGCCTCCTACCACACTACTCTTGGGGGATGAAGTCTAGGGGTGCGCACACTGGCAAACTCCACTCTGCTGGCAGTTGGGGGAGTTTTTGCCAAACTCTGTGTTCCAAGCAGAGTGGCAAAACTCTGCAAACTCCACCGGCGGAGCGAAGTTTACCACCCATCCCATCAGAGATTCACAAACCAACTCAGACACTCATATACCCACTTACATCCCCATTCATACTCTCTCACACCCACTTACAAACCTACTCAGACACTCATACACTGACTGAGACACTCATGCACTCACTCACATACTCAGGGTCAAAGGTGAGTGGTCAAAGTTAGGGAATAACATTAAAAAAACATTACATATTCACTTTAAAAAAACAAATGTTACAGGGACTTTATAGTTAGGAAATAGCATAAAAAAAACGTAGAAATTCACTAAAAAAAGGTTACAGGGACATTAAAGTTAGGCTCAGATTTCACTCATACAAAACCAATGAAATTCAACAGTTATAGTTACGTGAGCTAACTATAACTTATGTCCCCGCAATGCACTGCTTATGACCTCATATATTACATCACTAATGACCTGGTGAGTCACATCACTGATGATGTTGCAAATGACATCACTGATGACATCATCCACAGAGCAACTGAAATACCCACTCATACACCATACAACCTCTCATACACACACCCGCACAACCACTCAAATACACATTCACAGACATATACAAGTACTTACAGAACCACTCACTTATCCATAGAGCCCCTCCCACACCCACTCACTCACTCATAGAGCCTGATCATACAACCAGTCACTCGCCCATACAGCCACTCACACAGCCAAACACTCACCCATACAGCTACGGATGCACCCAGTTATTCACCTATACAGCCACTCACATATCCACTCACTTACCCATACAGCCTCTCAACAGAGCCACTCATTCACCCATATAACCACTCACACTTCCAAACAACCATTTACATACCCATTCAAACATCCATACAACCACTCACACGTCCACTCACTTATCCAACAGTCAATCCCACAGATACTCACTCACTATTCCATACAGCCACTCACAAACAAACTCACTTAACCAAGCACTCACTAAACAGCCACTCACTCACCAATTCAGCTACTTACATACCCAGTCACTCACTCATACAGCCATTCAGATACCCACTCGCTCACCCATACAGTCACTAACACACCCACACACCCACTCACCTACCCATACAGCCACTCACACACTCACTCACACACCCATACAGCCACTGACACACCCACTCAGTCACCAATACAGCCACTCAGACAGCCACTAAGACAGTCACACAGCTACTCAGACACCCACTTATACACCCATACAGCCACTCGCTCACCTCTACAGTCACTCAGACACCCACTCACACACAGATACACACAGTCACACAATGACTCACATAAACAATGTTAAAAAAAGGAATCACTCATTAGTAGTGCACAAAGTATACTAATTTAACTTTTGCTGTACCTTAGTTTATACATGTAGCACACAAAACCTTTTAGAAAACACTCAATTTGATGTCAATTTAGATGTCATCAGTGATATAATCAGTGATGTCACTGACCATGTCATGAGTGATGTAATAGGTGAGGTCATAAGCAGACCATTGTGGGTGCGTTAGTTATAGTTAACTCTGGTAACTCTAACTGCTGAATTTTACTGGTTTTGTATGAGTGAAATCTGAGCCTAAATATAACGTCCCTGTAAACTTTGTTTTTTTCAGTGAAAAAATAAATAAATAAATATATATATATATATATATATATATATATATATATATATACATACAGAACAGAGACGCTGAAGCACAATTCCAGGATACATGGCATTTATTCCAAAGACCAGCAGCACATTTAGTTTCCATTTCCTTACGCGTTTCGGCTTTGAATACAGCCTTGATCACAGGTGAAAACCATTGTATACACTATACAAACTCATTCATTGAGTGGATCTAATAAATCTCACCAACTGTAAAGTTTAGATTAATTCAACATCATTTATAAATGTATAAATAATCAAAGATGTTGAATCTTTAGGTAGAGACATGACATGGTAGCAGAGAAAAGGCAAGTAATATATATATATATATATGCACGCAAGCCGGGTCCATGCTCGTTTTTTTCTCCAGGAGGAGATTGGTAACTAACGAGGATTCTAGATATATATATATATATATATATATATATATATATATATATATATATATATATATATATATATATATATATATATATATATATTCACTGAAAAAAACAAAGGTTACAGGTATGTTATAGTTAGGCTTAGATTTCACTTGTACAAAACCATAGAAATTCAGCAGTTATAGTTAGTTACATGAGCTAACTATAACTTATGTCCCTGCAATGCACTGCTTATGACCTCACATATTACATCACTCATGACATGGTCTATGACATCACTGATGACCTCTCAAATGACATCACGGATGACATCTCAAATGACATCTCAAATGACATCACTGATGACATCATACATGACTGTAAGTGTTTCATAAAAGTTTCTGATACTTAAAGATATATACTAGGCTAAAACACAAGTTAAATTACTGTTCTTTCTGTACTAGTAATTAGTCATACTATTTCTACCATATCTAATCTGAGTGGCTGTGTGACTATATGTATTAATGTGTGAGTGGATGTCTGAGTAGCTGTATGGGTGCATGAGTGGGTGTCAGTTGCTGTAAGGATGTGTTAGTGGTTATGTGAGCAGCTGCATGGGTGAGTGAATGGCTGTGTGAGTGGCTGCATAGGTGAGTGAGTAGCTGTTTTAGTGTGTGTATAGGTAAGTGAGTGTGTGTGAGTGGTTGTATAGGAGACCGAGAGGCATATTTACAAGAACTGCTGCTAACTAGCGTTAGGGTTAGTTAGCGACAGTTTTCTTAACGCGGCCTATTGCCGAAAACTATTGCCCTGTTAGCGATGAATTTACAATACGTCGCTACATGGCAATAGTATCAGCTAGCTGTGGGGAAAACTGCCGCTAACACTAGCGTCAAGGCAATAAAATATTTGGATGTTAGCGAGAGAAAAGTAATGAAAGGCCAATTAGCAGCAAAAAAACTCACGTTAGTCAGCCCAACATCATTTTTTTTGCCTCTAGAGGTAAAAATAGCCTATAAGTCCACCTCCAATGGAAAAAATTAAATAAAAACAATGGAATGCAGAATGGAGCAGCCAGGGCCAAGTGCAGCACAGATCAGCAACCGCCCAAACTCCCCAATCACCAGTATGACCAGCCAGAGTCCCAAGGGAAGATGAAATGCAGATTCAGGGTTACATTTATGAAAAGAGGCGCATCGCTGGGAAAAACCAGTGAAGCATCACTTTTCATAGCGCCCTCCTTGCAACACCATGGCAGCCAAAACCTTGAAAGCGGGAACAGTACCCAGGGCCCGGAGGCCTCGCTGGGCCTGCGTCTGTGACCCGGAGTGGGAAGCAGAGGTGCTGTGGAGTTGCTGGGCCATGGCGGCAGATATTGAGGCATTGGCGATCGCTCTTACCTGGTGGTGAAGCCAGGCAGTCCGCATGGAGACACTTTTCTGACCTGTATGAGAAGACCTCCTGGTGCCCCTTGTAGCTGTGAACGGTAGAGGCGCTCCCGCGCACCAACGTAGGGAAGTCTGCATCGCATTCCATGCACCACTACTACACCGGGGTGCACGGAGGAGAGTACCAATGGTGGGCCTCGCCTCTCTGCATCCTAGGCCGAGGGATGTTGCACTGGCAGGACGCTGTGGAGGGTGAGGCCCCTGAGCTGCGCCGAACTTGTGTGGCGGAAGCGCTGCAATTTCAGCGTTTATAAAGCGTAACACTGTCACCCCTATGGGTATCTGGGCACTGGGTCTAATATGAATCTGCCAGGAGGCGTGTTTGGAGGGTGGTGAGGAAAGGGGGCAGAGCCTTGGATGAGCTCACAGCAATCCCACTGTGCGGGACTTACTGGAGGTAACAGGAGGGGTTGCTGGCACCCAAGGACCCTTAGCCTCCAAGCAAACTTCATCCCCCAAACAGTACTGCGCCAGGAGGTGCATTTGCAGAGTTTGGACAAAGGGGGTGTGGCCTCCCATGATCGCTCAGCAATTCTGATGTGTGGGACTTACTGGAGGTAACAGGAGGCATTCTCAGCCCCCAAGGATCCACAGCCTCCAAGGAGACTTCATCCCCCATCAGTAGTGTGCCAGGAGCTGAATGTGCAGAGTGGTGGAAAAAGGGGGCAGGGCCTTAGACCAGCTCTCAGCAATCCCGCTGTGTGGGACTTACCTGAGGAAAGAGGAGGGGTTCTTGACCCCCAAGGACCCTCAATATTCAAGGGGACTTCATTCCCCAACAAGTAGTGCGCCAGGAGGTGCATTTGCAGAGTGGTGGAGAAAGGGGGCGGAGCCTTCGATGACCTCTCAGCAATCCAGCTGTGTGATCCATACATTGGATCAGATCTTCTCGTCATCTAAGATTATAACAGACTCACCTCACCCTATCATCTGGTCTGATCATTTCCTGCTCACCTTTAAAGAATCAGGGTGCCCTTCTTCCCAGCGCAAACCTCGGGCCATTAGTTTTAGATCCTGTGCAGAGCTCACGCCGGAGGCGGCAGTCACCGCTTTGAGGCAGTATCCAGGAGGATGTCCACTCACTTGAAGGCTGGCTCTCGAAGTGGGCTATGCAACTAGCACCACTGAGAATGCAGGCAGCTAAAACAGTCCGTGCCTCTGCCCCTTGGTTCACGGAAGCGCTAAGGAAAAGTAAGAGTGCATGTAAATGCCTGGAAAGATCATGGAGAAAGAACTTCGATCCTATAAAAAAAAATCACTTATAAACTGGCCTTGAAGACCCATTATGCCAAAGTGCGAGAGGGAAAAAAAATGTTTCTGGCCACAAAAATTGAACAAGCTGGGAATAGAAGCCTGGAATTGTTCAAAATTGTTAAGGCCTTCTCCTCGCCGAAGGTAATCAAGTCCCCCTTCAGTCCCACAGAGAAATGGACAAACCATATGGCACAATATTTTTATAATAAAATTTAAAATATTCAGGATGCTTTCGGAACTGGGCCCCAAGTTGGCGACGGCATTTTAGCCCCTCCTTTTCCCGTGTACTCCAACTCAAATAAGACTCTTTTGGAGTTTCCCCCTATCTCCATGACTACGTCTGATAAAATAATGCAAGCACTGAAATCTGGCTCCCCCTTGGACCCTTGCCCGGCCAGAGTGCTGGCCTCTATTGCGGACGCGATCAATCCAGCAGTGAACCTGGTCCTGAATTTGTCGCTTTCTGAGGGCCGGATGCCCGAATGTTGGAAACATGGACGTATTTTGCCACTCCTCAAAAAACCTATGGCAGGGGGCGTGGCTTGGCGCCGATCGTAATGGCGGCGTAACTCCGGAGCTCCGGCAGGACCCGCAGCAGTAAACCCAAAAATCCGGCATTGATCCGCAACCCTAAAGGAGATACTGGTACCGTTGGACCCCGGCGGCTGTGGACCGGCGGTGAGTCGAATTTCACCGGTCCGGACGCACGCAATCCGAAGCAATCCGAGCCGCTGGGAGTCAGCACAGCGCGGACCCGACTTTGACGGCGGAGGGCGGAGCCCCGTCACAGACAGCAAGACCCTGAGGCCGGGGGCCGCGGTGAGCGAGGGCCGCGGCGTCAGGCCTACAACAACCGCACACATCATAGACCCTGAGAAGCGCCGAAAGCTCACAAACTGGGCGCAACGACCAGCGACCGAGCGTTGAGGAGAGCCCAGGGGGGGAGATCACTGCCGATCATTCCTTCCCCCCTCCGCCAAGCGAAAAACGCACAGAGCACCGGAAACCCACATGGTGCACGAGAAAGTAGCAGCCGGACGGGAGATAATACTCCATAATCGGCCATTTCTAAAGGTGCGAGAGGAGCGTGTAGTGTCCTACAGAGAGGCGTAGGCAAAAGTGCACAGAGAGGAAGAACGGGTGCAGCAGGGAGGAAGACCGGGTGATTCCAGGGCTGGCCAGGCCACACTGAAGTAGGCGCGAAGACAAGCGACAGGCCGGGTGTGCTTCACAGCCCATAGACACAGGAATCGTGCCGAGTGTGGGGCAGAAGAAGCGGCGGATGGGCTGGGGGACGCCAATATCCAGAGGCAATAGGCGTGACAACGGAGGGATAGCGGGGACAAGACCGCAATCCGGGGAGCTACTGATAAGAGCGGACCGCTCAAGTTCTGCACCCCCCCCCAGAACCATCGGGACAACACAGCCACCACGCGGGAACATTGTTGCCCTAAAATACAGGCTATCCACTGAGTCACGCGGCCACCCCGGTGTAAGACGACTGAGAAGCTAGAACGCTGCAGCGGTCCAGACGACTCCTCCATATCAACATGACGAAGCCGAAGAGCGGGAATGCCGCCATCCAGGTAAACAAGATGGATAAATACGCAGTGCCACGACAGCTCACGACTGACTCCGGGGTAAATGAGGAGGCCACACCAACGGAAGAGCCCTCACTAAGCTCAATAATGGCAGCGATACAGGCAGTCGGGACTAACCTAGAGACCAAAATTGACAAGGTCACGATCGAAATGAACCTTATGCGGACAGATATGCGAAAGACGTCTGAAAGAGTCACGGCCACGGAAGGAAATGTGAGTGAACTACAGAACATCACACGTGAATTGGAGAAAAAGGTGCAAAAACTGGTTCACCAGCATAAAGAAATGGCACTACACCTGGACGATCAGGAAGGGCGAGCCCGTCGCAACAACATACGAGTGGTGGGGGTGCCTGAAGAGGCGGAGGGGCCCAGCATGGACCTCTTCCTGGAAGACCTTATCCTCAATCACCTCAAACCCAAGAGACTTTCCCCGCTATTCTCCATCGAGAGGGCGCACAGGGCTCCAATCCCGAGGCCGCGGCCCGGTGCACCGCCCCGCACTATTATTGCCCGTATCTTGAACTTTCGAGACCGAGATGCAATCTTGCAAGCAGCTAGGGTGAAAGGAGATCTCCCTTATGACAACGCGACGATCAGATTTTTCCCGGATTTTACCCTGAAGGTACAGAGAGACCGTCGCTCCTTTGAGGGTATCAAGCGGGCACTCCGGGACAGGGGTCTAAAATATATGATGTTCTTCCCAGCTAAACTGAAGGTACTGGATGGAGAAAAATCTTGGTTCTTCACGACACCAGAAGACGCACAACGGTGGCTTGAAGAAGGACCGGCTACGTCCCAGCGCCGCAGAGAAGAAACCGCCAATAGAAACGCCAATTCCTACGCCAAAGACTCTGATCGCAGACTCGAAGATATGCGACGCCCCCCGTCAAGATCCAGAAGTACCAGGTCTAGGAGCCCTGGCAGCGACACCGCACGCTCTGGGATATGAAGGACTACAATGATGACAATGGTCGGTAGATATTTCACTTCTTGCCATGGTTATAATGATGGGTAGAAAGGTTCCGACCTGAACACCTCAGCGGCGCCCATGATCGAACTTGGGGTGCACTGTTTCAGTTGGGGACTAGAGACACTTAGCTGCACCATTAGGGAAATCAAATGTAATTGGGACTGCTGCGGGTCCGGGAGGGAGAGACTATAGGCGCTACACCGCGCAACCCTACGTTTATGATTTATTCATTGTTGGGGATCATAGGCACGCTGCTATTGGGGAGGTGGGTAGTTTGGAACCTACTGGGCAGGGATGCAGGGAGGGGGGATGAGTTTGGGGGGGAAGGGATGGGTAAGACATTATCACTATCTGTGTATTTTTTCGGTAGAAATGTTCATTGTGTTATAGTTTTATTGATTATAGATCTGCAATTGTCACTGTATACTCACTTCGAAAATACGCAAATAATGATTTTCATACTTCAACATGTCGCAAAGACAAAAATACCCAATGGCGTCACATGACCTAGCGACACAACGTCCTACACAGCCAAAACTGTCCTTCCTCACCTGGAACGTCAATGGCCTGCGGGATAAGATAAAACGTGGATTGGTGCTACAGTACCTGAAACGCATGTTTCCGGCCGTTGCACTGATACAGGAGACACACCTAACGGGCTCTACATGTAGGGCCCTTGATAGATGGGGGGTTTCAATTGGTATCCCACTCCGAGTTCACCACCGGCTCCCGGGGGGTGGGGATCCTGATACGAAAACAGTTCCCCCTCATTATCCATCGCACCTTTAAAGATGACCAGGGCCGATTTGCAGCAATTTCGATGCAATGGGAAGGGCGCATGTTCAATTTCGTATCTGTCTACATACCACCTGCACTGCAGGCCCCCGCCCTACAAGATCTGGGCAAATTTCTCTTAGCATTACCAGACGGAGACTTGGTAATAGGAGGAGATTTTAATATGACCGCATATGACACGCTAGATCGCACACCGGCTCGCCCACAGCATCGTGCTGGCTCACCTCTGGCCGACTTCTTAGACGCACATGGCCTGTTAGATGTGTGGAGGTTTCAAAACCCAAATGAGAAGCAATACACATTCCACTCAGGCGCTCATAACAGCCTCTCCCGTATAGTCTATATACTCGTAGCCATAGATAGTTTGAGTAAGTTTGGCAGAGCCGCACATTTGCCCAGGGGAATCTCCGATCACTCACCGGTTACGGCAGAACTGTTGAAGCATTGCACTACTCAAAGGCGTATATAACCTATATACCCGGGATACCTCCTGAACTCTAAGATCAAGAAAGCCTTAATTAGAGCAACTACACACTACTTTCAAGATAATGAAGCGTCAGTCCCCTCCCCAGTTACGTTGTGGGAAGCGTACAAGCCAGTAGTAATAGGTCATGCTATATCGCTAATTGAGGGACATAAGAAGGGGATAACACAGGGTATAGAAACTATGGAGCATGAGTTAAAACAATTGGAATCTCGACAGGCGGCGAACCCTACATATGGGAACAATCACACACTGCGCATAAAAAGACAGGAATATTGTGAATATCTCCGGAATTATGCAAGGTCCCGCATGACAACCACCCAACACCGGATCTACGAATCCGGAGATAAAGCGGGTAAGCTCCTTGCATGGCTTGACAAAAGGGAAAAATCACATAGATGGATAGCACAGATAAAAACGGATAAGGGTGAAACCACATCTGACCCACAACTGATAGTGGATACGCTGGCACGGCACTATGAGCGAGTTTACACTTCCACGAATACCACCACCGTACAGGAAGCACTCGCTTTCCTTAAAGATATTCATATGCCTCGGCTCACACCCCAAGAGACCGACAGACTAGAAGCTAACATGACAGTGGACGAACTTAAAGTAGCTATTACAAAAATACAATCGGGGAAGGCCACTGGCCCAAATGGTATTCCAATAGAACTATATAAGTGCACAGCAGACAAGATAGCCCCATACTTGTTGCGTATGTATGAAACAAGTTGAGAATTGGGGACACTCCCTAAAGATCAACGGTTAGCCACTATTGTGGCCATACATAAGCCGGGCAAACCAGTGGAAGACTGCTCATCGTATCGCCCGATCTCATTAATTAATGTGGAAGGGAAAATATTAGCAAAAACACTGGCGCTTCGTCTTAAACCCTATCTCACCAAACTGATTCATCCGGACCAGTCCGGTTTTATGCCCGGTAGAAACACCGCACCAAATCTAAGACGCTTACACAGCGTATTAGGTAGACAACACACCATATTAGAAGACGCCGCAGTCCTATCGCTGGATGCAAAGATGGCCTTCGATTCGGTGGAATGGGCCTTCCTATTCGCGGTACTCCAGCACTTAGGATTCGGACCGAAATTTTGCTCATAGATACACTTACTTTACACCAACCCCATAGCGCATGTAGCAGTGAATGGTCATATATCAAAGGAAATCACCCTGGGAAGAGGGACAAGACAGGGCTGTCCATTATCCGCCCTATTATTTGCATTAGCCCTAGAACCATTGGCGACCTGGATAAGGTGGGACCCCAGGATACGAGGTTTAAAGTGGAGGGAGGAATGGGAGGACCGTATATCCCTCTATGCCGATGATGTATTACTATATATTGCCTCGCCTACACGATCTCTTCACGCCATACTTAATATTTGTGCTGTGTTCGGCTCAGTATCGGGATATGCCATTAACTGGGACAAGTCTGTGCTATATATCCTACATGGAGCACCCCCACGGTTGCCGAGAGACTGTAAGGTCCAGATAGTCATGAATAGTTTTAAATACCTAGGCATTCATATCACCTCAGATCAAGATTCCTTTTTTACCCTTAACCTACAGCCCCCCTTGCAAAGACTGAAACGAGACATCAAACATTGGAGGGCACTACCGCTCACACTGCTAGGTAGAGCGGCCCTCTTTAAAATGATGGCCCTTCCCAGATTCCTTTATGTCCTGCATAATACGCCATATCCAGTCCCGACACATATTTTAAGGCAGTAAACTCAGAGGTTGCGGCCCTTTTATGAGACGGCAAACCGGCCAGAGTAGCTATGCACAAATTGACACGGAGTTGGTTCGATGGTGGGATAGCCCTGCCAGATGTAAAGGCGTACTATTGGGCCTCACAACTCACAGTAATCAACCAATGGCTGCACGTACCAGAGACAGACCCCACATATCACCTAGACAGAATGACATTGGGGATTGGAGGGATTAATAGAGCACTTTACGCCCAACGAAGAACTAGCAACTTCATGGGCCCAGCGATGCATACTGTTCGCATTTGGCATACGGTTAACAGGCACCTGGGATGGGCGGGCAGATTTACACAACACATGCCCCTATGGGACACTGGCCGACTAGGAACATTGGGCAACAGCAAAGGGTTTCGAAACTGGGACTTGATCGGTATCGCCCGGCTGGGGGACCTTTGGTGCAACGGAGAGGTGGTTACTTTCACCTATATGCAAGATCAGTACAAAATGGCCCTGAGGGAACAGTTCAGGTATATGCAAATAAAACATGCCATAGAGGCGGTCCTCCCTCCGGCTGAGATTCTCCCGGAATCGTCACCCCTATAGGACCGACTGCTCACGGACCACTTGTATAAGCGAGCAACTTCGATAATATATAAAAAAATAATCAATAACTGTACAGATCCGCTTAGCCGACTCAGGGAAGCATGGCAAATAGAGGTGGGAGACATGGATGACCCTGAGTGGCGAGACGCCATGGCGTCGCCCAAGGAGGTTGCAATCTCCTCTAGACTACGGCTGATACAGTTCAAAATACTGCATAGAACCTACTACACCAGGGTGGTTTTACACAAGATGGGAAGGTCCCCTGACCCGAGTTGTCAACGGCAGTGTGAGGATGTGGGTACCTTCTACCACACATTGTGGGGCTGTATGAAACTGAGACCGTATTGGGAGACAGTAGTGAGGATCATTGCAGAGGTAACAGGGAAACAAGTCCCGCTGGAGCCTAAATGCTGCCTTTTGAATGTGTGGGGGCCTACGGATCTTACTCATGCCGAACGACAATGGGCAACGACAGGCATGATGATAGCCAAGAGGAACATTGCGCAAAAATGGGGGGTCGAGAATGTACCATCGGCGATGCAATGGGGTAACGATATGGATGTTGTTATGGTAGCGGAAAAGGCCACATTTATTAACAGGAAATGTCCCAAAAAATGGAATAGAATATGGGGAAAATGGAATGTATATATAGGAGATATCTGCACCCCCCCAGAGGAGGAGAGTGACTCAGATGATGACGTGTAATGGTGGAGGGAACGGATGTGACGTTGAACGCTCATAAATGTATTGAATAACAGTAATGAAGTGTTTTGCAGATGATAAATTGTACATGCAGATCTCTGTTGTTTGCAATAAAAAAAAAAACCTACGGCAGACCCTTCTATAGTCAGCAACTACAGGCCTATAACGTTGCTGCCATACTTCTCCAAGGCTTTGGAGAAGTATGTGAATACTGTGTTCACTGATTTCATTGAGACTACTCATGCTTTGCATCCCAGTCAATCTGGGTTCAGACCTAATTATAGTACGGAGACGGCTCTACTGGAAGTCTCTGACACCATTAAAACCACTTTGGACAGCGGTGGGAAAGCGGTACTGATACTGTTGGACCTTTCAGCGGCCTTCGATACCGTGCCCCACGATAGACTTATGCACAGGCTTCAGGACTGTGGTATCGGGGCCCGGTCCTCAGGTGGTTCGCCTCCTTTCTCGATAGCCGCCAGCAAACGATATGGTCCCCCCGTTTCACTGCCCCTATCCCCCCTATGAGGGTTGGAGTGCCACAAGGTTCGGTTTTGAGCCCAACTTTGTTTAATCTATATATGGCTCCCTTGGCACTCCTGGCAGAGCATTATGGGGCTACGGTCATATCTTATGCTGACGACACGCAGCTGTTGTTTACCTTTGGGAAAAACGAGATGTTGAGAGGAGATGATATTAACAACTGCCTGTCCAAGGTGTTCTCCTGGTTCAGGCAAAACCAACTGCTGTGTAACTCCGATAAGTCCAAAATCATCTGTTTCGGCCATAGTCCCGGTGTGGAATGGCGCCACTGGTGGCCTCAGGATATGTCCCCCCCCCATTTGTCCAGTGACCACCGTAAAAAATCTTGGGGTAAAAATGGATGCGGACATGTCCATGAAGGCACAAGTTCAATCTGTGGCCGCCACTTGTTTCGGACTACTCAAAATGATGAGGAACTTTCTCCCTCTCCTCTCAGTTCCCCACAGGAAAACAGTGGTCCAAGCTTTGATAACATCTAGGCTTGACTATGCTAACGTTCTGTATCTCGGCCTCCCGGACTACCTACTCGGGCGTTTGCAGGTGGTACAGAATGCAGCAGCAAGGGCCGTATTGCTGGTTGACCTCAGAACTCATATGACGCCTCTCTTGTTGTCTCTGCATTGGCTTCCAGTGCAGAAAAGGGTGATTTTTAAGGCCTTGGTTCTAGTTTTCAAAGCCTTTCATAATGTTGGAGCCCCCTATATTAGGAGGAGAATCCAACCATATGCTCCTATTAGAACCTTGCGATCCTCAACTCAGAAGCTGACGGTCGTGCCAAAATTTGCACGCTGTCGGCTGGGCGGTCGCTCGTTTCAGGTGACCGCTACTAAGCTGTGGAATAGTTTACCGCCGCATCTGAGACAGGACCAGGTTCTTCTCAGTTTCAGAAGAAAGTTAAAAACCTGGCTGTTTCAGTGAGAGTGGAGTCACCCGTAGTCGCTGCATTTGCTCTGTCAACTGGGTTAGTTAGCGCCGGGACACTCCTAGGAGTAGCCGTGCGCTTTACAAATACCCCTATAACATAACATATAACATAACTGGAGGTAACAGGAGGGGTTTGTGGCCCCCAAGGACTCTCAGCATCCAAGGGGACTTCATCCCCCAACCAGTAGCATGCCTGGAGGCATGTTTGCAGAGTAGTGGAGAAAGGGGGTGGGCCTCTGACGACCTCGCTGCAATCCCGCTGTGTGGGAATTACTGGAGGTAACAGGAGGGGTTGTTGGCCCCAAGGACCCTCAGCATCCAAGGAGACTTCATCCTCCAACCAGTAGTGCACTGGGAGGCGCGTTTCCAGAGTGGTGGAGAAAGGGGTGGGTCCTAAGATCAGCTCTCAGCAATCGTATTGTGTGTGACTTACTGGAGGTAATAGGAGGGGTTGTTGGCCCCAAGGACCCTCAGCAGCCAAGGGGACTTTATCACCAAACCAGTTGTGCACCAGCAGGACTCTTTGCAAAGTGGTTGAGAAAGGGGGCTGGGCCGGGCTTTTTAAAAATGTATTTTTACTACAGCAGGGGGGCAGCGCAGCCCCTCCTTCCCAGGCTGATTTCGCCCCGGGTAACCCATCCCCCGAGGCCTGTCCTTTTTTTATAAATTATTTTTTATTAGGGGAGGGGGTCAGTTAACCCTGGAGACCCCATCCCCCAGGGCCCAGCTATTACACTAGGGGGAGGGGGGCCACCAGTCCCCCTTCCCAGGCTGCTTTCGGCCCAGTGCACCCCATCCTACAGGGCCCGGCCTCTTTATTCTGGGTGCCACTAGGGCACCCAGTGACCTGTGTTTGGGACTGTGGGGGGAGCCACAAGGTCCCCCCACTAGCTAGCTCCCCGCCTTCTGTGGAAGCTGGCATGATGTGACAGACAGGGGACTGCTAAAAGACAGCTCCCTGTCTGTAAGAGAAAATGTTTTCATCTGTTTCTCTGCATGCATATTTGTGGGCAGAAAAAAATGAAAACTCCACTTTCTTCATGTCAGAGCTGTTTGACCGCTCTGGCTTGCAGATAGCGGAGTTATGTTTGCTTTTGCTCAGCTCCCACCCAGCAAAAGCAAACAGCTAACTCCTTACAGTGGGCACCTCAGGAGGTAGTAGGAGCCGGCCCTGGGGGGGGGGTGCAGCCCCCAGGGTCATAAGTGGCTTCACGAGCGGGGCCACGTGGCCCCCCTCCATCTTACAATTTAGCCCAGGGAAGGTGGCGGTCCCTGGGGCTGCAGGGAAGGCCGTACGGGTAGTCTTGCATATATTATTACCTGTGCCCCAGGGAAGTGGCGGTCACTGGGGCACAGGCGGGCCCAGCAGGCCCGCTCGCCCACATCCATAAATGTAAGTGCCTTGGGAAGGTGGGGGTCCCAATGGCTGCATGGGGGGCATGAGGGTCACCCATATTCATTTAACTGTCATAAGCCATCTACCTGGATCCCAGATGATTCTAATGGGGCGGTAATGCTTGTTCCCAAATCCTCCTGAGACTTTCCCTTGGCTTGCAGGTGGCAAATCCCAGGGGGAAGAGGGTTGGGATGGAAAGAGCGTACAGAGTCAAAAATGCTGTGGCTCATCTACTCAATGGCAACCCTGCAGCAGGCATTCAAACCAGTCTGATGAATGGTACAGGCAGATATGGTACCTATAAATGAAAAAATAATAAGGCTTTAGTCTAATATTAACTCTATCTCTTAAGGTATCACCTCACGAAAAGCTTTTCAAATCTCAACCAACCTTTAGTTTTGTTGTTGTTTTGTTTTCATTTAGACTGTCCGCAGAGGCCCCTTCATCAAAGTTCTCAAAACTGTAGTGAGCATGATTTCAGCATCAAACCCACAAGAAAATTTGGATGGGGTAAGCTTCATCCAAGTCCTCTCTGGTAGAGCCCTGCCAACAGTATGTACAAGTTGAACAAAAACACTGGTTACCTTTGTTTTCAGCAAAATGTTGCGACTGAGCTCAGCGCGTAGTAAAATCAAGTCTGTTAATGCGTCTCTCCTTTTTTTTTTTTCCCATCCATGTGTGAGACTAATGCGGGACGTTCTTTGCAGTGAGATCGAAGCAGGAGAATCAAGGGAGCTGGCAAGACAGAGTCCTGGAAGCCAGGAAACAGGTAAGTGGCAGGCGAAGAGGCTAAGCAAAAGGGAGGAGTGTGGACAGTCTTTAAATAAGACTGCTTTAGAACGTTCATAAAGGTCATATTCTAAATGTTTGCAAAGAGGAACAGGTGCAGATAATTAACTTGATGAGTCTCCCTTATAGAAGGTGTTTTAGAATGGTCACAAAGGTTGTGTTCTAATTGCTTATAGCAAGGAACAGGTGTAGATGATTAATTTCATAAGGCTGTCTTCTAGAAGGTGCTTTAGAATATTTGCAAAGGTCGCGTTCTAATTGCTTATAGCAAGGAGCAGGTGCAGGGGATTCATTTGATGAGGGCTGTCTTCCTGAAAGTTTACATTGAGGTCATCTATGCAGGTTGCTTGATGCTTGTTCTGGTGGATTTTCTGGATGTTTCTGTGGTGCCTGAAACCTAACCTTACATATGCATGGTAAAATATTGTAATAGCTATTAAGCCTTTTCAAACAAACCAGGGAACACCAGCAGCAGCTTGCTATTACCAACAGCATGTAATATGGTCAAACGTCAAGGGTACAAGACGTTTGTTCATTTATAGTGATCCAGCGTGACACTTTATCAGGGATCGATACTCATCAATATTTCATACAAATGACCCATACACATTCACCCAACTCACAAATCCCTGTTGCGCTGGATGGTCAAGTTTGAATGTCGTGAAAAATTATTTCATTCACAAGTTCACGTTTAATATTTCTAAATACATAACTAGACATATATATCAACTTTCTTTCCTCTCGGTCGACGGACTAATTAGTTGAGAAGTTGATAGTAATAATAGAACTAACTAACTATCTAACCAGCTAAATAATCACAGACTCTCAGTAAGATTAATAAAGTTTATCTCAGATAAATGTAATTGACAAATGTTCAACGCATACAGGTTGCAATGCAAACAATGAATCCCACAAAAGGAGAGAAAATCAATTAACAAAATGCAAACAGTGTCATACTCATCAACCATGAACGATATGCATATGAAGGAGTGGATAGAAAAAGAGACATAAGTTTCAGCAAATAATGCGAAACAATATAATACTTATGACGGAGTGGATAGATAAAGAGACATAAGTTTCAGAGACAAAATTACATTTGCAAATAATTATGCAAATTACGAGTCGGAAGATAGTACAAACCCAAAGATCAATGAAATATCACCCCCCGGCCAAGGGAGTAGTGGGGGTCCCCTGAAATAGAGTCAGAAAACAAAGATTTCAGGAACAGGACAGGACAAGGACAGGAACAGCTAGGCCTTTCTGCAAACCAACGGACTGCGACGCATCTCCCCTCTCAATCTCTTGCTGCCGCTACGCACTAACCACACCCCCAAAGACACCCCAGTTATACCCTAAAACCTACATGTCCAACCCACATTAATTGAAAAATTGCACAGAATTCGACTGCTCATTGGATGCTTGAGGAGGTGGTGTATCACACCACCGTGATTTTATTCAAAATTCTTCATGCCCATTGTTCTACCCCCTTTCCCATTACAGGTTGGTTGACCAGTCTATACAATTTTATTCTTGCTACATTTCATTAAATTCTCAGCCACGTCTGCGGAAGAAGTTGTGAATCCCACGGCCAGTCTCATCTTTTGGCAGGCAAACAATGTTCTCTGAGCTGATTAACCTTGAACTAATATTCATCATCCGCAGCGCTCAGCACATCTGTCGGTTTTGTCAGGTCATTCTTGCTCATTTTTCAGCCCCTCATCTATCCGGACAATTTAGGAAAATACAGGCCCATTCGGCTCACTATGACAAAATAAACACATACATTATTAGTTACATGGAAACGCATCCTTCACTGTTTACCACCCACCTTTACACTATTCCCTGTTAATATATTCTTAGCATAAGCTTCATGCAAAGTGGCATTATTTATTATCGTTTTCAAAGCAAGATGCAAGATGTGAAATGCGGCCTAAACGTGCATTAATCTCATTTCTTTTGAAAGGCAATGTAAAATGCGGCCTAGTTCTTTCATGCATTAGTTCACATTAGTGCACGCATGCGCAAAACGGTTTCCCATGTAGCTCATGTGATTTGCGTGTTAGTTTACACTGCACACTGTTAATAAGTATTATGGGGGAGTTAATTTGAGCAGGTTTCTTTTTGCGAAACCCTGCTCCATCAATCCCCCCTCTCATTGCTTCCTGGAGCCATCATAAAAATACCCACCACACCAAGTGCCATCTTTATCTATCTAAAGATCAGTATTCTTTTCTCTTTTCATCATCTTTTCATCTAACTCCTTCATTTCGTCATAGTAATCTCCTTTCATATCTTCTAGTTCTATCTCATCTCTTTTTCTCTTCCTTGCTTTTCGTTTGTTGTTTGATTCTGTCATCTCTTTTCTTCCACATTGACACTTACAACATTTATATATCGTTATTATCACTAAGGCTACTCCAGCTACTGAAATCATTGGCATTATTATTTTTCCTAATAAACTATTTCCAAATGTAGAAAACCATTTACTTACAGAAGAGAAATTCTTACCAAGTCTCTCCCAGACACCGTCAACCTCCAGTTGGGTCAAGTCTTCATGTAATTTTGTAATATTCTTAATATATCCCTCAATACCTTTACTTTTGTCAGCGATATAAGTACAGCAGTGTTGAATTTTCAACATGCCACAAACTCCACCCTCTTTTGCCAATAATATATCAAGGGCAAGTCGATTTTGCAAAACCATTGATCTGATCGCAACTATTTCGGTGTTAATCATCAAGCAGCCACCAGCAGTATCTGTCGATAAACGATCAACCACTGTGGACAATTTTCGAATTTTATGTGAATTCAGAACGACTCCAACTGATGGTATCAGTGCACCAAAAATATCACCTACTATTTCTGAGAAACTAGCTCTTTTATTACGTGTTAGTCCTTGTTTTATTTCATTGATTCTGTTATTACTTTTGTCTACATGGTAGACCTTTGGGAAAACAATTGCAAAATAACAACTACCATACCAATGTGCAGGTAAACTGTAATAGGCTTTCTTACCACACACATAATAGACTCCTGGGAAAACAGGATCAGTTCCACCCTTCAATCCCCAACCTCCAGTAATTTGGTAAGTATGCTCACATTCACTAGAATCAATGAAATAATTATTATAGTTAGTTTTCATTCTAAGCAAGCAGATTTTCCCCTTTTTATACCAGCCCAGGGACATTGTAGCATATATCTCGCCTTTCTCATAATTGCCTTCTCTAAACGCCCATGGTGGTACCTGTGACTTCTGTTCAGCAGCTTTCCTTTGGAAGTTTTCTCTTCTATATTCTACCATATCTATGAACACCTTTTCTTCAACCCGCAAACTACATGTTAGATTGTTTTTATAGGCATATCCTATATCTAGTGTCTTAGTAATATGGAAGAATTCTCCCATATAACGTGCATTTTTACTACTTAAAACCTTGTTTAGTTCCTTTATAATAGGTATCTCTGAAAATACTAAATCTATATTGGAATAATGATACTCCAGCTTTCCCGTCACGTAGAATAGGCTGGTTAAAACACTGCAAGACGTACCATATGCTAAAGGTAGGTGATGATAGGTCACCCCTCTGAGACAGACGAAGGTAATTGCATGCACACATAACAATCACTCACATTCATTGTATTAACATACTCGTACAACAATTTTGTAAAAACATTCAACGAGAAATCACTAATTGATTAATCATGATGGAAAATACTTCCAACTATCTGTTCTATGTTAGTATTAGGGGTTTCTTTAGTAACATCATTCACTCTTTCACTTATTACATCATTAGTATTGTTTCCATTATTGGTTACCATTAGAATAGGTACCATGACAGTTAATAATATCCACATAAATGTCAGTAAAAAGACACTAGATAAGCAAGCTTTAGTACATCTACGTTTTAGGCTAGATTTTGGATGTTTAGTCACTTTTGCTTCAGCCATTTTGTACTCTATTAAAAAATTAAAAAATCTAATCTATAAAAACTCTAAATTTACTAAAAAATAATTTTCTGAAGAATAGTGTACTCCTACACTTCAAGGCTTTCTTTTTTTTACCCCTTTTCTTTTCTTTTCTTTTCTTTTCTTTTACTTCTTCTGAGTCTTTCCATTCATTTCATCTGGCAAGATTTCACCTTAATTTTTCACAGTTCTTTTAAGGTGGTTTTAATTTGCTTTCATCCACTTGCTCAGTGCCAGTACCGTCTCTTTCTTCACTTGGATCTGAGCTTTCAATTTCTTCCAAGATCACGTATGTCCATTCGGTGCTGTGTATTTCTTACTTGGAATTCTTACTCTCCTTGTTTTTCGTCCTAATCTTCTCCTGACTCTTCTTGTTCTGCTTGACTTGAGACCTCATTAATTTGCTCTGGTCTTCTTGTTGTCTTTCTCCTTACAAGAGTGTATTTCAGTCTTTTCACTCCACTAGGCCAATTGTCACCTTTTCTCGGTCTTTTAGTTTGAACTACTTCTTCACCTTCTTCATCTGGTTCATAGGTTCTTTTATTTGGCCTTTCTTCTATCTGTTCTTCTTCTTGACTTTCAGTAACTTCCCTTTCTTCTGGTTCTACAGCAGTCTCATGAGACCCAGTAACTGGTGCCCACTCTACTTGACTTGTGCTTGGCTGTTCGTCATCTTTGTGTTCTTCAGAATCTGTTACCCTAGATTCTTCAGCTTCACACACTTCAGCTTTTGGTCTTTGGCTTTGGTTTACCAATTTCTGCTCTTTTTGTCTTTCAAGTGGACTTGGGACTCGTCTGGTATGGCTCGCATGTATCCAATTGGGCAAGCCACCACACTTCACTGCTGTCGTCGTCACTAGAATCACCTGGTATGGTCCGTTCCACCTGGGTTCTAAACACGATTTCCTCACGTGTTTCTTCACGAGAACGCACTCTCCAGGACTCGGATCGTGAGCTTGATTCAGCTGTGTCGTAGTGGCATTTTCTCCAACCTGGTGAGACACAGAACGCACCAGATCAGCCAATCCTCTGCAATAGTCAAGCACTAGATCATCAGATATATTCATCAGTTTGTTCGCTGGAATAAATGCTTGTCTCATTGCTCTTCCCATTAGAATCTCGTGAGGACTCAAACCCGCCTTTTTGTCAGGAATGCTTCTAAGACTCATCAATACAAGGGGTAAAGCATCAGGCCATTTCAGTGTTGTGGATGCACACACCTTTCCTAACCTTGATTTTATTGTGCCATTTAACTGCTCAACCACTCCGGATGCTTCGGGTCGATAGGCACAATGCAGCTTCTGCTCAATCTGTAATGCTGCACAAATCATCCAAATTATCTCATTGTTAAAATGGGTTCCTCCATCTGTTTCTAAAGTGACTGGAAATCCGAATCTAGGTATCAGTTCTCTTAGTACTAGCTTCGCGACTGTTAAACTGTCATTCCTTCTCGTTGGATAGGCTTCCACCCAGCGAGAAAACAAACAGACAACAACCAACACATATTTCAGCCCATTGCATGGGGGAAGCTCAATAAAATCCAGTTGGAGTCGGGTGAATGGTCCTGCTGCCTTTCCAATTCGTCCCCAACTAACAACTGTCTTTCTGCCTGGATTTTGCTGCTGACAGGTGACACACCTCCGGCAGAAACTCTCTGCAATGGCCCTGAACTTTGGGTTATACCATGATTGCTTGAAGAGCCAGATCATAGCATCTCTTCCAACATGTGCAATTCCATGGTATACCCTTGCCATTTGGGATAGTAAACTGTTTGGAATGACTGGTCTTTCGTCTAAATAGACCCACACTTCATCCTCTGCTCTGTTTCTGCAACCTGAATTTGTCCAATTTCCCTTTTCCTCATCACTTGCTTCTTCCTGTAGCTGTATAATTTCGTCCCAAGTTTCAAATGAAGAAGAAAACATAAGATGGCAATTGGTATTCCATCCCTCTGTTTAGAGCAATTACATTTCGTGCACAGAAATGCGCTACTTGATCCGCGTATCTGTTGCCCTTCATCACATAATCATCTCCTGATGTATGTGCGGAACATTTAACCACTGCAATCTTTTTGGGCAGTTGTAAAGCATCCAATAAATCTTTTACAATTTTGCTATTTCTTATAGGGGAACCTGAAGAAGTCAGAAATCCCCTTTGCATCCATAGCTGTCCGAAGTCATGGACAACCCCGAAACCATATTGACTATCAGTAAATATGGTTACCCTCAGACTTTTGGAAATTTTACACGCTCTAATCAGAGCTATCAATTCAGCAATTTGGGCAGAATTTACTCCTTTTAAACAGGATGCTTCTAGAACTCCCGCTATGGTCCAAACAGCATAGGCAGAACACAATTCTCCTTTCTCTTTTCTTAAACATGATCCATCAACAAACACCTCGCAGTCTGGTTCTTCTAATGGAACGTCCTCAATATCGGTTCTGGGTTTCGTGCGCAACTCTGTCACATCCAAACAATCATGATCTGCCTCTTTTCTTACTTCCTCACAATATGAATTCGGCAACAGGGTTGCTGGATTTGCGGTTGTGCATCTTACCACAGTCACATTTTCAGCACCCAAAATCACTCTTTCGTACTTAGTCAGCCGACTAGAGGTCATATACTGTGTCCCGGTACGTGTCAAAAGGATCTCAACTGAATGTGGCACATACACCTTGACTGGATGTCCCATCACAATTGCTTCACTCTGTTCCAGACTCATGCAAGTAGCAGCTACTGCTTTTAAACAGCCTGGCAACGCTGCGGCCACTGAATCCAAAGTAGCAGAAAAATATGCTACTGGACGTCGTGCCATTCCATGTTTTTGAGTTAAAACTGAAAGTGCACACCCATCTCTTTCACAACAATACAATACAAAATCCTTTACATAATCTGGCATTCCCAATGCAGGTGCTCGACAAAGACTGTTTCGCAATTTAGTAAAAGCTTCCATGCTTTCATCATCCAACACAATCGGATCTTTCACATTTTTTCGTGTCAACCTCTGTAGAGGTTTTGCAATCAGTGAGAACCCACTGATCCACTGCCTACAGTATCCAACCATTCCCAAAAACATTTGAACTTCTCTCTGAGTTTTTGGTGGACTCATTTGTTTAATTACACTAATTCTTTCTGGTGTCACGTTTCTGACTCCTTTTTCTATTTTGTGACCTACGTACTGGACTTCCTGTTTACAAAATTGTAATTTTGTTGGTGATACTTTGTGCCCTCCTTCTGCTAAATGGTTCAGCAAGGCAATGGTATCTGTCACACATGCCTCTCGTGTTTTTGATGCCACCAGTAGGTCATCAATATACTGAACCAGAACTGAATTTCCTGGCATGACTAAAGTCTTCAAACATCTTTTCAGGATCTGATTAAAAATTGAAGGACTCTCTGTGTACCCTTGAGGAACTCGGCACCATGCCAAAACACGGTCTCCGAACTGGAATGCAAACAAATACTGGCTTTCCGGATGTAAAGGAATCAAGAAAAATGCTCTCACTGTGTACCACTCAGAATCACATGGGATTTGGTAAAGGATTACTGCTGGATTTGGCACTACTGGACAACAGGGTAGTACAATTTTATTAATTTTTCTTAAATCCTGCACTATTCTATATTTTCCACTGGACTTTTTAATTCCTATAATAGGTGAATTAGAAGGACTACTCATTATTTCTTTCAGAATTCCCTGGTCAACCATTTGGTTAATCACAGGAGTGACTCCTGCAATTACTTCTGGACTCATTTTGTACTGAGGAGTGTTTGGATATATGGCACCCTCTTTCACCGTAATCTGAATCGGATCTACATTTGACATTAGTCCAATCTCCTTTCCTGTGAAATCCCATACATCCATCCTTACTGCACTTTTTAATTCTTCGGGCAGACTTTCTTCTGTGAGAAGTGAAAACAACTCATCCACTTCTGTCCCTTGCTTCGCTAACATCATATTGAATTCGACATCCTCATCAGGTGTCTGAAACGCAATACCAACTGGTGTACAGTAGATGGTACAATTCATTTTACACAATAAATCTCTTCCCAAGAGATTTACTGGACTAGAATCACATACTACGAAATGATGCATGTCTCTGAAACTTACAATATGAACTTCTATTGGATTTGTGACTGGCGTTCTAATATGCTTGTTTGAGACTCCTACAACTTGGATAGTTTCTCCCGAGAGGGGTAGGTTCGGAATTTCTGCTGCTCTCACAGTAGAACGGGTAGCACCAGTGTTCACCAGGAATGTAATATCATTACCTTCCACCTTTCCATCAACAAATGGACCTGACTATCTACCGCCAAGGATGCGCCAAGTACGCACTCTTCCTCCTCCCTCAGGCACTGTCATTGAGATGAGTCTGAATCACTCTCATTGCACTGCAACCAGTATTGCGGAAGCATTTGCACACTATGGGGGATATTCTCAAGAATGTGTGATAATCATCGCCAAAATAGGTTAACGCAATTTTTCACAACGCCGTCAATCGCGGGAAAATAACTCTGTGTTAACGTCTTATTCTCAACACGGCGGTAACATGCAATAGTTTCCCGATAACGCGTCAAATGTCCGCGATAAAATTACCGGGACGGCGATAAAAATCTAAAGCCTAACGTGAAAAAACTTGCAATGGGCCCAACTGCGATAAAAAATCCAGCGATAAGCAGCGCCAGGTCTGCAAGTCCCACAAGTCAGGCGGGAAAAACCACTATAAAAGTGGCAACAAAAAACACAAACAAAACATAAACAACTGCGAAGCCCCATGGAGGTAGCCGGAGCAAGTACAGAGGACAACCAGAACCCCACAAGCCCCACGGAGGACCAGCGTGGGACCTCGGGGTCAGGGAAGGGCAAGGAGAAGAAGAAGAGGAACCCGCCTTTCAGTACGCAGGGAAACCAGATCCTCATAACGGAGGTGATAGAACACCACCACCAACTGTTCATCACCTCCACTGTGTCATTGACAACTAAAAATACTATATGGCAGTCCATCTTGGCCAAGGTGAATGCAGTCGGAGTGAAGAGAAGGGAAGTGGACGACTGCAAGAAGCGCTGGACTGATGTGAAGCACAAAACCAAGCTGAAACTTGCAGCCAACCTGAAAGCAGCAATACAGACTCGAGGTGGGAGTCCAGCGACACACCAGGAGCTGGATGAGATGGAGGAAATGGTGACCCGAGTCATCATTGGGGAGACGGTGGCAGGAGGTTGGGGACCGGACACCGCACAACATGACCTGAGCCAACAGGAACAGGGTGAGTAACGACCAGGGACTGGGGAGACGGGGGGAGATGGGCACAATGGCACACATGCACAATTAAGTATAGCACATCTGCGGACAAACCATGCCCAAGAGTCACAACTCGGACCAAGAGCCCAATTTACCCAAGTCTGCAATTTCTCAGCACTGTATAAGCACAGAAGTGAAATGCACACCGCCTGAAAGGGATAAGGGCCACCAAATCAGAGCTGAAGGGGCAACACACCCACAATGCAGCACACACACATAAGAATCAGAGCACCTCAACATTGACAACAATGTGGTACAAACTGCAACACCTTCACAACAGAACAGAGGACACAACTGCTGCCGCTTGTGTGTAGAAAATGGCCATTCCCATTTGGCATAGCAGGAAACTGTGAGATGATAATGTACAAGTACAACCTCACATCCCTGATGGTGCAGATATGTCAACTGTCCCGCATCAAATAGGCATCTCCTCACAAACAGTCACAATGTACATTGTCATGCAGTCTGTAAGCAAATTTGTACAATGCGTGAACATACATGTGAACACAATGTCAATCTGCATCTCCCCTTCACATTGCAGAGGGAGAATCAACACCTCCTGCAGAGCAGACCCAACAACTCAGCACTGATGATGAAGAGGACCTCCCCAACATCGACACTGATGCCCGTCAACAGCTCACGGACAGCTTTGGCACCCCACCTCCAGGAGCAGGGCAGCCCAGCTGCATCGAGGAGACCCCACCCCCTGCACAGACCACACAGCAGGAAGCACCCACCACCACGGCTGTCTCCCAGGACCCCGACGACCAACACATGGCATTCCAATGCCGTGTGTTAGGGTGCCAGGAGAAGATGGCTGATCAGCTGCGGGTGGGGTTCGACCTCATGGCAGCCAAACTAGATGCCATACATGGGTGTCTAAGTCCCATCAGGGACCACTTACTGTCCCTAACGGACACCCACTGTCCATTCTCCATTCTCTCCAACAATCCATGGCTGACATCGCTGGAGTCATGACTCTGAGCCAAGAACAACTGTCTAGTCAGAGTGGCTCCAGCGATTTCAGCCGGGAGTTGGGACACATAAGGAGAATGATGGAGAGCTTGGAGCGGATGCAGGCGGAAAGAATGTTTGCCACGGCTGCACACCAGCGAGATGTAGCTGTGATCTTCCATGCCCTTCAGGTCCTCGTCATGGCATTGCCCCACAAGGCCTGGCGCAGATGAATACTGCTGCTACTACTCCATCCACATCTCCGCCCCCTGATGTGTCAGTGACACACAGTGATGCAGACTAAACACCACCACCCACATGTGAGGCACCTGACACATCAGAGGACGAAGATGATGATGAATCTGGCTTTGTGGTAAGAATGAAGTGGTAGCATTCATCTCCGCCATATGGCCTGTTTCTGCTTGGTTCTTCCCTCTGCATCATGCCCTGGAATAACACCTTCCACTGTCCCCCGATACACTCAGCGACACTCACCTTGGACCTCGACATGGACTGCCATATTTTGTTTGGTTACCAATGACACAGCACTCACACTGCAGACTGAAGTCTTCCTCTTCCGATGAACTTGTCAATCCCTAAAGGACTCTGGCTGGCCCTCCACGGGGCAACAATGTAAAGAGGGGTTTGCATGGCCCTGTACTGGTCCAGCTTCAACACTCCACTGAATGCGAATAAAACATTCTAATTCACACAGATGTGTCATGGCTATGATCAATCAAGTATGAAAGTATGGATGAATGTAGGGACAGTGATTCCACAAAAAGGTACTCCCTGGGTAATGCTATCAATGCGCATGTATGGCCGTGACCCAGATCGGCAGTGAGACACACATTGTCATTCAAATCAACACTCATCACAGTTGAATACAAGTGAAGGTGTGTAGACTTTATTAGCATATGCGTGTCAGTACGGGCAAGATAAGTGCCACAACATGCAGACCAATGCAGCAGTATGTCAGAATTTTGGAACGTTGCCAAGCGCCGCAGTCTACTCCGGGGGAGTGCCTCACCTTTCACAGGTGTGTGTTAACCTGAGTTGCTGTCCGCTCATGTATTCGGAGTCCAGGCGAATGCAGCCATGTCCACTGTTGTCGTGGGATATGTGACCAGATCTCCAAGATGCAACAAGGTGTTGGGACATGTGCAATGGGTTCCAATCTGTTGTGGCTGCAGGTACGTAGTTACTCGTCCATGAAAGCGATTGCAGCTTCGTAGGCTATCATTTCCAACATGAGGTCATTGTCGACTTCATCAAACAGGACGGCGAGGCGATCCATTAGCAGGTCCGGACAAATGTGCTGCGTCCACCCCCTTTCACCAATTAGCACTACAGCCCAATAGGGGAGCGGTTCAATGTGGTCACTGCACACGAGGAGTTGTGCAATCTCCCAGGTCCAGCTGCCAGCATGTATGCCAAGTATCAAGGCATCCCATATACAGGTATCACGGTGACACTCCTGGTCGTAGGCCAACCGGGGCGCACATACATGTCAAAATCCAGTTCAGCTACCGTCCTGTTGGATAGGCAGACATTCATGGACCACTCGAATATGCACGATCAACAATGCAACACAGGCTGAACGCAGGTGACGTTGGCAAGGCGGAAGCTTAGCCGGTAACTGATCCGCAGCACTGCCAATGGCAGTGCCCCCAGTAAATGCAGCATACGCGAACAGTACGGTTCAACATGACGGGGGTTGTGCATGTGTCCGGGATGTTCTGCCATTGCCTTAGTGGCTCTGGTTGAAGCGGCACTGTTCTGACAAAGGAGCTTTCATCCCTAATGTTAGTTTGTCATCTGCTTGCATTCAGGAAATGTGATGTGGCTTGTTGGGGGTGGGGTGGGATGTGTGTGACTTTGGGATTCATATTTGACATGTCTTGCATGTGGCAAATGAGCGGCATCACTGTGTGTTACGTTGCCTCACAGCTGCTCCTCCCTCCCCCGAGCCTATTTACTTGTGTGCGCTGCGCGGTTGCATCATTTGCACTCCTACAGCACACCATTGTCATGCCTGGCTGCGCATGTCCACAAGCCTGACAACGACACTGTGATGTTGGCCGTTGAAGGTGGGTGGCCACGTGAGTGTAGGCCTATGGTAAGGATAGGGCAGACACAGATGTAGAGTTCGTGCCTGGCTGTACTCGCGCTGCGATTAAGGCTAGGCATTTGGCTCATGCTGCGGCAATACAAATACACACAACACTTGGCATGTATGGGCCAAGACCCCGAGCGGTCTTGCGCTGCTTCATTTCTCCGTTCGTGCGAGCCCGCCCTCCGGGTGCATGCTACATTGCAACATTGTCGATTGCGGGCCGGGTCGCGCCGACACTACAACAGAGACACACGCATTAGTCACTTCCTTGTCCAGGCCAGCACTGAACCATGCCCAGAGCCCCGAGCAAATTCTTCACACCTCTACGCTGGACTGGCGTACGCCGGCCCAGTCCACTCCGCTTACGCTTACAGGGGGGACGACAAAGCTACGTGTCCAAGGTCTTACCTACTGCCTGAGGGGACATAGTTGCGTCCGCTGTCCACAGCACAATGTAATGTGGTAGGGCCCTGGGCCATCATGCATAAATAATGACCACACGGACACACTTAGATAGATAGTGGAACTGGCTACGGACACGTGCGCGCGGCCCATTTTATTACCAGGGTCACATGTCCAGTGACATCTGTGCTGGATGGGTGTGGGGTGAGTGTAAGCCAGCCCTCAGGGAGTGGTTGGTGCTGGCAACAACTAGAACAGTGATCATCGGTTCACACACACAAGATTCAATCATAAAGGGTCCATGACTTGCAGTGCACTGAGGTAGGGGCACCAGATCTGACATCACACACACAAGATTCAATCATAAAGGGTCCATGACTTGTGGTGCACTGAGTTAGTGGCACCTGAAGCGCTCAGCGGGTGTGCAGCCTGCGATGATGCGTCGTCCGGGCGGGCCGCACTGGAAGCAATGTCTGTTGCCTACTGGACTGCGGCATGAATAAATCAAGACTCAATTTGAGTTGTGAGCCCTGCTGACCGCAGTGTAGGCCGGAGGCAGTGGTCAGAAAGGGCCCACAGCCACGTGGTGATGACTTGTGGTGCACTGAGTTGGTGGCACCTGAAGCGCCCAGCGGGTGTGCAGCCAGCGATGATGGCGTGTCCTTGCAGGTCAGGATTGGATTCGATATGTGTGAGCCCTGCTGACCCCAGTGTAGGCCGGAGGCAGCGGTCAGAAAGGGCCCACAGCCACGTGGCGATGACTTGTGGTGCACTGAGTTAGTGGCACCTGAAGCACTCAGCTGGTGTGCAGCCTGCGATGATGCGTCGTCCAGGCGGGCCGCACTGGAAGCAATGTCTGTTGCCTACTGGACTGCACCATAAATAAATCAAGACTCAATTTGAATTGTGAGCCCTGCTGACCGCAGTGTAGGCCGGAGGCAGCGGTCAGAAAGGGCCCACAGCCACGTGGCGATGACTTGTGGTGCACTGAGTTGGTGGCACCTGAAGCGCCCAGCGGGTGTGCAGCCAGCGATGATGGCGTGTCCTTGCAGGTCAGGATTGGATTTGATTTGTGAGCCCTGCTGACCGCAGTGTAGGCCGCAGACAGTAGTCAGCACACACATAACTCCGTGGTGCTGTGCCACTGGGTGCACGGGGGCCTGTGTCGCGGGAGCCAGCGATCGGCTGAGGAGGCTGGCGGTCATGGCGGCGGACTCGTGGCAGGGTGAGGGGCGCAGCCCTGGCAGACGCGTTGGCCATCCCGGAAGTGAATCACGCCCAGAGCCCCGGCCTATTTATTCCCACTCCTACGCTGGACTGGCGTACGCTGGCCCAGCCCACTCCACTTACGCTTACAGGGGGGGACGTCACAGCTACATGACCGAGGTCTTCCCCACTGCCTGAGGTAACATGGTTGCGTCCACTGTCCACAACACTACAAACACCAGCAGTATATGTCCACATGGACATGTCTGTGCTCTGCATACTGAAGTCTGTCCAGCACACCACCGCCACACTTGGCATTGTGTACATTCTTTTTCATGGGTGACTTGCCTCCTTCACACATACTTGGTTCCCACCTCTCCCCACATTCTGCAATTGTGTGGCTGAGGGACCATGCCGTTTTCTAAAGGTCAGCTGTCTTCTTCTGCGCTGCCTAGGTGGTAGTCCTGGGGGGGATGGTCCGGGGGTGGGGTCCTGGGGGTGGTGGCGGTGGGTGTTGTGGCGCTCTTGGGTCTCCAAGCTGCATGATCATTGGCTCCATGGCATCTGTTGGTCTTCAGATGTGGCTCTGGGCTGGGCTCCCTTTCATGCTGCAGGTTGTCGTCCTGCTTAACACCAGTAAAAGGCAGGTGTTAAATCCCTGCTGCTAACGCGCCTTATCGCATGTTTTAGGCCCGCATCACCGATCTGGCTGGTCGTTGTGAATATCGCGAATTGGTGTTATCGTGAGTTTTTGCACGGGAACGCCTACTCTGCATATCATTAGCGTTAGTTGTCACTCTCATCCGTGGCGATGTTTTTGGCATCAGCTATGGCTGGAAAACTGGCGATATCGCAGTTTGCACCAGCTTGAGAATAGGGCAATAAATATATCGCCACTTTTGCGGCACTAAAGTGCCGATAAATCGGCGATAAGTCTTTGAGAATATGCCCCTTTGATTCTTACCAATTTGATCACCTCCGTGAAATCCAGTGTTCGCACTGCACCTCTGCACTTGAGCATTCACATTATTGGGCATAGGAGCCTGTGGCACCTGTAACTGTGGAGCAACTTCCTACTGCTGCTGCTGTTGATTCACACCAACCTCATTCTGCATCTGTGGATTTAAATTTTGATTTACCCCATTATTCTTTTGAACAGATCTACACTCGTTCTTCCAATGTCCATACTTTCCGCACGCATGACAAGGAAATTTCTTCTTAGCTTCTTCTTTGCTCAATTTACCTCTACCTTTACCTCCACTGTATACCTGACCAATTTGATTCTGACCATTCATTTGATTACCTGTTTGAGAACCATTGTTTACTTCTTGCTGCTCTGCTACCTTCACTTGTGCCCACATCATTTTCTCCTTTAATTTTTTATGTCTTGATTCAATGTCATCACTACAATACTTCGCATACCTCAAAATGTTGTCAATTGTTTTGCTCTGCCAACAAATCAAGTGCTGTTGAATCATATTACTAATCTCCGGTTTTAAACCAAACACAAAACGATACACAAAATGTCCCATATCTTTGTCTCCAATATTCTCAAATCCGCTATACTGTTTAAATACCTGCAACAACCTTTCACAATAGGCATGTAGTGACTCTTTCGGTTCTTGGGTCGTCCTGTCTATCTTAACCCAATCTGTTTCCTTTGGAGAAATTTTTCCTTTCAAAAAGGTGATTACCTGATTATACTTTCTCATCACCTCATCAGATGGTGCACCTGTTTTAGGGTCTCTAGGATATTCTTCTTTGGCCAATCGAGAGTAATTTTACATTCTGTCCACAAATCAGCTGGTACGACAACCTCAAACAAACCATCTAAATCTTTTAACAAAACCTTTGAAACTTTCACAAACCTCTCTTCCTGTTTGTACCACTCGACTGGTTTCTCTCTTAATCTGGGAAAATCATTCGTAAAGGACAATATATCCTGTCTAGTCCAGGGAACGTGCACATATCCACCACCTGGGACTTCTCTCATTGGACACGCCCTTTCAACTTGTTCTGTCTCTCTTAACAGAAACATTGATGTTCCTTTGCCAGCTGCTTCTTCTTTCTTTTTCGTCCATCTACCTTTCCACCGTTGTACATCTCCCCATTTTTTCAGAATATTCATCAACTCTTTTATCTGTAATCTTTTTCCAGACGCATTCAAACTCTCCAAATCTTTTTCGGTGAAGGCCAATCTGTACGATTTCTGCAGCACTTTTGACTTCTCTATATCTATTCCATATTCACTAGCAGCCTCTGCTATTTTCTCATGAAGATTCCTCGCTCTCCAAGTGATACTTTTACACATAAACAACAGCTCTTCATCTCGGTAAGTCCCTAATCTATCTGGACTTATTGTACCAATAATCATCTCTTCCAAATCCACTTTCAATTGGCTCACATTTATACTCTGTGGCTGAGGTTTTTGCTTTTCCATTCCCTTTATCCAATCATTCAATTCCTCTGGTGAAGGGCCTGCTGAACTCCCTGTCATTGGAATGACGTTTGTCCCTATTCTCCTTGGATGTATTTGTATACCTCTTCTAGGGGTTTCTGTTATCATCTCACAAACCGGAAGATCTAACAATGTAGTATTCGTGTCAGCCTGTCCATCCTCATCTAATACTGTCACCATTCTGCTCCTGTCGCAACTCCTTGGAACTGCCAATGTATGTACTTTTGATATATTCTGTTTTTCTCCATACAATGGAACTACGGGACCAATTGTTACCGGTACCGTCAAGGCTTCTGTATTTAGGCTCAACTGATTTATTTTCTGGATCTGCTCTATTCTTGCCTTATATTCTTAATATGTCCAGTTCTTTTTCTCGCACTATTCTAGCCATATCCGCAATCTGTGGAGTTAATGGAGTTCCCATAAATGGTGCATTAGGAGTCACCTCAACTGAATTTTCTTGATATGGCGGAGGTCTTTTGGTCATAATGTCTTCTAACAACTCATCATCAGATTTGTTCGGGTCCTGTCCTAAACTTGAAGTTTCTATATTTTTCTTTTTGTCTTTACACTTGCCTCCTGTCTGATCTTCAGCAACTAAAACTGGGTACAAGCCCTCAGTTACCATAGCTCTCCTCCATCTGTTCATTGTATTTTCTCTTCTCTCAAAAGGATATCTAGTCATTAAATTTCTATATCTCCTACCACCTCGATATTTCTCTCTTTCGAACGCTTCTACTTCCCATTCCTCTAACGCTTCATAGTGGGTAGGTCTGGGACTTGGCTCGAATGAATTCATTCGCTTTCTCAAATTCTGTTGAATCCTTACATTAAACGAACCATGCTGTGGGAAAGCTATAACACCATCATCCCTTGTGTATTCCACCCAATTCTCTAACCAAGTACACGTATGGTATCCGCGCTCTAACATCATATAGGACGCAGGCATTCTCGGCGGTGGAATAGGAATTCCCTCTCTAGTCACTACTGGTTTGTCCTTTTTAAAAAAATTCTTTATTTTCATAAGCAGCTTCATTTTTCTGACCCTTTACGCTAATGTCTCTCAGTAGAAACAACAAGGAAACCTTTCCGTAATTCTACTTATTCTATTTGTCAGTTCTTGTCCAATACCAGCGTGACTCACACCAACCGTCCAATCACAGCTCTATACGTATCTGCTATCTCAACCAATACCAGAGCTTACTTCACGTTTGCTGCCTGACCAATGCCAGCGCGGCCTTTTTGTGACGTCAGTATTACTCCTTCTACTGACCCTACCTTTACAAAATAATACGGCAACGTATTTCTAAGTTTTCTTAATCAAAATTCCTGTTAGTAACAACACAAAACAATGCTACTTTGTCTGTTCCTCTAAATAAAGAGATAGTTCCTCACTTCAAAACGAGAAATTCTTTCATTTCCAGTAAAACAACGACCAGCGTTATTTTACACCCAAACAAGCTACAGGTGGACTTGGTACTCCTCTAGGGATAAGGTCAAAGTTTCGCAAGAGGACTTTTTGGTGTAAAAGAGGTCTTAGGTACTCCTCTGGAGATAAGACCAGAGTTTCGGAAGTGGACCCTTTGCTATTTTCAGATACTCTTCTCATATATGAAATTTTCCCTAAATATAACACCTACAGCCTTCCGCTGTACAGTATTATAACAACAGACAAAGTACTTCTGCAGTGTGATATTTTATCCACACTCTTCTTCTGCCTACCTCAGGCTAAATTTCCATCCCGGGATTCCTTAGGTACCTCCTTACCTATACTTCTAGACAACATAGAACAGGACACTAACTTTTCTTGTTAAAACATATAATCAATAATCAATAATTATTACCAAACTAATCAATAATTAAACCGTCCTCTGCTACCAGAAAACCTGATCCAGCACGACACTTTATCAGGGATCGATACTCATCAATATTTCATACAAATGGCCCATACACATTCACCCAACTCACAAATCCTTGTTGCGCTGGATGGTCAAGTTTGAATGTCGTGAAAAATTATTTCCTTCCCAAGTTCACGTTTAATATTTCTAAATACATAACTAGACCTATATATCAACTCTCTTTCCTCTCGGTCGACGGACCAATTAGTTGAGAAGTTGATGGTAATAATAGAACTAACTAACTATCGAACCAGCTAAATAATCACAGACTCTCGGTAAGATTAATAAAGTTTATCTCAGAGAAATGTAATTGATAAATGCTCATCCCATACAGGTTGCAATGCAAACAATGAATCCCACAAAAGGAGAGAAAATCAATTAACAAAATGCAAACAGTGTCATACTCATCAACCATGAAAGATATGCATATGAAGGAGTGGATAGAAAGAGAGACATAAGTTTCAGCAAATAATGTGAAACAATATAATACTTATGACGGAGTGGATAGATGAAGAGACATAAGTTTCAGAGACAAAATTACATTTGCAAATAATTATGCAAATTACAAGTCGGAAGATAATACAAACCCAAAGATCAATGAAATACCACCCCCTGGCCAAGGGAGTAGTGGGATCCCCTGAAATAGAGTCAGGAAACAAAGATTTCAGGAACAGGACAGGAGAAGGACAGGAACAGCTAGGCCTTTCTGCAAACCGACGGACTGCGACGCATCTCCCCTCTCAATCTCTTGCTGCCGCTACGCACTAACCACGCCCCCAAAGGCACCCCAGTTATACCCTAAAACCTACATGTCCAACCCACATTAATTGAAACATTGCACAGAATTCGACTGCTCATTGGATGCTTGGGGAGGTGGTGTATCACACCACGGCGATTTCATTCAAAATTCTTCATGCCCATTGTTCTACCCCCTTTCCCATTACAGGTTGGTTGACCAGTCTATACAATTTTATTCTTGCTACATTTCATTAAATTCTCAGCCACGTCTGCGGAAGAAGTTGTGAATCCCACGGCAGGTCTCATCTTTTGGCAGGCAAACAATCTTCTCTGAGCTGATTAACCTTGAACTAATATTCATCATCCACAGCGCTCAGCACTTCTGTCAGTTTTGTCAGGTCATTCTTGCTCATTTTTCAGCCCCTCATCTATCTGGACAATTTAGGAAAATACAGGCCCATTCGGCTCACTATGACGAAATAAACACATACATTATTAATTACATGGAAACGCATCCTTCACTGTTTACCACCCACCTTTTCACTATTCCCTGTTAATATATTCTTAGCATAAGCTTCATGCAAAGTGGCATTATTTATTATCATTTTCAAAGCAAGATGCAAAACGTGAAATGCGGCCTAAACGTGCATTAATCTAGTTTCTTTTGAAAGGCAATGTAAAATGCGGCCTAGTTCTTTCATGCAATAGTTCACATTAGTGCACGCATGCGCAAAGCGGTTTCCCATGTAGCTCATGTGATTTGCGTGTTAGTTTACACTGCACAATGTTAATAAGTATTATGAGGGAGTTAATTCGAGCAGGTTTCTTTTTGCAAAACCCTGCTCCATCATAAGTGTTGGGAGGAATTATATGAGTCATGCAATATATTGTGATAGTCAAGAGAGGTGAGCTGTGGCAGGAATTCTGATATTAACATTTGTCCTGGGGAGGTGGTGGTGCCCAGGGTGTGGGGGATGCCACGCGGGCACCCCCGCATGAATTATAACTCGTGCCGCCACTTCCCCGGGGCTTTTATCAGCCCTTGGAGGGGGGCCCAGTGCGCCCCACTCCAGAATATGTTTGCGCATCCACCCAGGGGCTAAACTTTAGAGAAGCGCAGGAGGTTGTGCTACATCTAAAAAAAAATCAGCCAGAGCCGCAGCTCTAGACGTTTTTTTTTTTAAAAACAAAACATTTTTTAGCCCTGGTGGGGTCCCTCTGGAACCCCCCCCCCAGCAAGAGGCCTATGGGGTCAAGGTATTCCTACCCTGCCCCCTTCTCTTTTTTAATGTTTTTTTGGGAACTCGGCTGAAGCTGAGTCCCAAGATGACTGCCAAGACTTCCTGCTTGAAGTGTTGGCAGCCAATCAGATTTGAGCACAAGGACAGTTGATCCTCGGAGGATCCACGTCCCTATATATACAAATTTGGATTTTCCTTAATATTTCCAAAACTACTCAATGGTTTGAGGCCAATTTACAAAAAGTTCACTTTCTGGACCAACAGATACCTTAATTCCAAATTTGGGTGTAATTCCATTCAGCAATTCGGACTATAGTCCTGTCTAAAATCTCTATGGAAATTAACATGGGGAAAACGCGTTTTGGGACCCCCCCTTTTTTTCAGCCCTCGCTTGATGGATCACCACAAAACTTTCAAGACAGCAGCTGAAGTGAGCGTCATATTAGTTTTAAAAATTTCGCGAGGACTCATCAAACGGTGTCAAAGTTATTGGCAAAACAAAAAAGTCTGTCTGATTCCTTGTATTGACACCATTCCTCTTTGGAGGTCAGTAGCATCAGGTGATTGCCATGCGGGTGCCTACTGTCTCACCAAAATTGAGGAGTCTCACAGAGTGAAAAATATTCCATTTATTAAACTAAATTGAAAACACCATACAATAAAAGGGAAGCCAATCTGTTTCCCCAAACGCCTTCAACCGGACCATCACCACAGACTAATAACGATGTTTTTTATACAGTCCTTTCTAGAATGCCAACACACCGCTAGAGCACTAGCCTACCAATACGTTCAGTCATTTATGTGCACTATTTTGTTTATTACGATCGTGTTCTCTTGTGTACAGCAATACTTTTTCTATCACAATGTAGTGCTAACATTATTTGCTCAGTTGTCCTCATTGCTTCTGGGCACATCATTTTTTTGTATCAATAAAGGGAGGGGGGACCAGCAGCAGGTTATGGTCCAGTGTCCGTGCTCCTAACGTAGAACGTCTAATCAAAATAAAGGGGACACTGTTTCGGAGGAGGGGTGCAACATGTCACCCACTCACTAAGAAAAGAGAGGAAAGAGGAAAGAGAGGAAAGAGGGGAAAGAGGGGAAAGGTTCCTAGGTCTAGAACCCACCAGTGAGAGGGAAGAGCAGGTCTTGCCTCTTGATGCCCTCACACACCCCGAAGGATGTCATGCTTCATCATCGGGCGTTTGCTCCTCGTCGGGCCAGCGCTGCAATGCCCTATGGGTCCTCGAAGGGTCACTTTAGCGGAGATCTTCTGAGAACTGCTGTTTGATGTGTGCGGCGTGTGGGTGAGTCCTATGTGGAGGGTGATGAAGTGCGTGCAAAGTATTAAAACTGACTAAGGGTAACCAAGGGTGTGTTTAATGTGACGGTACCCTTGTCAGAATAAAAACCCATAGGTTTATGTGTTACCCCAATAGGCATAGTGCCCAGGTAACTAGAAGTCACATGTTTCGCGCCTAAGTGGTCACATGGATCCTTGGTGCTTCTTCAGGACCGTAAAGCAAAGTGAGGTGAAATGCACGTGAGAAGTGAATAAAGAGGTGAATACCCTCTTAGGTTTCAGGCGGGCCAAGGACTGTGAACCTACAGTAAGGCTACCACTAAATAGTTGATACCGCTCCTGAACACGACCTAATGAACAAAAGGAGAATTGCTCCAAAGGCTAATAGCGTAGGGTGCCCGCACCTTACCGGGAGTTAAGCTCGGGTGCCGGCTCGTTAGCACCTACCCCGTCCATACGCCTGCCCGGGCACCCGAGCTTAACTCCCGGTAAGGTGCGGGCACCCTACGCTATTAGCCTTTGGAGCAATTCTCCTTTCATTCATTAGGTCATGTTCAGGAGCGGTATCAACTATTTAGTTGTAGCCTTACTGTAGGGTTCACAGTCCTTTGGCCCGCCCTGAAACCTAAGAGGGTATTCACCCTCTTTATTCACTTCTCACGTGCATTTCACCTCACTTTGCTTTACGGTCCTGAAGAAGCGCCAAGGATCCATGTGACCACTTAGGCGCGAAACATGTAGACCTTCTAGTTACCTGGGCACATTGCACCTATTGAGGTAACACATAAACCTACGGGTTTTTTATTCTGACAAGGGTACCGTCACATTAAACACACCCCTTGGTTACCCTTAGTCAGTTTTAATACTTTGCACGCACTTCATCACCCTCCACATAGGACTCACCCCACACACCCGCACACATCAAACGGCAGTTCTCAGAAGATCTGCGCTAAAGTGACCCTTTGGGGGACCCGTAGGGCATTGCAGCGCCGGCCCGACGAGGAGCAAACGCCCGATGATGAAGCATGACATTCTTCGGGGTGTGTGAGGGCATCAAGAGGCAAGACCTGCTCTTCCCTCTCACTGGTGGGTTCTAGACCTAGGAAATCCCCTTTCCCCTCTTTCCTCTCTTTTCTTAGTGAGTGGGTGACACGTTGCACCCCTCCTCCGGAAGAGTGTCCCCTTTATTTTGATTAGACACATCATTTTTTTTACATTTCATGAACAACATTTTGTTCAACCATATATAATGTTTGAAAATATACTCTTCAAAAAAGATTCAAACTTATACATTTTTATTATGCACCCATAGAGCTTAACATAGTTATATATTCAGGAACAATTATCCCAAATGAGTGAGATTCATATCAATGCATCATAAATATATGCGCATTGAAAGTTGATAGTAGTATATATTTTTTTGTGACATAATTATATGTACATACAGATACATACATTTATGGATATAACACACTGGTGCAGTTATAGTTAGGTCAGACTTTTCATACAAAATGCAATTTTTGTTTCTGAAAATACATTTTACGCTGCTTGACAAATCTGCATTAAACTTTCCAAAAAAAGTTCACCAACTTTCTCTCCTTCGTTGAAAGTTTTTCACTGATCTGTTAAGTGGGGGACCAAAGGCTATGTGCAGCAGGGGAATTGGTCACTCATATGGGGCTAGGAGGCAGGGCCTGGTGATCAGCAGGGGGATTGGGAGTTTATGTGGTGCATAGATAGGGTTTGTCTTTTCATAGATGGCTGACTGCCTCTGAACAGTTGGTCGCAGATTGCCCTTTGGGTTGGGCGCAGGACCTGGGAATAAGAGCGAGCGCTGTGCGGGGATGACCGCATGTGAAGGAATGGTTACAATTGGTGATGTTATTTTCTTTTTTTTGGTGGGGGGAGCGGGGGTTAATATAAATACCTCAGTACTACTGCAGTAGCAGGAAGGGAGCTAACCCAGAAATTATGTTTCTTACACAGTTAAGAAATCATTGATTATAATGGTCTTAAAAATGTGATGTGGTAGTTTGAATCCAATATAGGTACACGGTTATAGCATTACCTCTCTCCTCTCTCCCCACCCTCCCATTCCCTTCCATATCCAATCTATGACTTTCCCTCCCTTCTCGTCTCCTGTCCCCTTTCCCCCTTTAATTTCCTAAATGAACTGGCTTTCTACTACTCTACCAATTTTTCTTCCTTGCCCCCGTTTTTGTATGCTCTCCTCACCTTGCCCATTACTCCTCTTATCTAAAAGAAAGCCAAACACGAGGAAGGCTCTGACCAGTAGATGTGCAGGAGATGGGAGGGAAGACGTCGGCTAATTACTGCCAATTGCATGGCTGGATCACACTGTGCCATGCCCTCCGCCTCTATTAAAGCACCAAAGTACTGTAGGGCATATTAGCAAGAACGGCGTTAAAATTATCGCCGCTTTAGCGGCAGGAAACTGCCGCTATAGCGGCGATAATGGGCTTGATAATATGCCCTTGAGAATTCCAATAGAAGCCCAGGATCACAGCAGAACATGGGCTTCTATTGGTATTCTCAAGGGCATATTATCAAGCCCATTATTGCCGCTTTAGCGGCAGTTTCCTGCCGCTGAAGCGGCGATAATTTTAATGCTGTTCTTGCTAATATGCCCCTAGGTACTTTGTGAAGAAATAGTAAGAAAATCTGCTGTTTAAATTGTGTGCAATCATTATGCACATTATTTAGCTGCAGTATTAGTTATAACATGGCATGTCCATGATGAGTTTACTGTGTCTTATACAGTTAAGAATTCACTGATTATAATGCTATTAAAAGTGTTGTGAAGTAGATAGATGCTGTCCAATGTAGGTCCATGTTTGTAGTGTGTCTTCTCTCCTCTGTCTTCCACCCTCCCATCCTCTTCCCTATTCAATCTATGACTTTTTCTCCCCTCTTCTTCTCCTCTTTCTGCTCTTTCTTTCCCTTCCTTTTCCAAATCACTTTCCCTGTATTTCTACTACCCACCAATCCATTTTCCTCTTCGCTTCTTTTCGGTGCTCTCCTCACCTCACCTATTCATTTGCTCACCTCATAGAAAAGCAACCATGAGGAAAACACTGATTACTAGTGGTGCAGAACAAGGATGGAACTAACTGAGCTAATTACTACAAATTACTTGAGTGTATGAAATTGTGAGCCAGTGATATGACCCCCAACTTTATCCTGGCACCAAGAGCTTAGGCACTTTATGAAGACATAGTAAAGAAATGTGCTGTTTAAATCGTGTGCAATCGCAGTGCACATTATTTAGTTGCAGTGTTAGTTATAATGTGGCTTGTTCTTGATTAGGTTACTGTGTCTTTTACAGTTAAAAAGTGACTGAATATAATGCTGTGAAGTAGATGGTGTCTAAAGTAAGTCACCGTTTATAGTATGTCCTCTCTCATAACTTACCCCCTCCTATTCCCTTCCATACCCAATCTATGATTTTCTCTCCTCTCCTCCCATCCTCTTCTTTCCCTTTCTTCCAACTCATTTTCCCTTCCTTTCTACTACCCTGCCAGTCCTTTTTCCCTTTCTCTGCTTTTCTGCGCTCTCCTCACTTCACCCATTCTTTCGCTCACCTCATAGAAAAGCAAACATGAGGAGAGTGCTGATCTGTAGTCGTGCAGAACAATGATGGGAAATAATTTAGTTCATTAATGAAAATGACATGGTGGTATCACATTATAGTATATTATAGTACCAAGAAACTAAGCACTTTTAAAGACATAGAAATGAAATGTGCCGTTTAAATTGTGTACAGTCACAGTCCACATTACTTAGTTGAAGGTTTAGGCATAATATGGCATGTTTTTGATTAGCTTACTGTGTCTTGTACAGTTAAGCGATTGATAATAATGCTGTTAAAAAATGCTGTTAAAAATGTAGTGAAGTAGGTGGGGAGAGCAGTGCAGGAAGATGGCTAGATATTTGGTTTAATCTCCCTGGCTGTATCTTAAAGCTCTTCACAATGGGCTCCATATGAGTCTCTTTGTCACTAAATGTATTGTTTCTGATTATTGGAATAGCGGAAGTGGTCACTGAATGTGAAATTGCTGCTCCCGACCGACTGGAAAAATGCTTTGCACTGTGGGTCCATGCCAGGCCTAGAAAGAGCAGCTGAGCAGTGGGCTGTGGTGCTGTGAAGGACCGGAGGGGCAGGATTAGCAAAGGCCGGTCCAGACCTAGAATCGCAGCTGGGTGTTTTGCCATGCCCCACGAACTTTCAGATCTGGCGGGGCTGCAGCACTTACTTAGCAATCACACAGAGGCAGCGAGGGACTGAGGTGATGGTGTCGTGTGAGTAACAAGGAATATATGCTGAGGACCCTGTAGTGGATTCCGATGAGGTGCATGGTGGGTCGGAACGAGCCCCATTGTGACTGTGCTACAAGACAGCATTGGAAATCGGATCAACATAGTTGAGAAACCCTGAGGTGAGCACCGGCCCCATTGCCTGGAAAGAAGGGCTGGAGGTGTAAGCAGAGCCTAGCTGGCGAGTGCTGTGATCACGGCCTGTTGGGGCCCAGGAGCACCATCGGGGTGCAATTGGAAATATTTGCAGTTTGGGGCCAATCGCCTGAGGCCTACAGATGTCATTGCTGTATTTGTGCTGAGGGCCGTAACGAGCCTTGGCGGGGCCCCGGTCTGCTTGTTAACTTTACTCTTATAATGCAGAGTACCAGCCAAAATCCGCCAATCACCAAATGGCGGAATTTTTTCCTGCGAGACTCCAGAAATGTCCGCATGAGCGAGATTTGTTGTCGTCTAACACCATTTTCTAAAGCGGTCGAACGGTCACAAGACGTCGTGATCAGAGAGCTGTTTCTCGAGTAGATTTGCTGGTGCTTGAGTAGATTTTCTACTCGAGTGGCAGCAAAATCAACTCACTCTTGCAAGGTGCCATTTGCGCTACTGGCACTAAATTGCTGCGCGACATGCATATTTTACTCCAGTTGGTTGAACTACATGGAATCTCGCACAGCACGGAATCTTGCTGGGTTAAACTCCACGAGTTCGTCCACCCCTAATATCTTTTTTTTGGAAAGAGGCCCTCACTTTGGTTTTTATTGGGGAGGTTGCTCACAGGTCCCTGACGCTTAGGCCCAAACTGAACCTGAGTCCGAGACCAATCATAGTGCAATTTCTAAACTACAGGAACAGAGATACCATATTAAGACTTAACAGGGCCCAGCCAGACCTCCAACATAATGTCTCACCAGTGGCCTTTTACCCAGACTTTACTCCCCTTGTACGGGAGGCAAGGTGATCTTTTCTTGAAGCTAAGAAACAGTTGTGCAAGTGATCGATTAAATATTTAAATACTTAATGCTGTTTCCAGCTGAACTCAGACTTTATAATTTTAATCTCTTTTTCACTGAACTGGTAACAGCACTAGACTTTTTAGGAATACACGCCAAACCCAGAGGAAGGGATGGTTTGGGTGATGTTAAACGTGGCTCAAACTAAAAAGCTTGGAGACAAAATTCAACATGTAGTGATAATGATTGATTCTGCTTTTCTATATTAAGTTGATGTCTTTGACAGAAAAGTGATTATTTTAGGACCCTCTGTTGATTCTTACTTGTTGCAGTAACTAGATTCAAGAAGTACTGATTGCCTAAGACTAGATGTAGTCCCTGAATAGTGCTCCTTGGTATATTGTTTTCTTAAATTTGTAGTATGTTATGAGCACCCTGTTGGCACTTACTGTATGTGACACATGACATAGGTGGGGTACTTTCCGCACATAAGCGACTACACACAATGGGGACCTGGTGGATATAGTTGTCCATGCAGTAGTGGGTGGTCATGGGACGTCACTAGCCGGATATGTGCTCCTAGGCACCCCCACATGTTTAGCGCACTAGCAGCAGTTTTGAACACTGCTGCTTGGGTATTGCTTTCTTGTTGGTAAAAGCGGGATCGCTCACTGACAATTGGGTTTGGTGTGGGAGTGGGGAGGGTGGGGTGTTCTCATGGAATAGTCATGATGTTTGTTCGCTCACTCAAATGAGAAGTAGAAGAATAATGGCACATGTAATGAAAGGTTACTACAGTCATGAATTTAATAGCACATTGACAGCAGTATGTGTTTACTAATAAAAGGCTTCTTTAGAGACTCTGGTTCTATAAAATGAAATAATTATTAAGTAGTAATTATATATTTAATAGAAATATGTTTCTTTTAATTCTCTTGTCCTTTTTGCTGCTAGTTCACAAGGGTGCACAGACAGAATATCGAGTTTAAAATGTCAAGATACACAAATATCGAGTTTTAAATATCGTGATACAGAAATATTGACAGGAAGAATATTGTGGTCAAGAATATCGACTTGCAGGTAAGAAATATCGTTTTTGGAAATATCGAAGTTGTTAATATCGTTTGTAAAAATATAGTTGTTTAAAATATTGATGTTTTAATTAGTGTTATGTATTTTAGTATGTATTTTAAAAGTATGTGATCTATTTTTTGTATAAGAATTTGCTTTGTTTTTTAATATATGTGTTACATTTTTAGTAGTGCTTAATGTTATCTTAATTAAATTTTGCATTTTTAAGTTCTGTAGTGGGTTTTGGGTTTATAGGGGAATAGGGTGGGAAGTAATTTAATTATAATAAATTAATGATGATTTTTTATGTATTAGGATTTATTTAATTTACATTCTATAGTGTTAATTGTGGGAATTAATTTATTATTAATTATTTAGTAATTAGTTGTTAAAAATTTTTAATTAATTAATTGGCAATTATGTTAATTGTGTAATTTTTTAGGATCGGGTTGTGGGTTTATAGGGAATAGGGTGGGAAGTAATTTAATTATAATACATTAATTATAATTTTTGATGTATTAGTGTGTATTTAAATTAGATTTTATAGTGTTAATTGTGGGAATTAATTTATTATTAATTATTATTTACTTGGCTGTTAATAATTATTAATTAATTAATTGGCAATTATGTTAATTGTGTCATTTTGTTTTGAGCGGGTTGTGGGTTTATAGGGGAATAGGGTGGGAAGTAATTTAATTATAATAAATGTATTAATATTTTGTATTTATTAATATTTATTCAATTTATATTTTATAGTGTTAATTGTGGGAGTTATTTTATTATTAAATATTTATTAATTGGTTGTTAATTATTATTAATTTAATTTGTAATTAATTATGTTAATTGTGTAATTATTTAGGAGTGGGTGGTGGGGTTTATAGGAGAATAGGGTGGGAAGTAATTTATTTATAATTAATTAATAATTGTTTGTTAATTAATGCTAATTAATTAATTAAAGTTAAAATATGGAAATTGTGTAATTAATTTTTGATGTAAGTTGTGGGGTTTATAATGGTAAAGGGTGGGAAGTAAATTCTTTTAAATTAATGAATAAGTTGTTAATTGATATTCATTTATTAATGTAAAATAAGTTATTGAAATTGTGTAATGCTTTTTAGGTGTGGTTTGAGGTGTTTATTGGGGTAGAAGGTAGAAAGTTATTTATGTTTAATTAATTAATAATTAGTTGATTATTAATATTAATTTATCAATTGATAAATATTTATGGTAAGTGTTTATTGTTATTTTGTGTGTGTGTTTTGTTTTTATAGGGATAACGTTTGGGGAGTTAATGAATTTGTATTTGTTTAAAAAAATGTACATTAATGATATTTGTTTAATTGATAATTAATTATGTTAATTATGGATGTAAATTTTTAGAAATTTAAATGTGGGTTGTGAATTGTGTGGGGTATAGGGTAGGAAATATAAAATATTACATTTATGTAATAAATAATGTTTTTGTTTATACAAATTTACTATTAAAAATAGTTTTTTGTTTTGAAATTATTTTTGATTTTTTTAAAATAATCATTCTAGGTATTTGTTAGATCTTTTTAACATTCTAATCTGTTTTTATCTTTTGTAATATTTAAAACTTTTATATATGTTTTATTTTTTTGTTTTTTAAAATCTTTTGTGTTGTTGTTAATTTGTTTGTTTTTAATTTTGAACTGACTCCAGTGGAAATACATTTTTTTACCCCTCCGCTATCCAACACTTTCCCAACTGTTGCACCCACTGGAGTGGGAATAGTAATTTTTACCCCTCTGCTATCCAACACTTTACCTACTGTTGCACTCACTGGAGTGGGAATAGTAATTTTTACCCCTCTGCTATCCAACACTATCCCTACTGTTGCACTCAATGGAGTGCAAAATTTAATTTGAAAGACTTAAATATTTGAATGTTTTAATTTATAATATAATGTTTTTTATTAGATTTTATGTTATAAGTGTATGTAAATATATATTTATTTGTAAATATTAATATATTTATAAAATTATAAAATAAATTAAAATTAATAGTTTATTAATTGTTTTAAAGGAAATAGATATATATATATATATTACATTTTATATATGCCACACAAAAGAAGGAAATGTCCGCGCTCGCAGGAGGTGCCAAAGTGGAATTTATTACACAAGGTAAAGGGTTTCGACAGACTAGCTGTCTTGATCGCACAAAGGGTCAACAGAAATTGTTCCTATACATTGACTCATGTGGAAATGGAAAATGGACATAAAGTTCATTACATGTCAAACCACACTGGTACTGCAGCGGCCATTTTTAAACATTCAATTAACACTGAAAAGACATAATAGTACACTCTGAATATACTGTGTTGTAATCATAATAGAATGAGAAATACCATATTACTATATGTAGTTTATACACCATGTATAATAGAACAAGAAATACCATATTTCTATGTGTAGTTTGAGGTGCCAGAATAAAACCTCTAATAGTGAGGGGGTGCCCTGTGTCAATAATAGAAACAATGCGGTCATTGCAGAATGGTTAACACAGTGTTAAGTTGCCGCTATGGTTCAAATATCAATAAAATAAGACATATTCCCGATTACGTACATGGGAATATTGTTCAGCTAAACCGATAGTCAAAGTACGAGGTTGAAACTGACGGACCCAAAACACAGTGGTGAAGAGGCATAGTGCCATGCAGATGTTAACCGTAGTAGTGGGTGGGTCTGTCCATCTGTGTAGTTGCCACTAATTATCAACTCAAATCTGTATCAGATAGGATATATTGCGCCATAGTGGCCGAGTGAACAATACTCTTGCTTTGTACACAAGACAGGGTTTAAAGCAGGGAATGAAGTAGATTGCCAAATGCAAACAAATCAGCAAATTTAGCAGTTTAACAGGTATAATGGTCTAAAGTCAGATTCACAAAATATATCTTGCCAAATATATACAGGACACTAGCAGCACATGTATAGAGGGAACATTAAATGTAGATCCACAGTAGAAGCAATTGATAAGTGAAAAAGCTTATCTGGGTGAAGACGCCTGGGCGTAGTGCGCGGAGTTTTGCCACGTGGAACTTCGCGAAGTTACAAAAAACTCTGCGAAGTTCCACAAGTGGCGGAGTGTAATGCGTACTGCTGTTCGCGCTGGCTTTTCTGCCGCTCGGGTAGAAATTCTACCCGAGCGCCAGTTTGCACTCGCGAACTTACCGTTCGCGAGCGCGGTAAAAACTCAGCTGCACTACGCGAAGCTGTGTTTTCTTGCACTCCGCGAGCTCCGCGGAGTGCGAATGCAGAAAACCCCGCAAACTCCACGAACAGAGCGGAGTTCAACGCCCAGGCCTAAGAGTGCCCGTATATAGGGAAGAAAAGGGTAGGGAGCCTGTGTAAGAAGTGTCCCTCCCATGGCGGAGGGTCCCTTCCTTTCCTTCTGTAAAAGTATAAGAAAAGATAAAAAATTTGAATTAAAAAGGGAAATACACAACATGTACATTTCATAATATATATGCATATACTATACAACCAAGTTTCAGTATACTCAATCATGGAAGGTAGGGAAAGAGCAGAGGGTCCAATATACTAATGTTTTAGCTTTCATGTAGATGTGTATTCAGGTCTTCGTCTACATTATGCCCCCCCGGGTGTTTAGTTTCGAGTTCTAAAATCCTTTTGGATTCGTGTTTATGCAACATGTGAACTCTATTGCCACCCCTGGGGCCGGTATGCACCTGTGCGATGATGAAATAGCTCAACAGGGAACTGTTAGAGAGGTGGTATTCCTGAAAGTGTCTTGCAACCGGATAATATATGGCTCTGTTATTAATAGCACGCATGTGTTCCAATACTCTCTTTTTTGCCATCAAGGTAGTACTGCCAATGTACCGCAGTCCACAGGGGCAATCTAAAGCATATATGGCAAAAGTAGTGCAGCATGTTAAAAATTGAGTGATTTGTTTCTTTTTCACTCTCCCTGGTATTGACATTTTTTTGATCCTGAGACTGTTGTGGCACGCCTTGCAATGCCCACAAGGATTAAAGCCTTTGAGGCTATGATCACCTGGGGTTTGAATTTCAGTGATATCATTGCGGACCAGAATGTCTCTGAGACTCCGGCCTTTTCTGTAGGTGATTCTGGGACGTTTGTGGATCGATTTACCAATGATGGAGTCACTAGTTAATATCGCCCAGTGGTTGGAGATAATCTTGTGTATTTGTTGCGAATCCCTGTTGCAGTGGTGGCTGGTGACATTTGAAAGTGGTGGTGCGTAAACGTTTATTATGAGTGACCTGTAATGGGCGAACGCAGTGAGCGAGTCCAACTGTTACAAAGGGGGCTTGTGGGGGTTCTTCCCCCTAGAAACCTTTGGAAAAAGAGTGCGTTTTCAAGCACATTTGAGAAAGCAAGATGGTTAATAAGGCAATTGTGAGAGTGTAGGTATGGCATCAATAAAGATATTCCATATGAAGAGTTACAGAGGTAGGGAGAGGTTCTTAGGAAGAAAATAATGTAGAGTGCCTTACAGGGACGAAAAGTACTTGTGTGCTGCAGAGAATAACTGTGATTAATGTAGGGGTGTAGGAGACACTTTACAGAAACCACTGAGAGGGAATATGTTACGGGGATGACAGAGTCCCTCCTTATATAGGGATGGTGAAGGGAGAACACCTGAGGAGAGCTTGATGCAGGAATATCTGCGAGAATAGAGGACAGACTGCTGTCAAATGATTATTGGGCCACGCATGGATTGCAGGGTCCATGAGTTGGGATAGGAAAGAGTGTCCAAGAGACAGACTTGAAAGAAAGTACCTGAGTAGTGTGATGGAGAGATAACACCTGAGGAGTATAGAAAAGAGGGCATGTCTGCGGAGGATAGGAAGAGAGACTGTACAGGATTCCAGCACACATGGGTATATGGTTTAAACCCAAATGTTGCCAGTGGAAGAGCCGTTAACCACTGTGAAAATGATGTCATTTCTGTAATAATGAAACTTAGACCTAATTCCTTTGCTCAGTTTCTGTTAAAGAGCCACACATAAGTCATACATGTTATCATTCTTAATTCATGAAAGGCCACACTTAAGCTTACTGTAAACATGTTAATGTCATACACAAACAAACCTGCAATCTTGGCAGTCCTGCAGAACGAGGGGGGTTGCAGAGGGATCCTTATTCCCAAAGCCCCTTGCTTTCCAAAGGTCCCCCACTCCTGCTAAAACATTGTTTATAGATTTTCAGCAAATCTACCCTATTTGTTAATGATGTGATAGCCAACATGGCTAATACCAGTAGATGGTAGCAGGCCTTCGTCCTATGCAGAGCCCACTTCAGTTTTTTATTTGGGCCTTGCAACAACTTCTGATTTGCGTGAGCCTGGGTCAATGCAGTAAAATAATGTGCATTAGATAATTGACGTTAGTGCGCTTCCTAGAATGCTGATTAAATACTTATGCAGTCTTCCAGCAAGGCCGTGTTTGTATTTTACTTTCTGTAACAGCCTGTGTCAGTAATAGCATGAAAGGTTTTTCTCATCAAAAAGTCTGCAGTTCTCTTATAGTGTAATTCGAGAGGATTGAAATTTAAATGACTCTGCCATGAAACAGACAAGGGTGTGATTTAGAAGCAAATGGACTCGAAACATGATGGGCACCCTATCCATGGAAACGCAGTCTCGGAAAAGTAAATGGTTTAAACTATGCAAGTGCATTTTTAACACAAAAGTTCCATGATTTCTCGTCGTTGCAACCGCACACTGTTCCTAATGAGCGTTATAATTTTTAGGAGAACACAAGGAATCAAAGGTGAAAATATATTTAGTGACTGAAAGCCACGGTCCAAATTAGAGTAAAGCAGCTGGCAACAAGGAGCACTATTTGCAAGTTACTAGTTAATCAGATCTGGTCCGATGTTGTTCTACAACCCCCCACCAGATTAAAATAAATAATCACCTCCCATCCACGTGTGCTGAGAGGCTGAGGGGGGCACAGGTGTCCGGTCACACTGCAGGGGTCTAAAGCGATGTGCTGCACACACTCTCTAAAAGGCGGCCTCTGTGTGCTCTGTCAAATTCACACGACCTGACCTGGCTGTGACTGCCAGAGACCAGGCTTTCAGCAGACAGTCAGAGTGAAACACAAACATGAGGATTAGGCAGACTGCAGTACTGCGCTGTAAATCAGTGGCGAGTGCCCCCCTCCCAAAAAATACAACCGAAAAATGTGATTCTTTCACTTTCACACAGCGTGCTGCATTGGTTTTACGTTGTGGCATAAAACTAATGCAGCACGCAATGTGAAAGTGAAAGAACTGTGTATATCGACTTTCTGCTCGGCATGTTCATAAAAGTAATTACCTATTTTTGAAAATGTTTATTTGTGACGCTCTTTGAATACTTAGACTAATTTAACTTAAACGTTTAAACGCACTTACCCCCGAACACGATGAGTTTATTGTTTCTGCAGCTCACTCCAGTCATACGTGCTATGACCTCACCTCCCTGAGGCCCGGTCCCACCCCCGTGACTCCAGCAGAGCAAGGATTGGCTAAGCGTTGGCAGCCCTCGACCCAGCCATTGGCTGGGTCAGGGGCTGCCAACACTCATTTCGAGCCTTGGGGGCTGCAGTAGAAATCCCCGGGCTCCTACATGGCAGAGCCTGGCAAGGGTTCAAATACGCATGTCGAGCTGGTCAGAGCAAGGCATCCATCCAACTTGACTTGCACACTTTACCCCAAGGAGGCCTGGCACCTTCAAATCATTAAGCAGGCTCGGAGCAGAGGCTTGCCTCCACCCCTCCCCCGCAAATATAACTTCATACTTATTTGCCTGTGTCATGCCGCGCACTGCGGCAAAAAGAAAAGAGGGACTCAACAGTATTCATTAAACATTTATTATGGCAAGCAAACAGGAAGGGCGACGCCCCACGCCCAAATGAAGAAACCGCCACTGCCCTGTTGTATGTGGTAAATAGCCATGTCTCTTGTGATTCAGGATTGGTAGTGGTATCCCTGTCATCATCTTTATCTTTTAGAGTCTCTGGTCTACTGATTTTACTGACTTTGTCTAAAGCACGTTTTAATACCCATCTGGGGTAACCTCTGTTTCTGAACCTGGTAATCATGATGTCTTTCTCATTGTTAAATACTTCTTCAGTGCTGCAATTTCTCCTAGCCCTCAGCAGTTTTCCGTAGGGAATACTCTATTTGAGACTGTCAGGATGACTGCTGAGGGCATGTAGGATAGTATTACCTGCAGTACTTTGGCGGAAGAGGCTAGTTTTCAGGGTATCACGTGAAGTTGTAACAAGTGTATCAAGGAACTCAATCTGTGTTTTACTCATATTCGATGTGAGTTTGATATTATAAGTGTTGTTGTTCAGCTTATTAATGAAGCTACCCACTTCTTCTTCAGTGCCCTGCCAGATTAGAAAGAGGTCATCAATATAGCGAAGCCACACTTTCACTCTGGAAAAGGCAGGTTTCAGGGTAATGTCATGTCTGATTTCTTCTTCCCAGAGACTCAAAAACAGGTTGGCAAAGCTAGGGGCAAAGCATGTGCCCATAGCAGTGCCAAGAATCTGTTTATAGATACTCCCATTGAACATGAATATATTATTTTTAAGGCATTGACTCATCATGTCAATCAACATGTTGGTATGATCTAGATATCCTTTGAGTCTATTCTTGAGATAGTGGAAACATGCCTTTATACCTTGTGGGTGATCTATTATAGTATAAAGGGAATTTACATCCATAGTGACCAACAGAAAATCCTCCTCCCAGTGTACACCTTCTAGTTTAGTTAGAAAATCTTTGGTGTCTCGCACGTGAGAAGGAAGAGAGGTGACATAGTCGCTAAGGAAGTAATCAACATATTTTGATACATTTTCTAATGCACTGCCAATGGAATGAGTAAAGCACAGATTGAGTTCCTTGATACACTTGTTACAACTTCACGTGAACCCCTGAAAACTAGCCTCTTCCGCAAAAGTTCTGCAGGTAATACTATACTCCATGCCCTCAGCAGTCATCCCGACAGCCTCAAATGGAGTACTCCCTATGGAGAACTGCTGAGGGTTAGGAGAAATTGCAGCACTCAAGAAGCATTTAACAATGAGAAAGACATCATGATTACCAGGTTCAGAAACAGAGGTTACCCCAGATGGGTATTAAAACGTGCTTTAGACAAAGTCAGTAAAATCAGTAGACCAGAGACTCTAAAAGATAAAGATGATGACAGGGATACCACTACCAATACTGAATCACAAGAGACACGGCTAATTACCACATACAACAGGGATTCGCAAAACAATACACAAGATTCTCTCCAACCACTGGGCGATATTAACTAGTGACTCCATCATTGGTAAATCGATCCACACACGTCCCAGAATCACCTACAGAAAAGGCTGGAGTCTCAGACACATTCTGGTCCGCAATGATATCACTGAAATTCAAACCCCATGTGATCATAACCTCAAAGGCTTTTATCCTTGTGGCCATTGCAAGGCGTGCCACAACAGTCGCAGGGTCAAAGAATTTTCAGTACCAGGGAGAGTGAAAAAGAAACAAATCACTCAATTTTTAACATGCAGCACTACTTTTGCCATATGCGCTTTAGATTGCCCCTGTGGACTGCGGTACATCGGCAGTACTACCTTGATGGCAAAAAAGAGAGTATTGGAACACATGCGTGCTATTAATAACAGAGACATACATTATCCGGTTGCAAGACACTTTCAGGAATACCACCTCTCTAACAGTTCCCTGTTGAGCTATTTCATCATCGAACAGGTGCATACCGGCCCCAGGGGTGGCAATAGAGTTCACATGTTGCGTAAACGCGAATCCAAATGGATTTTAGAACTCGAAACTAAACACCCCGGGGGGCATAATGTAGATGAAGACCTGAATACACATTTACATGAGAGCAAAACATTAGTATATTGGACCCTCTGCTCTTTCCCTACCTTCCATGATTGAGTATACTGAAACTTGGTTGTATAATATATCCATATATATTATGAAATGCACATATGGTGGAGAGGTGTGGTGCAGCGGCCAGGGCAGCTGACTTCAGAGCACAGGGTTCACGGTTCGGTCCCCGGCTCCGGCGGCAGCTCAGCTCAGCACCATGTGACTCTGGGCAATAGCTCACTTAATTTCCACTACGGCCCCCAGCGCCTTGAGACCCGTAAGGGTGAGTAGCTGCGCTATATAAAAACGGACTTACATATTGTGTATTTCTCTTTTTAATTCAAATTTTTTCTCTTTTATTATACTTTTACAGGAGGAAAGGAAGGGACCCTCCGCTATGGGACGGACACTTCTTACACGGGCTCCCTACCCTTTTCTTCCCTATATACGGGCACTCTTCACCCAGATAAGCTTTTTCACTTATCACTTGCTTCTACTGTGGGTCTACATTTAATGTTCCTTCTATACATGTGCTGCTGGTCTCCTGTATATATTTGGCAAGATATATTTTGTGAATCTGACTTTAGGCCATAATACCTGTTAAACTGCTAAATTTGCTGATTTGTTTGCATTTGGCAATCTACTTCATTCCCTGCATTAAACCCTGTCTTGTGTACAAAGCCAGAGTATTGTTCACTCGGCCACTATGGCGCAATATAGCCTATCTGATACAGATTTGAGTTGATAATTAGTAGCAACTACACAGATGGACAGACCCACCCACTACTACGGCTAACATCCGCATGGCACCATGCCTCTTCACCACTGTGTTTTGGGTCCGTCAGTTTCAACCTCGTACTTTGACTATCGGTTTAGCTGAACAATATTCCCATGTACGTAATCGGGAATATGTCTTATTTTATTGATATTTGAACCATAGCTGCAACTTAACACTGTGTTAACCATTCTACAATGGACGTATTGTTTCTATTATTGACACAGGGCACCCCACCTGACTATTAGAGGTTTTTTTCTGGCACCTCAAACTACATATAGTAATAGGGTATTTCTCATTCTATTATACATTGTGTATAAACTACATATAGTGATATGGTATTTCTCGTTCTATTATGATTACAACACAGTATATTCAGAGTGTACTATTATGTCTTTTCAGTGTTAATTGACTGTTTAAAGATGGCCGCCGCAGTACCAGTGTGGTTTGACATGTAATGAACTTTATGTCCGTTTTCCATTTCCACATGAGTCTATGTATAGGAACAATTTCTGTTGGTCCTTTGTGTGATCAAGACAGCTAGTCTGTGGAAACGCGTTACCTTGTGTAATAAATTCCACTTTGGCACCCCCTGAGAGCGCGGACATTTCCTTCTTTTGTGTGGCATTATCCGTCGGCCGGCTCCGCCGACATTTCACGCCAACTACCTCGGGCCGAGGATCCTGGTAGGGGCACTGCTTGTGTACATTTTATATATGTATGTTTAAATATTTTTAAATTACATTTATTTTATTATATTTGTTAAAATGTATATTAAATCAAAATAATTTTTTAAGTTAATTTTATTATTTAATATATTTAACATTAATTTTTATTCAAATAAAAATCGACATTTAGTACATCTATATTTTTTACATCGATATTTTTGTTTCTATATTTTTGTACTTACAATTTAAATATAGGATGTCGATATTTTTGACATCGATATTTTTGCATCAATATTTGTGTATGGGGATATTTTGGGAATCAATATTCTATCAGTAAATCGTTCACAAGTTGTTCAAGACAATATGCCTACAGACCTTCACATAAAGAGAAAAGAACGCCAAGATAGCTGTGAAAGAAATTTTGCATCTACATCAAACAAAGATTAGGCTAAAACTATAGATTAAAAAATAAATCTTGGTAAGGGAAGTCATAAAACGTTTAGTAGGTAAACAAAAAGCAAGAAATTAAGTTGATGGGGAGAAACAACAGAGCTAAATCAGAAACAGATAAAGGTAGATTAGGGAAATGAAAGAATGTATTTAAAGGTTGAAACCTGAGCAGCAGTGTAAGAAGGAAAAAATTAAGTGGACTTCACAATTTTTTCCCGGAATAATTAATATTATGAAATCACTGAAACAAGTGAAGATGAGAAATGCTAAACATAGACAGAAGCAGTCTGTTGAAAATCTTGTAGAAAATTCCTGTTCTCTGAAAATGAAGTTGTTCATTCTCATCCGAAGAAAAACTTTGGCTAGGCTTGTGAGGTCAAAAAAACAGCAGACAAAATCAGAAAATAAACAAGTCAAACATTGTGCCATGTATGAGGGGGACTAGAAACACAACTCCAGCACAGAAGCTTTTTTCTAATAGGAAAAGCTACTGTCAGAAACATAGGGCCAAATGTACGACCCTATTTTGCATGCGCAAACAGGTTTGCGGCCCGTTTGCGCATGCAAAATGTGAAAGGGCTATGTACAATTCCTAAATAGCGAGTCGCAATTTATTTGTGACTCGCTAATTAGGAATTGCGAGTCGCTATTAGGAAGGGGCGTTCCCTTCCTAATAGCGACCGCAAGCCCATGTTTAAATGTATTGCGGTCGCAAAACACTCGCAAATTACCACCCTCTGCACTCGCAATTTATTTGTGACTCGCTAATTAGGAATTGCGAGTCGCTATTAGGAAGGGGCGTTCCCTTCCTAATAGCGACCGCAACCCCATGTTTAAATGTATTGCGGTCGCAAAACACTCGCAAATTACCACCTTCTGCACTCGCAAAAGTGGAGGGGTCCCCAGGGGACCCCTTCCCCTTTGCAAATGCAGGGGAAAATATTTTTTAAGGGCTGGCAGTGGTCCCAGAGACCACTGCCTGCCCTTAAAAAATGAAACGAAAAAGTTTCATTTTCATTTTTTTAAATGCATCCCGTTTTCCTTTAAGGAAAACGGGCTGCATTTTTAAAAAAAATACTGCTTTATTTAAAAGCAGTCCCAGACATGGAGGTCTGCTGAGCCCAGCAGGCCACCATCCCTGGGAGGGCCAGCCATTCCCAATCGACTTGCAAATTGCGAGTGGCTCATGAATATTCATGAGCCTCACAATTTGCGACCCCATTGGGAATCGCAAACAGTATCTCAGACACTGTTGTGCATACCAATTTGCGAGTCGCAAATGCAACGCAATTTGCGACTCACAAATTGGCGGGTCGTACATCTGGCCCATAGTTTCGTTTTTGCCAATCAGACAGATGCCTATGCTAATGAATTGAAAGAAGGTAAACCAGTTCCAAAAGATAAATTAGTTTCAAGAAAGAAAGAAGATATAATTATCGATCATGCTTTCTAAAGATGTCCTCCAGCGCCTGCTTATAAGTGGCAGTGCAGTAATGTTTCCGACATAAGACAAAAGCCAATTGATAAACTGATATTTTTCTTAAATAAATACATTAGAGCAACAGCTAAGCAGGAAAGTAGACTGTTATGAACGTTCGATTCGTGCAGGTTTAGTGAACTGACAAATTTGCAGAAGTAGTCTTTGGCTTGTCTATTAAAAAGGGGCGTCCCAGTACTTTCCATCATGTTCGAATGCTGTCAGTTCGCCGCAGTAAGATCCGCAATCTAGTAAGGAATTTGTACTGAGAAAAGTTCTGCTCTTCATCTAGAGGAAATGAATACATTACACATCATTACATGGGACACTTTCTAATGTAACAAGGACTTCAGAGAAAATTCAAATGAAATACTTTGGACCAAAAAGAGAATTAAAAAACAATGTAGTTGAAGTACAGGTGTCCAATAAAACAATCACTTGAGCAAATATATAAAACAGTTTTAGGAAAGAAAATGCTAAATTCACAGCTATCTCTGAAGAAATTCCAAATAGGGTATGTGTTTGTTACTACTTTACAAATTACAAAGCACAGACTAAAAAGGTAGACATTAGCCTCAAGACTGAAGATACAGAACAATGACAGTGGCTTATTCTAGCTCTTTACTTAATAGTAGGGGTGAGTAAAATATGTATAATTTCGCTTGAGCGTATTAAGGCAAACATTTGGCAAAATGAAACAAACGTGTGTAATTACGCAATTTGCAAATCTGTCATTTTAAGCTATATTTTAGAGTGAAATGCGTCCTTGTGTCAATTTTTGGCACAAAGATGCATTTAAACAAAGCATTGCGATCTACAGCAGCTTGTGTTCTCTTGTTTGCATGTGTTTGCTTTAAATTTTTAGTGTGAATGGTGCATAATGACACAAAGTGGCGTAATGGCGTAGTTTGGGGATTTTCGCATAACAAGCATAATGAAAAATTCTCGAATTTATGTGAATGACGCCAGTGTAATTGATTTCTCACCCGGGCCTACTTAATAGCTGAGGACGTTTTGATTTATGTGAACAGCAAGTTGTCTGCCCATACTGCATTAGTAAATTGGATGCTAATAAAATGCCTGTGAGAGGCATTCATAACAATTTAGTGATCACTCCAATTCCTGCTGAACATCAGCAGTTGAATGTTTATAGGAGTATTATCATCAAACTGTACATCCTTTTCAAACTATTGTTTGCCTGCAGCCAAAAAGTACAATTATCAACGAGTGAGTTACTGACAGGCATAAAAGGAAAAGCTGTTTATTTTCCACTAGACTTAAAGGAGGCTTTTTAGGCTCATGTGTAGACCGACACAAGTGGTTTTAGTGAATGGTGTGCCAATAAAAGATAAAAAAGTTTGGCAAACCTTTGTTAGCCCTACAATACGTGAAAGCAGAAAATAAGTGTTGCAAAACATTGACATTCATGAACATTTGTCTATAGTTGGTGCTAATGCTCCAAACTTAAACGACAGTGGTTCATTTGAGAAGGTAGATTCTACTAAAGCTGAAGATATCTATCAGCACTGTCGTATTGCTCCACTACATGCCAAAGATGTAATGGGTGCTACTTTGTAGTTATGTCAAATGGTGAATGAATTTGAATATGGGGAAAGAGTTTAGTAACCCATTGTTTTCCACCTCAATTTCCTACAGGAGAAGAAAGTTGTTATGATAATAGTGGAGTACAGATCCCTGCTTCTGAATATAGATTAACCAGACTATATTCTGATAATCCACAATTAAGCCCGAACATTAAATATCTTTTCATCTTCTGTTTGAAAGTGAACTTGCTGTTGTGTGCTATGGTGAGCACATATTCTCATAACAGAAGCACAATTTCTTAGTATGAGTGCAAGAGAATTTCACGAAAAAGTGTTTGGTAAAGATAAAAAATACTTAAATGCACCTTAATGAAAAAACAGAAAAAGTACCTGTCCTGCATCTCCGGGAGAGGAAAGCCTCCCAGGTCCCGGGAGGGTTGGGACTGCTGCCTTCCCTCATCGGCTGACTGTAGGTCAGCCGATGAGGGAAGGCAGCAGTCTCACACTTGTCACAGAGTCTGATAGGCTCAATAAGAGTTGCTGACCCCGCCCCACTCTGTGATGAGGTGTCACTGATTTGCACTCGGCTCTGGGCAATTCAGGGCTTAAAACTGAGTGCCTAAGTCCAAGGAAAATCAGTGATGCCTCCCTGGTCACGAGGGGTAGGGCCTCGGGGCACCTTTGCTGGGCTGAGGAGGCCATGGTCACAGGGCTGTGAAAACCTCAGCCTGACAAAGTTCAGCTCAGGGAGCCAGGAGCCTGCACATTTAGTGCATGTCTAGCTCCTTGCTGCCTGACCTGAACAAGAAGAGTGTCTGTCAGGATGCCCTTTGCTCAGTCTGACAGACACTCTTCTTCTCTGGAAAAAAATGAGGGGGCATGGTCCCTTCGCCCATATGGACGGGCTGCGGCTGATTAAAGCACATGTTATGTCATTTAGGTGCTCCTACTTGTTTTTTAACTCTCAATTGTGTAGAATATGCTTGGGATAATGTTCATGAATTTCTCAAGCAAAACAAACACAAATATTGCTGGTATCAATTTCAAGACACCTTGAAATTTGTGTTCCATGAATCCAGCAAATGTCTGTAGGTACTTCAATTAAAGGTCTCAAATCCTTAAAGGGTGACAACCAGTATAGGCTTTCACATTTTTTTCACATTGAGGTACATAAACAATTATTCTTTAGTACTAGTTTAGTGCAGTATCCACATACCTTTAGGACTTCTTCACCTTTCTCTAAGTAGAAATTTAGAACAGATTTACTGAAAACGATGTCTGACACCTAGTGATTTATAACACCTGCTTCTTACAGTTGATATACTAACTTGTACAGCTTTCATGAGTTTGTTTTATAATCCAAATTATTTTTAATCATACTTCCATGACGACAAGCCCATTTTAGAAATATTGGGAGTGCTGTAAATGTACAGCTAGTCACAAGTGGTATAAATTCACATGGCAAATGGCACTCACTTAGAACAAATAAAACCATGATTAAGTTGTTTTAACCCCAAAATGTATACTGTTATATTAACAACCTAATAAATGTTGTTATTAATGTGGGTGACTTTTTAAGGAATTTTGCATAGTATTTACGTTGTTTTTTTAATTGTTTTCCATCGGAACATCCATGATGTATATACAAAATGTTAAAAGCAAACTTTTCTATGCCTATTTTTACCACTTTTGTTACAGAGTACCCATGAAGAAATTGTAATAACATATTTACAAATATGACATGCAACACAGTGCAGCAACCAAAGCTGATGAGCTGTACTGCATGAGAGGGAGGAAGCAGCAATTTACCATGTCCACTAAGATATACTTTCCTGCTATCTCCCTAACACTGGCAAACAATCAGGCTGACTAGTGCCACGCACACACCGTTGCACAATAGTACAAAGGTATCAAGGTAATTTCTTATCCTGGAATGGTACCCGTCCAGTACAATGTGCTTAGAAATTTTTTAGCACACATCTAAAGTCAGAAATGTTTGGAGAAATAGAACATTTCTCCTTTTTAACGTCAGCCAAAATAGGTGTTATTTTTAGGGGTGGGCCGAATTTGCGTAGTCGCGTTACGCAAAGTTCTGCAAAACGGTAAAAAATCTCCGCGAGCTACGCAGAATTCCGCGAGCACGCAGAATTGCTTGTTCCGCCCGTTTGCGATGCGTTTTTCCTGTTCGGGGACGCTGTTTGCATGCTCGGGGGGAAATATCTCGCGAACTTGCCCATGCGGTCGCCAATTGGCGCGGCCATCTTGTTTCACTTGTCCCACCCGCTCGCAATGCGTGTTTCCTGTTCGCGAATGCGGATGTCCGATGGCGCGTCCGAATGATGTGTTCGCGATCGCACACTCTTGCGGGATCGCGCGTCCGGCTACCAAAATCTCGTGGCGCACGCGAACGGATAGGAAAACTCGTCGGCGAACGCAGAGATCCCGGTAAGTCGCTCCCGCGCGCGCAAACATGCATTTTGAAAGCGTGAACAAAGAAAAAATTCCGCTACACAGCAGATCGCTGAATTTTCGGCAATTCCGCGTTCTTCACAGAACGCAGAATTGCCACAATTCTGCAAATTCCGCGGAATTTACCGCCCAGGCCTAGTTATTTTTTGGCGCAAAGCAAACAAATATCAGTAGATAAGACTTAGCATCAAAACCATGAGTGGTTGCATGTAAACAGCCATGTACCAACCATCGCACTCTATCTTGAAGCACAGCAGCGCTACAACTACTTTGCTTTACTTTAGGGCTAGTTTCCAGTGCAAATAAAGTTTTGCACAGGAAAGTAAATCCCATATAAACATTTTGTCGCATTTTGTGTCGCTTGTGTGACACAAAATCAATGCAAAGTACTAGGAAGTCTGTCCCTGACACTCATATTTACTAACACTTTGTCCCAGATTCCCAAAGGTTTAGCCGCAGGTTAGCGTTACTTTTTTAATGCAAACCCAACGCTAAACCTGTTTTGGTATTACCAACCCAACGCAAATTGTTATTTGCCTTGGTTTGTGTGGAAAAGTAACACGAAGCAGCGCAAAACGTTGCTTTGCATTACTTTGTGTCACGGTACATTCCCATGCAACCACCCATGCTTTTTTACACTAAACCCTATTTACTAACATTGGCAGCAGGATTTAGTGCTAAAAATTAACGCCGCTGGATAGCAGGCGTTAAAAGGAGAAATGTTGTCATTTCTCCTCGCTTTTCTGACTTTGCATATGTGCTGCACTGTGCAGCACACATACAAAGTAGGAAAAGCTTTGAAGTGTGTCAACGCATAGGGGCAGATTTATAAGAAACTGATGCATCTCTACTTTACAGCAGAGATGCGTCCTTTATAGCAGAGATGCGTCAGTTTACTTACGTCACTCAAAAAACCCCTTGCGCCACCATGGATTCGCTGCATTTACAATGCGGCGCACCATGGCGCATGGATTGACAGGTGCGTCACGCATCTGTTGGCGTAAAAGTAACGCATTGCTGGAGTCATGTCGCAAACACGACGCAACTCCAGCAATGCTCAGGAATGCCTATTCCTATTGTGCTGCTTCAGAGGGGAGGAGAGTGCCATATCGCTGTGAATATGGTGCTCTCCTGATCGCTGTCAAGCAACCCAGCACAGGCGCTTTGGGTGTTGCGCTTGGTTGCCTGACAGCTAAGAATCTGAGCCTTTGTACCAGGTTTGTTTTAGCTTGCTACCGTAAACAGCGCAAAGGTTTATGGATTTATTTTTCCAAGAATGTTATGATTTTGATGCAAATTCTTATGTATTTACACATATAGGCACAGGAATTTGATACAAAACCTTACACCTGCTCAAGGTAAGCACAACTAAAGGTGTGCATAATTCATATAATTTCCTTTTGCGCAATTATATAACATTTCGGCAAAATTTCGAAAAATGTGACTCTGCCATTGTACTGTATATTTTAGCAGCAAAATGCATTCTTGCATCAATTTTTGATGTGAGGACGCAGTTGGCACTAAAAATAGTACTAAAAAGCTGAGAACAACAGGCACCCAGATACAAAGAAAGTCAAAGGTATAACCCATGGGTGGAGTAGGAGCAACTTAACAGGTTGCACTAATATACAATTCAATTTACAGCGTAGATCAGAAGAAAGAATGGCAGTTCACCATAATTTAAGCAGTTTCTTGGTAGCATCCAGCGTAATGAAAACTGCAGTGGACAGCTTACCTTTCAACTGGATGCGGTCCGCGACAGCAAAGTCAGGCTTTTCTCTGACCGCGCAGCCATGTTTGGGGAGAGTGGTGCTCTGAAGGTGCTGACACTGGTGATAGAGAGCAGCAACAAAAAGGAATTATCATCTTGCTACCTATTCAGGGGAGCGAGCTACCACCTTGTTTGTTCTTCCTTCTTCTTAGTAGCTGGGGAAGCTCGGCTTGGATTCCAAGGCTTTTTTGTATTGCACTAAATTACTAAACTTGGAAGGTTTGGTGGTGACCATCATTGAATGGGTTTGTGTAGTCCAGATTCATTATATTTGTTTTCCTTTTAGTCCATGTCTTCTTTATGTAGGGGTGTGTATTTTATCTAAATGTTTTCCATTGACATTCCATACTTAATATGGAGCGGGATTATTTCCTGCTTGCATCTCTTCCTGTTCCAGGTCATTTGAGTATTGGACATATATAACGAATGCACATCTACAGACAAGTGCATCTCAATCTTCCTGCTCTGTTGCTGGCTGCAGATGGTGGTATGTCTTCCGTTGCTTCTCCTGCTACATCATTCTTGAAAATTTGCTGAGTGATCTGCCTGAATCCTTAGAGGTTTTAGCTGGTTTTCAGATTTGTTTCTCAAAGGGGTTGAACTATTCTTTAATCTGCTGCCAAGGCTTCTCTGTAGTGTTATTCCTAGATTCAGAGGCTTTTAGTAGTAGTAGGCCATAACTCCGAGTCAACAAAGCTTCCTCCAAGACCTCCAGAAGACCAGTAATTGACACCAAATATAGGAAAAACAAATATACAGCTTCACAGAAGTGATAGAAGAATTCTTAAATGGCTCCAAGAAAGGAGTGTGATCACTTTACAGTAATACCCAGATAAAGACCAAACCATAAAATGGTACCCAAGGGAAATTAAAACAGTTTGCAAATCATACTCAGAAGCTGAAGGAACTCCAACAAAGTACCCAGATGAAAACAAAAAATGTAAAGAGGGCAGGGCACCAAGATGTAGATGAGCTGTTAAGGAAGTACCCAAAAGCAGATAAAAGAAAGTTCCCAGGTGTTGCCCAAATGTGGAGTAAAATGATGAGTGGCATCTGGAAGAACTACAGCGAACACAAAGGTTGCATCCTTTTCAGAGTCTAAACATATTGGGGCATATTCACAAGAACGTGCGCTAAACATCTCCCAAAAATGTTAACGCAACTTCACACATCGCAATCTATCGTGGGAAAATAACCCCGTGCTAACGTGGAATTCACAACACGGCGGTACCATGCGATAGCCTCCCGAAACCGCGGCCAATGTCCGCGATACAACCACCGCGACGGCGATAAGAACACAAACCCCAACGCGTACAAAGACGAGATGGGCCCAAACGCGATAAGAAAACAATGATAACCAGCAAGAGGCCAGCAATACCCACGCGTAAAGTGGGAAAAAGTACAAGAACAGCATACGGAAAATGCCACGAAAAAGGAAATGAACTGCGGAGTTCCACGGATGCACCCTGAGCAACTGCAGAGGACAACATGAACCCCACAATCCCCACGGAGGAACACCCAGGAATCCAGGGCTCGAGGAAGGGCAATGAGAAGAGGAAGACGGGGTACAGTCTGCAGGAAAACACGATCATCGTCACTGATGAGATAGAACACCACCACCAACTGTACGTCACCTCCAACATGTCATTGGCAACAAAGAGGCAAAGATGGCACACCATCTCGGACCATGTGAATGCCGTCGCAGCGCCGAGGAGGACAATGGAAGAGGACCAGAGGCGCTGGATTGATGTGAATGGCAAAACCAAGCAGAAACACGCTGCCAACATGAAAGCAGCAACGCACTTCGGAGGAGGGGGGCCAGCAGAACACCAGGAGCTGAATGACATGGAGAAGATGGTGGCCACAGTCATCAGTCGGGAGACGGTGACAGGAGTTGGGGATCCGGACACTACCCAACATGACCCGACACCATATCAACAGGGTGCGTACCGAACAGGGAGTGGGGAGAAGGGGGGAAATGGGCACAATGGCACACATGCACAATTAAGCAGAGCACACTGCACATCCACAATGACTCAGGATCATGTCCCTGATCCCACGGGAACACTTCAGCACACACACAAACACCAAGTAGTCCCACGTACACCATGTGCCCAAAGGGGCACCCACCCAACACATCAACAATCACACAACCATCACATGCACACGTGCAAAACACAGCAAACACGCATATACGTCAGCCACACTGACAATGCAAGAGACACCACATGACGAGTAGCATGGCTGCAGTCCAATCATCATGACAATGTACACGGCACAACACTGAGGTGGCTGAGTGCAGACCACAACCGGAAAGGAGCAGGTCACACTCGGACACAACCACCTGCACAAATAACCCCTGACGTCAATGACACATCTGCGGACAAGCCATGCCCAAGAGTCAAAACTCGACAAAGAGCACAAGTTACCCAAGTCTGCAACATCTCAGCACTGTGGAAGCACAGAACTGAAAGGCACACCGCATGAAAGGGATAAGTGGCAGCCAAATCAGAGCCGCAGGAGTGACTCACCCACCGTGCAGCATACATAAGAATAAGTGCACCTCGACATTGACAACATCCTGGTACAAACAGCAACACCTCCACAACAGAACACGGGACACAACGGGTGCCGCATATGTGCACAACATGGCCAATCACATCTGGCACAGCAGGAAACTGTGACATGACAATGTACAAGTACAACCTGTAACCTGCAAATATTTATTATTCACACATGCCGTGCTTGTGGACATTTAGTACTGTCCCATGATTGCCAAGGACGGCCACAATGTGACGTGCTCATGAGAAAAAATTGGCAATGAGGGTGTTCTTAGAGGCTATTCCTGCCGCAGCTGCAGTGGCATGTGGGCCACCTGCCCCATCGTCCTCATCATCGTCCGGTACCTCTGGAACTTGGATCCATCGGGCATTGGTGCGTACACAGATGTTGTGCAACACACATCACGCAACGATCATCTTGCACACGATGTCTGGGCTGTACAGGAGCCTTCCACCTGTGACGTCCAGGCACCTGAAACGTGACTTCAACACGCCAAATGTGCGTTCCACGATGCCCCTGGTGCGTATGTGGGCTGCATTGTACTGCCACTGGGCGGGTGTGTTCGGGTCTCGGAGGGGTGTCATCATCCAAGTGCAGAGTGCATATCCTTGATCACCTGTGACAGCGCAGAGAGATAAGAGTCAATACTTGGTTCGGCATGATGTGTTGGCAGGCCCACTAGTCCAGTGACGCCTGTGCTGGCTGTGTGTGGGGTGTGTGTAAGCCAGCCCTCAGGGAGTAGCTGGTGCTGGCAACAAATTCAACAGTCATCAGGCACTCAGGAATGCAATGTATGAACAGCAAGGGAGCATGACTTGAGTTGCACAGAGTTAGTGGCCCCGGATGCACAGCGGCCGACACGGGCCTACAGCCACGGGACGCTGACTTGCGGGATACTGAGGTAGGGTCATGAGGGCAGAGCAGGGTCTCGTATGTATCAAAGGTGGTTTTCGCGGAGTTGCTCGGGGGGGAGTGGGAGGTGCACCCCCAGGGCATAGTGCAGAGGGCACATACCAGCTGTGTCCGGCAACATGGCAGATATGAATGCCACAGACTCATGCCAAACACCAAGTCCGTACCTGCCAGTTGCTGATGACAACCCCCAGGCCTAAGGCTCAGACACCAACAATGTTCTGCTGGAGGCTGACGGTGACTCACGGCGCACAGGGTTAGTGGCACCAGGTCAGTCCTTGCGAGTGGTTGACCTCCTCCGTAACGGTGATCGGTGTTTCCACTAGACTGAAACGCATCTGTCTCTCACTCCTCTCCCTGCGTTCACTGGCATGAACTCTGCCATTGATTAATGAAGACTCAGTTCTAGATGTGGGACATACTGGACTGCAGTGTAGGCCGGCTGCAGCGGTGGGGTATGTCAACGAATGTGGACTCCTGGGGGCCTGTGTCATGGAGGACAGCAATGGTCTGAGGAGGCTGTCAAGCTCGCGGGCATGGGACTTGGAGCTAGCACCGGCACGTGGTGGGCCCTCTTTGACACACAACGGTGTCGGCAGGTGAGCAGTGCGGCCTTGGAACGCTGGGGCAGGCAAGCCGGGTCTGGGTATCAGCGGCCTGGGGTGCAGCAGGCGCACAGGCCTGCAGGCCCCGCTGCTCACGGCGTCGGCCTTGTGGCGGGCTGAGAGGCGCCGCCCTGGTAGTGATGTTGGCCATTCCGGGAGTGCACCAACCTCAGCGCAACAGTGTTTTCATCCACACCCCTGCGCAGGCCAGGCGTAAGCCGGGCCAACCCACTACGCTCACGCACAGAGGGGGGGACGCAGCGAGCGACATTTCCGCGATCTAACCCACAGCCTGGGGTGACATGGTTGCGTCCACTTTTCACTACTCCCCAGACACCAGCAGTTAATGTCTGCATGGACATATCTGTGGTTTGCATACCTAGGTCTGTCCGGCACATTCACGCCACACTTGTCGTTGTGTACATTCCCATTCATGGGTCACTTGCGTCCTTCGCACATGCCTGCTTTCCGCCTCTCCACACGTTCAGCTGTTGTGTGGCTGTGGTGCCATGATATAGCTGGCTTGTGTACATGGTAAGCCCAGTATCCCAATGGAGTTGTGTTGTCGTGTCTGGTAGGTGGGCATGTTGATTGACATGTTGTATGTGGTTTGGTCACGTGTGCATTCCCACAGTTGTGCGTTGTGTGATGGTGGCTTTGAGGTGTGTGGTGTGTTGATTTGGTACTTACCAACGAGCAGTCCAGTTCCATAGATGCCATCCTGGAAGCGCTGGTTGATGATGGACTGTCGGAAGATGTAGGAATCATGCATACTGCCTTGGTAGTTTGCGACGACATTGGTGAACATTCCCCGGTGGTCCACTATTGCCTGCACATTGATGGAATGCGTGTGCTTTCTGTTGCGGTAGATGTGTGCAGTGTCCGCAGGGGGCACAAGTGGGACATGTGTGCAGTCAATGGCCCCCAACACATGTGGGAAGCTAGCAATGGCGTAGAAGCCTTGCTTGGTCTCCAGCTGTTCCTGCGCAGTGTGGGGAAAGTGAAGGTACTGGGGTATGAAGCTGATGATGGCATCCAGGACAGGTGTGAGGAACTTTGATAGGGCTGGCTGTGAGACTCCTCCGACTCTGGCCGTTGTTGGTTGGAAGGTACCAGAGGCCAACGTGTGCAGCACAGCCAGCAGCTTTGTCTGAGGAGGGATGTTGGTTGTCCGCTGTGTTGCGACCGTCAGTCTGTGGCCGATGTGGGTCATGATGCGGAGGATGGTTGTCCTTTTGAGCCTGTAGTGGGCAATGACTTCCTCGGGCGTTAGGTCTGTGAGACTGGTGAGTTTTCGGTAGGTCCGCTGTCTTACTCTGCGCTGCCTCTGTGGTGGTCCGGAGGGGGTGCCGGTCCCGTTCCTGGGGGTGGTTGCAGTCCTGGGGGTGGTGGCGGTGGGTGTTGTGGCCCTGTTGGGGCCCCAAGCTGCATGATGAGTAGCTCCATGGCGTCGGTTGTTCTTTGGCTGTGGCTGTGTGCGGGGCTCCGTTGCCTACTGCAGGTAGTCGTTCTGCTTAACACCAGCAAGTGGCAGGTGTTAAATAGCTGCTGCTACCACGGCTTATCGCGTGGTTTTGGTTCGCATCACAGATCTGGCAGTTTGTTGTGAAAGTGGTGTAGTGGTGTTTTCGTGTGTTTTTGCTACTCTGCATCTCATTAGGGTTAGTTGGTGGTGTCACCCGTGGGGATGAAATTTGCAGCAGTTATCGCGGGAATACTGGCGATGTCTGCAGTTTGCACCCGCTTGTGAATGGGGCGTTAAATCTATCTCCACTTTTGATGCGTTGAGGTGGCGATAACTCGGCGATAAGTCCTTGTGAATACGCCCCATTATGAATAGCGTATATGTGTGGAATGGAACAGGTCTTGATATACAGATAGTCCTCACCTGTTTGGAAAGAATTTCACCAGTTTTAGGGTAACAATGCAATAGTAATACCCAGTTGTAGTTAATACAGTTTAAGGAGGCTCCAGGAAGTGGGGAGCAAATTGCCTGTGGTATTCAGACCTATTATATGATCTCTACACTACGGGCCTGATTCACAGAACTAACTTACGTCAAAAACGTAAACGTAAACGTAAAGTTAGTACTTTTTAGGTATTCACAGAATACACTTACTCATTTTGGTATTCACAGAATGAACTTACTCATTTTGGTATTCACAGAAGTTAGTAGTCCTAAAGTTAGGACTACTAACTTCTGTGAATACCGAAATGAGTAAGTTCATTCTGTGAATACCAAAATGAGTAAGTGTATTCTGTGAATACCTAAAAAGTACTAACTTTACGTTTACGTTTACGTTTTTGATGTAAGTTAGTTCTGTGAATCAGGCCCTACAGGGAGGGATACGCAAGGGAGGACAGCTCTTAGTTACCTGAGATGATTTAGTAAATGCATGCTGCACTGTGCAGAGGATCTGGCCCTAGGTACTCCAGACCCTAGTGCTCCTTCACCTGCATTCCCTGGCTGGAGGCCCCACTGGATGGATAAATAAGCAAGGGAAAGACATGTGACGTCGTTCATGTGTTGAAAATCAGTGTCCAATCATAGCAAAGGGAGGTAAAGCCCAGTACTTCCACTACCCACCATTCTCAGAATTAGCCAGTCAACAAAAACTGTTTCAATACAAACACACTTTCATGAGGAATTCGTGGCCCAGTACTGAACGTGATTTTCACTTTGAATCCAAAAGCAGAAATGCATGCGCACACCTCTGAAGAGATAATCTGTAGTATTGAGCACTCTAGTGGAGAAACAAATTTGCAGTCACCAAGCAGAAGTAGGTACCCTCATCTGTGAAGTTAGAATCTACAACCATGGGATCAACTTGAAGGGGGAGCGGGAGCTGCAGATGCTAATGGTGTGGTAAAAGCCATTTGCGTGGCTACATAGGAAGGAGCTACCTTGGAATCACAGTGATAGTATTGATACAGTGACTTGCACCTTTACTAAAATGATGACTGATTCAGAACCCAGGGCCAACCAGAGACTGCAGAAAGTGTAGTGCAAGAGCGGAATAATGTTGATGGATTTTGCCTGCCAGTAAAGGAGAATGTGAGAGTGTGAAAAATACCCAGTGTAGAAGACAGATTGCTATAGATAGGCATGCACTGCCTTGGTGAACAGACCGGTGTTATACATAAAGGACAGAGGGTCATAAAATCATATGTCGCCCTAAGTGGGAAGGGTATGCCCAGACGTGGGTTCCGTGCTCACTACACCACTGGATTCAAGCTAGCCTGGCTGATGAAGGGCGATGCCCTGAAACCGGTCCCAGGATGCTTGTTTCTGGTCCAGGGAGGACCTGGCTTGGCAGTTCAGGCTGGACTGTTCCCACAAGGAACAGGGTCAAGACTGATTTGCATATGGCTGGGTCCAAACTGGGGTGGTGTGGTGAGCAAAAGAATGATGGATTTAACCCAGATCCTTGTGACTGGGGGTGAATGTTTGCATTGTCCAGCATTTCGTCCATCAATTTTCTTTTGCATATGTTGCCTTAAGTGGGAAGAGTATGCCCAGACGTGGGTCCCGTGCTCACTACACCACTGGATTCAGGCTAGCCTGGCTGATGAAGGGCGATGCCCTAAAACCGGTCCCAGGGCGCTTGTTTCCGGTCCAGGGAGGACCTGGCTTGGCAGTTCGGGCTGGACTGTTCCCACAAGGAACAGGGTCAAGACTGATTTGCATATGGCTGGGTCCAAACTGGGGTGGTGTGGTGAGCAAAATAATGATGGATTTAACCCAGATCCTTGTGAGTGGGGATGAATGTTTGCAATGTCCAGCATTCCATCCATCAATTGTTTCTTTTGCATATGTCGCCCTAAGTGGGAAGGGTATGCCCAGACGTGGGTCCTGTGCTCACTACACCACTGGATTCAAGCTAGCCTGGCTGATGAAGGGTGATGCCCTGAAACTGGTCCCAGGATGCTTGTTTCCGGTCCAGGGAGGACCTGGCTTGGCAGTTCGGGCTGGACTGTTCCCACAAGGAACAGGGTCAAGACTTATTTGCATGTGGCTGGGTCCAAACTGGGGTGGTGTGGTGAGCAAAAGAATGATGGATTTAACCCAGATCCTTGTGACTGGGGGGGAATGTTTGCATTGTCCAGCATTTCATCCATCAATTGTTTCTTTTGCATGTTTCTATGTGTGCTGCACAGCACAGAACACATGGAAACAGCAAAAACTAGGAGAAATTCAACATTTCTCCTCGTTGGCCAGGGTAAGATCAGGTTCTGCCTGGTCTTAATTTTGGCACTGACCCATATTTACGCCACCCTTGTAGGGGCAGCGTCAAAATCAATGGGTGTTGTGGTGGAACGCCCACAGCAACACCCATTGCCCCCCCTTTCACCCTAAGCGTAGTGTGAAAGGGTGCCTTATTTATGAGGCACGTTAAGCCATGTTATGTGGCTTAATGCTGCCTTGTAAATAAGGCTAAGCTCTAATTGTTATATTCCATATAGGCACCCCAATATAGGCCAGGGTAACATCCCAACCTTTCACCTATATTCGTCCCTACACTACATACATAACGGCTGCTAGGACTGACCCTTTACCTAGTTACAGTACTGCGTACAGTACGTGGGGTTTTCCCTGATCAATAGCCTCATACATTATGCATGAGGATCCTTGGATTCTTGGAAACTCAGCAGGACTACCATCTTCTGCATAATAACTATGTACAAGGTTCATTCCCGACGTCATCGTAAGTCCGACAGTGGCACAGCAAGGTAGAACCCCCTAGGGATACCTTCGGGTATACAAACATCACATTTTGCTCGGATAAACAGAGGAGATCAGGATTTCCTGCTGACACACTGACGCGAGACGCTGAGGTTCCTGTATGCAGGTACTCCAGCTCGCAGTGGTCTAACATCCCTTGCAGGGTGTACAACTCGAGACCACAGTCTCTCACTTCAGGTAATGGGGTTGGCTTTATCCTAGAGGGATTCTTGGCTTAACACCTACATACACGCTAGGTACACTTAGATACATCTAGTTAGGGTAGCATCGTAGGAGTACGCATTTTATTGTCATGTATTTTATATACTTGCCTGTATTCATGGTTATAGCAAAATGGTAGAAATCTACCATCCTTTTACTTTCTTAGTGCTTCTAATCATTTATATCTGTTATTGTCTAATGGTTGTTTCAGCACCTCTATTTTACACTAGAATAACGACTGTTCAATAAATGCTTATTGAAAAACATCCATATCGTTTATTCTGTGTATCTCTCTGAGACTAAGTAAGCATGAGTGACTGAGCGAAAAGTAGTACACTGTTTCCACGATTCTGAGGGATCAGGGTTGTCATATTCGATAGTTGCCAAGAACTATTCTCTCCTTGGTAAGAGAAGTTTCTAGTGGCACTGTGAGCTAGCTGGTATACAGGCCAACATGCTCGGTGGGGGTGTCTGTAATCAGTCTGGACACCAAGCCTACAGTGTATGTTGTCTAAACGCGCAGATCCTGTATAGGTTTTTTAGGAACTACACAACATGGTGCCGCCAACGTTGGTTGGGTACTTATTTAATGGTCAAATCTGAGTAGTTCAGTTGTGCTATTCTCAGAGACCCCTACTCACATTTTCCCAGAGACGTCTGGAGTGGGAGGGTACAAAAATCCACCACAGCTGAGTAGGCAAAATCCTATGTATTGGCTGTTGGTTAAATCAAGCTTGAAGGACACATTATTCCTATTGTGCATAACACCTTATCTCAGTTCCCTTGAAAAAAACTCTTCCTACTAAAACAATGACTGAGCAACAAGATAATGCTGTGCATGACCTAAATCTCTCAGCCAAAGAAGAAGATGCAGATGCAATACAAATAATAGAAAACGTTAGAAATGCCATCACCCTAAAACTAGCTTTATATGGTTTAACAAGTAGGGGTGGGCCAGTAACATTCGTGATTGAGGCACACGAATCATTTAGAACAGAGATATTCTATTCATGGGTTTAAAATGTAAATCCGTATTTGTAAAGCGCGAACTACTCACCCTTACGGGTCTCAAGGCGCTGGGGGCCACAGTGGAAATTAAGTGAGCTATTGCCCAGAGTCACAAGGTGCTGAGCTGAGCTGCCGCTGGAGCCGGGGATCGAACCGTGAGCCCTGTGCTCCGAAGTCAGCTGCCCTGGCCGCTGCACCACACCTCTCCACTGGGTTACATTCCCACAGGCGAATGCACTAACAAAGACATTTCATTACTGCACAGAAGATGAAATACCGAACGTACGAGGACATTGAAATTCCACTCACTTACCAGGAACACTTATACTGGTTTAAAGGCGCCCTACCCCATACAAGAAATAGAGTAAGACTCGGTCCGCTCGGAAGAGACGGAGCAACATGGCCGGAACTAGCGGCTTATACACCACACCCTGACATTGACACAATGCCAGCAGGAGACTAACTTACACTTCATAAAGATTTAATAAAACTTTACAGAAACACGACACAGTTTGTGATGAGAACACTCACACTTCAGCCAACACCGGCTACACAACCAGGACCAGTCCAAACTTCTACAACTAAAATTACACCACAAACGTTACATGCAGTGATGGTTAAAATGCCCACTAAACGTGAACAAATGCCTTTCTGGATATCTCAAAAAATAACACAGCTGGAGGCAGTATTTCCACACACTGGTCCACATGAAAAGCATAGAATGCTAACAATTTGTTTACCGATGGGGATAGCTCCCCCGATAGAGGATTGTACCTCTTGGGGTACAGTTTTCGCTGCTAACTATACCAGAACACATGGTATCCCTTCATTAGCAGTAATACCAGATGTATTGAGACAAATACAGAACGAGTATGGAGCATAACCTGCCCTGAACTTAGGAATGAAGTTACTAAATAACTTTCCCCAGGTATCAGCTATAATATTAGCAAACATTAAAGGGGAAGCAGCATCAGTGGCAATACGCCAACGCCTGAGAGATTTCACTCCTTTACAACAGGAGACAGAATTACCTAAAATAATTGAAACTGCTTATGCAGAATTAGGTAGGGATAGTTTGGGAGCTAGACCAGTAAAACCTCAACTAATGGGAGGTCCAGATAAAGAACAGGCAAAGCAAACACCGGTTTCTTCAAAAAAGAAATGAGATACAAACAACAAAAGAATAGATCTCAATTCAGGGGCAGGTCTCCTCAACAGGAGCCCACCGAAAGGAGGTATAACCTTAGGAATAGTGATAACATTAAAAAACCTGACAGGTATCAGGACACTGATACACGTTCCTCTCATTCCTTTCAGGGTTCATCAAAAAACTCAGAGCAGGAAGGACGGTCAGAACACAGACAAGAAGAGCGTACAAAGTCCAGAGACACGAAACGCACTTCAGACTACGCTTCCAAAAAAGAGGAAAAACCTAAAGCAAAACCTCAATTCATAAAGAAGAAAGTAGCAGGTCTCAAAGTTAGACATGCCCAGAATTCTGAGGACTCAACTACTGAACGGGGAATGGGCTCTGACGATGCTAGACAGAGCAGCAGAAGTAACAATAGCTCGCCAGAGCCTGATGCAATTTCTGGTGACAGCGGAGTTGAGTGAGTATATCACGGTGGAAACACCTGATACTAGGGTAAGTGTCCCACATAGGTTACATGAGATAGCACTCCGGATGGAGGGGGACAAGCCCAGAAAAATTAAAGGTCTCTTTTGGGAGAATCTGACTTTTGGCTATGACATTCTTTTAGCTGAAAGAGATTTGCCGCCTGCTATTGTTATGGATTACCCATATGGAGAAAGGGTAATTTTTCCAGCCTTTTCCGACCTCGTTCCTAACCACTTAAAACACACATATGCGCAGGAGTGGGCGGTAGCCCTTGCCCCTGCACTATATCGCAACCATGTTGGGTGGGATGAGGGTTCAACCCACCACATGATACCATTAAAATCTACTCCAACTCCACAGAGACAGTATCAAATAAAACAGGACGCGAAAAAACAGGTCAGGGAGATCTTAGATCAACTTGAATACCAGGGTGTGATTGAAACTTGCACCTCTTCAATGAATAATCCTTTGTTTCCCGTAATGAAACCTGACAATTCATACCGTCTAGTTTTAGATTACAGACATCTGAACTCATGCACAAAAACATTTGCAGTACAAAATGCACATAGTGCTACATTAATGAATAACATTGTGCGGAAAAAATACAAAACAACACTAGATATCTCGAATGGATTTTTCTGGCAAAATATAGCGCCTGAGAGCAGATACTTGACAGCGTTCTCAGCGCTGGGGTCCCAGCTGCAAATTTGTGGACTCCCCCAGGGGTATAAGAACAGCCCGGGGTTGTTTTCAGCAAGGGTAACTGAGTTACTACAGAATATGGACGAGGAGGCATTGTCCTATGTAGATGATATTTATCTAACGGATGATGACCTAGAGGAACACTAGACCAGGGTGAGCACCATAATTTTGGAATGTGCCTCTGAGGGCTACAAGTTTAACTTTAAAAAATCAGAAATAGCCCATCTCAATGTCCTATTTTTGGGATATGAACTTTCAAGGGAAGGAAAAAGCTTGGCAGCCAACATTTTAGAAAAATACGCGCTGCTCCAACCTCCGAAATCATTGAAAAATTACAGTCCATAATAGGATTCCTAAATTTCGGCAGTACATACATTTTGGATTACGCAGTAAGGGTTAAACCTTTCTACGACCTCATAAGACCTGATTTCTCATTTAGGCAATTGACACAGGAACACACAGGTATCCTTCGGTCCCTCCAATCTGACATGATAGCATCCAAACACTAAATGTCCGCAATCTAGTGATCCGTATAGTTGCGGGTCAATCTGGGTACACCTACTTAACATACAGTGAAGGTGAAACTGTCCCAATAGCATACACATCACATTTGTACACAAACGCTGAAATGTGTTTTGCATCTACAGAAAAAATTCTGACAGCGGTACAGACTGCTGTAGTGAGAGAAAGAGCACTGGCTCAGGGGAAACAAATTATCGTCGTGACTCCAGTACCGGCCTTAGAGGCTGCTACAAAGGCAAGCGTTCCAAATGCTAAGTCTTTACATCCACGATGGATACAATGGGCTAATTCTCTCACTGCATCAGATGTGGAATACAGATATGACCCAAGTCTAAAAACGTAAGCATTCCTGCAATACGAACAAGAATATCCTCTTCCGAATGAAAATATGCCTCTAGATCAGTATGAATTCATAATTTACACAGACGGATCTGCTCAACTGGCCATAGGAAGTAAACAACAGTACAGCGCCGCGTTTGCGATTCTTAAAGGTCGTATGCAGGATGGCAAGTTCCATCCAAGCTGTACAAAAACTCAGTCTCTAGGAGACTGCACGGCTCAGCTAGCAGAACTAAAAGCTCTGTTACTGGCACTGATTAATATGGATCGAGAACTCTCCACACTAATTGTGTGCGATTCCTTTTACTGTATCCAGTCATATAATGAATACCTTCACTATTGGGGAGAAAATGGGTTTAAAGACTCAAAAGGAGGCACAATAAAGCACAAAATGCTATGGGAACAGGTAGCGGAATTGAAAAACGAACTACCAAGAGCTCATGTGATACACACACTGAGTCATCAACGTGATGGCGTTCACGTTGAAGGGAATTCATTGGCTGATGAAGCCGCGAAGGGGGCAGTGCGAACTGCGTCCGTAGCTGCAATCACTCTTTCAAAAACGAGAATAGACGGACAGTTAATGGTAGCTGTCATTGCTTCACGCAAAGACAACAAAGCACTTCCAAAAGGTTTTCCACTCAAGTACTCCTACAAGTTAGATGCAAACAACGTTCCAGCTGCTCAGATTCCAGGAGTGGGGGATAGAGTAATACCAAACATGGATCGCAGATTAGGCTTAATTTTAGCCGCACACGAGGGTCTAGGTTCTGCGCACGCAGGTTATTACGGCAACGGTTTCTTTACTGAAACAACGCTATTGGTGGCCAGGGTTAACAAAACAGACCAAAGACTATGTCTTAAAGTGCAACAACGGTCAACAGATGAAGGGCTCCACCATAACACGTCCAGCGCAGACACCATTGTTGATATCAGACAGACCTCTCGCATGTCTTTTTGTACCACTGCGGCCCCTTACAATCAGATGGGGCTTACAAGTACATAATGGTTGCAGTGGATTCCTGCTCGAGATTCCTATGGGTATGGCCTCAACGCTCGGCTGACTCTCGAACTGTTATCAAAGATTTGCAAGTCTTTATCGGGACATACGCAGTTGGCACATTACATTCTGACCTTGGCCCCGCGTTTAGCTCCAGGGCTTACAAGGAGGCCATGGGAGGTTTGGGTGTAGCATTGCGGTACTCCTCTCCATACCATCCCAAGGAAAATTCAGTCGTGGAGAGGAAAAACCGGGACTCAAGCAATCGTTAACAGCTAGAGTATTAGGCACGGGTGGTAGTTGGGTCAATCACTTATATGGGGTCCAGAGGGCCTTAAACAACATGCCAAGAAGCTCTCTAAGGTCACTCCTTATGAGGTCCTATTTGGGACGAGAATGTGGGTACCTGACCTAGATTGTGAAGGCACAGTGGCGGATGAAAAAGCTTTTGACATCAATAAATGTTTGGCTGTTTTACAGGAACTGAATGAATCACGGGCCCTACAGAGCAATGTCCAAGTGAAAAGGTTCGCCACTCGGGAAGTCAAGTCAGTCACGGCAAGACCTGTCTGGATTCCAAAAGTCGGGGATCTGGTCAGAGAAAAGATTATGGACAAAAGAGAATTTAGACCATCATACAGAAAGCCTGTACCTGTCCTGGCAGTTGAAGGAACAAGAACTGTACTTCTGCCACCTCTTGCCGGAAAAAAGGAGAAAAGATTAGTCTCCATTGATCTGATAAAACCACACTATGTGGCCGATACTGAATAATAGGCCTCGTGGGCTCCTGGGTAGCCGACGCCCTCCTCTCGCTACCATACAGGAAGTTCAGACGGAAAGGCTCTTCACGTTTGAAGAGTCTCCCATACGGAATGATGGACTATGCAATAATGCCATGGAACTCGTTCCTCTTGATACAGAAAATCAAAATCAAAATGAAAGACAAATTTCAATTTGACCTAACACTGATGTCTACATAAACATGCCTCAACCAGAGCAATCTACAAGTTCAACAAAACCTGCTGAGCTACCTAAAATAGATCGAACTGCATCTGGCTATTTCATCGACTTTGATACCTTTTCGTTGGATCCAAGTGAACCTGAAATAATGCCAGCCCCAATATCTTGTGAACAACAAATCAAAGACTTCTTCACCTTTCTTAGAAAGACTTACCTGGTGTTACCTTGGATAGAACTTTGGATAAGCACCGGGATACTTTTCTTTCTTTTCTGGTTAGGCTTAGTAACTGTCTTTTGCTTACTTATAAATGGAACTTACCTTCGCCAAAGCTCTGCAGCTTCAAAAGTGAACTTAATCCTGAAACCTCATGTTTCATCACATCGTGAACAAAGAGACTTGTCATCAGTGAACATTACAGCAGTTCCTATACCTGATGGGATAGTATGGGACAAGGTTGATTATGATATATTTGGTCCGACCGAACTTTTAAAAATACCACATTTATTTTAAATTTCCTTAAATGATATCATTACCTCAGTACATTTTCCGATGATTGGGATTTTGAAACAGTGAATAACATGCTGTCTGATTTAGAACAAAATGCTGCATTTTCTAGCAATGAAATGTTAGAAGACACTTCAGACTTTAGCACAAGGTATTGTTATCAACATTATGGTCATCATTTCCTACACAAATCTAGTACCCCCAGGAATGTTTTCACATATCACCAATGGGAACATTGCCCTACACCACCGAAAAGTAGTTTGAAAACGTTTGCACAAAAAGTTTCATATTTTTCAGGGTTTAATGTTGCAGACCCGACCTCATATTACTGTAAGGTTGCATGGACATCCGCACAGAAAAATATGCTGACTAACACCAAACAGATTTACTCTGCTTCCTTTATTGCCACATTGTCTGAACAGGGTTTTGACATATGGAAAGACACTATAGACTTAAAATCAGTCTGGGGTTCTAGAGACAGGCAAGTCCAGGGAACAGAAACGCTATTTAAAGCATGCCTCATTCCTCAGCAGATGACATTTCTAAATAAAACTGTGCAACAGACTTCATGTTTTGGGATAGCCAAGGACAAGGATTTGAACACACCTCGGAATCTAACACCATCACAGGCCGAGGGTAATTATACATCACTGAAAGGGGATACATTAGATGACATCTTACAATACAATAGATCAGACCCCAATTGGAAGGGATGGTTGGTTTGGCCCACAGACACTAACAGATGTCAAAAAAGATTCAGGAGTACAACCGAAGGGTTCAGTATCCATAGGCCAGTCCCACGCTATGTACAAAGAGAACATCCGGGGGTGGTGGCATCATACAGTGTTGGGAAGTTATGTCTCGATTGGCTAAAGACCTCAACACTACCACAGGTGAAACAACACTTATCCTTACTTACAGAGGATGTGGATCTACAGGATTTTTTATTAGGTCCCAGAAAGCCACGTCAGAAACGTTTCTATTATCAATCAATCAATCAGGGGGTTTGTAAAGCGCGCTACTCACCCGTGAGGGTCTCAAGGTGCTGGGGGTGGAGGAGTAGCAGCTCCGGATAAGCTGAAGAGCCAGGTCTTGAGGTCCTTCCTGAACATGTGCAGGGTCGGGGAGCGTCTGATGTTCACTGGGAGCTCGTAGAAGAGTTCTGTTGATTCCAGCGTATAGGGTGTTGCCGTAGTCCAGTCTGCTGGTTATGAGCACGTGGGTGACGGTCTTTCTGCAGTCGAGGGGGATCCATTTGAAGGTCTTGCGGAGGATGCGCAAGCAGTTGAAACTGGTGGAGGCGACGGCGTTGATCTGGAGGTTCATGGAGAGGGAGGAGTCGAGGGTGATGCTGAGGTTTCGAGCGTGGTCTGTAGGGGTGGGATGGTTCCCGAGGGCGGAGGGCCACCAGGTGTTGTCCCAGGCGGAGGTGCAGGGTCCAAGGATGAGGACCTCGGTCTTCTCTGAGTTGAGCTTCAGGCAGCTGTCTTTCCTCCAGGCTGCGATGTTCTTCATTCCTTCATGGAAGCAGAGTCTGGTGTCTACGGGATTCTTCGTGAGTGAGAGGATGAGCTGGGTGTCGTCGGCGTAGGATACTATGCTGAGCCCATGCTGTCTGACGATGGCGGCGAGGGGGGCCATGTAGATGTTGAAGAGCGTGGGGTTGAGCGATGATCCTTGGGGTACTCCGCACTTGATATCGGTGGGTTTGGAGAGGAAGGGAGGGAGTCTGATCCTCTGGGTTCTGCCAGAGAGAAAGGATTGGATGCAGTCGAGGGCGTCCCCTTGTATCCCTGCGTTGTGGAGTCTGGCTGCGAGCGTGCGATGTGAAACGGTGTCGAAGGCTGCGGAGAGGTCGAGAAGGATGAGGGCTGCAGTGTGTCCCTGGTCGAGTAGCATGCGGATGTCGTCAGTGGCGGCGAGGAGGGCGGTCTCGGTGCTGTGGTTGCTGCGGAATCCAGACTGGGAGGCGTCTAGGATGGAGTTCTCTTCGATGAAGGCGCTCAGCTGGGCGTTTACGAGTCTCTCGGTGACTTTGGCTGCAAAGGGGAGGAGAGAGATGGGCCAGTAGTTTTTCAGGTCCGTAGGGTCGGCTGTTGGTTTCTTGAGGAGGGGTTTAACCTCCGCCCGCTTCCAGTCGTCTGGGAAGATGCCGTAACTGAAGGAGGCGTTGATGGTCCGTCCTAGTTCGGGTGCGATGGCGGCCCTGTGTAATATGTGCGGTGGGCAGGGGTCTGTTGGGGCTCCTGAGTGGGTTTTCTTCATGGTCTCGGTGTTGTGTTCGACAGTGGCGGGATTCCAGGTCATGATGGTTGGCTTATTGGTGTCGGTGTCGAGGCGGGTGGTGTCTGGCGTCTGTTCGCTGAAGTTGTCGTAGAGGGCCTTGATCTTAAGATGGAAGTAGGAGCTGAGTTTGTCACAGAGTTCTTGGGAAGGTGTGATATCTGTGGCCTCGCTGGGGGGTTTGGCGAACTGACGTTGAACAGTTCCTTGGCATCGGTCGCGTTGGTCTGAACTTTGTCTCTTATGAAGGTCCGTTTGGTGTCTCTTATTCGCTGTTGGTATTCCTTCAGGGCGCTCCTGTGGTTGTTCCGTGCTTCCGTGGTTTTCTGGTTTCACCAGGTTTTCTCTAGGCGTCTGCACGAGCGCCTGGCTTCTTGTAGTTCTGTGGTGAACCAGGCGGACTTCAGAGGGCGTTGTTTGGCGGGGTGGCGGAGGGGTGCGAGCTCGTCGGCGCAGCAGGAGAACCAGCGGTGAAATTTTTTGGCTGCGGAGTTGGTGTCGGTCATGGCGTTGGGGGGAGTTTGGCGGAGGGTGGTGATGAGGTGTTCCTCTGTGACCTTGCTCCAGTTCCTTTGTGGTGGGCGCAGGGCGGGCTTGGGTGCGGTGGAGGTGTTGAAGGTGAAATGGACGCAGTGGTGGTCCGTCCAGAGGGGCTGGGTGGTGTGGCTGAAGCGGATGTTTGTCCCTCCTGTGAAGATGGGGTCGAGGGTGTGTCCAGCTCTGTGAGTGGGCGTGTTGACCAGCTGCTTCAGTCCGAGGTTGGTGAGGTTTTCGAGGAGCGTGGTGGAATCGGGGTCGTTGCAGTTGTCGAGGTGGAAGTTCAGGTCCCCGAGTAGCATGTAGTCTGTGGAGGTGATGGCGTGGGGTGCTGTCTATAATGACATTTGGAAAATCTCCCAACAAGAAGCAGCGGAGAGACTTCGAGAAATAGATATGATTAACTTAGAAAAGGCGTTAGCTGTAGTTGACAATGGCATGACTACGTTAACTTCCAGGATTTATTCATTGGGCAACATTGTATCTTCTGCTATTGATGTACTAGAACAGGATTTGTCCATACTACAGCACGGGCAATCACAATTACTTTCTATTATGTTACTGAGCTGGGCGCTGCAATCATTGCGTGCATGTTTTGTGCCTTGGCGTTTTATCAACAGTACGTCACTCTTTTCTGCATACAATCTAACAGAAAAACAGATGAAAATGTCACAGAGGGGAGCAAAATATACAATGCTGCGTATTGAAAAACTGGACGGATTACCTTTTACTGTGGCAGAATCACTGTCCACAGAGTGGTTAATCCATGGCCATATAACTTTACCGGTCACAACTTTCCAGTTTCAATATTGCCTAGAACAACAATAGGCAGGCAGATATGAAGAGATGGGTAAGGAATTCATCAAGGAATCTTGGGAATTACCGTATAGATTTCGATGCAGGAGTGGGGAGCTAGAAATGTTTCTAAGCAGTACAAACTGTGTGAATGCTTTGAGTGGATCTCTCATAAGCCAGGATATTATGCTGCTCGGGCCTGCAATGGTTCAGTAGCGAACCTATCCTGTCACTTGAGGGGTACCCCGGCAGCCGTGATTACTCCAGTATTCAGGCTACTTTCAAATGGGAGTTACTTGATGCTGAACGATCAAGGTTGTTGTGGAATGCTTCCGGGCTTCGCATATCTAGTCACTGTGAGCTCCAGGGTTACTTGCTGTATGCAAGTATTGTTTCCACCGACACACACAGTCAGGGAGGCGCCGCTATGGCCTTCGTTGAATATTTCCCTTATACGGTTTGATACTCTGAGCAGAATGAAAGCCATGCTTTTACAGAAAACCGTGCCCTTAACCTCCATCCGGGAGACTTTTGATCTCCATGTAGCAAGGTCCTTCGGCAGAGATACAGGCACTCATACGTACAAACTGCCCCTTCCATTTCACAGAAATGGTAAATCGTATCTTTAACATGTCTGATACAACGAGTATAGTACACTTATTTAAGACCATAGGTTCGGGACTGTTAAGCACCTTTCAGACGGTCCTCGGAGTTATACCAAACTTTATACACTCCGTATTCTGAAGCATTTTTGGAGGACTTGCGCTGATCCTGTTTCTAATAGCAGGAATCCTGATTGTACTTTTTCTGCTATGCAATGGACGTCCCAGTCACCAAGGAGATGGAAAAAGCACTTTTCTTTTCACAGAGCATTGCCTCACGCCCTGAGTTGTTACCAGGAGCGGTGGGTGGTATCCCCGATTAGATACGGGTAAGAAGGCTGATTATAGACCTCCCTCCTTTTTTCTGACAGTATGTTATTTATTAGCAAGTCTGTATGTTAAACTGACTGGTATGACATTTTATGCACCTTGTGAATGTGTGCTTCTCTTTCTTTTTTTCTTTCTCTCAACAGGTATCTTCCAAGTATCCCTGTAGTTTACTACAAATAGCACACAGGTATACGGTTGGTTGTATCGTTCCTTACAATCTGAATTTTGGTAATTCTCACTCACTAAAGAATTGTTGCAGTAGTTATAATTAGGTCCTGAAGAAAGCCATGATCACATTTTTGATCTAGATTGGCTGAAACATGTAGACCTCCTTTTCTCTTCACTAGCGCGTTCGCTCATTTATTCAGACTGCGCCTTTACTGCTTTTTTAACCTTGACACCTTGAGATATCCAATAAACTTATTTTTCTCTTGGTAGTTAATTTTAATACACTTCTCATTTACACTGCACCATATTTTTCACCACACTGTGTCTAGCTTCATCGATCTTTAGGTGATCCAGTCCTCTGTTTACATCAAAAACATCCGCGAGCTCCTCCTTTGACACTAGTAAGGAGTTGTAGCTCCTTAGCTGCACCAGGTTGCAGTTAAGAGGAGATCCCAAATGATGAAGCATGCCACCTCGGTGGGAGATGGGATCCTGTCCTCTTATAGAGGACTCCCTTTATAACTTTGCGTCCTGTTGAGCTGTACCAGTCATTTTACACTTATCTCTTTAAGAGAAATTTGTGAAATTTGTACTTGTAAAGCGCACTTATACCCCCAAAGGGGTGTCCCGGCGCTGTACGCATACCGCTGTGGAACCCTTCCTGGCTTTTCCCTGTGAAATGTCCACTCCTGGGCACCCCCAAGGTGAAGCCAGGCATCCCAGCGCTGTTGGGGCCGTTGTGGAGATTAAGCAAGCTATTGCCCAGAGTTGCAGAGTGGGACCCATGATTAGAATAGGCACCGAGGCGAGAATTATCAGGTCCGAGGAAATTGAGCCCAAGACCCGCCGAGGCGGGAATTGAACCCTGGTCCCGGGCCAGATCTCTGCATCAGGGTCTGCCGCTCTAACCATTGAGCCACACTTCTCTACTCCAAGAGACCCGCTGATTCTTGGATATTGATGGAAAAAGCACTCCAGGAGCGCAAATACCTTGATCGCATGGTACAACATCTGGGCACACCTCACCTAAGGGAACTGAGTGCATCTTGATTCCTGTCATTTAGGCCAGTCTGGATGGACTGCATCTTACCTGTTCTCTGATGCCTGTTCTGCGGAGAAGAATGCGTGTTGGATCTCTGTCTGACACTTCCATCAGTCGCGCAACCGCACGTTGAAGCATTGCTGGACCCGAAAACGGCCCATGATCTGCAGTGTCCCCAGCGTATTCCTATGTTGATGGCGGCATTCTTAGAGCCTCCACAGGAACTCTCCGCTCCTGTTGGAATGGAAACCAGCTCCTCCACTGACACCCAGGCCTTGGATGGCGCACAAGCTGCCCCAGCATCGTCTGCAGGCAGTACGGAAGATCATCTGTACTCGATTGACGTAATCTGCGAGGTGTTACAGGGATCGTCGTCTGCGAAGGCAGGCAACAGCAATGTTGCGTCTACCTGCCAGGACACATAATAATATTTGGCTCGTCGTGTGCTGGGAATTTTTTTTTTTTTTTTTTAAACAAACTCCAAATTGGAACTTCAAAACAAATTGACACTTTTAATGACCTGCATGGCTTTCTGATGCATGTAGTTGTTCAAACTTTATACAGACACAGTAGAGCTTTTGCTTAAGTGACAATTCTTCTGTTTTAGCACTTTTTAGAGTTTTTTATATTTTTTAGCTGAACTATGGTTTTTACTACATATGTTTGCATACCAGTACCTAGACAGGTAGTACGTTAGAATTAAATTATGTCGTCCAGTTGGCTGAGGAGTGGGTGTTATATTCCATATAGGTACCCCAATATAGGCCGGGGTAACATCCCAACCTTTCACCTATATTCGTCCCTACACTACATACATAATGGGCTGCTAGGACTGACCCTTTACCTAGTTACAGTACTGCTTTCAGAACGTGGGGTTTTCCCTGAACAATAGCCTCATACATTATGCATGAGGATTAACCCTGGGCGTAGTTCGCGAAGTCGCGCTACGCGAAGCTACGCGAAGATGTTAAAGCGCTACGCAAGCTACGCGTAGCTACGCGAGCGTGCAGAGTTGCTTGTCGTGCCCGTTCGCGATGCGTTTTTCTTCTTCGGGAACACGTTGTGCGTGTTCGGGATGCTGTTTGTGTGCTCGGGGGATAGTATCTTGCGAACTTGCCCATGCGGTCGCCTATGGGCACGGCCATCTTGTTTTTCACTTGTCCCGCCCGTTCGCGATGCCTTATTTTCTGTTCCGGGTCGCGTATAGCGTGCTCGCGATGCGCATTTCATGTTCGGGAACGCGTTGTACGTGTTTGCGATGCTTTTTGCGTGCTCGGGGGGAAATATCGCGCAAACTTACCCACGCGGTCGCGATGGGCGCGGCCATCTTGTTTTTCACTCTATGCTATGGTTCTGGGCCTGCTTTTCTATCCTCCCTCAATCTTTGCAATCCTTAGTTTTTTACACTGTTTTTCAATTTTTTTTAATTTATTATCTATCTCTCTCTGTCCCTAAGTCTATATTTTGCATTTATTTCTACTTTTTACTGTTTTTTTTACTTTTCTACTGTTTTATATTACTTCCTTCTTTAAGCTCCTACTTCTTCCCCTAACTTTATTTTTTCCTTCTAACTTTTCGTTTCCGCCTCCACACACCCCAGAACCATGGCGAAGGGTAGCAGCACTACCGGCTCCAAGGGCAAGGCGCGTGCGCTCAAGAGCCGCCTGCCTTGCGGCAGACTGCGCCCTGCAGGGGTGCAAGCCCGGCAGCTTTTTAGCGAGGCGGAGGTGGCCACCCTTGTTTTTTTCGTGCAGCGTCACCTCCCCTTGACCTTGGCAGCAGGCAGCAGGCGGGAGGCCAGGCTCCGGGTACCTTACCCAGGAGCGTCACCGCCGGTGGGCGAAGGTGCGCCGGGCAGTGTTTCGCTGCTCAGGGGTCTGGCGCACCCATAACCAGCTGGCACACCGGTGGTCAGACATCCTGGGCCGGGAGCAGGACCTGTTGGACCTGCTAGGTGTCGAGGTCATGGGGCTTGGCGAGTAGCTAATATATAGTAGTATAAGTATTGTGTATAATTTTTTTTACGAATAACAAGAATACTGCTGCTTACATTGCAGGTAAATTACGTTTCAAAATCTTCTGTGATTGTAGGACACAGGTGCTCGGCGCTACTCTTACTTGTTTGCAACTTTGCGCTCGCTTGGGCTGATTATTATGTAAGAGTTTACTTTACAGAACTTAAGTTAGGTAATGCTATTGCTAGAGAGACTCTAGTCCTTCCTTTGTCCTCCTGTCAAATAGTGGTGGATGGATTGATACTAGGTTTAGTTAGTATTAGTTGATCATTTTTTAGTGGTCTGCGTGACTCATCCCCTGTCACTGAGTGCTGCTTACCCCAGTCCTTAGTAGAACCTTTTGTAGTTTGTTTAGTGAGTGGTAGGCTTAGCAGTGTCAGTCAGTAGCAGAACATCAGATGCAACCAACCAACAATTTGGTGTATGCACAAATTTATGCATGTGTCCTCCATCTCATCTATGCATTTTTGAGGGCTAAAAAAATGGAAATGCAGACTTAGTGAACAATTGGCCCGTCTGGAATAGGTGGGCTAGGTCAGGTGGTACTTAGGCTTAGTTAGTGTTCTGGATTCGAATCAATCAGAATGGAAAACTGGATTAGTGTTCATAAATAAGTAGACGGTCCGTGAATCCCGCAAGCCAGTAGTCGATCTGATTAGATAGGTCAATTTTATTGCAATTATTGTTTCCTAAAATGTTTTTTGAGCTTTTTTTTAAATAATTTATTTGTTTCACAGCAATCATTAATGTTTGTCTCTTTCTTTATTATATCTTACATGATCACTGATCAGCAGCACCCAGGGGCAAGAAGACAGGGTCCGAGTCGGCGGGACAACCAGAGGACCGCTCCTCTACTGAGGGCCCTGCTGCTGGCCCCAGTAAGTCCTCCAGTGGTTAATATTAACAATTATATTTCCCTAACTTTTACTGCACCTTATTTTTTCCGAACTATTAATTCTGGTTCCACTTCCTAATTCTATTTTTTACAAAAGGTTCTTTGATCTTGACTTGACTATCTGTTTCTAAATTCCGGTTATCCCTGCCTCTAAGTTCTAACTGCCTCTGCTATGACTCTCTGTACTACTACTATTAGTCTGTCTGTAGCTAAGCTTGCCCAGTTTGCCACTCTTTATTTTACGGTTTTGAATAAAACTCAGATTGACCAATAGCTCTAGCCACTGAGTCCAGTCCTTTGGGTTGTCCTCTTCTAGTCTTCTTAATCTTGAGGATTTGACAATTACCACCAACAAAATGCCCAACCAGATATTTGACTATTTTTGATAGGATATAGTACATACTACTACTGTTGTGGGGATTCTGCACAGCCACATACAGAACTATGCACAAGAAAATAGGATGTTGGTGATGGGAGGTTGGACCTTCCTCACACCTCAGTCAGAAGTGAACCCACAATCCCCTGACCGACTAGCTATAGTGTCTCATTAGGTCCCCGAACCCCCAACCGAAGATACCCAATGATTACACAACCCAGAACATAACACCCTTTCGCTCACTCACTCGTGTAAGTCCACCACCACACCAAATACCACAGAGTCTATGTGTAAGTTCAAAAGGTTTATTTTCAACTAACAAGCTCTGTACGTTGTTCTATAAAATTCAGTGTACTACAGCCAGCTCCAACAGCAAAATGCATAAGATTAAAACAATAAACATTGTTACAAGTGCATGATAGAAGACAAAAGATCTGTGCGAATTTTGGGAGACCCCTCACCGTAGAACGTAGAAGTACTGGTTACATGCATCATTCATAAGCTCTGCAAATCTCTGGTTCGTAGAAGGGAATTTTCTGCATGTTATGAGAAAAATGGTGCGCGTTAGATAGTATAATGCAAGCATTTCTCAGTCATGCCAAAAAGTGTAACATGTTACTTATGGCTAAGCAATACGGACTAACCGAACTCCATAACAAAGTGGCTTGTTTTTCGACCTCTTGTACGCAACGCTCAGACAGTAGCTGTATGAGCTCATGTGGGCTCAAAAAGGCGTCTTACTGCACAACAAGCTGCGAGGTAACTAACGTGCGCAAAAGACATGAAGCGAAAATGGTTGCATGGCTCAGGCTAACTTTGCAAAGAGTAGAGTAGACTATAATAATGATCCTAGGGACCATAACACTACTAGTGTCTACTGACACTACTCTAGTACCCGATTTGGACTAGTGATGTATGTTGTACATGTATGTATTAACTTTTTTTTCAATCTTGCTAGTGAAAACGAATAAATAGGGGAGGTGTACAGGCATCTAAAAATGTGTAATGTTTTTTCTAGGCGTACTACCGACCACCAGTGCCGGCGGGGCCAGCGGCGATGGCGATGCGGCCATTCCGGAGGAGGCAGGAGATGTGGCACCTGCAGGAGATACAAGGGGTGAGCCAGCAGCAGTGGCGGGCGGTGGTAAGTTATATTCATTACTTATTGACATTACACTAGCTGGAAGGGTGTTCACTTCACTCACTGTACTGTTGAGACTTATTAAGTATGAAGTTGTAGTGAACATTATACAACGGTTGAAGAAGACACCCTTTACTTAGCATTAGCAATGCATTAGCAATAGCATTAGCAGCGTGAGTTGAGTAACCAATGGCCTCTTCTATCTGACTCCAACTCAGCTGTGAAAGTTTTATGGAGAAGACTAAAAGTCAGATCAGATGACCTTGATGGATGTGTTGAACAAAAAGGGAAAGAAGGGTGGGAGGAGGAAGGAGGGGCGAGATGTAATATGACTGGCAGAGAAGGATACGTTGGAAGCATGCATAGGTGGCTGATAGGAATCAGATGCATGTGTTGTTGAAGGATGGGTGGAAGGTGAAAGAAGATGCCTGCCTGGGTGGGCGACACAGTATGGGTGGATACTGGGGATAGCAAGAATCATCAGCGGTGTTTGGGTGAAACTCAAAGCAAGCCAAGGCAAGCAAGGAAGGAGTGGACGCATGGGTGGTTGTTGGTGAAACAAACTAAGGTTTGTGGACAGATTAAGAAGAATGATAGACATTTACTTAGAATGGATGGATGCCTGTATGTATTCATCATAGACAGCATAGGTGGAGACTGTCACTGGATGCAGAGTCTTAGTTTGAAGAGAATGTAAAAGAAACCGCGCCAGAGTAGCAAAGCTGAGGGGAATACAAGTTGTATTTTCAGAATACAGTTGACTCACAATAGTTTGCAAGCACATCATGTATATATATTGTGTATAGTTAGTTATCAAGCGCCTTCCTCCGACTCCGAGGACCACTCCATACCTATGTTAATTTATTTTCGAATGTGTCAGCCAGCCTGCAAAGGGTTGCCTATCTGCTGGTTACACAATCAATCAAAACAAAGTACCTTATGCAGTAGCGGTCGGTGGTGGGAGTGCTGCCGGGCGGTGATGTGGGGAGAGGGAGGGGCAGGGTGGGGGGTAGTAAACTATGGATTACGGCCAAATACAGGTAAGTAAACATAAAAATAAATAAAGCGAATTTCATTGTGCGCACTGCACCGCCAAATGCGATGCAGTGCGCGCAACAAAATTAGTTTTATTTATTTATATGTTTACTTACCTGTAATTGGCCGTAATCCATAGTTTACTACCCCCCACCCTGCCCCTCCCCACGTCACCGCCCGGCAGCACTCCCACCGCCGACCGCTACTGACCTTATGTCGTCGGCCCATATATAAGCAATGATCATTGGATCAGATATATAATCTGCCTTTTTGTAGTAGCCAGGGCAGGGTGAAAGTGAAATTGAGCAATTGCCCTTCATGTAACAGAGAGAGTATGGCCAGTGCCACCCGTAATAGAAAAATACGAGCTTCCCCACCTGCAGACAGTAGTAAATAAAACTAACGTGAGTCTGCGTCATGACTCGTATGTTTGTCTTGGGTGCAAGCTTAGCTGAGCTGACTGAGCTGGCATGCCGGCTACAACCAGGTTATGTAATTTCGCTAAACTAGAGATAAGAAGAAGACTGATGTACTGTGTACTGGAGTCCATAGTGCTAGTATAATGCCTGAAACTCCCACAAATGTTAGAGGCTGAGGAAGTGGGAGGATAGATTATTACCACAAATGTTATGTACTGTGCTTGCTAGTGCTACTGTGCCACTATGTGTTGAATTAATTTTGTGTTACTGTTTTGCTAAGAGTATTGGTTACAACAATATTCTTTTTCTTTCTTGATATAGATCCTCCTTCCCAAGAAAAACCATCATGGAAGGAGTTGGCAGCCAGGGCCCGGCGCCGGAAACTGGAGGCCATCTGCCAAGAGTACCGGCGGCTGGTGGCTCAGGCGGAGGAGGAGGCGGCAGCAGCTGCAGCCTCCTCCAATGCCCCGGGCCCCAGCCAGGCCCCACCTCCAGTGGTACGGCACCGCGGTCAGGCAGCCGCCCGCCGCCGCAATTCCTTAACAGCCAGCACTGCTGCCCCCCACCCTGGATGCCACTGCAGGGCATTTCGCCGCCAGATGCTCCTCCGGATTTCACGCCTAGAGGAGCAACTAGAGGAGCGGGTCAAGGTCCTCATGGACAAACACCTGAAAGCCCACAGAATCTAAGAACTATGTAGGACACCGTTGGATTGCCCCTTTTTTATTCCTTTTGATGGTGGGTGGGAATTGGGCTTTGGGGTTTATGGACATTGTTTGGACTTTTTCGTTTTGGACATTGGTTGGGGTTAGGGAGAGGGGTGGGTCAGGTGTGGGATAGTTTATTTTTGTTAGGGTAATAAATTATATTTATACTTAAACATACAATGTTAATGTTTTGTGGGGGGTTACTGTTTTACGAATTTACGTCACATGGTTTCCTTGCTGCTGCAGGGCCGCAGCCAGTGTTTGATTTAAATAATCTGCCGATTATGTAACACACAAACAGATAGATGCGGTACTCCTCACTGAGTTATTTGTCCTACTAGTACTGCCAATCTCTCCTCCTAGTCCATTATACCTCCCACCAAACTTATCTTACCTGTGATTGATGATGATTAAGTTCGGCACAGCGATGGCTGCATGGTTTCCCAAGAGAATGGAGAAGATGCCATGGTTGTGGTGGTAGTAGTAGACACTGGCAGTAGCATTTGCAAAAAAATAAAAAAGAGACAGTCACTTGCCTGAGAGAGACTGTGGGAGGAGTAGTAGAACGAAGTAAAGTACAGTACAGAAGAAGACTGCCAAACAAACAATATTGCAACTGCTAAAGTAAAATAAAACATAATGGTGGCGGGGACAGCCTAGTACAAGAAGTTACAAACTGTTGTGTCGAGTGAGTCACTTAACTTAACACAATCATAATTCGCAACCTTTACTGCTGTGTGGTAGGATGTTGATGATGAATCCAATCAATGCCGGCAATTAATTATGATGTATTAGGTCCCTTTGGAAAAAAAATTGGCTTGCACATAGACTGAGCATGGGTGGGCAAGCAGAAGAAGATCCTCGCCCTGCCTTGAAATTGAATTAGTGTTGCTTTCACCACATCTGCCCCAGCAAGCGTGTGATCAATTGGTGTACATTTAATGTAGTCACATCCCACCTCAATATAAATCACAGCCCGGGGGAAGAGGGTTAGGGTTTGATGAATGGATGGGAAGGGGGTTTGGGGAAAGGTTTGACAAAGAAAAACAGTACGCATGGACACAACAAAAGCAAAGCACAATCTTGACAGACGACCATGATCTTATCCAATAAATCTATAAAGGGAGAAAAAGGAAATGTATGCATGATGATGAAGAAGATAACTTGATGGTTAATGAGTAGTACTTACTAACTACTACTAGACAATTAGATAGTACAGGGCAGCAGTATATTCTATGCAATTTGCCCTGCCTGTATGCCCTCAGAGAGACCCAAATTACATGTTGTACCGGGCTTACTTTTAAAGATAGCAAAGAAAATTTAAAAATATTTGTAGGGATCAATTAGCAAACAAACAACAACACAACACACAGTCGTAATGATTGAAGAGAAAAAAGAAATCAAATTAATTAATAGACGAATGATGAATGATACTAAAGTTACTGTATTATCCTGGTCAAATTGTGGAGTTAAATCTCGTCATTCCTCTTGGTCCTATCTTCCATGGACGCTCCGCACATCAATCTTGGGTGCCACTGCCTGCCTGATGCGGATTGGTAAGGTAAGTGTGAGTTGTTTCTCCCAGTACAGCACAGGGTAAAGGCCGGCCTGTAAGTGTAGATGGAAAAACAAAAGGGGTATTGAAAAATCAATTAATAAAAAAAAAAGCTTCAATTACGGTGGAGTCCAAGAAGAGAAGAGAGAACACTTTCAGACTGAGGCGGCTTGGATACATCGTGTCTATTCTGTTTACAGCATTAAGCTACAACAACAACAGGACAGAACAGGCCCACAGCACCAGGCCGTGACCCAACCTCTATTTACCTTAAATTTTGACAGGGCCAGACAAAACTCAAAAGGCATATACAGCAACCTAGCATTTTCAAAATTAAGTGACTAAATCAATGCGCCGCTGTCAGTCATATGACTACGCTCGACTCCACCACTAGATGGACATGTAGGTCTGCTGTGTTTACTTTCTTGTTGAATTGTTGTGTTTACCTTTTATGCCACTTCATGAAACGCAGTTATTCCATCAATCATCTCCGATCCAACTGACTGACTGCGTGCAAAGGTAGTATGGTCATCAACATGGTGTGGTATGTGTTGTCCAACTCCAACTCAGTCTGTAGTGACTAGTCTCCGATTAAGTCCATATTCCATATTAAAAAATTGCAACGGATATTGGCCTGCACCTGCAGTAGTAGGAGTACAATTTGGTTATTAAACAACAAGAAGGGAAACATTGACTGTCACTTGAGTCACTTTCACTTTGTAGATTAACTAGTAGAGTTCGACTTCATGCACAACATCAACACAACAAACAACAGCAATCGCTCAGAGTCAGCAACCATCCAATGCATGCCATCATTATTACCTGTCTTGCTCTTCTCTTTGGCTGTCAGATCATCAGATGCCTAGTTCTGACAGGTGTGTGTTTTTTTTTTAACGAGGCAGTGGCCTCATTATTACTCCACATTCATTTTGAGTGTTGGTAGTCGCTGTTTCGGTTTTCGTCTTATTCATCTGTGTCACTTTGTCGCAGTTTAAGTTGGTTCACATGGTCAGCGCTGTGATGGGCCGCGGCCTGGGTAGCGGTCATTGCTGGTCAATTGAGTTTGCAGAAATGTCAGCAAGTTTCTTCGAAGAGTCTTGTCTTTCTCTGCCAAGTACCTTCTGTCCTGACAGTGATGAGCTTTGGATGCCTGCCGAGGCTGTAGCCTTCTGACAGTGATGAGTTTACTTTTGGATGCCTACCCAAGTTCTGACAGTGAAGAGTTGTGGATGCCTGCAGAGGCGATAGCCTTCGGACAGTGATGAGTTTCAGCTCGGAAACAAAACGGATGATAGCTATAGTCACGTTTCACTTCTTATGGAGGGACTGTTAGAGGCAACATTTCTTGTACTCCAATGTCTGGCTTGATGGAAATGTAATTAGGGCGAGTCAGGAAGATGGAGCAGGACTCTGAGGAGAGGACAGTTAAATGCACAGACGTGCAACTCCAATAGGGAAATAAAAGAGAAGACGGTGGTGATGGATTTGTTGTGATTTGATTTGAACCAGAAAGACAGATACACAGACAAATAAAGGAAGGAAGAAAGTAACAATTTGAAAGCCTAGTTGTCAGGGAAGAGGAGCTCGTCCTCAAACTCTGGTGGTTCGGACAGAAGTAGGTCCTGTAACCCACTACTTACGTCATCGAAGTCGCTCTCCTCTTCCTGCTGTGATTCACGTATTTTGTAATCCGGTGGTATAAAGTGTGGTTCATTTTGATCATGGTTAACCTCTCCACGCTTTTGGGCGAGAGACTGGTCCTTTTCAAAATTACAATGGCACCAGCAGCACTGAAAACACGCTCAGAAGAGACACTTGCGACAGGGGAAGCCAGATACTTTATCGCCAGCCTGCTGAGCACTGTCCATTGGCTTCTTTTCCCATACCAATACACCAATGGGTTTCGATCCATGAAGACCTCTGTTGGGTCATCCAGATAGGCCTGGACCGTCCGCTCAATGCTCAGGGGTGCTCCGATGTGCTCTGCTTGTTTTGCCTTTGCATCAGCACTGGACTTACCATACCCCTGCCGTAGAAACCAATCAGTTGCCGATTGTACTGTGGATGATCCTGTTCTTGCTGTTGTTGATGTTATTGGTAGTGTTGGTGACTGCTGGGAGGCAAACGCACTGCTCTCAGGCTCCGAAGTAGAACTTGACTCTGGATGCCCTGTAGTACTTGTTATGGCCTGGGGCGGAGGGCCTGTAATTACCAGACGTTTGTTTTCAAAGTCAATGGCTAGCTGAGCTATCGAAGTTTTGTAGTTGGCAACATCCACTTCTGAAAAAGGAATTACTGCCTTACTGTTCAGAAATACTTTGTACCGTGGATTCAAAATTGTGGCAGTAATGTAATGTGGATCAGACACAATTTTATTTTGAATCCTTGTATTTTCAGATAAGCGAACGGCTAAAGACTCCGCCAAATGATATGCGTCTTGTTTGTCATCCACACCTGCGTACGTTTCAGAAACCTCCTTCAGCTGTTGCTCCAGCATGTGCAACAATGGGATAGCTTGGCCCATAGTACAGTCCTCCCTGCTGACTTCACGTGTGAAGATCTCAAAAGGAAGTAGCATCTCTGTCAGGCATTTAACGAGGTCCTATTGACCCATCTCAACGGTCATGCCTCTCACAGTAGGATCCCCTAATCTTTGCATGACATAAGCATTGAGTGGTATGTACTGCTCAAACAGACGATCAAGCATGTAATAAGTTGAGTTCCAACGTGTTGGCACCTCCTGGATGAGTGCTTTGACTGGCATTTTATGCTCACGTTGAATGACCCTCAGCTGCTTCCGGGCTTTAAAAGAATGGCTGAAATGTGTGCATATTCTTCTGCAGGTGGCCAGTAAGTTGCTGACTTTGTATTCATTTTTCAGAAAGTCTTGAACAACAATGTTAATGCAGTGTGCCAAACACGGGACCCTGAAATAGCGACCATTTTGCATGGCCCTAACTACATTACTGCCATTGTCCGTGGCAACAAAACCAATGTTAAGCCATCTTGGGCGCAGCCACTCAAAGACCTTGCTGTTAAACTCTTCCAAAATGTTTGCAGCAGTATGAGATTTCTCCATGGCAAACATGGCTACAGTTGCATTTTTGCGAGTGGCATGAAAAATCTCAGCAGCGTCAACACCAGCAGATATCTGTTCTCTAACTCCCGCAAAAGAGATCCAGTGTGCAGTGATGCACATGTAATCAGTGGCTTGGCAACTGGTCCACATGTCTGTTGTCATGTGGATACTATGAACAGCACTCTGCTTCAAGGCTTTTCCATGCAATTCCAGCACGTCGTGATGTAGTGCTGGAACAGCAACTCTGGCAAAATAGTAGCGGCTGGGAACATGCCATTTTGGGCAGATGGCTGTCACAAATTCCAGAAAACCCACCCCTTCAACAAAAGAAAAAGGGAGAAGGTCCAGTGCTAACATTTTAGCCAGCTTCGCATTGTACAAACGTGCTATTGGGTGGTTGCGTTCGTACTGCCCCTCACCCCCAAACATGCTGATAATGGTAGGCTGCATGGTTTTCCTTTCTCTTAGGCTCAACAACGCACTTTTTTTCATTGCGGTACTCCTTGCTGTCTCATGCTGACTCTTACTCTTGTGCCACTGAGATGTTGCTGAAGATGTGGGCGACGATAACACTGCACTGCTGAGGACAGGGCTACTTTGTGTAGCACTACTAGAGAGAATGTCTCCCTGTCCTTCCTCTTCCACGGTAATCGGATCTTCTACTCGTTTATCCCCACCAACACCAATGGTTGCAGTTTTTATGCCGCAAAGGTGGTCCTCCCAGCTGATCAAGTGGTGTTTTTTCAGATGGGTTATTTGGCCTCCGGTAGCATAGTTTGTACCAAGCTTACCCCGACTAACAGAGGTATTACAAATGGAGCATATAGCAATGTTCTCCTCCTTTTCGCTAACCGTAAAGAAGTCCCAAACTGGGGAGCTTAACTTTTGCCTCCTGCTGGAGGTGCCACTTCCAATGCCGGATGAACTGGAGGGTGTGGGTTGAATTTGACTCTGTGCTGTACCACTACCTACTTCTACTGAGGTGGTGGTTGTGCTGGATGTAGGTCGCTGCCGGGCCTTTGCTAATGCAAATATGGAAGCTGTAGGTCATGTTGGTGTTTCCTGTGGAGGTATGTGTGCTACATCCCTCGCAGCGATTTTGGATAGGGTAATAATGTTGGTCTCCATCTCCTCGGGGCCGGGAGTGATGTTTGTGATGACTGGCTCATCATCATCATCCTGCTGTTCTACATCGACCTCCATAAGTGTAAGGCTTTCTGGAACCTTCCTTTTCCTAGCCTGGTCTTGGGACGTGTCTCCCTCTCAGACTCAGTTTGTGGCTTCCAAGTGGCATCTAGATCATCAGAAGGGGGGCTTGGCGAAGAACTTGATGGACTAACCCTCCTTTTCCTTGCTGGGGATTTGGAAGACAATGGATCTTCTGAATGAGTGGCTTCCTCTTCTTCTACCTCTGCATGAGGCTCAATTTCCTGAACTGCCCCTACTTCGGGAGGAACAACAACTACTATTGCGGGCGGTGGTTGCGGCTGTTGTTGTTGACCACTTATCTGCTGTGTTTCCTCCTGCGTTGATTGGGTACTACTTTGAGATAGCGATAAGTTTATCTCAGGCTCAGCATCACTGCTTTCCACCATTAGGCTGGCTACCTCTTCCACACTCATGTGCTTGGGCCTGGGTTGGTGGGTTGGGCCCACTGATGCGGAGGTGCTGCCCCCAGCTTGCCCCCCGGGGACACCGCTGCTGCAGGCGTAATATTTTTTTCCCAAAAAAGGTATTGGGCGGCACACCAGACTTAAGTGTCACTTCCTTCTTCTGTTCCTTCTTCTCAATAGCAACTTTCTTGGTACTGGAGGACCTGGTACCTGCTTTCTTTGGGCCCATCTTCTTCAGATGTCAGCAGCACTCAGTTGCACAAGTTGCAGAGATGTCTGGTCAGGTCACACGTCACGTCGTGTACAGCAGCAGGACGTCTGTCTGGCAGTACAACGGGCAATGATGACACACCTCCTCCTCAGTCTTTTGTGCACCTAAAAGCAAAAAAGCCAGAAGAACATCAGTCAAACGATAGCACAAATCATACTAATATAATATACAACTTAGTGTGTGGTTGTCTCAATTATTAAATTTTAGAAACTCAGTGAACAACAACAGTGTAGCCATTTATGAGACTTTGACAACAAGGCCAGGGCTTTCCTGGTGTACTGTGTACACTCAAGAAGAATAAGAATAGCAAAGAACAAAAACAAAAATGTAGTGGAGCCTGTTTGGCCTAAATTTGTGCATCACGTGGGATGGATGCAGAATCAGGGAGCTGCAGCTGGCAATGGGGATGGATTTGGAAGCAGTAAGACAAGAGGAACAATGGAAAGACACGCAGGCTTATGTGGCAAAAACAGCACACTACTAACTACCACCACAAAATGGCCCCCAGCCACATGGTCACTCACAGGCACAAGGCATGGCACACAATGAACTCAAGCAGGCCTATATGGCCAGACCAAGGATGCCTGATAAACAACAGACACAGCTTTAATGCAAAAACTAAAATCCACATGGCTAAAAACAGGTTGGAAAGTTGCACAACCACAACAACAACACATACACACGCAAAAAAGGCATTTATTTAACACATCCAAAAAGTGAAATAGACCCCCCCAAAAAACCCACATTTTGCAATTCAATCCAATGCCATCGAAGCCCTAAATGATGTTTAAATTCAACAGACAACACAAACAGTTTTTATGCACCCATGATGACTACCTCTGGGCCTACTGGCAGACTAGGCCACAAGCTTGGAGGCCTATAGCAAAAGCACAGTGGCTGGTCCCACAAAATGGCCACCACCACATGGCCAGGCCACCCACAACAACAAGAAAAGGAAGACAAGACAGACAATGCAGGCCTATGGCAAAAGCACAATGCCTGGCTTCACAAAATGGCCACCACCCACATGGCCAGGCCACCCACAATAACAAGAAAGTGAAGACAAAGGACAGGACCAGGAAGTTGGAGACTCTGGGGAGCTTCCTTCCTCTTTAAAAAAATTGTAAAAAAAGAAAAATGACTCCTTGCTCACAAAACTACATCTAAATGACAACCTGAGGAGTTTTTGAGCAAATTGAACAAAATCATAATTTTCAAGAAGGTTTTATGCTGCTCGAGAGATATTCTTCGCCAGATTGTAAATTCTGCGTGTTCGGCATCGCGATCATCACAAAAAAGTCGTTATCGCGCGTGCGAAAACGCATATTGAGCGCGCGAAAAAGAAAAAAAGTGTAAGTCTGCGTTGTCGCGCAGTGCGGAGTTGCCAAAAGTCTGCGAGCTGAACGCCCAGGGTTACCTACTGGCTGAAAAGGCCTATTTATTTAACACACACCAAAAAACTGAAATACCACCCCAAAAACCACATTTTGCAATTCAATCCAATGCCATCCATGCCCTAAATGATGTTAAAAATTCAACAGACAACACAGAAACAGTTTTTATGCACCCATGATGACTACCTCTGGGCCTACCGGCAGACTAGGCCACAAGCTTAAGCCTATGGCAAAAGCAAGCACACTGCCTCGCTCCACAAACTGGCCGCCACCCACATGGCCAGGCCACCCACAATAACAAGAAAGTGAAGACAGACAATCAATGCAGGCCTATGGCAAAAGCACATTGCCTGGATGGCTCCACAAAATGGCCGCTAGCCACCCACAACAAAAAGAAATGGAAGACAGACAATGCAAGCCAATGGCAAAAGCACACTGCCTGCCTTCACAAAATGGCCACCACCCACATGGCCAAGCCACAACAACAACAAGCATAAGCCAAGGGGAACAAAGAAAAGACATGCAGGCCTATATGGAAAAAGCAGCACACTACTAAACTACCACCACAAAATGGCCCCAAGCCACATGGTCACTCACAGTCACAACAGGCCATGGAAAACAATGAACTCAAGCAGGCATAATATGACCAGACAAAGGAGGCCTGCTAAACAACACAGCTTTAATACAAAAATGCAAAAAGGAAAATCCACAGGGCTACGAAAGGTTGGAAAGTTGCACAACAAGCGCACACACACACATCCAACAAAGGTATTTATTTATTAACACACACCCAAAAAGTGAAATACACCCCAAAAACCACATTTAGCAATTCAATCCAATGCCATCCATGCCCTACATGATGTTTAAATTCAACAGACACCACAGAAACATGCACCCATGGGTACCTCTGGGCCTACTGGCTGAAATTTCAATCAAAGAAAAACAACTAGGCCCCTACTGAAACTACAGGCCACCCAGGCCACAACAATAAATTTTAAAAACGATGAAAATCCCAAAAAAATGTAGGTACAAACAAGCCCCAATCAAACAAACAAGTACACCTATTCTCCAACTTACTTGTAAAATCTCAAATCCAAAAGTCCTCAAATCCAATCCAATGATATGATGCAGCAGACAGACACAAAAAGTGATCCTTCCAGCTCCAAATCCAAATGAAAGTGAACAGCACATGGACAAAGCACTGGGAGGAGCCTGCTGGACAGGAACAGGAAGTTGGAGACTCAGGGGCACTTCCTTCCTCTTGAAAAAAAAAGTAAAAAAAGAAAAAGGACTCCTTGCACAAAAAACTACAGCCAAATCACAATCTGAGGAGTTTTTTTAAGCAAAATAATCATTTTCAAGAAGGTTTTATGATGCTCGAGAGATATTCTTCGCCAGATTGTAGTTTCTTCGTGTTCGGGATCGCGATCTTACCAACACTGCCGCTGGAAGTCAGATCGCGCGTCCGAATGACGTGTTCGCGTTCGCGCACTCTTGGGGGATTGTGCGGCGGGATTCCAAATCTCGTGGCGCCCGCGAACGGATAGGAAATTGCGTCGGCGAACGCAGAATCACGGTAGGTCGTTACCGCGCACGCGAGAACGCATATTGAGCGCGCGAAGAAGAAAATTAGCTACGCTGCGCTGCAAATTGCGTAGTGCTCGGTAACTTCGCGTTCTACGTGAATCGCGAAGTTACCGAAACTCCGCGAGCGTAGCGTAGTTCACCGCCCAGGTTAATGAGGATCCTTGAATTCTTGGAAACCCAGCAGGACTCCTGCATATTAACTATGTACAAGGTTCATTCCCGACATCATCCTAAGTCCGACAGTGGTACAGCAAGGTAGAACCCCCTGGGGATACCTTCGGGTATATAAACATCACGTCTTGCTGAGATAGACAGAGGAGATCAGGATTTCCCTGCCGACACACTGACGCGAGACGCTGAGGTTCCTGCATGCAGATACTCCAGCTCGCAGTGGTCTAACATCACTTACAGGGTATACAACTCGAGACCACAGTCTCTCACTTCAGGTAATGGGGTTGGCTTTATCCTAGAGGGATTCTTGGCTTAACACCTACATACATGCTAGGTACACTTAGGTACATCTAGTTAGGGTAGCATCGTAGGAGTACGCATTTTATTGTCATGTATTTTATATACTTACCTGTATTCATGGTTATAGCAAAGTGGTATAAATCTACCATCCTTTTACTTTCTTAGTGCTTCTAATCATTTATATCTGTTACTGTCTAATGGTTGTTTCAGCACACCTATTTTACACTAGAATAACGACTGTTCAATAAATTCTTATTGAAAAACGTCCATATCGTTTATTCTGTGTATCTCTCTGAGACTAAGTAAGCATGAGTGACTGAGTGAAAAGTAGTACACTGTTTCCACGATTCTGAGGGATCAAGGTTGTCATGTTCGATAGTTGCCAAGAACTATTCTCTCCTTGGTAAGAGGAGTTTCTAGTGGCACAGTGAGCTAGCTGGTATACAGGCCAACATACTCGGTGGGGGTGTATGGAATCAGTCTGGACACCAAGCCTGCAGTGTATGTTGTCTAAACACGCAGATCCTGTATAGGTTTTATAGGAACTACATGACACTATAGCCACCACAATGTCCTGAAAAGTGACGTTGTGGTGGCGATACAAGCTTGTAAATATGCCCCTAAGTGTGTTGGCCTTCTGTAATATTTTGAGAGAAGAGGATATGAGCAATGTCTAAAGAGATTTAACTCTAATGATTCAATGAAACGGTTCGACACTCAAACTCACTACTACTTGTTTTGAGACCCAATGTGAAATTTGACCAGATTTGACTGTGATGTCGGTTTGATGAGGCGGCAACCCTGTCATCTGTGGAGTCGGTCTTTCCTAGCACATCCTGTAAAAAATACAGGTGTATTCTGTTTGCTTCTGCCATGCTACTATACTTGAGTCCTTATTTTCTACGAGGAGACTGCAAACCCATGACCTGTGGGATTAGCCTTCAGTGACGCGTCCAGTAAGGTACCTTCTATTTAATGAGGTTACGTTTTGTCCCTTGGGTCCTAGCATTCTCATATAGCAGATGTCAGGATGTTCCTTTCTAGCGGAAGAGTTCAGACTATCAGTTCTACTTGTGTGTGGGTTTTACCGCATTGCGCTCTTGTTGGGAGTCTGTTGGTCTTTTGAGAGTTGTAGTAAAACTGCACTTCACTCGGTTCCTCCGTATTGGGCGATTGTATGTGGTGATAGAACACAAAACTTCTTTATAACTGGTAATATTTGTTGACTATCGCATAGTTTTCCTACCCCCAAATTGCACTAATTCCCATATGCGAAGGTAGTACAAGCTTAATGTTCATTGTTATTATTTTGATATGTAGGTCTCTTGGAATGTATGGCACAATATGTGTCTTTATGTTCACTGAGTCAGGATGCTTGACTTTTTCCTGGCTGTTATTATGAATCTTGAGATGGGTTGAGGTGAATGTGAGACATCTCAAGTATGCCGTCTCATATTTTGGAATGGGAGATTGTGTGTATAAAATCATCGGAAAGAGGATCAACAATAGCCAAACCAGATTGTCTGATGTGAAGTCCTCTGTTGATGGTGCCTGCTTTACAGACATGTTACATCCAATACATTGTAAGCAGAGGAGTGTATCACAGAGTGGAGTAAACCATTCACAACTCAGAGCACAGTCCAGATTGTCCGATTCCATCTCCTGATCAAGGATGGTTGTACACGAACGAGTAGGCGATGGATTCAATTTCTGTGTGGTATATAACCGATGGCACTGTTGTAGACATGTTTTTGTTGGTACCACATGGTGTGTGGACATTATCACAGATTGTGGTTGTCCTCTGATAACTCATTCAGATCGTTCTCCACCGTCCTCAATTTCATGTTCATTCTTGGTTCCTGATGGTTTAGCTCTATTATACATTGATCAGAATATGAGACATCCCTCTTTTCACAGTGAATGAAAACTAACATAGGAATCCGGTATGACAAATGTTTATGTATACTAACAGGGGATTTTTATTAAGCCCAACACTTCAAGACCCTTAATCCATGTTACTGTATTCAGTGCCCTGACAGAGAATTGTAACTTTCAGCCTGAGGAAGAACTTTATGAATTAAGGGCCTGATGTAGAGTTTGGCGGACAGGTTACTCTGCCACAAACGTGATGGATATTGTGCCCACCGAATTATAAGTTCCATTGGAAATAACGGACTTGTTTGTGACGGAGTAACATGGTCTGCCTAACTCAAAATCAGGCACTGTTGCGTGGGCTTCGTATTAACCCATGTGTAGCCAGGGTACATGAAGCTGTTTATTATGCTCTCTACAACAGGAAACAGGTCTGTTTGGTTCCAACGCATCAGCTGACCTGGCACAGAAAGCTGAGCAGTGGAACCTCGCCATGTCATGCCAACCAGGCATTCCATGTCACTTGCATGCGATCCAAGCAACCCAACACATCCCCCCTCTTATAACAACTAAGAATTTTTTCTTTTGCAATGTTATTACATACCCTAACACATCCCCCCTTAACAGAAGAAAGAAAGAAAGGAAGAAAGAAAGAAAGAGAGAGAGAGAGAGAGAGAGAGAGAGAGAGAGAGAGAGAGAGAGTAAAAAGAAAGAGATTAAGAAAAATCCCCAACAATAGTAACAAGGCACCAAACATAATATAATGTAATGATTGAACAGGCAAAATCAAATGCTCACCCACCCAACCACATAGTCATAAGTTACCTAAGGCAGGCACTTTCCCCAAATCAATTTTGACTCTACTAAATTCCTCTTCGCATAATGGACTCCACTCAATCTTCACATTCTTCTTTAGTAACTGGCAAATTTTATACACTTTTCCAGCAAAATTAAGAATAAACTTGGCACAATATTCCGCCATTCCCAGAAAGGATCTTACCTCCTCCTTACTAGCTGAAGCGGAAAGCTCCACAATATCACTCACCAACGAAGGTTGAGGCTCCCTCCTCACTGATTACATGCCCCTTTTGATTACATTCCTTTTAGAAAACTTGCACTTACTCAGCTACACGGATAGTCCTACACCCTCTAGTACATTCGTGCTTCTTCCGATCCACACCAAAAACCAGAATATTGTCCTGGAAGAACATCACTCCACACCCTTCCTAAACAGTTTGTGCGTTAATCGCTGGAAAGCAGCAGCTGCAGATGCTAAGCCGAAAGGTATGCCCTTGAATCGGTAGCATCCAAAAGGCATGATGAACGCTGTGAGCTTCCTTGATCCTGGCGTAAGGGAAATCTGATGTTACGCAGCCGATACGTTTATAGTGGAAAACCATGTCTGTGATTCTGGGAAGAGGGAATCGAACAATGACAATATTGCTGTTCAAATGAGGCAAGCCCACACATAGACAGATTTTTCCATTGCTCTTCCATGCCACGACCACCGGAGAAATCCAATCCGAACTTTCAATCGGTTCAATAACATCCATGTGAAGTGGATTGTCTAACTCCTTAGACACCTCATCATGTATCATTATAGGCATCATCTTTGCTTTGTGTATTTTTGGGGCGACATTGTCCTTGAGCACAATCTCGTGCTCAAACCCCTTTAACAGCCCTAAATTCTTGCTAAAACTTTGAGAAATCTGTCTGCCATGGCTTTACTAACCATGCTTCCATTGTCCACCACCAACACTTTCTCCACACTGTTAGGGTCTAGAATGATATGTAGGTTGCCTTGATCGACCCACCCTACAACTGACCTGTTTGGCCACATAGAGCTTCCCCCTCACGTGTATATCCTTGAAGGAAAATGCCAAGCATCTAAACCCTAACATATCAATCTTTTCACCCATGAAACTCTCCGGACTAATGTTCGATGGTGAGAAATGTGATCCAATCTTTCCACAAAATTTATTTTTCCAAGCTTCCTCACTCACGATAGTGAATGGCGAACCTGAGTCTGCATATATTTTAATAGGAACACCACCTATTAACATGTCACACATTGGTTTGTTCCTGCAACTGCCCTCTCACACATTAAGCACAAAACTGCCTGCAAACTCTTGACCCTGTCAGGTTCTAAATATTCCTCCTCTTCCTTGCTGCCACTAAGATTGGTTCCTTCCATTATGCACTTGACGGTCTTCTTTTTCCTCCTGCACATTTTTGCTAAATGGCCTAGAACACCACAATTGCTGCACTTTTACTTTGCCACTGGGCAGCTCTTGCTATATGCGAGATGATCCCTACTACCACAACAAGAGCAACTACTCTCATCTCCCACACGTTTGTACTGGGCTCTACCCTTCTCTTACTTTCCAAGTGCCTTACTCTTCTCACCCTGCACCTTGTAAATTCCCTACAGAGTCTTCTCTGCTTCAGACTGTTTAAGCTTCATAGTACACCTTCCTGAAATCTCCACTTTGTGAACGATTGCCAACACCTCTTGAAGTGGTGAATCCCCAATTATCCACAACTGCTCTTGAATAGACGAATTACTAGTGTGCATGACCAATTGGTCCCTTATTAAGTCGTCATGCAAATTGCCAAACTTACAATCAGTGGCTAACTTCTTTAGCTCCGCCACAAAGTCATCCGCTAATTCTCCCTTCTTTTACGTTGAAAAAACTTATAGCAAATAATACCCATACACACCTTAGGTGCGTAGTAATTTTCAAGGTCCTTTCAACACTGCCGTAAAAACATTAATGTCTCCACTAACCACTACTTTTGGCATGCCGTTGTTCGTTTTCAATCCAACTGGCCCTAAAGAATGCAGGATAATTCTTTTCTTTTGTTCCACCCACGTATTGCTTTCCTCACCAATGGCACTGATGTAATTTACAAAGTAATCCTTCCAATCTACCCACCTGATAGGTGGTTCTGATCCAGATGCCCAGAACGCATGTAGTGGACTGATCGAAAAATTCTGCCGTGCCATGGTGATGTTTAAACTCAATTCCCCTGCGTTCCCACTTCACCACAGCAAGAGGCATGTGCTCCTCAAAATGCACAACAGTACTAGTGGCAACCAGGTTACACAGGGTATGAAATAACCCTCACCTATTTCCGCTCTGAAGGTAGTGCAGATGTTCTCTGTTGCCTTACTTGCACCTGCTTAACCATTCCTCATCGCTAAATTCCATTGAACTTGCCGACAAAGTCCCACTCTCCGTACCCCAGATGCGACCTCCGCACAGTATTCTGGTCAATAGCACTAAAACTGGCCTCCACGCAAGGTCACCTCGCGTAGTGATGCTTAGGGTTACAGTGGCATAGAGAAGCGCTCGCTCACAGCTGCTGCTGAAAGGGAAGGGCGCACTGAGATTCGCACAGCTTCAGTGGAGACATGCGCAGAGAATGCCGCTTACCGCCCCAAAAAATGCGGCTAAGGTAAGTGGTTTTCTCCTCAACGTTCTCAGGTCAACACCACACAATTTCCCCAACACAGAGCCAACAGCGCACAGCACGCGTACATCACCAGGTCTCGCTTAAGTTGAGAAAACCTCTGCAGTTGCTATGAGGCTGCACTCTCCTGGGCAGCTGCACGCTTAATTAAATCAGCTTCTTCAGTACCCCATTACATATAGTCCAATGAAATCCACTCAGGACATTAGAAAGAAATGCTCCTTGCCAGCCCGTCGCCAATTTGTTGCGTGGGCTTCGTATTAACGCGCACGTGTAGCCAGGATACATGAAGGCGTTTATTATGCTCTCTACAATAAGAAACAGGTCTGCTTGGTTCCACCGCATCAGCCGATCTGGCACAGAATGCTGAGCCCTGGAACCGCGCCATGTCATTCCAACCAGGCATTCCATGTCACCAGGGCACAAGTCGGGGGTACACGGCGTCCACCCACTCTTTTCACAGAGTGGACACCGCCCCCCCTGCCAAGAAGTTGGGCCCCATAGAAATATGCTGAATGTGTCCCGGTGTAATTTTCAAACACCGGGACACGTTCAGCAGCGCCTGCGCGTTGCCTGCTTTCGATTCCCAGCAGCAACGTGCAGGCAGGAAGGGAGCTTTTTTTCACCTCCAGCTGGGCCGCAGTTAAGGGGCCATTAGGCTCCTTTTGTTTGAATAGCCTGACTGAAGGCGGCCTGGAACCTCACACTTAAATGTAAATGCCATGGAGGGGAAACAAAGGCACACAGCTTGATATCTCTTCACAAGAACTTAAGAGAGGCATGCTTTGCCTTTTTTCAGTCCCTGTATACAATAGATGTATGCACTGTAAGAATGTCAGGTGTGTTTGTCCGTCCCAGTATTTACACAAATAACAATTTCAATAGCACTATTTTATTTCTTTTATAGCGCTATGCAACCCAATGCAGGGTGTCAGAGCTTTTACGTAACATACACATTATACCATATCAAGAACTGCCCCTTTATCGCAGTTCTTGATGGTAATGGCTTTGTTCTGAGCTATGGTTTGGAGAGATAAATATTCCTCTCTTTTCTAAGGAGTCAATTACGGAACCCCTATCTAAATACACAGATAACCTCCTGCGACCACATAGACCAAAAATTCTGTCCTATATCAAAGATACTAGAGACATGATCAATAGAGTTGAAAATCTCCCTTTCAACCAACATAGCAACATATTAGTTGCCTTGGATATTGAATCCCTGTTGGACTTGGCCCTTTTTGGCAGGTTCACCCCTAAACTTTTTGCCTTGTCTGTAACCTAGTGTTGGTGATTTTAGGCCTCTGGGCACTTTCGCTCTGTGGTCCAGTGGAAAGTGCGTGCGCTCTCTGTGTACTTGTGGTGAGATTGGCCTGCCCTCCCATAGGAATGCATGGGGGATTCCCTGATCAGTGTGTGTCAGTGGTAATTCCTGTTATGAGAGGAGCAGTATGGTCAAGTCTGGTATGTATGAAATTGTGTGAATAAATGCTGCGCAATGGTGTTCGCAGATTTATTGTGGTTATTTTAGAAATGCCACTTTTAGAAGTTGGCATTTCTGTGTGCTATGTGTCTGCCTGCCTGATGTGAATTGCATTTCTGGCTTGTGAGTGACAGGGGCTGGGAGGTGTGTGTGGCTCCAGGAGGGGCAGGGTGAGTCAGCGCCGGGCTGAATGGGACACCTGGGCTAAGGGTAGTGGGAGGAGTAATCCCCTGACTCTGAAAAGGAGTGTGCATGCCCTGTACAATGCTGGCTCCGCCCCCTGTGGTGTGTCTGAGTACCTAGCCCCCACCTGACAAAGGGAAGAGGAGCTGGGCAAAACAAAGTGCTCCAAATCCCCCCTAAACCAGTTCTGACTGGTATCCCCAAGCCCTGTGCTGTGACACAAAGGGATTTTGTAATATAAATATAGGGGCTGTGACCCTATGAAAATGTTCAGT